>CAXIVR010000002.1:200223993-200863368 GCA_964035755.1 Teleogryllus oceanicus
GATATGAAATGTTTACTGGTAGATATAGTGATATGAAAAAGAACATAAATTTAATGCTATCAAGACAAGATTATTCCATTTTTTTAAATCAAAATTCACTTTTTTACATTTTTACTAGGTAAATGGGTTTTTTCATCACCTACCAATGGTTTCCCATTCATATGGTACCAAATCCAGCTTATTTTGTCCTATTTGGTGAGAACATATCCGGTTCATCCCAACTCCTCAGTATAAGCTTTCCCGCATTTGCATGCGAACACAAGGTGATTTCTGTATCTCTTGTTGAATTTTTGCTAGTGGAATGAGTTGGATTTGTTACCAAACCCCTCAATTCTCGAGTATCATTAATATATACGTTTTGACTTTCATTAGTTAATTTTTCCGGCTGATACCTGAGCCTGAGTATGGTGATGGAAAACAGCCAATCTAATAAACAGGTTCATTGAAGTGAGCGGTTGGTTGCGCTAACTTACTAACCCCAAATCATTCACAATTCCATTACATTTATTATTGGTTTTCAATACGCGTTCAATCCTCAATGCCATGCAATGGATTTAGCTGTCTGTCAATGACTGACATGCGAGCGTCCTTAAAGTATCAGTAATATGTAAATTGGAAAGTAGCTTAATATTCCACTCAAAAGATTAATAGGAATTTCAAAGTACTTTTTAATTTTTTTTTGTTTTAAAATTTTAAAATATTTTTCCGCGTTACAAGATGTCTTCAGTTCTCGCCCGACCGCCGTGGTGTGCGGATCGTGTCCGCAGCTCCGTTGTGCCTTACCTTGTCGCCTGCCAGTGCGCCAAGATAAGGAGAGGTTAAGCGATAATAAACCTGTGTGCAGTAGTTCTAAGTGAACAGTTATATTAGTGCAGTGAAACCGTGTTATTAAATTCAGTTCTACAAAGACAATTTATATATAAAACTCAGAGATTACAGAAGTGTACTCGGGTAGGCTCGGTAGCATGTAGTGCGATCGCACAAACTACCAATACCCGGAAAGTTACGTATCTCAACAAATGTCATCAGAAGAATCAGCAAGCAGCGGCAGCCACAGCATGGATCTTGATTCATCTGATCCTGTGAACCTGACACAGAATGCATGGCAGATATACGCACCAGCTCGGTCAAAAAGACCGAACCCAGACGTCCTCGACCCTGATGTAAATAGAAGGGTAAGGCAAAAGACAGCGTCTTGCGATAGTAATAATAGTATTTATACAGTTCCCACCAAGAATCAATTTAGTGCTCTCAATACAGAAGATGCAATAGAAAACAATGAGGAAACTTCTCCAAAAACCACAGTACCTCCAATTTTTGTGCCAAATGTAAATAATGTTCCAGCCATGATTAAGTTTATAAAGGATGCTTTAAAACCGAAGATTTCGAAATAAAATCTCTGGCAAACGACAAAATTAAAATAGCTCCAAAACTCCAGATGTTTACAGGGAATAGTAAGACATTTATCAGGCAACAACTACGTATACTATACATACCAGTTAAAACAAGAACGTGCGTATAGAGTTGTCTTGCGGCATATACATCATACGGTAGATGTAAAAGATATCAAGGCTGCGCTTTTAGAAAAGGACCATCAAGTTAGAAACATAATAAATGTCCGCCATAGGTTGACGAAGTTACCTCTGCCTCTATTTTTGTAGACCTTGAGCCCAAATCTAACAACAAAGAAGTATTCAAAATTAACCGACTACTAAATTGTGTCGTTGCATTTGAACCACCACGCCTGAAACGAGAGATAGTTCAATGCAAAATTGTCAGAGATATGAACATACCAGGTCGTATTGTGCATACCCGTTTCGGTGTGTTAAATGTGGAAAAGAACATGATCCAGAAAAGTGTCAAAAAGAAAAGGAAAGTCAACCGACATGTGCGCTGTGCGAAGGGAATCATCCCGCCAACTATAAAGGTTGCCAAGTATATCAAGAAATACTAAAAAGGAAAGGGTACAAAAACTCAAGTAAACCCAGATCATTTCAACAAGAGATGCCTAAACAGTCACAAAACAACAACATTGGAAATACTTATCCCCAAGAAAACAAAAGAAGTCTACAAGCAAATGAAGGAACATGGGCCGATGTTGCGCGACCAAAGCCATCAGAACGACAACAACAACAACAACATAATGAACAACATAACGATAACCACTCCATTATGAACATTATACAGCACTCCTTTGAAAGATTTGAAAACATATTAATGCAACAAAGTCAACAAATAAACTCTCTAATTAACCTCTTAACGACGCTTGTTTCCAAATTATCCAATGCCTAAATTTCTTCGCATTGCAGCTTGGAACGCCAACGGCTTGGCAAATCATCGCCAAGAAATAGAAATATTTCTCAACGAAAACAAAATAGATATTCTACTCATCTCTGAAACTCATTTCACAGAAAGAAGCTACTTTAAACTAAAGAACTTCACATTATACGATACTAAACATCCTAGTGGCAATGCTCACGGTGGCACAGCAATATTAATAAAAAGCACCATTAAGCATCAAGAACAGGAAGCCGTACTTGACCAAGAAATTCAAGCAACATCTGTACAAATTACGGACTGGAATGGACCAATCACCATCAGCGCCATCTACTGCCCCCAGATTCAAAATAGATAAACAACGATTTGAAACCTATTTTAAGTCACTAGGAAATAGGTTCATGGTTGGTGGAGATTTCAACGCCAAACATACTCAATGGGGATCCAGGCTCATCACCCCTAGAGGGAGAGAATTGCAAAAAGCAGTTACTTCTCTACAGCTAGAAACCATTTCTACAGGAGAACCTACCTACTGGCCTACCGACCAAAACAAAATTCCAGACCTGATCGATATATTCATAACAAAGGAATCCCATCCACTAACTGTATCATTGAATCTTCCTCGAACTGTCCTCAGACCACACTCCAATAATTATCACCGTTGGTAACAAAATTATCCTTCACCCTCTCCGTGTCGCTAACGAACAGAAAGACAAACTGGGCCTCGTACAGAACCCAGATATCAATGAAAACAAACATCCGATTACCACTAAAAACAGCTGATAATATAGATGAAGCGACTGAATATATAACCCAAAATATTCAAGAAGCGGCTTGGTTCGCTACACCGCAACCCAAAGGCAAGCTTCAAAATATCCTGCAGACCGTACCAATTACAACAGAGCAACTAGGCAACTAAGGTGCCTCCTAAAAGATTTCAACAGCAACAGGTTTCAGGATTTCATAACCAGCCTCACCCCAACAGGAGATACTAATTACTCTCTATTTAAAGTCACCAGGAAGCTGAAACAACCGACCAAATCAAATCCTCCAATCAGGGATGAAAATATGCGCTGGGCGAGAAACGCCACTGAGAAAGCTTCTGCATTTGCCAAATTCTTCGCTAATGTATTCCAGACTCATCCATTTTCAAATACAAACCAAGACCAACAAATCAGGGATTACCTGAACTCCCAAACCAAATGACGCTTCCAATTCACATTTTACTCCCAGAGAAATTACAAAAACCATTAACGCCTTATCAAGCAAAAAAGCTCCTGGCTATGACCTAATCACAACACCTCTTCTCAAAGAACTACCACGAAAAGGCAAGACTATAATTACTGCACTATTCAACAGTATTCTAAGAACAGGGCACTACCCGAACAATGGAAAGTAGCCCAAATTCAAGTTTTCCTCAAGCCTGGAAACCTCACATGAACCCTCTTCTTACCGCCCCATCAGTATACTTCCAATCCTATCCAAAGTGTTTGAGAAACTTCTTCTATCAAGACTACGTCCACACATAGCAACCAATAACCTAGTCCCTGACCATCAATTTGGCTTTAGACAACAGCATTCTACCATCGAACAAGTTAATAGAATCACCAGCTACATTGAGAATTGTTTCCAAGAAAAGAAATATTGTTCAGCCGCCTTTCTAGACATCGCCCAAGCGTTTGACAAAGTCTGGCACGATGGACTCCTATTTAAACTCAAACATTTCCTACCATATCCCTTCATCAATATCTTCAGATCTTATCTATCCCACCGCACTTTCCAAATCAAATATCAAAATGAATTATCTGAATTCCATCCAATCAAGGCCGGAGTACCACAAGGTAGTGTTCTTGGCCTATTCTGTACCAACTCTATACGACAGATATACCAGAAACAGATAAAACAACCATAGCTACTTTTGCAGATGATACGGCCATACTATCTTCGGATGACGACCCAAATGTCGCAACAAGACACTTACAAGAACATCTTACAATGATTGAAAAATGGGCCAAGAAATGGAAAATAAAATCAATGAAAACAAATCAGTCCATATAACTTTTACCCTGAGAAGAAAGAAATGTCCACTGTCCACATCAACAATAATCCAATATTACAAATGGAAAGTGTAAAATACTTAGGGATACATCTAGACAAACGTTTAACATGGAAAAATCACATTTTAGCCAAGAAAAAGCACCTACAACTTCAAGTAAGAAAATTATACTGGATCCTAGGATATCACTCAAAACTATCACTGGAAAATAAACTATTGCTTTATAAATCCATAATAATTCCAATATGGACCTACGGCATCCAAATCTGGGGCACAGCAAGCAAGAGTAATCTCTCTATCATCCAGAGATTTCAGTCCAAGACCTTAAGAATGATCGCAGCAGCGCCTTGGTTCATCACAAACGCAGCATTACACAAAGACTTAAAAATGCCCACTGTCTTGGAAAGAATAGAATCAATCAGCTCAAACTATCTCCAGCGACTTGAAAACCATCCAAATCACTTAGCCCTCAACCTCCTTGACAATAGTGCTGATATCCATCGTCTAACCAGAACCTCACCCATACAACTCCCATACAGATACTCAGAAGTAACTGAAACATGATCACCACCAAATTATCAATTCGAATAGCTGTCAACCTAAAATAATAATTATTGCTTTTTGTTATAGTACGAAGAAGAAGAAGATGAAGAGTACCGATGGGATACCTTCACTACTAATCATACTTGTCATAATAATTGTACAACAGACATCACATTTACTTATTATTTTGTAAAAAAATAGATTGTAAATTTATCTTAAAATAAAAAAAAAAAAAAAAACAAGATGTCTTATTATATGTTACAGGTCTGTCAACTAATATCCAAGGGAACTGAAAGGCAGATTGACACAGAAGTTCACAAGATTCGACAGCCGCTATCGGAAGAAATAGTAATTTTGGTAAGTTATACTGTTTTGAATGACTGAGAATTTAAATGTGTGAGAAAGGTGTTTTAAATAGTATTTCTAATTCGCTCATGTTGAGAGTAGTTTCGGCTTCGAAAATTGTATTCGTAAAAGAGCTGAACATTGAGGATAGTTATTCCAAAAGTATTTTCCAATTTCATTTCTTCTTCACTTAATGGAATTTCCACATCGACATACACTTGTTACTGGCGTTTCATCAAAGAGCCTCTTTAACCTTTTTTAAAAAGGAATTCCTGATTTTTAGACAGGAATACCATTTCAGTCCATGTCATTGGAGTACATTTTGATTCATATCACAAGCCCGGTATACCGGTACACTTTTCGTGCAGGTTGGATTTACAGAAAATGTGCTGTCGAGACTGCACGTTTTCTGCATGAGCATGTTCATAATTCTTCATGCAGAAAGCCTACAGTTTGACTCAAGCGCCTCCAACGGCAGAATCGTTCGCTAATGGTAATTTGCCATTTCGATTTTGTGGTTAGGTGTGTCAAGATGCGGTTGTGTGAAGTGATATACTGGAATTAACTTCCTTTTTCCCAATTCCTGCCTTTCTATTTTTATTCTCTATGCTCCTCATGGTTGATTAATACTAAATAAAGATCACTTTCAGACCGCATGCACAGAAATACCACCACTAAAAATACTCGGACGGCGTAATTCAGTTGTTTCTCTTTACACCCCCTAGCGGCGGCTTGTGGTGCTTCGTGCAGAAAACGTACACACCGTGTACGCGCAATTTTTGGGTTTTGTACTTCTAGTTTGGAATCTTGAAGTTTCTGTACAGAAACTCAACGAGGAGTTCGCGAAAACTGTACCGTATATACCGGGCTTCACACAATTCGTAATTGCGGACTCCTGGGAACCGGAATTAGCAAAAGGCGAGGCTCTACTGAAACAACACTTACTAGGGGCTAGAGATTTCGGTCCCACTCTCCTTGCGACAAACGCGTCGAATGATCGATTATTTCGAGTTTTCGGGCGTTCAACTGCTAAGATCGTTATTTCCGTAAGTGTAGTGCATGTTGTTCATCAAGAGGTAGCGATATACCTCTCCCGCTGGATGGAGAGATCCGGCACTGACCTAGACGTCTGATAGAGGGTTTTCCACTCAGGTATATCCCCTAATGGGACACCGCCGCAGCTAGGACTATCTTCAATTTCTTGACTGGTCTTCCCACATGTAGGATGGTCTAGTGCATGTGAGTGTAAGTAAGGGGTGGGGAAAGGTCAAGGAACGAGAAGGAAAGATCGCACGCGGTCCGTGGCCCGTTTGTTAGGGTACTGCTCCGGCATTCGCTTGGTGTTGATCTGAGAAACCACAGAAAACTACGATCAGAACATCCGGCCGCTAGAAATCTTCAGACATTGGCTGAATTCGACCTAGCCGAGGCGTCGAGTAAGAACAAGCTTTAACAGCTTTAGATCGCCGCATTTCTAGGAATTAAAATATACACAACTGTCGAATTTTATTCACACTGCTGTCCTACCAGATTCTTCTTTTCCCTCTGAATATCTCGCATCTAAAGACGTTTTTCACATGCAAATATATTTAGAAAGTTGACAACGAATAAGAAATAATTTAATTGGTCCAGCAGTTACTGAAACGAGAAGAGAACATAAGGAACATCACTCCATCGTTTAATTGTCTTACTTCCTTCAGTAACACATTCATATATGCATACACAATCGTTCAAAGTACAATTTCAAAAACCACATGCCAAAAAGGGTCCTAATACCCTGACATCACTATGCATAATTCTAAGAGTTTTGCTAAGGTTTACATGCGGGGTGAGTCCGAGAAATATTGAAATTTAATTACGTATGTGGAAAAATCTCTTAACATGTTCTCATATTCAAGTAAAAGAAAACTGTTACGAATAGAAACACAGCTCGCCACCTTACAGCACAGGCCCCGGAAACACGTGAACCAGTACGTATCTCACATTGAAGACTCGCTTTTAAAATAAACATATACTTCTCTCACAAAAAGTTAATTCAATGAAATGTTTATAAAAAAGCAATTTTTACAGAAGATCACGAAGCACTGCACTTCCTCCTTTCAATTATTTCTCGTGACGCACTATTTATTCGTCGGACGAGGACATCACAAAAGGAAGGGTCGAAGACATTTACAAGTTAGCCAAATGCAAACGAACGAATGCGGGAAGGAGAGCCTAATGGACTCAAGAACATAACGACCACAGAGCCTTCAGGTACGTTGCCAGCTGTTAAAACGATCCTTTATTATAAAAGTAGGCTGCCCTGATAGGTAGTTTTCCGTGGTGTCTCCGATCAATACCAGGCGAATGCTGGACCGCTACCTTAACAAACAGGCAACGAACCGCGTGCGATCATTCTTTCTTCATCCTTGCCCTCCCCTTTCCCCTTCCGTATCAGGAGACTGGTCGGGTGATTATAATTTTGTTCCATCTAAGGCGGTGCAAGGGGGGGGGGAGGAGGGAATTCCTGGAAAGGGAAAAATCCACTAGCCAACATTTCATTCTGATTTAATTTGATTTTATTTATTTAGTTAAAGAACAGTTAAAAAACAACAAAACCATTTGGAACGTATAGAGGAAAAGTACAATCTGTTCATGTTTTCTTCAGTTCCAGAATCCCTTTCTCATCTTTTAAATACAATTAGTTGAATGATAAATAAAAGTACCAACAAAGCGAGGTTAGCAGCATTTGAAGAAATTTTTCGCTTCCGAGTAATAGAAAACTTATTCGGTAAACGAATGTCAATTTTGTTTTTTATTATTTGCTAAAAAAATAGTAATACATACTCCCGGCTCTACTCCTACCACAACTAGTTATAGGAGAGCTCAACAAAACGTGTGCTAAATAAAGCTATATTTATATCCAGAAGCAAAACAAGGCATTTGCTCATTTGTTTAGGTCGGCGCGGGATCGAACATTCCAGCAACTTCCCTCCACCTCCCTTCAACCTTTCCCATCTTCTCCGGCCCGCACAATTTTTCCCCATCCTTTGTTTGTAAGCAGTAGGTACCCTCAGAAACGGGCCAAGGAACAGCGCGCGAAGTTTCATTACTCTTCTTTCTCGTTTCCTCACCCCACACTTACACTACATTACCACACATACCGAGAGACCTTTTGGAAGCTTAGAGCTTGTCCTGGCGGTGATACCTCGTTAGGGAAAACTCCCTAAGCCGTCGGACAGGTCGGCGCCGAATCTCACCATCCTTTGGGCGAAGATCACCACCATTTCCCACGATAATAAACATGCAGTACACTTATGGGGGGTAATGACCTTGGCAGTTGACCTGCCCGAAAACACTAATCAAAAATCCGGAATCAAATATGTGGAAAATCAAATATCGGATCGGGAATCAAATATCCGGCATCAAGTATCAAAAATCTGGAATCAAATATCTGGAAAATCAAGTATCGGATCCGGAATCAAATATCCGGCATCAAGTATCAAAATCCGGAATCAAATATCTGGAAAATCAAATATCGGATCGGGAACAAATATCCAAATCATCACGGATATCAAGTATCAAAAATCTGGAATCAAATATCTGGAAAATCAAATATCGGATCCGGAATCAAATATCCGGCATCAAGTACCAAAAATCCGGAATCAAATATCTGATATAAGTCAATCAAGACTCTGGACTGGCGTCCGGACGGGCGAGTGGGCGTGGCTCACCTCGTGTAGAGCAGGAAGAGCACGGGTTCGGCGCGCGCGGGGGCGAGGGTGGTGCCAGGGGCGTCGGTGGCCGTCTCCGTCATCGCCTCGTCCGCCGCTATCTCTGTCGTCCCCGCGTCGTCGGACGTCGTCCCCGCCGTCCACTCGGTGGCGGCGTCGGTGGCGGCGGCGTTGGGCGTGGGGTGGGGACGGTGCCCCAGCTGTCCCCTGACAGAGGCTCCTGTAACAGCGTGCCAGCTAGAGGTGGAATTCGGAGAGGCGCTGCCACGCCGAGGAAATGATGCGCGAAAGATATCACCTTGGATACAACAAGAAATTTACCGCGTCTAGAACTGAGACGCTTTACACAGCTAGACACCTTTTCTTCGTAAATTAAAGAGCGCGTTTCCACGAAACGCAAGTTTTCAGGGAGAGAAAGTATTCACATTTAGTCTTACAGTTCAAGATAGGATTCGTCATAGGAGAAATTCTGTTTATTGACAATAAATTACATTTAATAAATTTATTTATTTAATTAATAAATAAATTTATTAAATGAAATTTGTTTTTTGAAATTTGTTGTTTTTTACAATATTTGGGACTTTGATATTGAAGCGTAATCAGGACTAGCATAAAACTAGAAAACAAACGTAAATGGAGAAATGTCAGTCTAGAAAAATGTGTTTTTTTTTATTCATGTGAATGCTTCATGCTAGAGGATTAGTCTCGTTTTTACGTCCCTATGACTTTGGCTATTTAAGTCGTCATTGTATGGTTACACTTTTTTGCGTTAAACATGTATTCTTCTGGCATAGTGTTAAGATTCGATTCCTCAATTTTCACGAATCTCCAGAAGGATTCAAGGTTCCAACACTGAAAGATGGGCCGTTTTGTTGTTTTTTTTTATTTCTTAGTTTTTAACAAACTCGTTTTTTTTCCTCGACATCCAAAAGTTTTATTGCTTTATAGGACTTTTCATTTTTACATGTAATACTTTTTCTTCATAGCTAGATTGGCACAATTTGTACTCTCAGATTCAATAAATTTTGTTTTCGAGGAGTTGCTTGTTAAGAAGGAATGTTAAAAGCTATGAGTGATTTATGTTTGTTTTTTATCAATATAATAAATGTTTCAGCGCATTTTATGAAATCATATCCTTTTGAATTTAATTTTAAATTTCATTTCATTCTCGATTCATCATTTTATGACTTCAATGGTTCGAGATCCTCAGAGAGACCTTTTACGATTCAAATTTAATACTTTCACTCTGACACTATGGTCAATGCCACGTAAACTTGAAAGGCAAATAAAATTGTTTAACATAATCATTTAATTGCTTTTTCGTAAAATTCTTCTCCTTTTGTGCATAGTTTAAAGGTTTTTCCTTTCTTTCTTGTATTTGAAGGGCACACAGTCAGTGTCCATAATACCAAATCTTTCAGAAGAACGTTTCTATTATAGTTTGAAACATTACAGATCCCAAACGTGCTTAGTAAATTTTATCATTTAAACATATAACAATTTACTTAAGGCCCTTTATTACCCAGTAATGATTTACTTAAACCAACAAATGTTTTATCGCAATTGTTGGTGAGTTTTTTAAAATTTGAAAGGCTCGACAAAGAACTCAGATCGTTCTTTTTCTGTACTCTCCATCTATTGTATGTATTTCATGTACAATTTATTGCGAACTGACTGCTAACAGAATTAGAAGTTGTTCTCGCGGTGGTTTCCGCCGCGTGCTGCGGGGCGCGGGTGGCGGGCGGACGGGCAGTGGGCGTACCTGCGGGGCGCGGGCGGGCCCAGGGGTGGGTTCGGGCGGCACCGACACCACGAAGGGGCGTGGGCGCGGGCGCGCGGCGGGGGCGGGGCGGGCGGGGCGGGGTCGCCCAGCTCCGGGTCCACGGCCTCCAAGGGCGAAGACGGCGCCGCCGCCGCCGGCTGCCACAAGTTGCCTGCAACAAGCCACGCAACAGTCGCACACACGCGCCCCTTGTCTCATTAAGCTCTCGCCGCACCGCGCCGCGCCGTGTTCTACCGTCTGCTGGCTTTTTCCCTCGCTCCTCCGATTTAATTAATAGCGCTCCGTTTTCTCGGAAACGTGTGCTTTCCGTGCGTTGGACGACGACTCGTTAAAAAAGCAGCATCGCAAAAAGTCTTCATGTTCAACTGTGAAATGGAGTTCTGTTCAGCTTCTGCTTTTTATCTCCGAAGATGCCACTCAAACTTACTATTTATTATCATATGAACTCTATCCTTTACTTGTCCAGTAAGTGTACAGGCATGGCATTAGTTGTCCTGAGAAACCGATGTGAACACGAAAGGAACTGTTTATTTGGTAATTTTGGCTGTAATGATGATCAATGTTATATGCACCGAAAAATTAAATATCTTCGATACATATTTCCCTTTGTATTTATATCCACCTTTGTAAAAATGTAAAACTATATTTTATTCCAAAAGTTGTGATAAACTGGTGTATGTGGTACCCATTGATGAAGGATTTCGTAACCATGCCACGAGCTCAAACTACGAAGTTGTGCAAAATACATTCTCTCTTCGCGTGCGAAAATATAAACACATCTATGGAAGTATACCTGTATAAATATTAATAAAGCAGCTAATAATATTAAACGTTTATTTAATAAACTGTCCATCATATACAAAACATCTTCAGCTATCACAAATTTAGAACGTTATTTAAGCCGAGCCTCTTTATTTGAAGATTTTTTAATCAAAACGTTCCTCGCGAATTAGGTAATACTTCCAATTCTTAACACTACAACACAATCCTAGTGGACATCATCCGTTAAATATTATTTATTTCAAAAGGTCAGAGTGAAAACCCTTATTTTTGTAATGTTTCTTAGCTAGGAAGAGAAAACAAGTTCGTGAAAATACAATATTTCCCAGTTTGTTTAAACACTTTGCGCTGCTTTCTATACACATTCATAGTTGTGTGAACAAGTTTGTGCTAGTATTTATCTTTGAGTAATATCTTCTTTATGAATGTTATGTGTAAATTGTTTCTCACAACCTCTTTATTCTCACTTTTGTTATTCATGTTCTACATAACCACGTTTTTAGGCCCATCAGTTAGAACCATAGAAACAACGAATTAAGTTCGTTGCCGTTAAAATACTGCAGCAAATGATAAAATAGACGGAACGAACTTTTGTTTTCAGGTTTTAGTATTTCAAAATTGACTTGTTGGCTTGGTGCAACAGGATTGCCCCCTCACGAATAATTCTAAACATACATAATTTATATTAAATCATGTTTCGTTCAAAAATATTAAAATTACAATATTTCAAATTACAAACGATGCATACATGTATATTCATTTACCATTTTGAGTATTCTAAAATAGAATCACAAACCGATGTATTTGGTCATCGGTTTAAATTGCTATCACAATACAGAAAATCTTCATTGAAACGAATTTCAAGGGACCGAAATAATAGGTGTTCGTCTTGTAAAAATAACTGTTTTCCAATTACTGTGCATACTTACGTTACTACCTTTCCTTGCCGGGACGCAAATTGTAATCGTGTTAAGCGAGTACGCAACGCTAACGAGGGTTTGCTGTACCTTCATTTTGCATCATTGTTTCAATACATAAGTTTTCTAGAAGTACTTCCAGATTTGGGAGACATCGCAATACAGGTTGCAGCTTTCTTTAGGATGAATGCAAAAAGGAATGATTTTGTAGCAGATTTGCTTCAAATTTCCTTGACGTGTATGTATAAAATAATCAGCTAGCTACACAACAAACTGTTCTGCTTCAGACAAAGCTACTCATTTAGATATTTGGTAACAGAACATCAAGGCTAACGAAATGATACTTTCAATTATTTTTTTTAGTTTAAAATAAAGTTTTAAAATAGCAAAAATATAATAAGTCACGCGTGTGTAAGAGATTTTATGGTCTCGACAGGTTTACTCAACATCGCTATAACTACGCCTTGTTGTTAATCTTCCGAACTTGACTTTAAAGACGCATCTAGAGGACTAGGTACATAATAGTTATTTACGACATAAGTATGGAAAGGCATCTTATTACTGCATGACTTTGAAGAGACGTCAGGCCTCATCTGATAATAATCGGATATTGTAACAAGATGTTATGATACGAGCATCGTGCAACTTTTTATTGCCTTAGTAAAACTTCCAATGAAATACAATTTTCGTTTAAAAGTGAATATTTGCCGACGAAATGTCTCATACTGATGTTGATAGGAGTTAATACGAGGTCATGGATTAATTCTAATATTGATTACTTTACAAACTTGAGCATTGTTAAAGAGTGGCAATGGTTATTGAGATTCATGTGTCGCAATAAATCGTTTATGACACTGACCTTGTTTCTTAAATTTTGATTTTAGATAAAGTGGATTAATAACGTTGGTTATTTTGAGCTGTCTCTGTTTTATTTATTTTTCACATTGGTACAACTCAAAATTTTATACAGACATTTAAACTATTATTTTACGAGGTTAACAATCACATAAATTAAGCTAAAAAACTAATATTGTACTTTCTATCATTTCGTTTTTTAAGCGTAATTTGCGAATATATTACAGTTAATACCTGATATGGGGCCACAATTGCCCCGAAAAGTTGTAAATTTATCTGAAACTACATCTTGACGCAACGCGTCTTCAAGCTCCTTAAGGGGCGTTGAGCGCTTTACACTTTGGAGTAATCCTCCATTAATGTGCTTTTACTTTTTAATAATTGTCAAGTCTCGTCACGTCGCAGTCAGTCAGTGCCTTTTATCCCTTCGGCCAGGGGCTCGACGCCGTTAGATCCCGGGGTTCCTGGCCGGTCACCCAACCACGAACCCGCAATGAACATGATTGTTAACCTTATATAGTAATTTACGGAACGAGTGGATAAAGAGGGGTATAATTGTGTGAGTGGTATGTTCAAGAAAACGAGTGACAACAGGGGTGAGTTTTCTTATTTACCACCAGTGCAATTACACCACTTTATTCACGTGTTACGTTCAATATTTTTTGGTTTCCATTTAAATATAAATTTAATTTTGAGAAATTCAAGCATATCTTTACCATTTGAGGCTACTATTTGATGACATCATATTGGTTCTGAACATGACCTATTTTAATAGGCCTTACAGTGTATATTTATGACAATCGTATGCCATAGAAAATAACGTTTGAAATAAGAAACGTTTCAAAATGGAAGATATTTCTATTCTTGATGAAATATTAGAAGAAGCTGTCAAAGTCATGAAAACATTACTTCGCACGAAACGTAAGGGCATGTATGAGAGAACAACACGTGTTAATTTTGGAAAGAAGAATGACAATTCAGTTCTGACTCAGATGTTTTGCTGGCGTACTTTTCAGAGTGGGTAAATACAACTGATTTGTATTTTTACTTTGTAATATTATATGTCCAAATGTTTTACACGTAACAGATTAATTCATGTTAAATATTTTATAATGTTCCATTTGTCAAGTAATGTCAAACCAACGTGCTTACGGTCATACTTGTTCATGTTGAAGACATGGCGAGTAAGGAGAATATCGATATTCCAAATTATAAACAATTTAATTGACTTTTTAGAAAATAAAGGAGTTTTCCAAAACAAGTGCCCCCCCCCTGGTCTGTCATGTTCAAAATTGCTGACGTAAACGTATCTGTGCAATATTAAGCGACTTCTGAGTTAGAAGGATTCATGCAAAGTATGAGTAGGGTAACATTTTCTATCATACGTAACTTATTGGACTATCATATAAATATTAGAATATTGTGCAAGGAGTAGTAATAATTATTCGTTTATAATATTGTGTTATTCGTTCATTGATTACATGTTTCTGAATCTGTGATGTACTACGTTTTTGGAAATACCTTCGCTACGTTGTGTTATAGAAGCATAAACGATTTTGATCATTATTCTGAGTTCTGATTGTAGTTGTGGAGTTTCAATTGCACGGCGAAATTTTAATTTCACGAATGCAATAAACTTAGTGATAATCAACAAGTTTTCATGGAATTAATCACATTTAGTTAACTGAACAAAAAATATAATTATTCAAATGTCTCTAAAATATGGATGTGTACCAATACGGATAAACAACTATTAATATAAATATTTTCTCTGACCATCAATTTTTACAGACAATTGAAAAAAACACTTCGTATATTATAACTTTTTTTTATACATTTGAATGTTTTATTATACATTTTTTTGTTATTTAAAATCACATTAACATCTAGGTCATTAGCGTCTACTATTGGCATTAACGTTATGATAACTATGAAGGTGAAACGAAATGGTGGTGATAAGGGTGAAAGGACGAACACAAATACAACCATGTCCGAGGCGGGACTCGAACCCGCGACCCTTCGGTCCTTGGACACTACGGCCTTAGCGATCTCGGTCACCGGGCCGACATTATAAATTCTTGATATCAACAACAAGAATTTTAAATGATGTTTTATTCTAGATTCTTGATTTAAAACATGTATATTATAATAAAAACTGATTTAATGAAAAAAAGTATGACAGTGTTATTGAATTATTGCAAAAATTATGCCCAGAGAAAATATTTCTATTTGAAAGATTAATAGAAAATATCAAATAAAAACGCAAAACATATGTTCCTCCGCTGTGTTGAGGGGGCGGGTCCCGTGTGACTCTCAAGCGGTGCGTTGTTGCCGCATGATGTGGATCAGGTGCCCTATAAATGTCGCGGCAGCCGACGTGCCTCGAGGGTTTCCCTACGGGCGCGGGGGCTGTTGCGGGGCGGGGGAAAAAAAACGCTGGAAGGGCGCGGAGGGAGGATTCTGCTTCCGGGCCTGGGGAGTGCAGGGTTTCGGGGCATTTGCGTCCAAGGACGCGTTTCAGCCGAAAGGCGCGCTCGAGTCGCATGTTATGTAATTATGTGTATTGTGACGTACTGCGAATTAATAACACAGACGACTGTTTCTAAAATAAAAAATATACATATATTTACACAATAATTTACAAGTTGAATTTACTGAATGAAAAATCTCTGGAAACCTTACTATTCCCTTAGCCGCAAAACCCCGCGACGGTCTCCAGGCCTAGCCCAGGACCACTTCTCTAAAGCAGGCAAGCAACGCCTGGTGCGAAGCTGTCGGACACTGAGTCCCTTAACCGCCGTTATCACATGGCCTGACGCCAAACCGGTCTTCGCCTGGAAGGCCGCGTGCTAGGATAGCACCGGAGATATCACTCAGTCTTTCGACCCTCTACATATCTCGCGTGGGCGCCGTTGGTGCAGCCTTAAGTACCCTGAGGGCTCGCCCCTCCCCTCGGCGCTCCAATGCCGGCGTGCGTCACGAAGGCTCGGCGCCAGCTTCCTCTACGTTTTTGCGACATCGTCCCTGCCTCGCACCCTAACCTGTCTCTATAGTTATTTTCGAGCGTGGCTTCCCTACCCCATCCCCTTGGCTTATTCAGCGCGTTTTCGGCCCGGCGCGTGCTAACCGCCCCGCATCCGGCTTAAACGTGGGGGTGTAACGGTTTTTCCTGGCCCGGCTCGCTGCACGACGCCACAGTATGTAAATATATAACGAGTCTTGTAGAATGGCACCGACTTAGGTTAGTCAGGACATTTGATGTCCCTGCAATGCTTCTGACCGGTCGGTCCCAGGGTTCGAGTTTCGATGGTGGCAGGATTTTGGACACTAGCTACATAGCTAGGTCGAATTCATTCGCTGTCTGGAGGAGAATTCTAGCGGCCGACTGCTCTGATCGGATGTTTTCCGTGGTTTCTCCGGTCAACACTTGGCGAATGCAGGAGCAGTTCCCTAACAAACGGGCCACTGACAGCGCACGGTTTTTCCTTCTCTTTCTTGTCCTGTTGACACTCCTTACTTACACACATGTGGATATACGTGCTCTGCACTACCACATGTGTCGGGAGACCAGGCGGGAGTTTAGAGCTTGTCCCATCTGTGGCGTGCCCCTCTGGTGGGAGGTACCGGTTTGGGGGAAATCCCGCAAGGCGACATATGGGTCGGCGTCGATCTCGCCATCAAGCGGAGGGCCATCACCGCCACCTCCCCGATAAAAAACATGCACTACACATACGGGATGAATGACCATAGCAGTTGACATGCCCGGAATCACTAATCAATCAATCAATCTAGGATGGTTCATGGGCAGTGTACTAGCTTCCCGTTGTGTATTCCTGGTTCGATTGCCAGTCGAAACAAAAATAGAGTTTTAGCTTTCCTTTAAATTGACTCATTTTCTCTAGCTGTGAGACGAAGTAAAGCTCAGGCAGGCGGAGTTAGCCAGTTGCTGTGAAGGGAATACGTCGTGTTCGCCATATGTCTCTCTTACCTCCCATCGAGTGGGAATTAAACTAGGCCCTTGCAAGGGGGACACCGTTAGCTGGCCGGCAAAGTCGGACAATGAACCTACAGTGCCAAATACATGCACAAAAATATGTAACATGCATTTCTAGCACGTTGCATGTCGCCCTTTAATCTCAAATACTAATGTTAATGCCGAGGTGGCAGACGTCTGTAGTATCGAAATGTGCGTAGACGCACAGAATAAAAAGTGAATGTAGAAGAAAAAAATAGAAATTTACGAAAGTGGAATTAATGAGAGACTCGGAATCGCCAACATTATTTGGGAATATTTATAATAGCATGTTTGCATGTTTTACGTCAAATGTTTGTCTTACGTAATCTGTGTTTGATTGCACCGTCGTGGTTATTGCAAGAAACATTTGATACTTTCCCGTTTCGAAATGAATTATTGTTTCTAGGGCTTTTATCCAGCCAATAGCCGGTTACCCATTACGTCCCAATGGGACACATATTCCACCACACACTTGGTGGCTTCTCTGATCTGAGGTCAGCGGAACGCGAGGCCCTCCGCGACAACACATACAAAGTCAAGTGACCAACAACCATGCCCAAGGTGGGACACGAACCCGCGACCCTTCGGTCCGAAGCGCTGGGTCGGTACGCGCTCTTAGTTACCTCGGCCATCCTGGTCGGCTCGAAATGAATCATGAAACAATTATTTCAATGTTCAAGAACAAAGGTTAGGTTAGGTTAGAAAGACACACGTATAATTTACGTGCCAGGGTGGGCGAGATGCATGAAGGTGTCCTTGTTCCCCTTCGGAATCAAATTACAGATTTCAAGCATCTCTATACGTGAGATCCCTGGTTGAAGATAGCCTTGAATGCAGCCGTGGTCCATTCACTGCATTCGTTGAAGTATAATTTTTAGTTGTTTTGTTTTTTTATGTGGAACGTCAAATCTGCAATGAAGCTGTTAAAACTTTGAAGGTCTCACAATCACTGAAGCACTTCGAAGCGCAGCGCACGTAAAGAGGCCAATAACTCAATGCATTTGGAAAGTCTGTAATTTAATTGTCAGTTCCACACAAGTTTGTCCGTAATTCTCCTTTGCCTGAATTTTAATTTTGTTACCTCGCGACAGCGGTAATTAGTGTATGTCTTATGATACACTTGTTTTGGAGATCTGTGGAAAAGTTTCATTAAATGATTGATTACTAAATTGGTGATTTAAAAATGTTGATTGGCAGTTCTAGCTTACCATGTAATTTCGTCTCAGATACTTTGAAGATAACCTTTTGTGGCTTGTTATAAGTAAACCGGTACTGTGCGAGTTCAGGAAACTAATAAACTGTAATTCTACAAAATTCTCCGATTTACTATACCAACATATCTGGGGAAAAATTATGATACGCAATGATGAGATATGAAAGGCCCGTTGTTACAGACAAGTTACTGACTACAGAATTTCCTTAAAAGGCAGAGGTTATCGAAAGAACATGCTACCGGCAACTCACAAAATTGCCAAACTGGAGTTAACAGATTTCAGAAACATTTCAGAATTAGGTCTGTTAACGCCCACACATCACGAGTGCGATGTCCAATGCAAAAATCTAACTTCCATCACATTAATTCTCTCTGCTAGATCTCTTGACATGTATTTTCTACGATGCAAAGAGTGTTGGTTCTTTTCTGTATTATTGGTTCAAGGTTGAAGAATTTAAACAAAACATATTTGCTTTGAACTTTCACGGTTTAAAGAAATGTAGTGTGTCATGGTCAGTTGGGAAATTTGTCAAAATTGAAACTTTAGGAAATCAGATTTTGGAGTAAATTGTATTGGTTTTTATTTATCATTGCTGTTTAAAATATCACATTCATAGTAGGAAGTCAAATAAGACAACGTTGTAAATGCTTTCTAAACAGAATATTCCTCTTTTAAATTGCTTCAATTTAAAAATACTCGAACATTTTGGTGATTTTCACTTGATTGTGTTTGTTTGCTCCGCTCTGTTTTTCGTCCGGGAGTCGTTTCAATTAACTGGCATAATTGCTTAGTAATTCGTATGCATATTCAATCGTGAGGTTATCTACGTGTAATTCAGTATTAATCAACTCTGTAGTTAGTGGAAAATAGAGTTGTCCATTCAGAGATAATTCAAATTACAACCCTAATTGCGAAGTGCTAGAGACGGTATATTGGATCTATTATTTTTTTTTATTGCAACGAATTTTTAAATGTGCAAAAATTCCAAAGAGAGAGGGGAGAGAAAGAGAGATGGGGATGATGATGATGATGATGATGATGATGATGATGATGATGTTGTTAGCATGATAATTTCTCTTATGTTTTTATTTTCTAAAATTATTATTCTTTCATTTATTTTCTAAAATTATTATTATTTTATTTTCTAAAATTTTTTGGTTACCAAACAAAGTTTCCCACGAAGCCATAGTTTTGGGTTTTCAAATTCTATCGTTTAAGTATGCGACATTGGGTTGTTTAAATATTATTTTGTGCTAATAAAAATATTGAAAGACCACACTAATACAGTTTTATAAATTTAAATCAGTCTACTCGGCTCAGTGAGAAGCAGAACGCTAACCTGGTCGAAGAACATGCAACTTCAACGTTGAGGCAACGTCAATGTGATGGAAGTACAATAATTCCTTAGAACGGTAAAAATGTATAAAAGATAAAATTGAAAACGAAAACATTAGGTAATAATTCAATACTTTCTCCTTCTGCGAGAAAGTTGAACTGTTTAGGACAAACTAAAAAGAACAAGTGTATTAGATAGAAATAACCTTTTTACTAAAGCTCATAAGCTTGAATACCAATTGGAATAGAAGGTCTTGGGAAGAACCAGAAGTCTGGAGGGAAACTTAAAAGATCATTACATCAACATGCACGGAGTAAAGAACTTTGTTGTTTAAAATCCTCCAGGAGTATTTTCATCATATACGTGTAGTCTTTGTTTCAAATTTGTATGAAATATAAATTACATAAAAAACTCAAAGATAACAGGAAAGAAACACACAACCTCGCTAGTCATGCTTTTTCATGACACTGTACGTAAGATTCAGCGAGCACAAAAACCAGAAAAGTGGTGATAATAATGGGAATTGCTAACCTACCTCCGCCAGGACGCTCTGACCTTGAAGTCCACCTTGAAAAGAAGTTGCTCCTCACGTAACAACTATGGCAGTTCGTACTCGTACATTGGATTCCATGTAATTCCCAAATTATTGGTTTACTTTTTACGTAATGGTAAGCAATTTAAGATTGCAGGATTGTTGTTAATGTGTATCTTCGTCTTTTTTCCCTTGATTCAAGTCACAAAGTACATCCGCGCTTTTACAACCTGGAATATTGCATGGTTTTCAGCGAGTGCAGATCTGTCATAATTTCATTTCTCCCGTTAACCTGCTTTAGAAAAGGGCAGTCAACATAATAACGTCCTACGTTTAAGAATAAAATATTGCGTATCACATTCGCTTATTGTATAACTTTCAATTATGATGGAATACAATTTTTGTCTCTTTTCACTGTATTCTCTTTGCAAATTCAAATTCAGAAAGCCGATGTTTATAAGCAGTTATGCTCCTTTGGCTCTTTGTGCTCTTTGCATTTATTATACCTCAAAAGAAACTCGCCTGGTCATTAGAAATGAAAAATGTATGAATCTTTGTCATTCTGTGAGTCATTCTTTCCACATTCAAGTTTTCTAGAACACATATTCAGAACGAGAACATAAAGGGTAAGAAAATTAGGTGAAATTCCTGAGGAAAAGGTAAATTCTTAGCGATTACGGCGGACTGTTTTTTGTAGAAGGCCATTTCCAGCTTTTTGGGGAGATGGCATAAGACTTACGTAAAGTAATGTAATTTATTTCTTGATATATTTATTAGTTCATTCTGATTTTAATGTTTTCTGGGCACCTCAACGCTATGTAATTATCTCTTTGTGTAGTGAATGATTTATACCGGGCGGTGATTTCTTTCCCACTGTCTCCCTCTGGTGGCTCGGAGAGTGGAATGGTGGGGAGAGAGGCAAGTGTCAATGGGAGGAAAGTGGTGAGGCGTGACGTGAAGGGCTGAGGCGAGGTGTGACTGAGTGGTGAGGCAGAGATGGGTTTAACAGCTTTTCTTCAATAGCTCTTATCACGAAAACAGCTAGCTCGTAATAGCTGTTATTAATAACAGTTGAAAAATAACAGGTCCATGACCAGCAACCTAACATGGCCGACTGCTAAGAGTTAAATCAGTTGTAGCGACTGCTAAGTGTTAAACCACGCAAAACAAATAACGTTTGTAGCACCGTAAAGCTTGTGCAGCTACCTCACGGCGCATCCTTGCACTACTTTCCCTAACATGTTTGCACAGAGAAGCAGCTGATATGAACGAGACTGGATGAACGGCCAAGGATGAATAGTAATTCATATAATGTGTAGCGAATGTGTATAGAGTATAGAATATTACTAAAATGAAAGTGATTCGGATTGAGATTGCAAATATTCTTTCGAATATGCAACTTGTGCATAGTGAAGTGACGAGTGCCAAAAATAATGAGGAGAAACAGTGTGTTTGCTTACCTATAGCTTAAGTGTTCATGACTATCGAATATCAAGTATTATAATGTGAGTTATTTGACCGTAACTCATTTTATTTTATTGGACCTAGGGAAATATTAGTTGATCTCACATAAGCAGCAATGGGACAGAAATAAGTTAACATATTGGACGGACTTCATTTAAAGGACAAACATCTTGTTGTAGTGTATACAATTGTGACGTCGTGGGAATACACAATAACACAGACACGAGCTTCAATGATAAATATGTACAGGTTTATTCACAATATGTACAATAAATATTTAAGTTAATTTTAGCTCTCGGAAAACGTTTACTCCCCTGATCGCAGGAGCGATCCTTAAAAATGTAATCTGACTCGTGGCCCGCGCCACTCCTCAGCGAACCTTATGCACACAGCACGTGGCTCCTACGTGACGAATCCACGGCGTCACCCGTGCACAGGAACTCCGTGCGCATTCCCCGGGTCCCTAACCCATATGGGTTGCCCGAAGTGCAGCCTCGCTTGCGGTCTTCCCGCCGCCCTGGGCGTCAAGTTTTAGCAGATTGCGTGCGTATTCAGCATTCGAGGAGTTTCTCCAACTCGCAGCTCGCCCACGAAACCCCACCCCGCGCTCTGCGTTCGCTCTTATATAGCTCCCACCCACGTGACCTGAAACGTCACTGGATTTTCACACGGCCCGCGCTAGTCGTTGCCAGGTATTTTGGCATCCTTTCCTGGATTCTAAGAATTTTGCACGCGGCACGCGGCAAAAATGCGCTGTCCGTATTTGGGCATCCCTTTTCCCCTAGCTCTCGGAATTCTTCCAATACCGCATTGTTCTTACATCCTGCCTGGCCCTTGCGTCTAATCCCTTTGGCGCCGCCATTTTGAGTGGAGCGTACAATACGTTACACAATAAAATATAAAAATATTGTGGCACATGGTGTGAAATAATGACGAATTATGTATTAATTAATCTATAATTTGAACACTGGCAAATCATGATTGATTAGCTCCAGTGAAGCTGTTATCGTACAAAATGGTTGCCACAAAAGTTTGTAGTAGTTCGGATTAGGCCCAGTAGGTTGCAGTTCTATGCATTTCAACTGATAACAGTCAATAACAGGATAAACGAAATTACTGTTGTTTTACGTAACAGTTACGAAACGTTAACGGTTAAGAAATAACAGTTTAGCTCCTAAGGGCACATCCCTATGGTTAGGCGGCACGATAGAAGTGGTGAGTAATGCTGTGGGTGGCAGGGATGCGCTGAGAGGGGCGCGGCGTGAGGACCGGGGATGGGGCATATCATGATGCAGGGGCAGGGGCACTCTAATGCTAGGTAGGGATGCGACAACGATGTCGATGTTTTCAAAACTTCGATGATTCTTATAGAAACATCTGTTTTTTTAAACGTTAATTCATTAATCCTGATTTTTTTGTTCGATATTGTTTACATTTTCGATGTTTTGTATGTGAATGAAAAAGATCCCATAATCACGATCGCATAAAAGTGAAAATACGAAACAAAAACTTGAAATACTATTGTCAGTTCGTGTTCGAATGTAGCGAACGCTGATCGAAGTGTCTTCATCCAACAGACTAGCTCTCGACCGAGAGATGACCCGATGCCCTGGCTTTTCCGACCCATTTCCTCGTATTCCTACGCGGGGAGGTGGCAAACGCATAACGGCACAAGTGTAGGGCTTCCTTCTTACCGAACCTACGGTGATCTTACGAAGCGTTAAACCTTGAGATGATCGTTAATTTGTCTTAATTTTACTTCGTTGTGCCAATGAAATCCTAATTAAAAAAATAATACACACTGCCCCTGTCGAATTAAATGACCCTGCCCAGCAAGAGCGTTAATGTTAGAGCAGTTTCGAAATGTAATGTTTAACGAACGATGTTTAAAAACATCGATGTTTTTCAGTCGAGGTATTATTTACATCCACGTTTTTATTTGTACATCGATATTTTGCTGTCGCTGTCCCATCCCTTCGTGCATGGATCACGGCCGCCAGGCGGAAGCGGGTTTTCCGACGCCTCATGACGCGGTGCGCGCTCTCTCACCAATGTCAGAGGTTGCGCGCGGGGGTGGGGAGGGGGAACGGGGGGGAGGGCGTGGACCTGGCGAAGGCCGCTCGCTCTCAGCGCTGGCGCTGCCGCTGCAAAACACGGCCCGGAATGCGACCACGTGGAGGACTGCAGCATCAGGCGCTCGCTCGGCCCAGTCAGAGAGCGCTGCTCCCGTTTGACTCGCGCGCTGCCCCGTTGCGTAACACTTCGCACTCGTTCTTCGCAGAGGCGTCGCCTCGCGTTTCCTGAAGGTACAAAAATACATTTCCTGCGTTTCTTCGAAAGCGGATGTTATTTCCTGCATGGTTTTGAAGTTTTTACCACAAATGAGCGAAACATTTTTATGATACTAGGTTTCAAAACCGGTCGTTACTATTTTATTTATTTACTTACTTATTCATTAATTCGTTCATTCGCTCATTACCAGCTAGTAGTACATTCATTCGTTCGTTCGTTCATTCATTCATTCCTTTGTTTGTTTGTTTGTTTGTTCTTTCTTTCTTTCTCACTTTCTCTCTTTCTTTCTTTCTCTCTTTTTTTTCTTTCTCTCTTTCTTTCTTTCTCTCTTTCTTTCTTTCTAATTCAACTATATTCAACTACGAATATGTAAAGTAAAAGAGAGTAGTTATTCCGGAGCTCAAAAACCATGCGCAATTGTTCTGACACACATACATCACATATAGCTTTTGATTGTTATTACGTGAAATAAAATAAAAGCATAACTTGACATTCACAACTTGAAGCTTTTAATCTACAAGGTACCTAATGTTTACTTCTCCCCTTACACACACTTACTTATTATATGGACTTCATTACCTGGTAGTAGTAAGTTACAGTCATGATCAAAACATTTTATGTCATTTTCCTTGCAAATATACATTACTTTTTTCATCGTCATTGTAATCAATGTTTAGTTTCAGATACATCTAATGAAAATAGGCAAATTCGTCAAACATTTGGATCAATTTTTTGCTAATATTCATAGCATAATTTGTATAGCAACATACCTTCCTCCAAGAAAACATTAATCTCATTATCAAAATCTTGTGGGCAAAATTTCGGTATGCAGTCCATGGATCGATAGCTCTAATGATGACTCACAGTATGGATGGCTTCTCTATCAAGGACTTAGTGATGTTCTTCTGAAGTTGTCTGTTTCTGTTGAAATAAAGTATCTATTCTAGCAGTTACTCGGTTACCTGGCTGATTTTTCTTGTTTTTATGGGCAGAATTACAGTGCTCCAAAACTTGGCTACCTGACAGAGCTAAGAAAAACGTAGTATACTTTAATTCATTTTAATAAACATATAGTAATTTCTATTTTAGTCGTTAGAAAGCAAAGCAAATTACTGTTGGAGTATTTGTTTTGAAATAGAGACGTGGGTTCCCAGTCACACAAACTTTGCATTCAAATTCATACCTATCCATTTTGAATCTAAGATATTTGCTAGGTATGGCGTTGTTTAACTTGAAATTTCGCTTCCGCATTTTAAACTATCACAATAGATTTTAAGCAAAAATGTCTCGCAAAACAAAAATCGCCTGAGTTTCCTTCCTCCTGAGTATAACGTTTTTCTTTACTCTGTCAGATGGCCAATATTTGGAGCACCACTTTTTGTACCGAGAAACATACGAAAAGTCTTCAAGGTAACAGTAAAACAGCTAGAATAAATACTTTATTTCAACAGCAACGCTCAATTTCAGTATGAGCTTACAAAGCCCTTGATGGAGAACAATCACAACCAGTTCATAAAACTAAAATAAAAAGGTACCGTCAGAATGAGTGAACCTCTTTATTTACACAAAGAAGGCAGAGAGTATATCGGTGCTGCCAACTACAGGCATATTAGTGTAAACAGGAGTCAAATAATTTCAAAATATCGTGCTCTCAGACAATCAAGTTACAAAAAGGAGGACATTTCGTGACTTTAAAACGAATTCACCCGGAGGCCAGACACAAGTATTAAAAGCCGGACATGGCCTGATAAAAGAGGGCGTGTGATCACCTCTTACTCCCCTCGGGAACTTCCTTGTCAGGAGAGGTGATGTCTCGCTGGAGGAGATACCTCAAAAGAAAAGTCCCCGCAAACCAATGTCTAGGTTGGAGCGGGATCTCACCATCCGCCGGGGAGTGAATTACCGCCACTTCCCGCGACATAAGTAGCGGTAGCTCAGTGCATCAACTGATGTCACTGCAGCGCCTCTGACCGGGAGGTCCTAGGTTCGAGTCCTGACAGCGGCAGGATTTTCGACACTAGCTTTTCAGCTAGGTTCAGCTAGCAGGACTGACAGACGTTTTGTCTCCAATGCATTTTTTGGTATCAAGGACCCATAAAACATGGATTCTGGCTATATCACGTGTTCGAGGATTCTTTCCTATATTTATCCACTTTTTCGTTACCAGGGCCCGACAATAAGAATATTCGCCCGATTTTTCTGTGCACGATTACATAACATTCTCATCATACTAAGTACCTTCGTAAGGGGGAGAAAGTGAAAAGAAAACATCTTCCAACGGTGCATGCCATTTACAATCGCTGAGAAACGAACAGGCATAGCTGCACTTCGGTTTGCGTGCCCGGGCGCACTACTATAAAAGCGACCTTCACGCCAGCACACACGAGCGTGATAACTTTTCGCGTGCAATCCGCTGGGGTGCCGCTGCTTCCGGCCCCCAAGGCGAGGCTGCCCATCGCGGGGGCGTCGCAGGAGGAGCGGGTGGCAACCGCGGCGCTGGAGGCCGCGAGGCGGCTGGCCTCTGGGAGGTCGGGTTTCGGCGCAGGTGTGGAGGAAACGCCCCGCCTTTGAAGTGCGACCTTAATGTCACGTTTAGATGGTCGCAAAACCAAGAGAGAAGTGAAAGCGAAAGCACGCGCGGAATACAAGGAAAAATCAGGAATCGCTAACGCACATAACTCACGACGCATGTTTACGTTTAACCATGTTGAGTTGTGTTTCGTGAGAACGACACTTGGTGATGCAATTCTATCTTTGATTTCGAAATAATGTACGGCGTTCAGTAAAGCGTTTGCAATTGTTCATGCAATAAATTGGTCCTCCACAGCAATCATTCCTGTCGTTTTCCCGAAAAGATTTGTATTATTTTTACTTTCGCACCCTAATTCATGTAGTAAAGAGAGGATGTATGGAATTGACAAAATCGGCGATTTTTCGACGGAAAATTCGCTTTGTGGGGTAGTAGTATTGAAAAAGTGGATAAATCTTGTTCCTAAATGTAAATTATTTCCTTTATCACATTATGTAGTCAGAATCTCCTTTAGTGGGACCTTGATACCGAAAATAAATTGATGGCCAAACGTCAGTCTGTAAACGATAGCAGCTAAACTCTAAGAAGGATTTCACCAAAAGTGATATTCCCTAATCTTCTGATTGGTGTATACTCTTAATGAAACGGTAAATTTGATTTCGGGGTACTTTACATAAATCCTTAACATTTTCAAAATTTGCACAAAATTACTCTAATTTTTTCTTTATTTATTTTTTCCTCTCATAGAGCAAAACACGAATAAAAATAGGGTAGATCGCATTTTCGTTGCGTTCCCTGAATATACGAAATTTGTCCGTCCGTCCATACGTACGTGTTCAAAGCTGGCTCTAAAACATTCAGACGAGTTTCTCCAAAATTGATATACCCAAATCGATTTGAACGAATTCGAGTGTCTGTGAGTTTGAAACGGACATTTTGATTTTGGAGGGTACTTTTACTTGAATCTTCAGCGATATTTTCAAAATTTTCACAAAAATGTCTCCAAAATCTTGATCAAAGGTAGTCCTCGGATAGCATAAATGACGCTTAATAATTACGTCTTATTTTCCTTAAAATAAGTCTCATTTTCGTTAAAATCTCTGAATTTTCGAAAATTGTAAAGTTCAAAATTTTTTTCGGCGCCTTACAACTACTCTGTAGACACATAATTTTATTGAGGTATATATTTTTTCTGTTATGAAATCTATAGTTGGAAGAAGGATTTAGAATTAAGATCATGTACAATATTTCGAAAAAGGAATATTTTTTGCGTAATTTTGCGTGAAATATGGCAAGCGGGCTTAAAAATGAAATTGTTTTGTTTTGTTCATAACAATGTTTTAAATATTTCACCGCAGAAGATTTAAGACAGAAGGAAATTCTGACATTGTACTATTTCATTTCGTGTAATAAAAGAAAAGATCGTCATCTTTAAATACATTTTATTCCATTTCAATCGTTCTAATAATATTCAGTGACGTTGCCTTTGGTTGTGAAAATCGTGTGTCAACGCCCAAGGAAATAAAAGAAAATTATTTTCTCCTTAGACTTAATTTATTTTTTCATTTTTCCGGCGATCGACACTAGCGCGTCCACGTAGGCAGGCAGTGCGTGAACGCTGTTCAGGCCGTTGGCCAAGATCTTCAGACGTATCGAGAGGCGGCGGCGCATGCGCGGGACGACTCCCCACTCAAGGACAAAGCGTGCGAAGTCATTGGATCTCGCTTCAACGGCCTGTTGGTGAGCGAGCGTGTATGATTGCGATATTCTCCGTTGCGCGTTGCAAGATTGCTTTAGCGATACTCATGAAATTAATGTTAGTCTGATTTGGATAGTGAAAAAGTAGTACAAATGTTTTTAAATGTATCATTTCCTTCGTTTTCATCTGAAGAAAATAAACGAGTAATTGAAAATGGGCGACCGTATCAATGCTACTCAATAATATTTCAGCATTTAATTTTTATAACAACAATCGAAGAAAGGGAAGGAAGTGGGTCATATTTTTTAAATTTCTTAAAATGTATTATTCCAATCTTTGCTATATAAACTACAACACCCTCATTGTTGTTATTTTGCGACTGACATTCCCTCATTCTTCCAATATAATAATTTAAGATAAACGAGGATTTTTTATAATTAGATTTTACTGTAAATATGTTTGCGAAAAGGAGAGGGTAAACCCATCTCCCGCCAAAAGGAGGCCCATCCATCGCCCGCCTACTGTCCGCCCAACGCCTGCCTATCGTCTGCCCATCCATCGCCCGCCTACTCGTCCCCAACGCCATTGCCTATCTCTGCCCATTGCCCCCATCGCCTCCCCATTGCACCCCAACGCACCCCTTCGTCTCCCCATCGCCCGCCCATCGCGAGAGGAAGGAAATTTCCCAAGAGGAAGGAAAGATCGCTCGCGGTCCGTTGTCCGTTTGTTAAGGTCTTCCTCCGGCATTCGCCAGATGTTGATCGGAGAAACAACGGAAAACTACCGATCACAGCAGCCGGCTGCTAGAATTCTCCTCCAGACAGCGACTGAATTCGACCTAGCTAACAAGCAAGTGTCGAAAATCCTGCCTTCGTTGGGATTCGAACCTAGCACCTCTCGGACAGAGGCACCGCAGTGACATCACTTGATGCACTGAGCCACCTCTCCCGGTCTTTTGGACGTTTATTAGTAGAACATTTCTCACCTCTTCACAACAGATTCCTCTTTCCACCCTTAGAAAAAGCTCGGACTTAGGGCCTTCAGGTCAGAGGGACTGCAGTGACATCAGTTGATGCCCTGCGCCGTCTCTCCGGTCGACTGTGGCGAAGCAATTCACAATTGCGCGTCGTTTCGCCGTGACTTCCCTGTTGATCACGTGTGCTCGCAGCGCGTACTTCGCCCTCTCAGTGACGACACACCTCAACCCAGCGAGGGGCCATACGTGTGTTAGCATTAACACGTTATGGTGAAGGAGATTGGCGTGCGCATTTGGCGTATGATGAACTGCCACAAAAACAACCCCTAAACAACCTGAAGTCAGGTTCAGACAATGCACGAAATTAAACATTTTGAAATACTGAATTTTGATCAGTGACATTGTAACGCCGATGTAAGGTGTGATTGAGCACGATATAAGTTATTCTCTTGTTGGAATATGATTATTAGTGACAAAATGATCCAAAAGTTGAAATTTACCCATTTTTTTCAGTTTCGAATGTAATGTGTCTTCAGATTTCTTTCGTCTGAACAATATTCTTGATGGATTTAAATTTTCTGGTATTAAAATTTTCATTAAAAATTATTATGCCTATAGTACGCGTATTATGAAATTTTGAACTCTAAATTCAATTTTAAACTCGTCTTAGGTTGAAAAGCTGAATTTTATTATACCCTGAACGCTTTTATCCCACTTGTGTTCGGGAAGCGCCTGCTATCAGGCACCGCCGAGGGCGCCCTGGGCGGCGAGGCGGGCGGCCCAAGACGCTACGCTCAATTGCTCCGGGTCGGGACTGCAGTTGAAGTGCGGTGCCGCTTGCAGGGAGCCACTCAGATTGAACTCTTTGGAGAGACGAGCGGGGACGCAACCGCAGGTAATTGCAAACAGCGGTCTGCAGGAGGGGAGGGACAGAAAGGAAGCGACAGGTGGCGCTGATGGACTCCGCCTGCCTCTACCACGCCTCAGCTTTGCACCGTCTCCGCCCCTCCCTCCGTCCCCGCCCCTCCCCCGTTCCCCCCCCCCTCCGCCCCGCCCTCCTCGCCCCCCCTCCCTCCGTTCCCGCCCCTCCCTCTGTACCCGCCCATCCATCTGTCCCCGCCCCTCCCTACGTCCCCGCCCCTCCCTACGCCCCCGCCCCACCTTACGTCCCCGCCACATCCCTACTTCCCGCCCCTCCCTACGCCCCCGCCCCACCTTACGCCCCGCCCATCCCCTTCCCGCCTCTCCCTCCGTCCACGCCTCTCCCTCCGTCCACGCCCCTCGCTCCATCCCCGCCCCTTGCCCCGTCACCGCTCCTCGCCCCATCCCCGCCCCTCGCGCTGTCCCCCGCTCCCTCCCCCCGCCCCGCCCCTTCCCCCGCTCCTTGCCCCGCCCCTTTCCCCGCCCCGCCCCCCCCGCCCCCCCTCACATCACCACTGCCCATCGCCTTCTAACTCGCCTTCGTCTCTCAACCCTCTCCCCCGCCACTCGTCCCCGTCATACGCTCCCCCTCGCATCTCCAGCCCCTGCCCTCGCCCCCGCCATAGCCGTCCATCGTCCTATAATCGCCCGGCCCACCCAACCGGAAACAACTTCCTCGCCCGCTCACCGACAGAGCGAGGCAGTGAGTGCGATTTTAAGTGAGGTTGTGCTTGTGACCGGCGACGGGCAACACGGCGAGCGGGCGGCCGAGATGGTCGCCCGCCGGCGAAGACGCAGGGAAGGTGGAGGCCGAGGGGGCGGGGACGGCTTAAGCTTCGGAACTCTCAATAATGACGCCTGCCACCTTGATTAAAGAGGCGCGTTTATCAAAGAGCGGGGAAGCTGATGGAGTCTCCCTCCCCCTCGAGGACTTCGACGCAGCGGCGTTCGTCTGCTCGCGCGCATTAAGCAAACAAAGGAGCCGCGCCACCCCAGGCTAACAACAGCAAACTCTGTAAAAACCCATTCATTACGAATGAAGAATGGCTGTCGAAACAAGCGCTGTTTTGTTGGGCTGCCATTGTCATAAGCTTCACCAGACAAAGAGGAAGTAGTCTGGTGTAAGCTGATGTGGCTGCTGATTGATTCAAATTATTACACCGAAGAAGGGATGAAAGTGACCCTGTGGACCGAGAATTAAGCACTTATCATTAAGATGAAATCGTTTGTTTTTTTTATTTACTAATCAACTGTTCACTTTGTATCTGTATCGCTAGAAATTGTGATTACGATTCTTTCTCAGTGCTGGGTGAGTTCAGAAAAGTACTTTTCTTAGCTATAACATGTTTCAAAGACGAGAACCAACCTTTAACAACTTACTGTTATCTTCAGTTCTCTATCGTCTACCGAGAATTGCATGAAAACTCTAGTTTCGATATTACAAATATCACTCTTCTAAAAGGACTCCATTAGAAGGTCAGTTTTTTCTTCTTAGTCGAGTACTCTTCTATTAGACGAGGAGTAAGTTTTGATCCATCGTCTAGAAACCCCAAGCTCTACGTTTGATATGCATAGAGGAAAGGAGGGTGCTGAAGGACGTTTTTCTGCGATATAATCGCGGAGCGTTGGCCGAGAAACCCCAGCTCGTCGTCATGAGGAGGAGGGGGGGAGTTAGGAGTTATTTTGCTGCTGAATTTCGTGTTCCAAGATTTGTTTGTTCGTTTTATCTTGATTGTTTTAAACATAGTTTGTATTACATGGGAAGCGAACATTTCTGGTTATCAGATTTTGTCCACAATGCTTGTTGTTATCATTTATTCTTAACTCAAGTAATGTTGGCAAAGGAGTGGGGGTAGGTATTCCGAGACTCAAGAATACCTGCGTTTCTGTTCCCTCCCAGGCTGCAGCCACGGAGGCTTCTATGAATCCATGCGTGAAACTTTCTTCTTGCCATTGCTTGCGAGTTGCCGGCAAGTTTTACTTCAGCAAGCTCTATTGAATCTCTGTAAAAATCCTTCAGGATATTGATCGAATTAGGAGTAATAGAATCTGATTAAAATTGCTTAAAATATTAACAGAAATGAACGTTATCGCCCATCAGTGTATAGTTATTTGTTCTGACGTATAAATATGTTCAAGTTCAGAACGTTTTAGCAACTTTAAAGAAAATGTTTTATCTAGATTTTAAATTCCAAATTTAAACTTTTAAAAGAAACGACGAATACTCAACCTTAAACAGCGACCCTGAAAGTACTGTTTTCGTAGTCATTTCTGAGCCCGTGGCAAATCTAATGCTAACTAAATGTCAAGTTGTCAATGCAGACAATGCCCAATGTACAATGTCAACTGTGTAAAAAAAGCAATAGAGCGAGGTAGAATGTAGGTATTGTAATGGCTTAAAGGCCTTCGGCCTATCCACTTAGCATCAAGATTTCTAATTTCTATGTAATAATTACCTATTAAATAAAAAAAACAATACTCTTGATGTGTTGTGGTTTGGAAGAAATCTGCCTCCAGACAACCGTGAGTTTACCGCATAAACACACTAGCGACTTACACTTGCTGAGAGAGTCGCGCTCCATGAGCGGCATGCCGATTACGAGAGGACGCCAAGCGGGCCCTGGGAAAGCCCCGAGACGCCCCGCGCATGCGCCCAGGCCCCCGACGCGGCTCACGACTTCCGCGCCGCCAGGGTCTCCCGTCCCGGACTGCAGGTGCGCATGCCGAATGACGGACCCCGCCGGCAAACCTTCATCTCCTCGCCCCTCCAGCCCCACCGCTTCCCACCGGGAGAGGCGGCTCTGTGCATCAACTGACAGGCAGGTCGTAGGTTCGACTCCCGACGGTGGCAGGATTTTCGACACTAGCTAGATAGCTAGGTGGAATTCACTCGCTGTCTGGAGAAGAATGCTAGAGGCCAGGCGCTCTGGTCGATAGTTTTCTGTGGTATCTCCTATCAGTACCAGGCGAATGCCGCAGCAGTACCCTATCAAACGGGCTATGAACTGCGCGCGAGCTTTCCGTGCTCTTCCTGGTTCTATCCTCACACCTTATTTGATTGATTGATTGATTTTTTCGTGTTTCCGGGCGCGTCAACTGCTTCAGTCATTAGTTCCGTTAGTGTAGTGCATGCTTTTTTCGCTGGAGATATCGGTGATCTTTACCCGCTGGATGGTGAGATCCAGCGCCGACCTACCGTCGGTTAGTAGGGTTTCTCCCTAACCAGGACTCTCCCACCAGCGGGGTAACACCGCAGCCGGGACAAGCTCTAAACTCCCGACCGGTCTCCCGGCATATGTGGTAGTGTAGTGCATGTTAGTGTAAGTGTGTGTGTAAGGGGAGAGGATAGGAGAAGGAAGAGGAAGGACAGATCGCGCGCGGTCCGTGGCCCGTTTGGTAGGGTACTGCTCCGGCATTCACGCCTTATTTACACACACTTACTTTTACATGCACCACACTACCACTCACGATGGGAGACCAGTCGGGAGCTTAGAGCTTGTCCCGACCGGGGCGGAGCTCCCCTGGTTGGAGATACCTGCTCGGGGAAAGCGCGTCAGCCGACGGCATCTGATCTCACCATTCAGCGGGGAAACATCACCGCCACCTCTCGTGCAAACACATGCACTACAGTTACGAGAGTAATGATCTTAGTAGTAGTAGTTAATCAATCAATCAATCAAATAAAAAACGTTCCCACCGTCACACTCCGTCCCCTCGGTACCCCCACGCAATCACCTTCCTCCATCCTCCAATCACCTTCCGTTCTGAAAGGAAAGATTCACTGCAACTCACCTCCTCTGGCCATCCCTTCCACGCCCTCTACCCGACCTCTCCACTCTTCTCTAGTCCGCGCGATTCTTCTCATCACTTCCATCCCCGCTTTTGTGATCACTCACTTGTGTCTTCCATTACGTTCTGCCACCTTCGCTTTGACATTTGCTACCACTATGAATACGACCTTCCCACCCCTACAATGCCCACTCTTTCAATTTCCATCTCTTGTATCCCCGCCCCATGGATACCTGCCACCGCTAACTGCTCACCTCCTACCTCTTCGTGGCCATTACCTCCCGCCCTTCCTCTCCCCCGCCCGCCCGAACGCGTCGTTTCAATTTTTAACAAAAACGCGACTCTCCGACCACAATGGCTGGGCCATGAGCACTTTGTTGTGCAGCTGACTGGTGTTGCAGCAGATCTGATAATTACAAAACAAAAAACAACGCAAACTCGCTTCCGACTAGAAGGCAAACGTTGCCAGAACGCCACTTCAGTTTATCTTAACGTTCTCATATTTCACTCAAAAATGACACAGAAGCCACATGTTAAAAATTGTGGAGTACATTCCCCCGACGATACAGTTTCCTCCTTCCCTTGTATCATCGAAAAAACATGTTCCATCTGGGAAATTCACATTCACACTAAATCGATTCTCATTGTAGCTTCAATATTTCAACTCTTAGGTGGAATATGAAATCCACCGGCATACAAACTTATAATACGTCCTTACCCGAATGTATTTTTTAATTACAAAATCATTCAAACCGGGAGCGGTAGCTCAGTGCATCAACTGATGTGACTGCAGCGCCTCTGACCGGCAGGTCCTAGGTTCCAGTTCTGACGATGGCAGGATTTTCGACTCTAGCTTTTCAGCTAGGTCGAATTCAGTCGCTGTCTGGAGGAGAATTCTAGCAGCCGGCTGCTCTGATCGGTAGTTTTCCGTGGTTTCTTCGATCAACACCAGGCGAATGCTGGAGTAGTACCCTGCCAAACGGGCCACGGACCGCGCGCGAAATGTCCTTCCTCTTCCTTGTACTATCCTCTCCCCTTACGCACACTCTTACACTAACATGCACTACACTACCACATACTCCGGGAGACCGGTCGGGAGCTTAGACCTTGTCCCGACTGGTGCGGTGCCCCGCTGGTGGGAGAGTCCTGGTTAGGGGGAAACCCCGCTAGCCGACGATAGGTCGACGCCGGATCTCGCCATCCAGCGGGGGAAGAAGACCGCTATCTCCCGAGAAAAGCATGCACTATACTTACGGGACTAATGACCTAAGCTATTGACGCGCCTGGAATCATTAACAACCAACCAAAATCATTCAAGGGTAACAAAATGTCGTTTGCTTCTACGGTTAACATTGCAGGATATCTTAAGGCAACTTGCACTGATTCCTCTCATATAAAATTAGCCTTTCTCACCGGTATATCACATTATCAAGCTCATTCCACGAATATTTTAATACAAACTAACTGAAATACCCCGCATTTCCGGGTATTTGTATATCACAATTTTCTATTAGAAAAAGAAATGCATTTTATTTATCCCTGCGTTACTCTGCCCTACTGAACACTGACCAACTCGGCCTGCCATGACCCGTCCAATCGCATCCTGTTCCCCCTCATCCGCCGAGCTCCACCCTACTCGACCTTACGTTGCTGTTGTATACCAAATCAAAGAGTTAGACAAACTGTAACAACAATTTTATTTACACTACAACTTCCTACAGAATCGCCATAATCAAGTGTGCCAGAGTCCCGAATTACAAAAAGAACATTCATTCGCCGGTTCGTTATAACAGTCCAAGTTCCAATCTTCACAGTCACGAGTCTCAGTTCGGAGTGGCCGAGGCCTCCGGCGCTGCGGCCCTCCTCTCCGTGTCCCCCTCCCCGCCGGGGGAGGGTAGCTCTCCGCCCTTCCTGGTCCCGGTCGCCGGGTGGCGACGGGGCGCGCTCGCTGCTCCCTCTATCGGCGGTGCCCACAACACCGCCGATGGCATTCCTGTAGTGTGTTCATACAGACACTACACCCTCCCGGCCTAATTGTGGGCGTAGGGAGCGTGGCGCTTCCGTAGGCGCTCACTGCGGCGCCTGGGCGCCACCAATCGCTGCTGCTGCTGCTGCTGCTGCTGCTGCAGGGGCAACCCCTCTGGTTGCTGATGCGCCTCCCCACCAGCGGCCGTTTCCTCCATCTCTGCGTCGCCGCTGTCTGGTGGCGGCTGCTGCTGCTGATCTGCTGTACCCGCTCCGGTCTCGGGTGGTGTCCCTCGTAGAGGCTGGCCCGTCCAATTACGCGCGTGTCCGCCTGTTGCTGTTCTCCTTCCGCCTCCCGTTGCTCTTCCTGCTTGTGCTGGTTGCTTCTCCTGTTCCGGCATTGTACTCATTATGTGCCCTCTCTGAAAACCAAACAGTCTGTCTGAATTCTTACTCTGATCTGCTACCCTTGTCTGTAGTGCCTCATCAACTTCCGGAATCTGGAAGGTCCTGCGCCTGATGTGTTCCTGATGTCTCCTAACTATCTTGTACTGCGTTCGCACTACATACACTCTAGCTCCTTCTACTTTCAGTATTTTACCTGGTACCCATTTGGGGTCATCCCGGAAACTTCTGATGAATACCCGATTTCCTACTGCGAACTTCGGCTCTGCCTGCCTCTTTCTGGTTTCATCTGTTGGCTGCATTAAAGATAACAGCGTCCTCGGTTGCCGCCCGTGCAACTTCTGCGCTGGCTCATACCGTCTCTCCCCGGCATAGCCCTATAAGAGGCCAGCAATGATAGAACTGCCTGCTCCCTACTGACTCCGTCATACTTCGCTTTTGTCATAGCCGATTTGAATGTTTGCACAAAGCGCTCGGCTTCACCGTTCGAGCGGGGGTGGTACGGGGGCGCTAGAATATGTTTAATTCCGTTGCTATCACAAAATCTCTGGAACACTTCTGCCGTAAATTGGGGACCGTTGTCCGATGCTATCGCCCTGGGCAATCCTTCTATGCTAAAAATTCTTTGCAGAACCCTTACCGTGGCTTGTGCCGTCGGGTTCGTCATTTCTGTTACATATGGGAAATTTGTTTGTGCTCTGTAACTATAAGGCTATCGCCCTGGGCAATCCTGAAAGGGGCCCGAAATCTATGTGTAATCTATCCCACGGCCCTTCTGGTTCTGGCCAAGAGACCCATTGTTGTCTGGGATTCTTTTGACATGCTTGGCAACTTCGGCATTCTCTGATCATTTTTTCTATATCGCGGTCTATACCTGGCCAATAACAATTCTGCCTGGCTAACTGCTTTGTTAATACAATTCCCCAGTGCCCCCTATGTAATGTTCTTAGCACTTCACTTCTGAGACTGGCTGGCACTATCACTCTAACGCTGTCTCCTGTGCTCAGAGCAAAATACCTGCTTTCGCCGACAAACGCTCTTGTAGTTTGAAGAATGGTACATTTCTTCCTCTCGTCGGCCAACCTGTACGGACGTACTCCCGCGTCTTCTTCAAAACAGGATCTTGATCGGTAGCCCTCGCGATGCGTCTTGCGTCCACTGGAAACTGCTGCACTGCCCTGTTCTGTTCCATATCTATCTGTAACGAGTCTACCTCCAAACTGTCAAACTCCGCATCATCGCCCACTGGCAAGCGCGACAACGCATCCGCGTTCGCGTGTTGTGTCGTACTCCTGAAAAGGATTTCATAATTATAATCAGATAAGAATAACGACCATCTCTGCAGTTTCCTTACCATATTATCCGGTACTCTCTTTGTAGGATGAAACAAAGCCACCAACGGCTTATGATCTGTAATTATAATGAACTTATTACCGAACAAGTAATCATTAAACTTCCTTACACCATATATTACAGCTAGCGCCTCCTTTTCAATCTGAAGTACCGCCTCTGATGTACGTTAAGTGTTTTGGAAGCAAACGCTACCGGTACCTCTTCTCCTCTCTCATTCTTCTGGGACAACACTGCCCCTATGCCATATTCGGACGCGTCTGTAGCCAAGGTTACCATCTTTTCTGGGTTAAAATGCGTAAGTTTCACTGCTTCTATAAGGTGCCCCTTAATAGTGTCGAACGCTTGTTGACACGCCTCCGACCAAGCAAAACGCGCTCCTTTCTTCCGTAGTGCGTTAAGTGGAGCCGCTACTGTAGCAAACTGCTTAATAAACTTAGCATAATAGTTGGCCTTACCCATGAACGATTGCAACTGCCTAATGTTGGCCGGAGCTGGTAGCTGCATGATCGCCTGGACATTTTCTGCTGTGGGCTGCACTCCTTTGCTATCTAATACATGTCCTAGGTATTTTATCTGCTTCCTGAAAAATTCACATTTCGACAGTTTTGCCTTCAAACCTTCCTGCCGCAACTTACATAACAGCTGTTCCAGGTTCCGCAAGTGTTCTTCGTTTGAAGCGCCCGTTACAACGATGTCGTCGAGGTAGCTAATACACCCTGGTATCTGGGCTATTACCTGCTCGATGTAACGCTGAAAAATTGCTGCTGCTGATGCTACACCAAATGGCAACCTCTGGTACTGCAACAACCCGATTGGTGTGTTTACTGTTAGGCATTTCTTTGACTCTTCGTCCAGGGGGAGCTGCAAATACGCTTCCTTCAAATCTATTTTAGAGAAATATTTCCCACCCGAAAGCTTCTGAAATAAATCCTCCGGCTTTGGTATCGGATACTTCTCCACCTGAAGTTGGGCATTAACTGTCGCTTTAAAATCCCCACACAGCCGGATACTCCCATCTGACTTTTTTACAAGCACTAGCGGTGTTGCCCAATCACTAAAGTTCACCGGTGCGACTATCTCTTCCTTTATCATTTTCCTGAGCTGCCTCTCCACCTGTTCCCTGAGTGCCAACGGAACTGTTCGTGCTTTGTAGAATTTCGGGCGCGCTTCCGGTTTCAGGTGCACGTGCGCTCAAAATTTGCTGCTCTCCTAGCTGGGGCGCAAAAGATCAGCATATTTTTCCGTTAATTCTTCAATCTTATTGAAAGGCACCTCCTCCGATACCATGTTTACCTGATCTTGTACCTTAAAACCGAATTTGTCGAATGCATCCATTCCCATGATGTTGGTTGTGTCGTACCTATCTACAACCCATATCTTCAATCTTCTTGTTACTCCCTTATATTTTGCCGCTACTTCTACCACTCCTCTTACAGGTATTGGCTTTTTGTCGAAAGTTCTCAACTGTATTGCTGCTTTGTCGTATCTTGGCGCTCCGATCTTCTGATACGTTACTAAATTCATAAGTGTCACGGGTGATCCGGTATCTATCTGAAATTCCACAGCTGACTTATTAATCACCAGGCTTGTGCTAATCCTATTATCCTTACCACAGCTCAATACTTCATTAACCTCGTATGCTTCGTTACAATCTATTTCTACTAATTTACGTGCTTTCTTATCTACCTTGCCTTTGACTGTGCATACTGACTGTATGTGACCCACTTTATTGCATCTAAAACATTTTGCTTTGTAGAATCTGCATTCCTTCCTATCGTGAGATACAAAACATCCTCTGCAGGATTTCAGCTTGCTACCGCTTTCCGTCTCTCTAATTGTCGGGTTTTCCCTGACCTCGGCTTTATGTTCAACTCTTTTCCTTACTTGCATCACGTCTCGATTCGCTTCCATTTGCTGCGCCGTCGATGTCGTGACCTCGTAGACCGATGCTAACCTGCATACTTCCTCTAACGGCGGATTATTCCTCTGCAATGCCTCGTATCTAACTTTATCTTCTGGCGTATGTACTACTAACATGTCTCTAATTAGACTCCCGGCATACGACTTTCCACATTCACAAGAAAATCCGCACTCTCTGGCTAACCCTTTCAAATGTACCACCCATTGTGCATGAGTTTGCCCCAACTGCATTCTACTTTGATAAAACCTGTAACGAGCGGCTATTACATGTGGCTCTTTAATATAAAACTTGTTCAGTTTATCCATGATCTCACTAAACTTTAGGCTCTCCACTGGTTCCTGCGGACTAAGCTTCTGCAATAACTCGTACATCTCGCTGCTTGAAATACTTAAAAACAATGCGCGCTTGCTGTCCTCGTCTGTTACCTTGTGGAAGGCCAGGTGTTGCTGCAATCTTGCTGCGTACGAGCACCATTTCTCCTTGCTCTCGTCAAAGCTGGGGAACAACGGTAATACCTGCCGCTGAGGAGCTGACGCAGTCATGGCCGCGACTGCCTGCAGTAAAGCGGCGTTCTGTTGCTGCTGTTGTTGCATCTGTTGTTGCTGCCTCTCCTCCTGCCGTTGCATTTGTTGTTGCATTAGCGCTATCACCTGCGCCATCTGATCACCTGTAGCCATCTTTGTTTACCTCGTCGCCAGTAAAAATTGTTGTATACCAAATCAAAGAGTTAGACAAACTGTAACAACAATTTTATTTACACTACAACTTCCTACAGAATCGCCATAATCAAGTGTGCCAGAGTCCCGAATTACAAAAAGAACATTCATTCGCCGGTTCGTTATAACAGTCCAAGTTCCAATCTTCACAGTCACGAGTCTCAGTTCGGAGTGGCCGAGGCCTCCGGCGCTGCGGCCCTCCTCTCCGTGTCCCCTCCCGCCGGGGAGGTAGCTGCTCCGCCCCTTCCTGGTCCCGGTCGCCGGGTGGCGACGGGCGCGCTCGCTGCTCCCTCTATCGGCGGTGCCCACAACACCGCCGATGGCATTCCTGTAGTGTGTTCATACAGACACTACAGTTGCTCTACCCCGCCTCGGACCCCACACTGCCATGATAGCTGCGGTTATTGTTGCTACCACCATCGTCTAAAGATACATTGTTACATACTCCCTGCAAACTTCGAATAACATTTTTTTCTTCAATAACTCAAATCCCAATTGCACTATTGATATGAATCAATGCATTTAATAGGAAATATTTTTATTTAATTATTTATTTATATAATATATTTATTATATTATATATTGATTACATAATATATTTATTATATTATATATTGATTACATAATATATTTATTATATAATATATTTATTCATATAATAGATGTATTTATTTATATAACTTCTATAGGCTTTAGATTCGTCAGGCTACTTTGTTGAATTTCCGCACCGTGGTTGAAATATTCTCGTAAATCAAAAAACTCTCACATAAATTTTGCTTTAAGGATAGCAATAGTTTCAAGGAGTAGTTTTATTAGAAATCCTATGTATACGGCAACTGTTCTCTTGTTTTGAAGAACGGATGTACAATATTTCATTAAGTCGGAATAAAACAATTTTTTGTTATAAAAAAACAAACACTGCTTCATGTAATAGAAAATAATTATTTGAAAAAATAGCCTAAATTTTTCAAACACTCTTCCTTTCAGTGACTAGCCCATCGAAATCGATTTAATCCCGAGATTAGCCCCAGTGAACAGAGAAACAAAAAGTTGAAAATGTAATTGAATGGGTTTTATATCCTGCAAATAACCATTTAATACTACAAAAATGCAATTATTTTGAGTTCCAGAAATACATTTTAGTAAGTTTCATAAGTATAGTCTCAAAAATAAAACATTTCCGCAATATTTTAAATTTAAATAATTTAGTTATGTCAAGATGAATCTTCTATTCACCCATGTGTTGTCTCCTGTGGCCTCGCTACGAGCCGTGTTCACTGGGGGCTGCCTCTGAAAGTAGGCGTTCCCAAGGATTTCAGGGGATTGGAACTGGGTGCAGCAGAGTTATATGGCAGCGTGGAGCAACACTTGGGATAACTTCCTTATTCCTTGCTCAATTCCATGCGAATTGTTCAAGGATTTCCAGTTCACTGCATGGAATATCAAAACGTAGGGAGTATAGGGAGTGTGTTCATCATCTTCAATAAGTGATTCCCTTGGAGTACAATAGTATGCAATGTTCCAAAACGCCCTTTACCGTAGGCATTCGGGGCCGCCTCTAACGAAGAGTGCCAAACTCTTCGTCCCACGTTCTGTCATATTCCACGCGCCATCTCCAGCAGGAAACGTTCGTGCGAGCAGCAAGTCGAAATTAACAGCTCTAAAGACGAGTTCCATTCTCACTGCCGAGCAAAAGCGACGAAGGAGGCTTACGTCTTTATAACCTCAATTTCTTGCGACGTGACCAAGGTTGTGGTTTGCCACAGTCATTCCGCTATATGTCACGAAAAGGGAACGGAATTTATTGTAATAAAAAGCATTATATGTAAGCATAGAAGCACAGAGCATGTCGTCGATCATATCTTTAGTGCGTATGAAAGAAAGTTTTACCTCTACAGAAGTAATTTTACCCAATATTACTTTCTCGCTACCGTTTACGCAGAAGCGAGAAAGTTATGTAAAGCTGAGACCTTGATATGCTTGCATTAAGCCGTCCAGTCTTCCAGGTGAATTTTGTTTACGTCTGTCATGCTTTCAAACCCGGATTCAAGAATGAATGTTACCGTTAAACAGAAGGTTAGGTCGATCTATATTATCAATAATATAGATCTATTAGTTTCATTTACTTTAGTATTAGTTTTCGTATACCTAACGTGTTTATATGATTTCCAAGGAGAACCAATAAATATTATACGTTTTGATCGAAATTTAAGTGAAGGAAATGTATAGATTAACATTAATTTTTAATTTACGAATAAGAATAGATTTTCATATTTTCCGAAGTTCCGATGAGATTTCCATATTTTCTGAAGTTCCTCCAAATTGATGCGAAATTTTATTAATTTTGCATATAAATAAAAACAAGGTCAAAGGTCAAGCATATGCAATAAATATGCTGTTTCTAGCATTTTTAGATCACACTGAACAAGTAAAAAAATGTAAACCAATCGGAAGCTTTTTACGGCCAATTTCACGTGAAATTACCATATCTTACTTGAAGCATGAGTAAGTATTTCACTACGTCTTCCATTCTAGTATTCAGACCTTTGAAAATGCAAAAAAAAGTCTGTAAAATTTCGAAGTATTTGAATAAGACGCGTTAACATGCCCCCAACATGACTGCCAGCGGAATCTTCAATTTGTAACGACGAAGGATGGCAGTTACCAGAGGAGTACGGTGCCTAGAGCCCTACCTCTGCCCTGCGGCATTTTGTTTCCTCATTTCCCCGACCTACTTGCGTCAGCTGAAGCCGATCTCCCGGCCCCTTCCCTCGTCCGTCAACCTGAGCACATGGTGACGCGTCGCGGCCCTCGGCCACAGGATCGGTTGACGCGCGTTGGCTGGGCGAACCGCTGACATTTGCGCTGCGCAAGGCCGAAGGTGGCCTCGCCCCCGAGGCGAATGCCCCCAGGGGCAACGACGCGAAAGGGCCACGACGCCAAAAGCTGTGTTTGCAACACCCTTGGTCCATGGACGTAGCTAAGATGAAGGGAGTCAGGGATCAGCAACAGACCCTCTCCCCCCCCCCATGATTTTCGTAGTTCAATTTTCTTTTACATAAAATGTCATAAAGTGTACTTCAAAGATTTTTATAATTAATTCCCCTGAAATTAACTTCAAAGTCACCTCTTGCGCTACCATCGTAGTATACGTGGATAATTCACTACCTTACATATGGCAAACACTTGATTAGGATTAACGATGATGGAACAAGAACTCGACGAATTTCGCTTTATGACTATTCACAGGATGCTTGTTTCAAACGAGAAACATAAGAATGAGATTATTAAAATATTTTCAGAAAATATATAGAAACTTCCGTGTAAAAATGTTTGTAACCAGTTTAAAATAATTTAAAAAATAATTATTATCCCTCTTGTGCCTTCTCTCTTATGAAAATCCTGGATATGCCCATTCTCAGTGTGTATGCTTTCTTAACAACTTACGAAGACGACAAAGAAGAGAAAGACTTTCAAAGGAGTGAAGTCCTTTGGAAAGCATTTTAAAACCTTCAAAACTAATTCAATATTCTAAATTGTTTGTAATATGAAAGGAGAATTACTCAAGGACTGTATACGGTTTCTTGTTATCTTTCCTATTCAATGGCTTATAATTTTAACCATTGTCTGTTCCCGGTCATAATATTTTAACATAAAAGAGCGGTCATAACATTCCCCATTCCCGGTCAAAATATTGTACCATAAAAGTGCTCTAAATTTACGATGGCGATTAATATTAAAAAGAAATTTGATATTTCTTACTTTTTTGCTTATCCTTCGTTTCTTGTGGTTTCTGTTCTTTGCATTCGATTTCATTCCGATCCCGTATTCTTTGTTTCGTGGAGTTAGTTAAATCTTCCAGTGTGTTTTAATATATGATTTGTATTTCGTCTCTTCGTATGCGTTATCTAATGTAAAAATGGGTATTAGGATGTGAACAATTATGCGCCATATATTACGTACACTAGAAATATTATGGGATGTTTGTTTCGCCTATGTATGGGATTAATGTTTCGCCTTTAAATAATTCATTATAAATAGCAGCTTTTTTCAATTTTTAAAATAAGTGAGGTTTCCCCTGGCGCTTAAAATTCCGTACTGGAGAACTGAATGCTCTGGTGAAGATTCGCTGACGATGAAATAGTTCGCTGACAATCATTTATATCGCCGCCCAACCACTCTTTATGATACAGTTCATCTATCTTGTTTTACAATGCTTATTTGTAGATAACTCGGTAAACGTAGGAAATGTAGGTATGTTGCAGAGAACTACCACATATCTTTCCAGGTACTGCGCAGCATTTTCAAACGTAATATTTGCTATGAGATAACATCAAGGGAAGTGCTTCTCTGAACCTTCAATTTTAAATCCAAAATGAATAGCACAATGAAAAATGAGGAAAATGACCTTGTCATGTGATGACGTTCAACAAATCTCCAACATTTAAAGCCTTTTGCCTCATCGCAAACGATCCGGCACTGATGTGCTTTGCTGCTTATTGCGATGCACATCAACTGTCTGGCCTATTGTCTATGAAATTAATTACTACAGTTCCAACACGAGGGCGTACCTTTTCCATGTTGTCGCTTCTGTTCCGGTCTGCCTGTTTTTGTGTGCAATGTTGAATACTCAAACCGGGAGAGGTGGCGCAGTGCATCAACTGATGCAGTGCCTCTGACCGGGAGGTCCTAGGTTCGAGTTCCGACGATGGCAATTTCGACACTAGCGTGTCAGCCAGGTCGAATTCAGTCGCTGTCTGGACGAGAATTCCAGAGGTCGGCTGCTCTGATGGGTATTTTTCCGTGGTTTCTCCAATCAACACCAGGCCAATGCCGGAGCAGTACTCTAACAAACGGGCCACGGACCGCCCGCGATCTTTCCTTCCTTTTCTTTCTCCTATCCTCACGCCTTACTTACACACTTATACAAACATGCACTATAATATCTTACATCCCAGGAGACCAGTCGGGAGCTTAGAACTTGTCCCGGCTGGGGCGGTGCCCCGCTGGTGAGAGATATCTGGTTGGGGGAACCCCACTAGCCGACGGTAGGTCGGCGCCGGATCTCGCCATCCAACGGGGAAATGTGACCGCCCCCTCCGGAGGAAAAAAAATGCACTACACGTACGAGACTAATGACCTCAGTAGTTGACGCGCCTGAAATCACTAACAACCAACAACCAACCAACCAACCAACCAACCAATCAATCAATCAACCAACCTTGAATACTCAAATTGGCACCCAGCTCACATTAGGAAAAACCCTGGGCAGTAGAACGCAGCGTATTTCTTACGAATCCACTCGCCAGCTTTAACAATAAGTACACTTTCCAGTTGTCATGACTGAGCAGTTATTTTTGCACCACCTCAGCAGAAACAACCAGACGTTTTCTGTGGCTTCACAAACTCTAATATCGTAATACATTTCCATTTTGACTCAACATCTACGGCCCGCGGTTCACCTTATCCCTGGTGTTCCGGCCCGCGAAGTAGAAAATCGAGTTGCGTCCCCCCCCCCCGCTGCTTTCTCGCTTGCTCTGCCGAACGCCAAAATCTGCCTCGTCACGGCGGACAGACTTCGCTCTTCGTTTGATCGTGCCTCTTCTGTTGAACAGTGCGATCGAAGAGCACTACGAAAGCACTCGGGGGAAAACTCGTTAAAACAGGAGGGCCACGGACTTAGAGTGAAGTAGTTCGCGGAGGTGCAAATAACATTATTTCTTTAGTAAGACGGTTTCTGCATGAATTTGTTTAGAAGTGCTGTGAAAAAATGGCGTGCACAAAAACGCCTGCTCTGAGTTCATGAATAATAGAAATCTGCGTCTAGATGGATTGTTTACGAGACAAATGTGTCAAAAATTAAACTACATAGTGATACAACACATACTTTCTTGCATTAGTTTTACATTTTGCCATTTCCGAAATTTTGGAGAGTTCATCGAACATGAGTTCTGTGCTAATTTTGAGCATCCTTTCCTCCACCCTTAAAAAATTTTAAGAGAAAATTTGGAACCTTTTTGAAAAACTTTGTAAATTGCATTAACATACAAAGTTACGCGAAAACTACTCGTTCTTTTAAAAAAATTGGGCCTTAATTTTTTAAATCTACTTCTTTAGAACAGATTTAAAAATTTAAAAAAAAGACAAAAATGTTGAACGTTTACAATTTTTATTCAGAGATTTCAAGTAAAATGAGACCTATCATTGTTTTGACTACACTATCCAAAGACAATGTATTATCAAGAAGAATGGAGCAAATTTTTAGAAACTTTTGAATTGTAGTCGATGTTTCATTAAAGAACACCTCAAAATCAAAATACTCTTTTGCAGACTCGCAGGACCTCGAGTTCGTTCAGATGGATTGGAGAAATTGCAGACTGACAAACCAAAGACTGACAGACGTACGCTGACGGATTGATGAACGGATGGAGGGCTTTTGCCATTAATCGATTTTTCGACATTACAGACCCACAAAACTTGGATTCTGACCACACAACGTGTTCGAGAAAATAATTAACTATGTATAGCAATAACATTTATATACTATTTCGTTACCAGGGCCCAACAACACGAGATTTTCTCTCACAACATCGCTGATTTCCGCCGTGGCATTACCGTATTTTGTCTTTACTACTTAAGTTCATAGAAAGGCCAGAAAATAAAAACCGGGTGATAGTAATATAAAAGTAGGAAAGCTAAAACACCACGTACTATGTCGAATGTGAACGGTAATAATATCAATAATAATAGTAATAATAATAATAATAATAATAATAATAATAATAATAATAATAATAATAATTAATATCGGAGACCCATAAAACAAGTTTTTCTGTTAAAAATTTGCCTTTTTTCCACAGCATTAATTAACAATAATTTCTCTATGCCACGTTAGTAATAAAGGATAAAGTTGAAAACTTGTGACCTTGTCAGGTACCATTTAATCTTGCAACGTTGACGAGGTGGGTTGACTTAAACTCACCATTCCAAATAATACCAGCTTGTGAATGAAACACGAGTGCATGCAGCTTGCGGAGTGCGGGGCAGGACAGGGTGCAGAGGCCTACCTGGCGACAGCAGCAGTAGCAGCAGCAGCGCGGGGGAGGGGCCGAGGCGGAGGCAGCCTATGACCATGATGGACGCGGTCCCTGCAACAGCACACGGCACATCAGTACCACGAATAGGATTTCCGTGGCCCCATAATAAGGGATTATGCACACACCAATGGTTGCTAAATAGAGGACGGATTTTAATGAAATGTCTTTTTTTTCACTTTAGAACAATGATTTTTAGTATAGACATTAATTTTATGATATGAAAAAGAAATGAGCAATTTTCATGTCATTTTTCATTCATTTCGACTAATAAGTTTTTTCTTTACCTTTTCTCGACATTTTTTAACCATTGTTTGCTAATTTCATTGATTTTAACATCATTTTAATGGTACTTGCTTCAAATAATATTTCGGGATGCAACAAATGTTCTTCACAGAATTCCTGAGTATCCTATTCGATTTCTTGGCTCAGAAATTGTAATGTCAGCCGTTGTGGGTAAATGATATAAGGTTCCTGTGACGCCTATCAGTACTATTGTCGGTTCAGCGGACTTCGGGATAACTAAAGACAGAGACTTAGTGGTAAAGAACAGTCCAAACCAAAAGTTTGCAAGCTGAGTTCTCTTGAGATGGATGAAGCCCAGTATTATGTCCGACAACTTCATTTGCTCATCTGAACTGTTTTTATCAATATTTTACGTAATTTTTCATTGCCTTTTGTTCATTTTTAAAACATTTTAAGAGCAGTTTATTGATCATTTTTGGGGATGTTGTAGGTCATGAAAATCCGCCCCTACTTATCTAAATGTCTTACTTCTGTCTACAATGTCTACTTATGTCTTAATGTCTCTAAATGTCTACTTATGTCTAAAAACATAGTACTTTGATAATTGGTAATTGACAATCACAGATTGCGTACAATTTATACGAAAAAAGTACAAGAATAAAAAATGGAGGTAGAGCAAAGAAAATATTGAACGTTAAGAATTAAAAATGAAGACATAGTGGAACGGGTGCAAGTATCTATTTAGACAGGGGCAGGTTGTCTTCATAGGCTGAAAATGTTAGACGAGAAAGTGGTGGTAATGAAAATGCAAAGGAACGAAGTAAAATACAAGCACTATAGATTTTTAATATATAACAATCATGATTTGTTTATGTTTATTGTGATTATTATAATGATAACGTAGGAAACAGTTCACATCGTCCAATATGTGGAAAGGAACAGCTCTGCTCAACATTTATAGGTATTGCTGCTCCCGGATGTCATTGAATCTATGTTGATATAAAATGTCTTTGGCAGGTGCAACCTCACTTGTAACTGGGGGCTTTATCCTCCCGGACAGGCGGGCAGCGAGCAGGGGGTGGGAGGTGAAGGGGGGGGGGGCGGCGCGGGGCAGGGCAGAGCGGTGCGGGACGGGGCAGGGAGCGGGCGGGCGCGAGGCGGCGAGCGGCGCGGGAAGCGGGGCGGGCGCGCGGCGCAAGGGGCGGGCGGGAGAGGGGGGGGAGCGGAGTGGGGCGGGCGCGGGGCGGGGCGGGGCGGGGCGGGGGGCGGGGCGGGCGGGGCGCGGGGTGGGGCGCGGGGTGGGGCGCGGGGTGGGGCGGGGTTTGGAGCAGGGCGGGGCGCGGGGCAAGGCGCGGCGGGTGCGGGGTGGCGAGAAATCGGCCGGGAAACCCAATGCGAGGGCACGCCCCCTCGCGACTGCAGCGCGAGCACACGCGCCCGACGGCTGAGGGCGCCGCAAGGCCACGAGATCAGGTTCCTTGCATTACGCTGAATAAACACGAAGAGCACGACTGAACAGTGAAAGGTGAGCGTGATATCTATGCCAATGACACTCTCAATTCTTACTGTTGCTGGTTATTTATAGTCAAAAAATAATTTAAAATATGTATTGACGTACAGATGGAAAGGGCCCTGTACAATCTGCAATGTTTTCTTAAGCTGTAGAATTCCTAGCTCTTCTTCACAATTGAATAATAAGTAAGGGTCTGGGAGAGTAGTTTGTATTTTTTTAAACAGAAAATATTCTCTGCCATATATGTTACTCCTGAATATTTTCATTGGCGAACGATTTCCGGCTTTCATTGCTTCATTTCTAAACAGTGAAAAACAATGAAGTGCTTATGTATATCTCCGCTTTCCTCATTCTTCATCTAAGTAAGAGTTGACGCATGCAAGATGTAGTTTGCAGTACGGTGTCGTTTTGCTACATTAATGCCAAATGAAAATGTCAATATTCTCCAACACAACTCTAGGTAGTGTTTAACATTAATATCCTGGCAACAAAAAATAACAAAATCATAAATCGACAAAGCGACGACGTACGTAGGAGAACTAGGCCAGGACAGCTACCAGATCGCACGCTACTTTCCACTTTCTGGCGTTTCCTGCACAAGGTACCAGTTGCGTACCGATGCGGAGGGGTAAAGATGCACCCAAGCGTAGTTTTCTTCTGAATCTTTGTTTAGCTAAGGCGAGACTTTTTCATATTTTTGGATTGATTGATTGTGATTCCGGGCGCGGCAACTAACGACAGCATTAGTCCCGTGAGTGTAGTTTGTGGTTTTTCATCGAGAGGTGGCGGTGATCTTACCGGCTAGGTGGCGAGGTCCGACGCCGATCTACCGTCGACCAGCTTGGTTTTCCCCAACCAGGTGTTTCCCACCAGCGGGGCACCGCCCCAGTCGGAACATGCTCTAAGCTCCCGACCGGTCTCCTGGGATGGGTGGTAGGGTAAGCATGTTACTGTAAATGTGTGTAAGTAAGAGGTGGGAATGGGACAAGGAAGAGGATGGAAAGATAGCGTTCAGTCCGTGACCCGTTTGTTAGCGTACTACTCCTGCATTTGCCTGGTGTTGATCGGAGAAACCACGGAACCGATCAGAGCAGCCGGCCGCTAGAATTCTCCTTCAGACAGCGACTGTATTCGACCTTGCTGACAAGCAAATGTCGAAAATCCTGCCTCTGATGGGATTTCAAGCTAGGACCTCTCGGGCAGAGGTACCGCAGTGACATCAGTTGATGCACTAAGCCACCTCTCCCGGTATATTTTGGACGCTTTTTAGTAGGTTCTCTTCACAACAGGTTCCTCTTTCAACGCTTAGAACAAAATGCTTCGTTACCAGAGGCACACGTCATCACGTCGTGGAAACTCGAGCATTCTCTTACAAATTAATTTTAGTATCAGTCGATGCAATCACAGGAACATTGTAAATATTGAGTTAGTTGTGGAAAAGAACATTGCCAAATGTGTGTTCCCGGAAAGGACCGCAAATATGGAAAATGTTTAAAATGTAAACAGCACCGCTATAACTCAAATACTGAAAATAATTTCATGCAAACTGATACCCAGTTATTATTGAATGTTGCTAAATACGTGAATTATTCTTTCTTAAATATATACAATTTTCCTTCAATTATATATCAACTTATTCTGGATCCGGCCTTGACCCTCCCCTCTCCATTGGTATTCTCCGAGTATTGGAATGGGATTGGTATGTGACTGCTATTTAATTATTTGTACATAAACAAGACTATGTTGACATATTACGGATTTGTATTATAGTTATCCAGATGTAATTATTTTACTGTGAAGTGCTGTAAATGATTCTGGGGGCGCTGAGGTGTGCGGTAGCTGAAAAACGAGCGCTCGCATTCTGACCTCGGGAACAGGACGCGAGCTCCGCTGGCGATAAAAACCAGAATAAAGAACGGATTCCCGCTCCATTCTTTCCTCCAGATATTTTCAAATATTGACTAATTCTGTTGAGGTGCTATTTGTTTCCTCTCCCTATTAAAGTTTGTTAAGTACAATTTTAAACTAGATTAAGTTGATTAGATTAAGTCACCATACAATTGCAAAGTTTCACTTGTAAACTGAACATTGTAATTTCAACTAAACAATAAATAAATAAATAAATAAATAAATAAATAAATAAATAAATAAATAAATAAATAAATAAATAAATAAATAAATAAATAAATAAATAAATAAATAAATAAATAAATAAATAAATAAATAAATAAATAAATAAATAAATAAATAAATAAATAAATAAATAAATAAATAAATAAATAAATAAATAAATAAATAAATAAATAAATAAATAAATAAAATTAAAAAACGGCTGGCGATCGTAATTCGAGCGGGGTGACCCGCACGACGCACATGAGCGTCGTAATAGCTTTCTCATGCAAAGCAACACCGAAACCTTTCGTTGCACTATATAATTTCTGTTGTTGTTTTTTTATGTTAATTTTTATCAGTTTTTCGCGTTTTTCGGGAAATATGTTTACCATTAAGTGAAGTCGTACACTTCCGCGTACAGAGTCGTGTGAATGCTCTCGGCTGTCCGGGTGACGCCGAGGCTAAGTCTGCGGGGCCGAAGTTGCGACCATCTTGTCGTGGTCCTCCTCAGGGCTGGTGTGCCAGCCCAGCCCGAATACCCAAGAGCACTCGCATGTTTACACTTAACCCCTTATTTTCGCTCTATTCCTTTACCTTAATATCGTTGATAAGGCGCATTGCGTATGTGATTGCTTTTTAATTTTTAAATCTATTAATTTATGAAGATGGTTGATAGTTTATGAGAAGTAGATGTATCAAATATTAATTATCTCATGCCTACATGCATAGTAAAAGCTATATCTACCATTTTCATGATTTTCAACCTGATCGCAGAAATTAGCCAATGTCATTTAAAATCCACATTGTTGCGAAATTTCGTGATATGAACTTGATTATTAATTTTAGTTATTAAATTCGTCGTGAAAATATTAAATCGCTTTAGTTTATCTTGTCTCTTTTATCGTCAAGACTTCCCATTTTCCTCTTACTCCACCTCCCCTCCCCACCCCTCCTGATTCCTTTAGGGGGCAGTCAGTCGGCCGTACCTCCACTTAAATCCACATTTAACTTATTGGTTACATATTTTTACTGTGTGCTGTAACAACTCTGTAAAAAGTGATGCATCTTCAATTGTTTTCATTCATTAGTGCCTTCTGTAAATATTATAATGTTCCGAAAAAATGGATAAAATAAGGTTAATGAAGTTCAATTTTGTTTAAAAAAACTAACAGTTGAATTATAATGAAATTCATTATTTCAAGAATAATGTCATAATGCACTATAAATTTCAATTTTTTTGATTCACCGATTTTCAGTAAATGTTAAGAAACATGATGGGTTTAAAATGTGTTTAAATAGAGCTTCCGTCTCCTCTTAAACTCCTTTCAGGAAAGCTTGGAAGACCTTCAACCAGAAAGAAAATTGCCAATGGTATGGAAGTGTTTTTCCGTTATAGTTTGCGTTTTGTATTTCCGATATAGTTTGCGATTCTCTTTTCCGGATTTATATGATATGCTGTAAATTTCCTACGATCTATAGCGGGTCTCATGGGGGGGGGGAGGAATACTGTCACTTGTCACTGAAAGCATTATTACCGGTAGCGGTAGCTCAGTGTATCAACTATCAACTCAGTGTATCACTGCAGCGCCTCTGACCGGGAGGTCCTAGGTTCGAGTCCTGACGGCGGCGGCAGGATTTTCGACACTAGCTTATCGGCTTGGTCGAATTCAGTCACTGTCTGGAGGAGAATTCTAGCGGCCGGCTGCTCCGATCGGCAGTTTTCCGTGGTTTCTCGATCAACACCAGACGAATGCCGGAGCAGTACCCTATCAAACGGGCCTCGGACCGCGCGAGATCTGTCCTTCCTTTTCCTTGTCCTATCCTTTCCCCTTACACACGCACACACATACATACATACATACATACACACCCACACTAACATGCACTACACTGCCACATATTCCGGAAGACCGGTCGGGAGCTTAGAGCTTGTCCCGGCTGGTGGGAGAGTCCTGGTTAGGGGGAAACCCCACTACCCGACGAAAGGTCGGCGCCGGATCTCGCCATCCAGCGGGGGATGATCACCGCCATCTCCAGAGAAAAACCATGCACTACTCTAACGGAACTAATGACCAAAGCAGTAGACGTGTCCGGAAACGCGAAAAAATCAATCAATGTAAGTATTAATAATACCAACCATAATGCGGGTTTATGTTCTAGACTTCAGCAACAATACTTCTACAAAACACTATGATTCATTGTATAATCTCTCTTTGTTTTCTCCAAAGGCAAAAGAATAAATATATAAGTACGTTTTATTTTCTAGATGTACGAGATACGCCGGAAATATTTACAATGGAATATATTCTCTAAAATTAACTTAGGCAAGACATAAACATTTTCTTCTAACCTCTATTATTAATACTTCAACTTGCCCAAGCAAAAGATTATGTGATAGAGTAAATGTCGCACATGAAATTAACATGAGAAGATGGATACAGAAAAATCTGCAAGAAAGGATGGAGGACGTCCATTGGACAAGAAGATTTACCAGAAACATAATCCACGAATAAATAAACCGCAAGCTGGATTGAGAGTTGTCTTGCAGGCAAGAAGAGAAACTGGTTTTACCTATATAGATGAAGAAGTAGAACGATCCCACTAAAAAATTTCTGTAGTATGTCGATTAAATTTTTATAAGCAATAGAGATAGTAAATATTCGAATACAGCCCATTAGTTTATTTTTATTCTTTGAAAAACTGTCGGAACCTGAAACAGCATTGTTCCACTGTGCGTCTACTTTACTTAAAACGCAATCTATTGCTTTAGTGTTTATCAGTGATAATTGAACTTAATTCTTTTAATGCATTATATGATTTGTTTTTGTCTATTTTTATTTCACTTCATAAAGTTTCCTTTACTTCTACATAATGGATCACTAAAATGTTTTATGGCACACAACTTTGCCCAACATTTTTATTTTCATTAAAAAATAAGTTGTTTTCTTGTAGCAAATTTGTTCCTCTAGTAGAGAAATTATATTTGCAACAGTGAAATACAACAAAACAATGTATGTCAGTGCAATGTAGTTTTGATTCACATGTTTTGTACATTGCTTCACAACATTCTCAAGAAAATAGTGAAAGAATGTTTCAATATTCAAACGAATGACCTACAATACTTGAATTATTTATTTAAAACGTCATCACTTTCTTTCACTTAATGTAATGTAAAAATAAGTTTACTCTTGAGAGTAAATTTATTTTAATGAATCCCGAAAATTACAACCTTCGGATTCTGTCGTAGCGTGGGATGCTTAACTTGTTCACACATTAATAAGGGTAATCTCTTAGACGAAATGAATACTGAAACATACTAAACATTCAGCAACTCATCATTATTGTGTTAGCAAGCGAGAGAAAAAAGCAACTGTTCCTAGACAAAGATCCATAAGATGGTCTGTTGATGGTCTGGTCGTTCTGAAGAGGTACTTTAAGTTGGAGGACGTGGGTTCGCTTTGAGCCTAGCCGCTTCCTTGGAGCTCCTGGTGAACCAAGGCCGCCCGAGGCACTAGATGCTCAGAGATCGCGGGAGACGGTCGGAGCTTTTACGTTCACGAAAACGTCTTGGCTCTTTTCCTTTACGTTTATGAATTGACTCTCCACCGAGAAAAATAATTAACGTCTTCTAAGCCAAGTCAGCATATTTCTGTGCAATGAGTTCATATTTCTGTGCTAATATTTTTAGGGTCCTGTTGACGCTTCTCTACGCGTGTCGAAGTTGGCGACTATGCACTACATATGTCTATGAGTTCGTGGAAGTATAATTTCTAACGCATTTTATGCCCAAAAAAATTGTCTCTGTAATCTCACGACTAACAAAGGTGATTCATTATTGTGGTACAATATGGGTAAATATTCATCTCATGACTAGATGATCTTACTCATGACCCTTCACAACGCAATCTTACTCCACAGTATTCACTGCATGAATCTTCAACCCACATATTTGTGTTTTTGGTATTAAAAATTTATACATGTCTTTGTAGAAACACGAAAGTTGTGATAGTAGAAAAACCGATTTATCTTACTTATACGGCAATAAGATATTTAATATGTAATCGTTTAGTATCTCACATTTACTACTACTTATAGATAAAAATTAAATAAAGTTCCATTCAATATTAATTGGAATTGAATATTCCCAGGCATGTGCTCTTATGCTCCAGGCATGTGTAACTTTTGCGAGTTGGTACGAACACAATCGAATAATATCATTAATAAATTACAACATTTTAATATACATTACACATTCCGAAAAAAATAGAATTTAGTAATTCTAAAATTGCTTAGCTGCGGATATTGCCTGTGACATCATACAACATCACGTGTTTGTTCACATTGCTGACACAAATCATTGATTTGAAGCTATTGATCGGTAAATTATTTGTCTCAGGATAACTATTTCCAGCATTTAGTATGAAATAGAAGGTACTATTTAATATAAAATGTACTGATGTCAAAATACTAATTTAATATAAATGTACAGATAAAATAAATATATTTCTTAATATATTCTTCTTTTATGTATGTATCAGAGCACGTTGGGCTATCATTTCGTCTAATTCAAACACAAACACTAACATCTCGATATATGACTTCCTTCTTTTGCCATAATATTGTGGATAAAAATTGGAATGCTGCGACATATTTAAATGGTGTCATTGCTTTCATGTATAGAGACTTCTATAAATCAGGTAGAGACCTTCAGCCTTGAAATTTTCATTCGTTCTTTCGAATATGATGGCGTAAAATGCTATTTATTAAACGATTAATCCATTGTAACGGGCCGTCAGTCAACATTAAAATAATTTCCGTTTGCAATTCTAATATTCAAAATGTATTTTTTCTAATTAACCTTTTATGATCAATCATATAGAAAGGAAGGAAGGAAGGAAGGGAAGGAAGGGAAGGAAGGGAAGGAAGGGAAGGAAGGGAAGGAAGGGAAGGAAGGGAAGGAAGGGAAGGAAGGGAAGGAAGGGAAGGAAGGGAAGGAAGGGAAGGAAGGGAAGGAAGGGAAGGAAGGGAAGGAAGGGAAGGAAGGGAAGGAGTGGCCTTTCCCGGTGCCCTGGGCCTCCATGCTTTGAATCCGACGTTTGGGCAACCCTGGCTTTAGAGAATAACACTTTCCTCACGGTGCGTCCGCCGCCGAGGTCGAAGCCAGCAGTGAAAACGGGGTGAGGGGGAGGGGGCATTGCTTGACTGTGCCCGTGTGTGACTGGCGCGTCCGGCGCTAACCACCCCGTGCCAACCGAGTCGCCGGCGCCTGATCTGAACCGCCTACGCACTCGGTCCCGGGCGCGACGTCGCATCTCATGACGCTGCGCGTGTCGCGATTCAGGTCACGGCGTCCGCCCACTGCCCCTTGAATGCCACGCGAATAACCCAGCGCTAACCACGATGCTTTTCATACGCAAGTGATAATGACGCAGGCGACGCGATTCGCACTCTAGGTTCAGGAACAACGAGAATCTTGCTCACCTCCGTTTCCTAAGACGCGAGCTAAACAGAAAAACAAATATCGTGACTGACTGTGTGTAATGTGTGTCATTCCATTTCGATCATCGCAACCCTTCATGCTAATTATGTTGTTCAAGTTGTTTAGTCTAAGTAAATTATTTGTGATGATTTGTTTAGAAATGCATTATGCTAAACACAATTGAAGCGCTCAAAGTAATACAGGCAATCCCAACCGACGATCCTTTCGATAAAAATTACTTTTTATGTTATCGTTCGCGTTCACTTCCTCTCCGGACAAATTTTTGAAGGTGGAATTTTAGTTTTGCCTTATCGTAATTCATTTGATATTTAGCAACTAAATTTGATATTTCAGACTTTGATGATTCAGCATATGGCAGAATTTTACATTCATACTTCTAACTGAAAATGCAGGTCGGTTGGCATCCTTATTATCGGGAGCCTCAGTTGTCCTTTTAGTTAATCTGAAGTTGCTATGCAATCATTAGTTGGGAGCTGTCTTAATAAATTAATTGTTATGTCTTAATAAATTAATTGTTAATAAAATAATATAACACAAATTTGAGGCATCTGACCATTAGCAATATCTATCTTTACTTCAGGTATTAAAATATTGGCTACTGCAGTTAATATTTTAATCAACTAAAATTCAAAAATTTTAATTTTAAAAAGGGTTTTAAATTAAGGATCTTTAATGCTTTTAAGTAAACTTTTTCTACATCCCTTCAGTAAACTCAATATGAAACTTGGTAATTCTTATCTTATTGCACAGAAAAAGTAATAAATTCTTATGCTGAGTTCTTGATCTAAACAATGCATGTAGAAGAGATAAATATTGATTGGGAATTTCCCTCCCAGGCGTGCCAAATACTTTTCAAAGAACAGATAATCTTCTTATACTGTCTGCATTTCATTGGGGAGCCTTTGATAATGTCCTTTTCGATCGCTATTGGTCACAAAGACTTGCAGCATTAAAGTTTGATGTTATGAGGACCAAACTAACAAGGTATGAACACAGAATCACAAAACCGGAAGTCTGTAAAGCTCTTTACTCTGAAATTCTGTGAATGTTCAGATATCGAAATAACAGATAAACTGAACTTTCTGAACTCACCCGCATGTGGCCTCTGTACAGTGAGGTAGGTCACTATATTAATAAATAAAATAAATAATAAAATAATAAAATCAATAGAAATTGTTAAACTTAAATCATTTTTTCTCTTCTTATTTCATTTTATGTAACCATACAAATATTGTAATATTCAAATGCAATTTAATATTAAGGCTGAACTGAGAATTTGTCATATTTGTTGATAAAATTATATTGGAAAAAGAAAAATAGCAACAAGCTGGGAGTTCCTCGAAAAAGTAAATGAGTCTTGTGGAGAGAAAAGGTACAGTAAATAATTTTTTAAAGAGAATTTTCGAGAAATTAAGAAATGTGAAACCCTTAAAATGGTGATCATTATTTCAGTAATTAAATGTTTATCAATTACACTCCTCAAAGAAAAGGTTTTTGCATGTTCATTATGATCTACAGTGACATATTTTATGAAAATGGTTCGTGTTCTTGCACTACTTTTCGTACTTGAATCGGCCTCCCTGTGTGTTTCGAGTGAGCGATGTTGCGTTAGACCCTCTCACTTCAGTAAGTTTCTCCTTCGTCACGTAGACGTTTGTCAACCGCGTATTTACCTCATCTGCTCTCACGTCCAACGTTACACTTCATATTAGACACTGTTGTGAGCTAATTCGGCGAAGTTCCAAAACGTCGTTAGAGCTCTCTGATAATAAACCGAAATAATTTTATCCTCATTTCAAAGTGAACATCTTGGGACGTTAGGCGTTGTGTTCTCTGAAAAGAGGGGAAGGACTGGTCTCGGCGGTGTGACGTCGGCAGGTTAGGTTAATACTAATTAAAGTTGATTGAATGACTCTTTATTCTTTTATTACATCAAACAACCTAACCTAACCTCGTGCTCCGGGGTATACTCAGACACAGCGCGACGTCCTTCGGCAGCTAGGAGTCGATTTTGATATCTTATCATATTCGCGTGTGAATAAATAGTTCCGGAGCTCAAATGATCCGAAATGAATGTGGTATTTTCTTAAGAAGAAAAGAGAAGGAGGAATATTTAGATTGAGCATGCTGCATGCAATGGAGCTCCCTTCCAGGGCAGTGAAGTTGGAAAAATGGAGCAGTCAGCGAATGCGGATGCTGGACTCTCAACCCCCGAGCCCAGCCAAAAAGACAAAAACCAAGAGACGGCCATGAGGATTGATGCATTTACGAAACAGATCGATGCACTTGTCATGCGGGCGAGGGTGAACCTTAAAGACAAAAATATTATCATTGCTAGTAAGCCGTGTGAATTAATGAAACACTGATGAAGAGTTAATTATTCTAAATTGTGAGTTCGCTTTCAGTGATGTTCCTCGTGTAATTTTTCTTTAAATGATATTCCACCGGGTAAACCGCATATGCCACCTTGTAGGTCCGTATCGGATCTCACCTTCCAGTGGGGGAGGAACAATCCTATCTCCGGGAATGAAATATTCACATAACGGGACTATTGATCACGTGTCCGCAAAAGTCAATCAATAACTCAATCCAGACTCTACCTTGGGTCAACACTCTTCTCCGCTCCGCCCCATTTCCACCACTGTTCGGCCCCGTTCTCCCCAGTCCTTCCCCGTTCCGCCCATGCCCCCGCCCCACCGGGAGCGGTGGATCAGTGCATCAGCTGATGTCACTGCAGTGCCTTTGACCGGGAGGTCCTCAGTTCAAGTTCCGACGGCGGCACGATTTTCGACACTAGCTTTTCACAGCTTGGTCAAATTCAGCCGCTGTCTGGCGAAGAATTCTAGCAGCTGGTTGCTCTGATCGGTAGTTTTCCGTGGTTTCTCCGATCAACACCAGGAATCCACCAGGAAACCACCAGGCGAATGCCGGAGCTGTACCCTAACAAACGGGCGATCTTTCCTTCGAACCGCGCGCGATCTTTCCTTCCTCTTCATTGGCTTATCCTCACTTCTTACACACACATACTTATACTAACATGCACTACACACATATTCACTACCACATATTCCGGGAGACCGGTCGGGAGCTCAGAGCTTGTCCCGGCTGGGGCGGTGCCCCGCTGGTGGGAGATACGTGGTTGAGGAAAACCCCGCTAATCGACGGAAGGTCGGCGCCGGATCTCGCCATCCAGTGGGAGAAGATCACCGCACACCCCGATGAAAAACATGCACTACGCTTACGGGACTACTGACCTCAGTAGTTGACGCGCCAGGAATTAGCACTCAATCAATCAATCCGCCACGCCCCACCTCGACCTACCCCGCCCCCGCGTCGTCGTCGGTTCCTCGACCCGCCACCGCCCCGTCCCCGCCCCCCCCGCCTGCACCGCCCCGCCCCCCGCGGCGCCCCCAGCCCACTCCAGCCGTCGTGATCACCGCTCCGCCCGTCGCGCCGCGATGGCTGGGCCGCCATGGGACGCCGCGCCGCGGGCGGGCCGGGCGAAATCACCTGAAAGGCGAAACAGATGGAAATCGAGCGGACGTCCGGAGGCTTGCACGCGCGACACGCCCCACGGCGCCCCGCCTCCCCGGCGCATCGACGCGTGGCTTTTATGTAATGCGACCTGCGGTTGCTCCAGCGCACGGATTTGCCGCTCGATAAAAACCCCTCTTTCACTTCGCGCGTTCAAACCACAGCCCACCCAAGATTATACGGAGTAAAGCGAACAGTACTGTGCTAAACGACCGCCCAAGAATTATCTCGCAAACATCTCTTTTTCTTTTGCGGGCTTAAAACTTGCCAATAATCCTGGATACATCACCTGGTTTACTGCCATAACTAAGACATCGTTAAGGTTTATTGTATAATATGTCGGTAGTTCATTGTACCAGTATACTCTATATCTTAACAATGTATAGTAAATTTATTACATGACATTTCACAATGAATTATAAAATGATAATTTCAGAAAACAGCAAGTTACAGAATCATAGAGGATAGATAATGCTGATGTAACAGTCAGCTGTCAGTGTACAAATACTACTTAATCATGTGCTAAATGCTTTCTTACACCTCACAACTACTTGCAACTTCTGAAAGTTGTCCTAACTCTGCACGCGTGAGTTTCAAATCGTTTGGAAACAATGATTAACACTTAGGATGTGCTCTGCACATTTCAGTGAAGGTCAACTTGCGACTGCGTAATCGAATGAGGTGCTACTCATCTTTCATTGAACGATTCGAGGCACAACGGTTTTGTATTTCATTGCTGGTATTGTCTTTCATTCATACGTTTTCCTCATCTTCGATTCAGTTAAAACCTTCTGACTAACCCTAAACAATGAATGAGATTGAGATTACTTTGTTTAGCTGATTTCTAATTTCCTATGAAAAATATTACTATGTGGAAATGACATTAGTTTTCGAGGATCGTTCTATAACGAGATGAACTTGGGGTCGTTTAAAAACGCGTATTTTATTCGCAAGAATCCATGCAGTATTTGATGACTTATCGGGAAAATCTATTTTTGACTTAGAAACCAACGGTAGTAACTAGTCATTGTAAGCGATACATCTCATTAAAGGGAAATTGGGAAGCATAATTTCCTGGTGTTGTAACGTTGGAATCTAATTTCTTTCAAACTAAATATTTTTTTAGTTACAAAGTAAATGGTAAAACACTTGGATACGACAGAGAAGTTCTGTAAATAAAATCAATGCAATGGGGTGAAACACGTTAAAAGAGATGAAAGAATTACGGACAAACCAACACTGTGATACTCTACCGCCCGTTCATTACAAGCTTTAACAGTAAGTAGATACATGAAGTAAGGAATATTTTCACCCAATTTTGCATCAACTATGTAAAAAAATGAGCGCCAAAAGCATTCCCCGTCCTAATTGTCCCAACCGGAAGGTAAATACTTTTCTCCTTATATTCTTCACACCAATGGCTTTACAGACGCCTGTTGAAATAAATGCCCCTGTTAAAAAAAAATAGGATGAATGTTCTGCAGAGCTCTTTCGTGCACGCGACTCCGGAAGGTGAAGTGCTGACGCCTGCAGCGCCGGCCTGCATTCCTGCATTACGACACTCTCAGGCGAACAGCGCACGCAGCGGTAGGTTTGGTTTGGTTTTTTCGTGTTTCCGGGCGCGTCAGCTGCTTTGGTCATTAGCCCCGTTAGTGTAGTGCATGCTTTTCTAGGGAGATGGCGGTGGTCTTCCCCCGCTGGATGGCGAGATCCGGCGCCGACCTACCGTCGGCTAGTGGGGTTTCCCCCTAACCAGGACTCTCCCACCAGCGGGGCACCGCCCCGGCCGGGACAAGCTCTGAGCTCCCGATCGGTCTCCTGGAATATGTGGTAGTGTAGTGCATGTTAGTGTAAGTGTGTGTGTGTAAGGGGAGAGGATAGGACAAGGAAGAGGAAGGACAGATCGCGCGCGGTCCGTGGCCCGTTTGTTAGGGTACTGCTCCGGCATTCGCCTGCTGTTGATTGGAGAAACCACGAAAAACTACCGATCAGAGCTACCGGCCGCTAGAATTCTCCTCCAGACAGGGACAGAATTCGACCTAGCTGAAAAGCTAGAAAATCCTGCCGCCATCAGGACTCGAACTTTGGACCTCCCGGTCACAGGCGCTGCAGAGACATCAGTTGATGCACTGAACTACCGCTACCGGTCGCAGCGGTAGGGGCTCGCAACGCAGCCCGCCCTTCCGGGGAATCCCCTGTCACATGAAACACTCGATGTTGCCTACAAATGTTATATCTCACGCTCAAAAAATGAAACACAAGCCGTGAAGATTTTAGTTGTGTAATGAAAGGTAGAAAAAATGTTTTGATAACATTTTTTGTGACCGTTTGACCGTTTGTCTAAATTTTATGGATTATAGTGTCAATTAATTATAGACAATTAATTCGTAATATTGTTTATTACATGGCACAATTTTTCAAGATCAATGTGTTTTCTTCGCCAGGTACAGCTAAAATAGAAACAATAAAATAAATAATAACAATAGAATTATAGAGATAAGTTTTGTATAAATAAAATTGCACATGACCTAGAATGGTAGAAATTCAGACTCACCTTATCATATATCATACATTAAAGAATTCACATGGAAGCACATCAAATTCATCAAATCTACACCCAAATATTATGTTGAATTATCTCGTAATTTTGAATTTCAAAATCCAAAAATTCTCACCGTGAAATTAGAAGAGGAGCCAGAATTATATCCGGAATTTATTGATAAAATTAAACAAAACATAATGCCATGTTGAATGCAAATATTTATTTCAGCTTATAATTCAATATTAATGAAATTTTAAAAAATCACAACGCTTATTTTAGAAATAGGTTTAAAAAATTTGGAGTGTAGTAGAATTTCGGTTCGTTCTTATGCCTTCTACAATTTAATTTGTACAAATTTATTTATATATTTTATTGTTATTATTTATTTTATTGTTACTAATTTTGCTGTATCTGACAATAGCAGACACTTGATCAGTCAAACATGCCATGTAATAATAGAGTTTATGCAATTAGTTTATAATGTTAAGCTTTATTGAATTATACTATTTTGAAAACGAGCGCGTTAGGAGCGAGTTTTCAAAATTGTACGAATGCAATAAAGCAACATTACAACCCAGTTGCATACGTTGTTATTTTGTATAACAACATTATAGATTTATAAGAGAATTTAACTTAATTTTGCGAAACAACTTTCTGGTGACGTCTCGGATATTTGACATCTATGCAGGAAAACAATGATCGGCTGTTCCGGTTACCGTTTTCTCTCCTAGATTCTCTCGTTGCGATTTGTTGGCTGTGTAATGACGCAATCATTCGTGCCGTAAAATCTAATACGTCATCATTTGTACCGTAAAAGGTTCTTTTATGAACGATTTCTCAGAACAGTCGCAACAGAAAATTCGTTTATAATGCTGGTATACAAAAAAACATTATTACGAATTGATTGTCTATAATTAATAGATATTATAATTCATTGAAAAATCTTTGTACTTTTCTGTAGCCTTTCTAAGGACCAGAAGGCTTTGAAAAACAGAACAGAGGCGCTGAGAGATAATGCGCTAATTCGAGCGAGCTGGTCACAGACTTGACGAAACGCTGAAAGAGAAATTGGTTCTCACCTCTTTAGGTCTTCAGACGGCATAAACCTATCACCTCTATTCGCAGGTATCCGTACCTACACGTCAAGGGATAATAGGGAGTTTCAGTGCCATGGCGTAAGGGAGCGACGTTATGCCCTAACAGTCACGTGATGGACTTTGAAGTAATAACGTCTGACCTTGTCCTAAAGAACTATCCTACAACTTTACAAATAGTGCATGTCTCTAGAAGCTTTGGCGGTCACCTTACAAACGGTAAAATGACCTCCCACAAATAGGAAAGGCACTTTGCCAACTCTGATAAACTGATTCTCGTATGTAGTGCAGTTACAATCAATCCTTACCATCATTCACAAGTCTGGCAAGAATTAACAAAAAATGTTGAACAGGTGGCCAGGAATAAATTCGTAAAAAAAAGTTGAAATCATGACTTCGTGTTAAGATATGTCTTAAGCTTACAACGAAGACTGTTATTGATATTCCTTACATTTTCAGAAAAACTATTCAAAATTCCATACTGTACTAAACGTACAGGGCCAGAAAATTAAACTTCTTACATATTGAAGACTTTTTACACTTACTCCTGCCGTGGTTAAAATGTCTCAACAATTACCTACACTGATGTTGTGCAACTTCTTTGTTGGAGGCTTGATTTTTTTATTCCGCATTACGCAACGTCGCAAATTACGAAAGCTAATCTAAACGTTGTTCTTTACTACCGTGTAACGTCGTTAGTCGTATGATCAATAGAGCTTAAGGAAGTCTCCTTATGCCTCGCGCTAAAACTCCCTACTCCTCGTACCACAGAATGCCGTGTGTAAGACGTAGGACCATCGTAGTGTCGCATTGCGTTGGCTACCTGCTATTCTGGTAACGCACATAGTCCCTTTCCTGTCTCCGGCGTTGGAATTCTAGCGTATCCATTCTAGGAACCGCCGAGCAGAAAGCATTGGGAAGTAGAAAAAAGAACCTCGCGTAGATATGCTAGCGCCATCGAATGAAACGGAAAAGGTGGCTCAGAGAATCAATTATATTCTGCAGTGCCTCTGACCGGGAGGTCCTAGGTTCGAGTCCCGACGGTGGCAGGATTTTCGACACTAGTTTGTCAGCTAGGTCGAATTCAGTTGCTGGTAGTTTTCCGTGGTTTCTCCGATCAACACCAGGCGAATGACGAAGCAGTACCCTACCAAACTGGCCACGGACCGCCCGCGATCTGTCCTTCCTCTTCCTTGTCCTATCCTCTCCCCTTACACACACACTTACACTAACATGCACTACACTACCACATATCCCGGGGGACCGGTCGGGAGCTTAGACCTTGGCCCGGCTGGGGCGGTGTCCCGCTAGTGGGAGAGTCCTGGTTAGGGGGAAACCCTACTAGCCGACGGTAGGTCGGCGCCGGATCTCGCCATCCCGCGGGGGAAGATTACCGCCATCTCCCGCGAAAAAACATGCACTACACTAAGGGGACTAATGACCAAAGCAGTTGACGCGCTCGTAAACACGAAAAAATCAATCAACCCGAGCGCGGTCCCATAACAATATTAACAATGATCATGGACCGCGCGCGATCCCGAATCTCCATCGTCCTTCCACTATCCTCACCCCTTACATACACTTACACTAACGTGCACTACACTACCACACATGCCGCGAGACCGGTCGGGATCTTACAGCGTTTCCAGATTGGGACGGTACCCCGTTGATTACCTGTTTGTGAAAACTTCGCAAGCCGGCGGTTGGTCGCAGCCAAATCTCACCATCAAAAGATAGAAAATCTGTCTCCTCGAGATAAAAACATGCACTGCACTTACGGGGCCAATTATCTTTCCGTTGAGGCGACAGCAATCATCAATGGCGGTGAGAGACTCGGCAGCAACTACAAAGCACTTCGCGAAGTTCACTTCTAAACGTTGGATCTAAGCTACCGACCGCTCTCCCGGAATATGTGGTATTGTAGTGCATGTTAGTGTAAGTGTGTGTCTAAGGGGAGAGGAACGGACAAGGAAGAGGGAGGAAAGATCGCGCGCGGTCCGTGGCCCGTTTTGTAGGGTACTGCTCCGGCATTCACCTGATGTTGATCGGAGAAACCAGGGAATGTCGATCAGAGCAACCGACCGCTAGGATTCTCCTCCAGACAGCGACTGAATTCGACCTAGCTGAAAAGCTAGTGTCGAAAATCCTGTCGCCATCAGGACTTGAACCTAGAACCTCCCGGTCAGAAGCGCTGCAGTGGCATCAGTTGATGCACTGAGCTACCGCTTCCGGTCTAAACGTTGGAAATATAGTAAAGCATGAAATTTTAAAAGGCGCAACCTGCAATATAAGGAAGTTGATTTGTTGTAATTTCAACTTTTGAAGATAAAATGCAGGTGATTTTGTTATTTTATACCATTTTTGATAGTTTGGCTTTGTTCTACTTGCAGAAGCTTTATGCTCCGTATTAGACGAAACAGAAATATAAAAGGATTAATTTTACCTCTCTATGCATGATTCTGCAATTAAAACTTTTACGACTTATTTTTACTCTTCTGAAACTTACATAGTAAAAAGTTCGATGCAATTCGGAGAGTTTATATCGCGAATGTCTTGTCAGGAGTGCGATGCAGTGTTCGGTTGGCATCAGGACTCTCTCTTACACTCTCTCTCTCTCACTCTCTCTCTCTTTCTTTCTTTCTTTCTTTCTCTGTCTCTGTGTGTGTCTCTGTCTCTCTTTCTTTCTTTCTTTCTCTGTCTCTCTGTGTGTCTCTCTGTCTCTTCTCTCTCTCTCTCTCTCTCTCTCTCTCACTCACTCACTCACTCACTCACTCACTTCTCGAATTTCAAGGAGAACAGGAAGCCTAAGTCAAATTTGAATGTAAAAATCATTATGATCTTTTTAAAATCAGTTTTTCCTAAGAACGTGGTAGCATTCGGTTGAGACAATGTTCTGTTTCGTCACGTTGCTACTAATTACTATACTCTACTTCAGATACACTTCCGCAGTGTATCTTCTTGACCGTGCCACCTTCATCTCCACTGGTTCACATTGCGCTGTCTTCCTTGTCTGGGAGAACCCATAACATCTTGCGAAAGTCACGTTCAGGATAAGTAAGAATTTTCGTAATCCCGGAAAAAGTATGTTATTTGAGCATCGAAACACTGCGTAGAGCACGTGTCTTCTAGTTCAGATGAAGAGAGGCAAAGGAAAACAAACGCCAATTGGGAAAAAAGATTCCATTCAGTTACTTTCTAATTGTGTTTTTACGATAATGTAAAAATTGGAAGAAGTTTGAGTTTTCGTTGTACGTACTACAGATACAGATCCAGAAAGAGCGGGAAGTAAGCAGGATTCCTCTAAACTACAAATTGATTTTTAAGAAAATATAATATCTAAAAACTTGAATTTCAAATTTGGTCATAATATACAGGTGAGTCACAGAGTCACTTTCTGTACCATTTGAATGGTGAAGTTATTGCAATGCAGTTTACGAAAGTGCATGAGAATGGGGCTAATTAATACATGTATTCATTTCTATTTTATCCTGAGTATTTTTTCGAGATATTTGAGGTAACTTCGTTTTTTCAAATGGAACTGTACATATTTTTTCAGTCTATCATGATGAACGTAAAAATACTATTTCAACGATGTACATATTGTTATTTGTTACATCAGAATTTGAGTAATTTTGATTTTTTGGCTCGTGTTCAACGGATATTTTGAATGTAACTGTCCACAACACAAGGTCACCAGGCTCACCGCAAACGGGCGCTTGGGGAAGGGAAGGGTTCTTAGTATTTGAAGACGAAACATTCAAATACTCTAAAACTGTTGCAGTTTTTCCCCGCACGTCGATGTGAAAGTCGGCGCCTGATCTCACCATCCGCCGGGGAAAGAACGCCGTCATCTTTTGGGATAAAAAAATTCACTCCTCTATCGGTACTAATGACCACAGCAGTTGACGTTCCCGGAAACATCTATCCGTTAATTTGAGTCACTGTCTGGAGGAGAATTCTAGCGGCCGGCTGCTCTGATCGGTATGTTTTCCGTGGTTTCTCCGATCAACACCAGGCAAATACCGGAGCAGTACCCTACAAATCGGACCACGGACCGCGCGCGATCTGTCCTTCCTCTTCCTTGTCCTATCCTCTCCCCTTACACACACACTTACACTAACATGCACCACACTACCACATATTCCGGAGAGACCGGTCAGGAGCTTAGAGCTTGTACCAACTGGGGCGGTGCCCCGCTGGTGGGAGAGTCCTGGTTAGGGGGAAACCCCACTAACCGACGGTAGGTCGGCGCCGGATCTCGCCATCCAGCGGGGGAAGATCACCGCCATCTCCCGCGAAAAAACATGCACTACACTAACGGGACTAATTACCAAAGCAGTTGACGCGCCCGGAAATACGGAAAAAATCAATGAATCAATCAATCCACTAATCTTTGAAAGCAGTTTTGAGTGTCAGCAACCCTTTGTAGGAGTTGGGTGGCGCGAACGCTGGCAGATGGACGGTCGCTATGTGCTGAGGCAGGGGGGCGTTTCGAAACGCTGCGCCAGCCGCCCGACTGTGAGCTTAGGGCGTTTGCACACTGGCGCGAGTCGAGGAAAAGCCACTGGAAGCAATGTTTGCTGCATTTTCTCCCGCTTAATATTACTGAGAAAACATTGTTGATTTAGCGGACGGCTTTCCAGAAATACCGATGATGCTAAGAGCCTCTGATACATGTATAAGCTGAACATTGTCAAGTGATAATAACAGATTGCTTTCAGCTGTCTGGTTGACTGTATTTTTTCAAAATTGGCTAAAGCATGTAATAAATGTAAGAAATTTAAATAACGATTTAATGAAAGAAATCGTTACTTTCCTTATTTTGATGGAAAATGCGTTCAGAATTTTGCGATTGTGGAACGGAAGTAAGTTGTAGGATAATTGCGGAAGCCAAACACCTGAACCCCACCATTAACTTGGAAATTGCGCCAATGACTTGGAAATGATGAGAAGCGAAATTTGGGCAGAATTTTATGCATCAGAAGCAATTACAAACAAAAAAATGGATGGCCGCAAATCACTAAATTCGACATGAAGCCACAAGACTTGCAGCCCACGGCTTTCACCATATAATATGCAAACAAGAACGGTGCCATGAAACGATCAACACGTATATCTGTAAACTCTGCGACCAAATCTGTGCACAATGCTACATTTAGTGGTGCAGGGAGAGGGGAAAAAACGAGCAACCAGTATGCCCAGGAGCGCCGGAAAACTGGAAACATAGTCCAACCTAACAAATTGCGTAAAAGAAAATACACATATGCGCCGCTACAGCTAAACTTGAATGCCCTAGTGAGCGAGTCAAAATATACCTTCTAACAGGCGATCTTTTTGACAGGGGAACTGAACTCATTTACATTCAATTTCATTCAAGTGTACAATATTTTGAACACCTGTAATTATATAGTGCATTTCATGTTTCAATTTTTTACTGCTCGTTGAAGAAAAAGCAAAACTCGGCGGCGCCCGGGTTGCACCAATGACTTGCAATTGCGTCAGGCCGAGATTAGGCCGATGCGCTAGCGTTTCGCCCACTGTACCATTGCTCTTTTTTGGTCTGATGCACATGAAGCCTTGACGAAGGACACGCGGTAGCTCAGTGCATCCACTGATGCCACTGCAGCGCCTCTGACCGGGAGATCCTAGATTCGAGTCCTGACGGTTCATCTTTGCAAAATAAATGTCTCCACTAGCTGGACCAGCGACAGCGATCGCAAACTCAAGTGATCGTCTTTCTCCTTTAAGGGTTGGTTCTCCAATAATCGTGTGCACTTTGAAACATTAATCAGTTTAGTTGAGTGGTTGACCTATTCCTTTTCCTTGAAACTAAACAAATCCGAACGTGCAATCACAAAAAGTGCTACAATTGTGTGGTGCATCTCGTATGAAGAAACTGGAACTCTTATGAGAAACTAGAGCTGCTAAAATAGCACGTAATTTCTCACCAGTAATTTCAGGCAAAATTACGTGAAAAGTACTCAAATTTTCGAAAACTTGTACATGACCTTATTTCAAAATCTATCTTTAAAGAATAGATTTATATCTTGAATACTTTAGTTGTAGGAAGACCCCGAAAAAATTTGAACTTTTCGAAAATCTGGGTTTTCAACGAGCATGAGACCTATGCCATTCCCTTAAATATCCTTCACATTCTTCTGAAACATCAGCAAAATTTAACCAAAAGCAATAGAGCCGTTTTTGTTTTGAAAATTTCGAAAATGACGGGCTTCATGTAAAGTACCCTCCAAATTGATATATTGGTTTCAAATTCAAGGCGCCACGACATCAACCAGATCGACGGTGGAAAATAAATGTAGGAGAAAATCGACTAAAGAATTTAGCCGCTAGCGTTGTTCACAGACGGACAGAGACATTTTGCCGTCATTCCATTTTTCGGTATCAAGGAACCACCAAACATGGAATCTGACTACACCATGTGATAGAGGATTTTGTCCTAAATTTAGCAATTAGCTTTACCGACTTTTTCGTAACCAGGGCCCAGAAATAATGGTTTTTGTGCTGAAATTTGCCATTTTTTTGCGCAACTTTATATAGTTTGCTCTCTACTCCGTAGCGAGAAAGTAAAAATATCGCAAGGTACGAGGCCAGAGGCAAGATACGGATGGCCATCCTTGTATTCAATAATCCAGACTGCATCATTCTATCTGTTTTTATTTCTATAATGAAATCCACCTTATTTCGACGATGACGTATTTATCATTTATTGTAAAATTGTTTCCATTTTCCCCACTTCATTATACTTGGTTTCGTGATATGCGTTTAATTTATATGAATGAATACAGTAAAGTTAAAATTGTTATATCAAATACAAGTGTGTAAACAACACTAGATATTCCGTACGTTTCCTGAATTTGAGCTAAATATAACTTTTCTTTGAATGTATGTATAGATATACAAAGACTGGTAATCCCCACTGCTTCAATTAACTGGTCTCTTATCAAAGCGGGCTTCCCGTCGCATTGTGCACAGCAGACGGTTCTTGACAAACGTAAATGAATGCTTTTTTATTACTTTCAAGTACTTTCGTACAACTTTCTCGAAAATTACATAATGTAATAAAATAACTTACCTCGTTTACTTCGATTAAACATGGTGAGTTGCTAATGCCATTTATCATGAACATGGAGGAATTTATCAATATTTTTATCATTTATTTCAAGCTCCAATCTTATTGAAAACAACATTCTCAAACCATTCGATGGAAAAAGATAAAAATCAACGAGTTTGAATGTACTACATAGAGTGGCTGAAGCGCTTCCATCTTTGTAGCAAATTGAAGTCATGTTTTTTTGCCTCCTCTGGAGAAACAGTATTCTATTATTCCGTTTGGCGCTAGTGACGTGCGGTTGGGGCGCGGGCCGCGTGTAATTTAAATCTTCTTACTCTGTGTTTGACAACCAAAAACCAATAAATTAAAAACGAAATCGTAATAAGTAAAGAGAACGAATTGAGAAACTTTAGAAAAACGTTGCTTCTTGCGTCGGTTATTGTCATAAAAATGGAAGCTGTGGAAATATTATTGTAGTTAGCATAACACCTGAAAGTGAATGTTATTGCAATAAGAAGCAAGCAAACAGGTCACAAAGAAGGTGGCAACCTGAAAAATGATATATTTGTGGTCTGATGCCTTCTCGTATTTTTACAGTTATATGCCGAACATACTGAAGGGATTGTGAATATTATTATTCTAACCAATAATACAATTTAAATGTAGATAAACGAAAAGACTAAATAGAAATAAGATCTGATACAAACGACACGTCGATTCAGTACAACACTTCTACACGCCGCCATCAGGCCAACGCCACCTAAGGTACCCCAGATGGTGTTCATCAGGCACGTCTCATGTTTTGACAGCAAAAACATGGCGGCCCCTAGTTGGTCGAGCGTCCTCCAAGAGCGCTCAAACCTTAGGGTCAACCACTCTATGCGGTAGATTCTAGCTCGACGGTAAAAATAAATTGCGCCAAGACCAGTACGTGCGCTCTTTTCTTGTTTCATTCTTTCGTTCCGTTCGCCAACCTCCTCCCAGCGGAACAAGGAGATTAGAGTCACTGGGACACTCGCGACGGCTGCCGCAGCGTAACTTCATTCACGCTCTGGGCTCCGCTCTGGGCTCCGCTCTGGTTTTCCTGCGCCGAAGAGGAACGCGCGCCGCCAGAGGCCGCTGTCCTCGCCTCTGCTTCTTCGATGTAGGGATGCGAAACCAATGTCGATGTTTTCAAAACATCGCTGTTTTGTAGAAACGTCGATGTTTTAACGCCGATGATTTTTAAACATCGATGTTTTAACGCCGATGATTTTTAAACATCGATGTTTTAACGCCCATGTTTTTTAAACATCGATGTTTTAACGCTCTTGTTTTTAAACAGAGGTTTTAAGCCATGCTTTTTAAACATCGAGGTTTTAACGCCGATGTTTTTTAAACTTGGATGTTTGATATCGTGTTTTTTTTTCTTTTTTCGATCTTGTGTTTCTGAATAAAAAATCTACATGATCAAAATACTGTAGAAGATAAAGTATGCAATAATAATTGATGGGAATATTGTTAGTTCGTGTGTTGGAACCAAAGAAACGCTGTATGTACTACCTTCTTCAATCAAACTCTCTCGCCAGAAATAACCTCCATGCCCTTGTATTTCCTCTTTCTTCATATTAATTGCGCATTTTTTGTGTCAATCTCAAAAGGCTCTGGCTATACTGAGAGAGTATGCGAATGTCAGACTAGTGCACGACTTGCGGTGTTGTGTCTCGAGAGAGACCAGAAAAACTTTGCCTTATATATTTGTTTGATATGGCACATTAAAAACACTCCAATAGGAAATTCACGTGCAAATTGCACTTTTATGAATCAAGTCATTCATAAAATTAATTTAACAGTTTCGAAATTACATTGCCAATCGTGAAAACGAAATTAGTATTGTGTCGTAACTGCCTGGCTGAAAACATTATAAAAGACATAATTTGGATATCATACGCTGTGGAAAGGTAAAAGAATGTAGCACTTTTTGCTATAAAATGTGATCGTTTGTGAGCTCTTTTAGAGTAGCTTGGAACATATCAGTAGTTTTGATCTAGAATGTCCATTATCACGGCCGTTATGTTTCTTTTTTTTGCTTTGTAACTTTATGTAAACAGTTTCCACATCGTCTCCTTTATTATTTCAGTAGTACCTTTTGGGGCTCTTACATGCAACCAGTAATGAGTATAGTAAATGTAACAGTAAATGAGGTATCTAAAAAAGAGAATTTCACCGAGACGTTACGAATTTACTTTAATATTGTGAAGGATTTGTTGAAAAAATCCCATCTAAATATTCATGTCAAGTGCAATCCGCAAAACTCAGTTACATTGTCAAAGTCTTTATGGTTAAATAACTCCTCAACAAACCGTTCTAGGGCCATAAAATCTAAAATTTTGAGGCCAAAAGCTTCCAATAAACATTCCTCATATCTTATTCTGTAGAATGATAACTTCTTGGATATTCCATTACATTTTTGCTGCTCCGGGGAATATCAATACCACCTATACACAGGCCTTGACGCTGGAGGACCTCTTTGTTTGTGACGTCACGCTTAGAAGCCTCCGTCTTTTATTTACGCAAACCACGGCGCGCCAACTGACGAGGTTCATTTGCATAATCATTAATTCAAGACTCGCGGTCGCATCAACAACTAGAAGTATTAATAATTGCTTGACACCGATGAAAATGTTTTTCTACGCGTTTAGTGCAACCATTCATTTACCGTTTTTATGTAATGTACAAGTGCTGTATACGTAATTGTAGAAGGAACATTGCGATGGAAACGGGCCTGTTCCTCATGTTTCAATTTCACGACACTCTTAGATCTTTTTCAGTAGCAACACTACGCCAACGAAATGCATGCCTCGGGTGGAAAAGACGTGCTTGAATTTCTTAAAATTTGAATTCTTCGTAATCGGAAACGAAAAAATATTGAACGTAACATGTGTATAAAGGGATATATGCACTCATGGTATACACGAAAACTCGCTCGTTTTCTTGAACATACCATTCATGCAATTATACTTCACTTTATACACTCGTTTCGTTAATAATATTTATCGTCAAAAGACAAGTTAAAAACTGCGTGGCGTATGAGGAGAGATGCAAGCGGATGGAATAGTCAAATGGAAGAGGTCAAACGACGTAAATTGTAGATTAATATTTAGTTACACTAGACGTTCCTTGCGAATAATTCACACTGAGTACAATTTATTTCTCTGGGAGGATTTAATCACACATTTTCTTCATTATCCATGAATAGTTGATGCGTTTCAAAGAATGGAACTGAAATAGCAATCTAATTCCCCACAGAGGCAGTAGAGTTTGCTTTTAGCTGATAGAAACAGGATTTCCAACACGTATTTTGCCCATCTCGTTGTGCTTTTTGAACACATTTATTCGTAAATAAATTTTCAGAACGGGGCATGACACAAAACTAATTAAAATGGTGGATATAGTGAGTTCTCCCCTTTTATTCGACACTTTCAGTATGCGAATCCATGCATCTACTACCTACAGCATTTTACCCTATGTTGATTACACATTACTTCCTTGATGTGAAACAGCAATATAAAGTAAACAAACAATTCCGAACAGTAGTCGAGAGCTGGTTGTGCAATATGTAGTTCTGTGGAGAGGGCCACTTTGTTGCCATTGGACGAATTCTCTATTAGCATAGGAGCGATGGAGTTCCAGTTGAGGAAACGGGTTCCAATCGCGATATCACTGCATTTTCATTTACTAGGGATAATTTCATTAAAGATGGAGTTTAGTCACGGAAGAGCCTTATTCAGAACACATATAATCCAAATATGCAATCATATTTGCAATTATTCGTAAATATGTAATAATATATGCACCAAATAATTCCATATTTTTTCGATTTAGATTCATGAATAATAAATTATTGTTACAAATTACAAAGTAAGTCATATTAAGTGTAGGAAACAGCAGAGTGCTTCTTGTAATATTACGTAGCACTAATTATTATCTGTATCGTTTTTGCCTCAGAAGAGTAGTTTTCATAGACAATTTTTTCCCCCTTTCTTTTTAAAACATTATTTTTCGACATCTTCACACCCTGAATACCACACGAAGTCTGTGCGTATTTCCAAGCGTTGTTGAATCCCCTTGACCTGTCATTTGCGTCTTTGCAAAAGGCGATGTGAGGTGAGGGTCGTAGAGTCGCGGGGGATAAAGCGATAGTCCCCGAAACCCAAACATATTGCGTTTTTCTTCGATTAAACCTGCGGAAAAGTAAATTTGTTGTTCGGAAATGCTTAGAAACAACCTCAGCGATTAGACGCTATAGAGAACAGAAATCGTTAAAAAAACTGCTCAGCAATAACCAAGCATTTCACAACAAAATGACATACAAAGCATTTGCTCAACTAATTAAGGAGATGACTGTGGTGTGCTTTATACCTCTGAAATGATTTTCCTCGTTTATGAAGAACGATAAAAACATATATTTATATACGTTTATAACGATACGATTATAAACTTTTAATATCTTCGACACAGAATGATAAGCACTAGGTACAAGTCTTTGTTTTTTTCAGCAAAAAATAAATTGATTTTTTTTCAGCTGACGCTTGGAGGAAGTTGTATAAATTTCCCTTTATGTGCAAAATGCCTGAATGTCTTTTTAACTACCCGTGGAATGAGTTGAATACATGGTATACAGCCGTAATAATTAAATAATCATGTAGGACAATTCAAGTCAATCATTATAAGCATTAAACCATTGTTTGGTTCCTTCACCATATTTAATGCCTACTTTTTACAAGTAGTTTGCTAACAATCAAATTTATTTGCTTTGTACCAATCTTAGAATCAATAGTTTTAGCGTATGATACCTGTTAGCATTTGTAATTGATTTTCAAGGAAAATATGCTTTTCATTGTTACCTGATTTATTTGTCGGTACTTTTATTGGCTATTTGCTTTTACTCAATTACGCTGGGTTAAGGAAAAGAATGTAATAATTTTTTCGCGATTTTTTCAATTATTTTTAAATAGTAGTAATCTTCTTGTTCAATACAAAAGCTCTTTCACATTTCAGTATCTTGGAGTAAGTTTTTCTGTTCGCATATTTGTGAATGAGAGTTTGAGATGTAATTTGCTGTTATTAATAATGTTATTAAATTAATGAAATGTATCAGTTCGAATATTTTTTTACGCTTGACACTGTTTGTTCAATGGGTTATTTTGGAGGTCTAGAAATTGTTCTCTTTTTATGCTTTTATTTGACTATGATAACGGCACTCCTCGAACAAACTTCCCTTGACTGGCACTGCCGAGCAGATGTTCGTGATGTCTTTACGTTGGTTTCCAAAGTTGTTTCTGCAAGTTGCGTGAAATTTTGTAGGCGTGTGTTATTCTGGACCTATATTACTCCAGAGTGGTTTTAGTTCAGTTGAACTCTCACACCCATAAATCCGCCCCTCTTCTCTTCATCGAAGCCAGTGGACTTGGAAACCCAAGAGATCAAGTGGGCAGCAACTGCAAATAACTCTGGATCAACTTTTGATCCCCGTATGCACTAGTTCATGACCTGTATGCGCTAAAGACAATAATAAAGTGCCCTTCTCGAGTCCGCTGTCACCATGACCAAACTCCCAGCATAAAATTTGGGACAAGAGTTCACAAATAGTGCTGTCGATGCACAGTCACACCGAGGTCGCACGGTAGATACTGCGATGACAGCCTTCCGAGCTCTTCAGCACCATTATCCAGTCCTTACGAACTTTTGAGAGCTCTGGAAATATAATTCATACGCAATTATACGCTTATAAAATAGTATAGAATCGATTTTCTACCGGGAGCGGTAGCTCAGTGCATCAACTGATGTCACTGCAGCGCCTCTGACCGGGAGGTCCTAGGTTCGAGTCCTGACGGCGGCAGGATTTTCGACACTAGCTCTTCAGCTAGGTCGAATTCAGTCGCTGTCTGGAGGAGAATTCTAGCGGCCGGCTGCTCTGATCGGTAGTTTTTCGTGGTTTCTCCTATCAACACCAGGCGAAAGCCGGAGCAGTACCCTACCAAACAGGCCACGCGCAATCTTTCCTTCCTCTTCCTTGTCCTATCCTCTCCCCTTACACACACACTTACACTAACATGTACTACACTACCACATATTCCGGGAGACCGGTCGGGAGCTTAGAGCTTGTCCCGACTGGGGCGGTGCCCTGTTGGTGGGAGAGTCCTGGTTAGGGAAACCCCACTAGCCGGCGGTAGGTCGGCGCCGGATCTCGCCATCCAGAGGGGGAAGATGACTGCCATCTCCCGAGAAAAAGCATGCACTACATTAACGGGACTAATGACCAAAGTAGTTGACGCGCCCGCAAACCCGAAAAAATCAATCAATCAATCAATGGATTTTCTCTCAAAAACCTCTAAATTTTTGAAAGTTTAAAATGATTCGGACTGCTTATACGTTGAAATTATACCGTTATTGAAAAAAGAGTTTGTAATATGTTTGTCAAAATTACATCACAGACTATTTTTCAAATCAGTCATTTTCCTAATTTTCAGTGATTTTTGAGATATTTTACAAATTATATAATTGGAGCCTGCATTTTAATACGCTTCTATTTTTTGGAAAACATGCTAATAAATGCCAGTATCTTTCCACCCATTAAATTGCGATCTTGCAAAATTTCAAATCCCCTCTTTCTTATAACTACAGTAATAATGGTAGAGATTAATTTCTTGATCCAATCAATTTCTTAAAATTAGATATTTAAATTATTCCAAGTACACTTTTTCCACAACTACTACAAGTTTTCGCGAATTGTGAGGTACATTTGAGAAAGATTAAATGTGACCTTTACCTTTAAGATTACAGCAAGAGATTTTTTCTAAATACAATCTGCATACATTCAATCTTTATTATTTAATCTTATCAGTTCATATGCAGTTATTTCAGAATATTCCTTGTTTTCACGTACTTTTGTGGTATATATTTTATTTTTCAAGTGATGGCTAAAATATTAGAATAGAAGTTGCAGAAATTGTGGTAAAAAATTTAATTTTTTGAAGCGATGGCTAAAATATTAGAATAGAAGTTGAAGAAGAATAGAATCCTTCGTAATTGTTACCAATACGAGAAAGTATGTTCTGTTGTGCACTATTTGTTTTTCAATACTTGGTCGCGAATCATTAATTATTTGAAATCATTCTAAGAACTTTTAACTTTATCCAGCAGCAAGAAAATTTTAATGATTACTCCTTGCAAAGATTTTTCTACAAAAGAACAGAACAACTAACACATACAGAAACTGGACATTGTAATTTCAGCCACCTAACTGGAGATCCTCATCGTACCTGTATGCCGTGCAATGCCTTTCTCAACATCCACTATTTTTCCAACTGCTGATACCTGGCGTTGCACGGATATTTATTTCTCGCAATTGTCGTTTTAGCAGCCTCAGCACACTTCAACCGTCACCCCCGCTCGCCCTATTCGCCGCCCATGCTGTAATGATTACATCTCCGCCCCGCCCATCCCACCCCCTCCGCTCTATCTGTTCCTCCCGCTCATCACTCTTTGTCCGTATCATCCATTCGCCCTATCCGGCCTGGTATGGCCGCCCTGATTAGAGCCCCGCCTATCTGCCCGCTTCACCCCCCTGCCTGGCATATATCCCCCACACCCTATCCGACCGCCATGCTGTTGTAACTCCCGCCCCGCACCCACCCCTCGATTTGTTCCCCCGCTCATAACCTTTCCTTCTCCCACGCCTATTCGGCCTGCCAGGCCGCCCTGTAAAAAACCTCCTACCCTCCCATGCAGCCTATTATGTTCTGTATGTTCCTCTCTTTATAACGCTACGTCCTTCTTATCGGGCTACCATGGCTATCGTGCCCACACCTCCTGCCCGCTCAACCAGCCATTGTGCTTAATCATCTTTCCGATCACATGCTTTGGGCCCCGAAATGCCTCTCCTCTTTCCAGCCCCTTCCGATCTATCGTTCCTATCGCTTATTACGCTTTGTCTGCCTCTCCCGCCCCGCTATCTGGCATGGCACGACCGTCCTGGGAACACTCCCTTCCCTCCCATCTAGCATATTCCACTGTATAGTTTCTCTCGCTCATAAAGCTACGCCCCCTCCCCCCGGCCACCATCTTGTCCACTCTATCTGTTCCTCCCGCTCATCAAGCCCCTCCCGCTCCCGCCGACTTTCTGCTACGCCAAACTTTCCCCTCGCCTGTTGCTCCACCTCCGCCCGCTTGACGCTCCTCCTCTCGCCCTTTTCGCTTATTTTGCTTCGCCCGTTCTTGTTCTCCGCTAGTTTTTCCTTCCGCCCCTCCCGTTCGCCGAATTAAAAAAGATTTTGAGCTAACAGTTTTGGACCGCAATCACGCTATTTTTCGATCTTGGTATTCGTTCCCAAAAGTACTCGTTGCTCAAAAGTAAGCGGAAGCGGTAGCTCAGTGCATCAACTGATGTCACTGCAGCGCCTCTGGCCAGGAGGTCCTAGGTTCCCACTCCCCACGGCGGCAGCATTTTCGACACTAGCTTTTCAGCTGGGTCGAATTCAGTCGCTGTCTGTAGGAGGATTCTAGCGGCCAGCTGCCCCGATCGCTAGTTTTCCGTGGTTTCTCCGATCAACACCAGGCGAATGCCGGAGCAGTACCCTACCAAACGGGCCACGCGCGATCTTTCCTTCCTCTTCCGTGTCCTATCCTCTCCCTTACACACACACACTTACACTAACATGCACTACACTACCACATATTCCGGTAGACCGGTCGGGAGCTTAGAGCTTGTCCTGGCTGGGGCTGTGCCCCACTGGTGGGAGAGTCCTGGTTAGGGGAAACCACACTAGCCGACGGTAGGTCGGCGCCGGATCTCGCCATCCAGCGGAGGAAGATCACCGCCATTTCCCGCGAAAAAAACATGCACTACACTAACGGGACTAATGATCAAAGCAGTTGACGCGCCCGGAAATACGAAAAAATCAATCAATCCTCAAAAGTATTCGTTCCTCAAAAGTATTCGTTTCAAATTTGGGAGCAATTATCTCTGAGTTTCTAAAGTTTTTGTGGAGCACACAAACGTATGCACTGACTTTTATGTCACAGTCGAAACAGAGTAATGCAAAAGAGAGGGGATCAACAAAATAAATCACATCTTCGGGACCGTTGGAGATATCACGGTGAAACAAAAACTGAGTAGGTCTCGTGGGTAGTGTTCATTATGTTTTTCAATTTCATGCTGATGGATTAAGTAGTTTCTAGTTGAAACGGTTCACACAGACGGACAGGCAGACAGCAATTGATTTGACGTGAGCTTTCTTTTAGAAATAATATAAGCAAGTTGAAAAATAATTTAAAAGCGACCACCGAAGGGTCTCATCTCAGTAACGGACGGACACACGTATATAGGCAGACTACTACATGTGGAATTTCATTTAAAAACTAATCTAATTCCGGCGCTGCGCAGGAAATGAAAGTACCGGGAGCAAAAGATTCAAACTCTCTTCAACAACAAAGCTTTAATTTTTTTCCGAACAAGCAGATACATTTTAATAAGATTTTTTATATTTACAAATTTCGTGACTTCAGTATTATATCTAATTATACTTACGTAATTTACTTTTTGAGCATGGAAAAATGCTGAATACCGACGTTTAGACTACTTTTAATAATTTGTTTATGCAATATAAGCAATAATTGTTGTATGCAATATTTCTAGCTTATTACTGTTTGAGTTAAAAATAGTTATGTAAAGTTCGGTCAACGGTAAAACGACTGTGAAATAGATCACATAGAAACAGTCTACACACTCATTAACAATGCATACAAATGCGTATAAAAGAAAAAGATTGCAACATTTTTCGCCTCAAGTGTATTTTTGAAAATCATTTTTGTTAACTGACGTTTTTCTTTCACAATCATATGCTCTCTTAGAAAGAATTGGTGCAATAAGCACGGTCTGTCTGTGTATCACTTTTTGCCGTATTTTTAAATGATAATTATTTTAGAAATTAGAAACGATAATTGGCGAAGCCACTCTCAGGAGAAAATGGAGTAATTCTGACTTTACCATAGAATAAATGGTCAAGAATTTTGAGCAGGAGATGGGAACGAATAAACTAGAAGACACAAGCCAAACACTTTACTCTTATTTTTGTGTACGGAGTCAATAAAAATATACTAATAATTAAAAAATATCAAAATATTTTTTTATTATGATGCTAGTATCGAAGCCTTATGGCATGTCCATACCTGCAATGTATGACTGGTTTAGATGGATAGTTTATTTTCAAGAATATTCCGCTCGTGATTAAAACCAATAGTGTTTAACTACACATACAAAATGCCTCGATTAGGGCAGTGTATCTCAAAACGTTTATCGCTTTTTCTATCCGATTTTTCTTATATTTTGAAACTCTGTTCGACATAATTCCATTCGTGAAATAGTCCTATTAAATACCACTGATGCTCAGAAAATTCACGGATAAATCCCCTCCTTGCTTCACGAGACGGGAATTTATCGACAATTTCCAAAACACTCGTGGTATTACCTATGATAAGACGAGTGGAGGAGCAGTGTTGGAATGAAAGGCAAGGGACACTGGAGGAATCCTCTAAAATGTGCCGTAAAACCGTTTCAGTCGCCACAAATTTCTCATGGATCCACCGGTATTCGTTCTCGAAGGTGGAAAGCGAGCGGCCATTATGCTACGGTCGCGCATAGTCGGAGAGAGCGGATGAAATGTGGAGATGAATGAATGTGTTTTCCTAGTAGAGGCCCGCTCCAGTCGAGAAAAGAGAATACAGTCGACTCTCGTTACAACAAACTCGAATACAGTGAAGTTTCTATTCTAGTGAACTTGTACCACTGGCCTCCACCCACAAACAATACAAGTAAATATTAGATTTGGATACATCGATCTTCCTTCATTGGCTGTAGTGAATATAGGAAATGCAACTTCCAGGTAAAAATACTTCACATCCGGACCGCACGTTCCAGAAACAATAATAGTTTGCTCGTATGTCTCGTTAGTTTTGTTGTTCACTGCGAAGAGACTGAGGAAAGATACCGCTAAGGAAATTGTTTCAGTTCATCTAAGGCAGTTCCGCCGAGCGTGGTGACTGTATCGACGCACTCTACAAGAGGAAAACTAGTGAAATTGCATATGAGTATAACATCGTTATTATTGTGAAAGGGCTTTCCAGAGTAGAAGGAAATGGGCGTGAAGAGTCGATAACAAAGAACATTCAAGCCGGCCTGGATTGCGGAGGTCGCTAAGGCTGAAGGATCGCGTGTTCGAATCCCATCCGGGGATTGGATGCTTGTATGTGTAAAAGTATGCAAGTTCCGTTACCGTTACCCCCAAAGTTTCAAAACCAATGTTACTTACAGTGCTCGCGTATGATCTTGGTAGTTTGAAAGTAACATTCAATAAATAAATGAAAGAAGGGGATTCAAACTAAGAGAGTGTTCTAATTGGCCAGAGGCATTCAGGGTATAAAGTCTACTGACGTATTTTAAAGCAATAATCACTGTGGAATCAAGAGAAAAGAAAGCATGGACAGTGGAGAAAGATCTGAAATATAAATTAATATATCTTTTTAAATCAATAATACTTAAATTTCGTGTTGGTAAGATGAATTGCTTAAAAAAAAATCAATTATTCAGAAGAAGCTAGTTTATACTTTCTCGCTACGAAGTAGAGAAAAAGAGACCTTCGTCTGTGCCCCTGTCTGTCTGTCCGTCAGTCTGTGAACAACGCTAGCGGCTAAACCGTTCAGCCGATTTTCTCCAAAATTGATATTTCCCAATTGATCTGGCTAATGGCCCGGTCTCGTGAATTTGAAGTCAATAGATAAATTTTGGGGGTACTTTACAGGAAGCCCCTGTGACATTTTTAAAATTTCCAAAACAATAGCTCCATCGATTTTGATTCAATTTTGTCGTTAGATAGTGTGAAGGACGTTTAAGAGAATGGTACAGGTCTCTCATTCGTTAAAAACCCTGATTTTTCGAAAATGGCAAAAGTTCAAAATATTTTCGGCGTCTTCTACAACTACAATTAGAAGTGAGAGTTTTTCCCTTAATGAAATTTGTTTCTTAAAGATATATTTTGATATAAAGTCATGTAAAATTTTTTCGAGAATTTGAGTCCTTTTCGCGTTTTCCGAAAATACAGGCGAGAAAGTACGTTTGTTTAGCACCACAAGTTTTTTCATTATCAGATGTAGTGAACGTCTGATATTATTATTATAGCGCATTCAATCCCATGCGGGCAAAGGCCTCCTGAAGATTCAGAGACAGCTGTGCTTTTGAAGATTCAGAAACATCGGATAGTGAGTCAAAAATGCAGATCTCAAAAGTTTCCCGTAACTGGAGTCGCCTGTAGTTGCGTTTTGTTTGGAATGACACTCATGATCGGCGCCGCACAGGGACCGGCCACGGCGAGTGGTCGCCGACACGCGAGGCGTGCGTATGCTCGAGCTGCGTCAGCGATCCCCCCCCCCCTCAGGCGCTTCCTTTGCTCGCGGAATGCGCCGGCCGCGCCGCGCAGTGGGGCAACAAGCACGGAAGGAATTCAGGGGGACGAATGCACATTAGACAAATCAAGAAGTGCTCACCGGTAGCGGTAGCTCAGTGCATCAACTGATGTCACTGCAGCGCTTCTGACCGGGAGGTCCTAGGTTCCCACTCCCCACGGCGGCAGGATTTTCGACACTAGCTTTTCAGCTAGGTCGAATTCAGTCGCGGTCTGGAGGAGAATTCTAGCGGTCGGCTGCTCTCATCGGTAGTTTTCCGTGCTTTCTCCGATCAACACCAGGAGAATGCCAGAGGAGTACCCTACCAAACGGGCCACGGACCGCGCGCGATCTGTCCTTCCTCTTCCTTGTCCTTTCCTCTCCCTTACACACACACTTACACTAACATACACTACACTACCACATATCCGGGAGCTTAGATATTGTCCCGGCTGGGGTGGTGCCCCGCTGGTGGGAGAGTCCTGGTTAGAGGAAAACCCCACTAGCCGACGGTAGATCGGCGCCGGATCTCGCCATCCAGCGGGGGAAGATTACGGCCATCTGAGAAAAAACATGCACTTCACTAACGGAACTAATGACCGAAGCAGTTGTCGCGCCCGGAAACACGAAAAAATCAATCAATCAATAAGTGCTCCTTGAAGAACCCATTTCTATTCACAAACTGTCCTTACCTTCCAATGAGGCGTTTGTTTATTTACCTTCCAATGAGGCGTAATTTTTTTATTAGTAATTCCGGGCGCGTTAACTGCCAAGATTATTAGACCTGTAAGTGTTGTGCATGTTTTTTTATCTCGAGAGGTGGCGATCATTTTCCCCGCTGGAGGTGAGATCCGGTGCCGTCCTACCGTCGACTAGCCGAGTTTTCCGCAACCAGGTACCTCCCAGCAGGTACCTCCGGGCACCGTACCGGCCGGGACAAGCTCAAAACTCCTCACAGGTCTCCCGATTAGTGTTTTGCATGTAAGTGTGCGTAAGTAAGGGGTGAGGATAGTACAAGGAAGAGGAAGGAAAGATCGCATGCGGTCTGTAACCCTTTCATTAGGATACTGCTCCGGCATTCGTCTGCTATTGATAGAAAAAAAAACAGGGAAAACTACCGATAAAAAGCTAGTGACGAAAATCCTGTTACCGACGGACCTAGGATCTCCCGGACCTAGGTGCCTCGAACCTAGGATCTCCTGGTCAGAGGCACTGCAGTGACATCAGTTTCATCATCCGGCCTCTTCTTTGCTGGTTTACATGACATGCTTATGAGGCACCCACTTCAAGTATGGAAAACTATGACAATGATTTTCTAAAATAATTTGAGTTTTATTTCGTAAGCAGCAGATCATTGTCTCTACGAAAACCGACGGAACTGGAATTGGTCGAAAACGTTTTTAATTATGAACTATCTAGAAAACGCACACGTCAAATTGGACGTTCTCTGTGTATGCTGAAGTATACATTTACCAATTCAGAAGTAGTACGTTACGCGGCGAGCGGCTGCATGCCACTCGCCTAAAAACAAGTCCACGAGCGTTGCTCATGCCTGTTGCCTGTTTGCCCTGCTTACATTACGCTTTTGTTTATTTAACAAATATCGTTACATAACACTTATTAAAAGAAAATAATCGATTCATATGAATTTGTTCTTATAAGTCTACTAAACTTTAATAATATAAATAACTGCAAACCATTTGAGTTACCATCTAATTTGTGAATAATACTACTAACATGCAGAGTAGTTCAACATCATGATCCAACTTAACATGAAGTCAGGATCGAAACGCGCCATGTACGAAAAATAATTGGCGTACATTCTGTGACCACCAAGACACAACCGGTGCGTATGACATATTGCCATTACGAATCCATTTTCCCGCTCTTCAAATCCGATCAGTTATGGAAGGACTCATGCTGCGTTCACGGAGGACATCAAGGAAATACGGATGTCTATAAGTGATATCCGTGCAATCACTTATTGTCTAAGGATTCCCTAATTCTGTTAAGTGTGGACTATGAATTCGGCTCACAATTATATTTTACCTTCAACTTTCTCGACTATGGCCAAGAACAAAGACGGCATTGTATATTTCATCCTATATTCCTTTTCATATTTTATCTCTAAAATATATTCAAGTATTAAACTCTAGTAAATTAAACATCTTTAGTAAATTTATATAATTAAGGCTACTATACTTGGGTTTCCGTAACGTGACAGCTGAGGGTATTATCTTCAAGGTGGAATATGACAGCTTTTCGCGCCATTGTCCGTCGTGCCGGTAGAGTCGCTTGATCTGCAGAAAAGCTTGATACGGTCGTGATCATGCGACATCTTGCGGAAGGACCGAGAAAGACGCAAAAATCCTGCCATATTTCATCTTGAAGATAGTACCCTCAGCTGCCACGTTAAAAAATCCTTATATAATAATGTGACTGTATATTACTGAAAGCCATTCCATGATGGCTGTGAATGCCCAGTTTTTTTCATAACATCATATCAATCAAACATAACATATCAATCAAACGATTGATATCTTATTTGTGCATTGTTCTCTCAAGTGTCTGATTGCATTATATTTTAAAAAACATTTATCATTTATAATCATTTTTCTGTATTTTTATGTTTATGACTTTCAATTTTTTTACATGTTTGTTGCTTATATGGACTTCTGTAGTTGTCGGTCAGTCAGAAAATTAGTGATCACACTGAGACTCACCGTTGCCATTTTCTCACATCACTATTGTTTTGTATTTATATTGTTTGGTTTGTTTTGTATTATGATTTGTACGAGAGGGAATTACATACCGGCAAAATATGAAAACATTCTAATCTTGGTTTTACTACGCCTTTTAATAATGGCAGGCGCGGTCGTCACGTTTTCCACTCAATACTCTCTCGTTTTCTAAGAAGTTTTTTTTAACCTGTAACTTCCACATATTTCATTAAATATTCATAAGTTTTTCGGAGTCACTGATTATGGATATGAAGTGACAACTCTAATTTTCAAGCTGACGAATACGAAATGGTAATTCTTTTTTTCGATATTTTCGGTGATACCTTAGATAGTGTGGTGAATGAGTATTGATGATGATATCTGAATAATGATAGTTATATTATGTAGTAAGAAGCAGAGGAAAATGAGAGAAGCCGAGAAACTTGACATAAACCTGCATATAGTTTACGACAAATTCCACACGAATCGTTCGGGATGTAACCACGTTACTCTGAAGTAGAGCTTCTTATTATGCTGTGATAATCCCGAATTAAACAACTGAAATACTTGTGAATAGTCTTTGACATTGTTTTGAAATAACACGTAGGCGTTGAGATTTTGTCGTTGCCTGTTTGTCCTTCACCACTGCGCTGTGTCTGGGCTTTCTGCCAGAACCAGTCTACCTTTGTGGCGGGATAACCAGACACACGCTGTAAATGTTGTCTTTTTTCGTGATTTCTGTTCCTCCGTTTCGGAAGCCTACGTGCAAAGTCCGCCCACTACCATTTGCTCAGTGAGTCAAAGATAATACAAATGTTCTCTTGTAAACGGTTTGACGATTTATGTAATCGATTCGATGAAGTGTAGATATATTTACTTTCATGAATCAAATAATATATAAAATTAGAGACATTCCGTCGAAAGAAGTATACCTTAAAGTAGCTTACGCTATCTTTCCAGAAAAGATTTTTGACATATATTCCAACTTCATACATCAGGTGCACTCTTTCCTTTTTTATACATTGCAGTTGTCCATTGGGAGCCTAATCTAAAAGAAATAAATAATAAGAAACGAGAAAAAAAAGTATCCCAAATTTTTGACAGTTTTCTGTTTCACAAAATATATTTGAAGTATAGAAGATTTGAAGTCAGTGGAAAAAATTGAGTTAGTTCTGCAAAAAACTTCTAGACTGTTCAAAAAAGGCACCGAAAATTTACTTCCATGTACAAGACCATTTTGTTCAAGACCTTAGCTCGCAACAATCCCAACTAAAGAGACAATCGTGCAGGATTCAAGTTTAACTCATAGAGACTACAGCGTATAATGGAAGGCCATAAACTTGAATATCAGACTGTGATAAGAGATGATGCGTGTGCCGAAAAAAAATGTGAGTGAACTCTCGAAATTCTGCAAAGCAACGATCGTAAATGTAACGAACATATGATCGCGAAGGTAAGCATCGGACTCTGATAACCTTCCAATTCTGCCAGCGAATTGCAACTATTTCCTTTGGTGCTCTTGCAAATAGTTACAGGGAAAATGTGAACTTTTCAGTACTCGAAAGTTGGATATATAAGGTGAAGGAAATATGTTGTCTATCAAAAAATGTGATATTCCTCATAAATATAATGAGTAAACAATGAGTCTATTACTATCGTTAATAAACAATATAGTTGTTGAAATAGATTTTTGACACAAATAACGTGATACATGATCCTGACAAAGAAACCGGCGCTTATTACGGCCTTAAGCAGACAAATACTAAAGGAGACCCACTGCAGTTCACAGCGAATAAACAGGAGTGAGTTAGCAACCTGCACGGGAGGTGATGACACTTGAAACTCGGGATAAAAGCACCGTGCGGCAGACTTTGTCAACAGAAGGCGGTGCGCAAAAGAGGATGCAACGCCGTCGACAAACACTTCACCAGCGGCAGCTTTGGTTGACAAATCAACACACGATGGAGGCGGCGACACATCTTGAAATAACGCTTTGTTTAAGAAAACTCAAACCGGTATTAAAGAGCAAGTTTCGGTTTACGTAGCTCCCTTATCTGCCTAGCTTGTCAGTATGAGCATGCTGTCAGAAGGTATAGATAGTTCAAACTTTCACCTTAAAATGTTGCAGTAATGTAATTAGAACTTCATTTGATTTTCCATAATATCCTAAAAGGTGTCACCATATGCACTTCAAAATTTTAAGAAAAAAATTCTTTTTATGATACAATCATGTAATGAATTTTTTAAAAATATCATTCAGGCAGATGAGGGTTTAAAATGTTTCGATTTGCAACATGTGATGGATCTGGAGGAGAATTCTAGCGGCCAGCTGCTCTGATCGATAGTTTTCCGTGGTGTCTCCGATCAACACCAAACGAATGCCAGAGCAAGACCCCAACAAAGCATCAACAGACTGCCAGCGATCTTTCCTTTCTCTTCCTTGTCCTATCCTCACACCTTACGTACACACACTTACACTCACATACAGTATTTAACACACTTGTCGCCAAACCAGTCGGGAGCTTAGAGCTTGTCCCAGCTAGGGCGGGGCCCCGCTGATGGGAGATACCTGGTTGGGGAAAATTCCCCGCAAGCCGGCGGAGGTCGGTACCGGAACTCGCCAGTCAGCGGAGGAAGATCACCGCCTTTCCCGCGATGAAAACATTCACTACACTTACGGGACTAACGACCTTATCCGTTGACACGCCCAAAATCACTAACCAATCACGTGATGGGTTTTGAAATCGAAACCGGTATCGGCACGTTTGCTACTTTTTACAACACACTCGCACATTTAGCAGCTTCTTATTTGTTGACTCAACAGATCACAAGGTGCTTTGCTACACATCATACTCAAAACACGGCCTCACTCAGGAGCAATTTGCAATCGTACACGAGACCTTTAGCAACGAAGTGGGTGAGATATTTTTACAAAAAAAAAGTAATTTTGACAATATGACAATTACATACATGGTAAACGGTCGCTTTCAAGTTTTATTAAAATTGAGGAAATGGCTTACACAAAATGTTTGCAATGCATACTTTTGTGCGGTAAAATATCCTTATCTCAAACATTTGTTCAGCACAATTTGATAAATTAGTCATTGTAATGTTTTTGTATTCTTGACATAAAGTTTATGTTTCTTTTCCTGCAAAGTAAGTAGTTAAACTGGAGTCAATATCATTCACCTCCCAGGTGCTGAACTAATTCAGTATTTTACCTGCGTCTCGGTTTTTAGTCTCTGACAATTAGTGTTGTTCTTTAATATTTGGCATCACTTTTTACTTTATTCGAAAGATAAAGAACCTTAATAATATGTTTCTCAGGTACTTCTTTACTATGTAGTAAAAACCTTCTACTTGTACTTATGGACACTCTCTAGACAACAAAGCGAGACGCTTCTACTGCGGCGCTGGGAACTTAATCTTCACGTAACCTAACACGGCATTTTTAAAACGGTCTTTTGTATTTCAATAAAGCGATTGGTATAGAATAAAATTGAACATTACACAAAACGATTAAGATACTTTATCACATTGTACAATAAATTATTCTTTCCTAATTAAACAGCTCCTGGTAAAAAGGTTGTAACCCACAAACCTTTTAAATGCAGATTTCTGTGCAAAATTGTTGCAACAGTTATAAACGTTGGAAATTGCCCCTACAATTAGAATGTTTGCTGGCCTAGTGTGTTTCTTTTCTATTCGGAGTTTTATGTCTGGTTCGGTGTAAAAAGATTGTAAAAATTTGTCGTTTTTATACCGTTCCCGGAAAAATGCTGCTTTTTGATGTTCCAACCATTTCGCCCGGAGGTATTCAATTGTCAAAATGAAAAGGTATAATAACAATGGCAGAGATATTAGAGGTAGAGGTGGCGCTTGAACACAGCGCGTGTCAGTTGTCGGTTGCGCTTTCCGCTTCTTCCTCGCAACACCACTTGGAGCGCGGACTCACCGGAGGCGGCGGTGGGGGCGGCGGCGGCGGCGGCGGCGTGGAAGGCGCGTGCAGGCGGAGCACCGGCGGTGTCGTCGGCGTCGCTGTCAGCGTCGGCTGCGACTGAAGGCTCAGGAGTCCCGGCGCGGCCACCGCGCCAGCCGCCGCCCCACCCCCGCCCCCGCCACGCCCCCACCTCTGGCTCTGGCGGCGGCGGTGGCCGTGACCTGACGAGCCAGCCGCCGCCGCCGCGCTCGCGGATCGGCGAACCTCCGCCGCGGCGGGCTCGGGGGTCGGCGCCGCTGCCGCCGCCGCCGCCGCCGCCGCCGCCACCGCCGCCGCCGCCGCCGCCGCCACCGCCGCCACCGCCACCGCTTCACGAGAGTGAAAACACGATGCGGACACGAAGGCGCTCTTTCGCACGAGCGGCAGTCACGTGGTCGCTACACCTGTCGCAGGCTCTGGTTGCGTTGCTACTTCTTTGTATTAAGCGCTTTTCCTATCCTTTTTTTATTCACTAAGTACTACATTTATTACAAATATAAAGTACGCTACTTGCTCCTAAGCGTCTAGCCCGAAGGCCGAGGCTACTAGTTAACTTATTCAATAGAGGAGAGGATCTTGTAAAATCAAATGTTTATATGTCCTGCTAAGTTAGAATTGCGAGATGTAATGGACCTTGGTAATTGATGATAAAATAAAATATGACAATAAAAGATGTTTCTGACAGTGTCATCATTGTCTTCCCGCGCTAATGAAGTTTCGTATTTTTAAATAAAAAGTAAAAAAATACAACTTCTTTCTAATTGGTTTTGCGGAAATTTGAAATCATGTGTAATTTCGGAGACGATATGCAACTCTGTTGATTTCCGGACATCGGTCAGGCCCATTCACTTACCAGGCAACTGAGGCACTTTTATAAAGATTCTCAAATGCATAAATTAGCTACGTTCTCTTGTGTAGGAAAAAAGTCTACTTTGTTAAAGTATCTCGCACAATCCGTCGTAATAGTGAAAACAACAATTTGTTGAAAGTTTTTTTTAAATTTTTAAAAATCATTTTCAATTATTTATTACTACTTCTGGGCGTCTCCATTCACCTTTATTTTACTCGTTTTTATTATTCTCCTTTTTATACAGCTTTGCGAAGGAAGGGTTTTCACCGTAGCTTTGAAATTTAAAAATCAGTTCTCTGTGTTGTTGTAACTTCAACGCTCAACAACGTAATATAATCATTGAAGAGGCAGTGATGTTTTTTCTGCGAGGACGTGAGTCAAGCTCTATGGAGTTAATTAAAATAAATATGGCAAACACTGACTAGGTAAAATATTCATGGGCCCAACGACAGTTTAATAGCTTTGTGAGTGATGTAACCTTCACGATGTGAGGAACCATCAGAACAGAATAATAAATATATTATTCCATTGTTTATAGTATTAGACACTTTATACTGTTTTTCTTTCATCTCAAGATAAAGCTAAGATTGCTACGTATCTCTGAGACGTATCCGTATGAGTGTGTTTGCTAGTCAGGCAGCGCTGTCGAAAATATTTTTGAGGAAGTCTGGTTTCTATTATTTATGAACTTTCTTGTTGTATATTGTTCATTTTACAACATTTGATAGCTTAAGAATTGGTATTAGCTTCTCTTATATTTTGCTTTTATCTCAACCATTTTTGTATTCTTCCTTCTTTTCCCAAGCAGTAGTCTTCAGTATCTTACATTTATTTGTTCTATATGACATATTATTTCTCAATGTTAGGTAAATTCAGAAATTTGAACCATTTGTCTGGAATTTAACGAACAAAAATGGCAGTATAATCATACTTTACATTTCCAATTTACTTTTATTCTATTTGTTGTTTCTTGGATCGTCTTGGATCATCAGATAAGGTTTTCATTTGTATTGGATAATTAGTTTCTTCCGTATTTTAGCTTCTTCTTCTTACTGCCTTCCAAATCTTTTCCTTTATCGCAATTTTTCCAATTTACACAGTTTGATTCATTTTGTTTATTTTTCATAATCATGATCACTTTCGTCTCTCGCGTTCTCTCTGTTGGTCGATGATTCCGACCTGTCGTTCGTCGTATGTATAGAGAGACCGAAAGGAGCATCGCCCGATTAGAAAGGAAAGAGCCTATATTCGAGTTGCTATTGGAACAGAAAATGAGTAGTTACGTTATAACGATATTGAGGAGGAAACCTCGGCCTTTCCTACAGTAGTTTTCCTGTAGTGATTTTGCTCAATACTGTGGAAAATCCCTCATAATCCTCATGATTCTGCATATACTAACCTCAGTGTTGGTGAACATGGCTTATGATTCTGTCAGAAGGAATTCTCGACAAAACCCCATGCCAAGTGGTATTAAATACGACTATTTCGCGAATAAATACATTAACATTAGTTCACTCAAATATTACTGTTAAATAACCAAATAACATGTAAATAGACAGGCAGTGCAATTGCATTTCTGTTTATAATGAAACTTCTTAATATCATTACTTCCTTATTATTTCATTTATAATATTGAAGTTAAACTGAGATAATGAATTCAAAAATTTTCATTTATATTCTAAAATACCTATTAATTAATTATATGTTCAAATAGTAAAATAACACAAGAACGTGTAATAAGTACATTATTGAAATTAACAATTAGTAAAAACTCAATTATCATTTCAAAATGGTCCCGTCTTTCAAAATGTTTCAAAATTCAATGATATAAAATTTTTTAATATTAGTTAATTCCCTGCAACTGATGTTTGTGATGAACGTTCATAATTTTACAGAGAACAGCTGCAAAACTCTGTTTTCTAAATATTTTGAAGTATTCAGTTGATTATTTTCCCTGCATATGTAGTTTCACGGAAACGTTTCATGTTCCTTTCACACTTAAGCGTTTCTTTTCACATAACACAATATACACATTTACGGAGTAAATTTATGAGATTACTGAAAGAAAAACTTTTTGGGGGGTGATGAATAACTCAGATTGGGTGAATCTTTCTTCAGCGGCAACTTAACACATGAGTAAAATAGATAAATATTTTTATCTGGATAAACATCTGCAACGTTTTTATTCTCCAATTAAAATAGAAAAGCTACTTACTGATACATAAGTCAAATTTTGTTTCTGTATTGAAGAACAACTGAAAAATATGTACCTTTTCAACACGAATGTATCCATTTTCATTTTTTACGCATTTTTTTGCTTATTACCTAACAACAGAATTCAGAATAAATAATTTCGTGTTTTCGGTGGTATGTATCCCATCCGATAGAACTTGTTCCTACATTAATGACAATTTTGTCACTAGACGAATTTGGTTCTTGAAATTAATGACAAATACTACCCAAATAATTATAGATATTAAAACTTGTCTTACTATGCATATTACTACACATTCTAATTCCTGCCCTGACGTTTTGTTTCTTTGGGAAGAATTTCTGAATACAATAGACATCCCTAACATGATAGATCCACCTATTGATAAATTGGAAGCACGTGTTATAAAATGGGAACTAGTGACAATTTTCGTGATTGGTTGCTGAATTTTCTTCACGAACACATTCGAACTATGGGCTCTGCAATAAAAGAAACTCCAATAACATTAATAGCATATTATTTCAGTGAGACCTCACGGGTAATCACATATGTAGTTTGGGGCCTTCTTAATTGCAATATTGTTCTAAAATTGTATTAAGTGTTAGTTTCTAATACGAAATCAAGCAAGAAAATAATGCAATGGAAAAATGTCACTATATGATAGATAAACTGTGAGACATTTATTGGCGTTTAACTCTTTCAGACACCGTGTCTTGTGCAGAGGACAACATTTTTAATATCCATTTTACTTCCTCTGGGTGACGCTAGCGCTCTAATTCTATGATGCACTCGATAAGGAAATAGTTTTAGTAGATCCAAATAGATAGCAGCACTTTCCGAAATCTAGAGTGTTATCTATTTTGATACGAACCGTTGGTGTTTGAAAGCGAAGCGAGATGCTGTTGTAGTCTCCCAAGAATTCGTTAGCTGTTTGTGTTTCATCAAGTATTTTAGTGGGAGGTATTTTTTCCTGTTTGCATTGGTTGTAAGTATTGTATGGAATAATTTATTGTGCATCAAACCCTGTAATTGAGGAAATAACGTGGGGAATTTATCTGTCCTCTGTAGAGGACAATGTGTCTAGGATTCACCATGACAGACAAAGATAGGCTTCGACTGTTGAGAAAATCGGGCTCCAATTTCGAAAGATATAAGCGAGAAAGAACATGCCCAAGATGGGACAGAAAAAGATACGCTTTATAGAGGTGCCACACTCTGAAGTAGTGCGGAACTACAATGAAGGTACAGGAGTCGACAAGCTGGACTTCCTCGTTTCCCGCTATCGGACATTTATAAGATCACGGAAGTGGACCCTTAGGATGATGGCACACACGAGCGGTAGCTCAGTGCATCAACCGATGTCACTGCAGCGCCTCTGACCGGGAGGTCCTAGGTTCATCCGACGGCGCAGGATTTTCGACACTAGCTTTCTGCTAGGTCGAATTCAGCCGCTGTCTGGAGGAGAATTGTAGCGGCCGGCTGCTCTGATCGGTAGTTTTCCGTGGTTTCTCCGATCAACACCAGGCGAATGCCGGAGCAGTACCTTACCAAAAGGGCCACGGACCGCGCGCGATTTTTTTCAACGACTTGCCTTCTTTTCGTCATCAAAAATTTGTGTATGATCTAGGTGGTCGTAACGTACTTCTTCAAGCGGTCTAATTTTATTTCGATTCTTAGGCACTTTTGGAGAATTTTCCGTCGAGCTGGTGGAAGCTTGCCTTTTGCATTACCAGTTAAGATCAGTTTCAGGACCCTGAAGCCAAAATACGTCTAAATTTTCTTTTCGGCAAACCTAAGTGTTAAGCATGAAGTTAGAACTCAAGCCATGCGTTAGTGAGCGCAAGATGAAGACTGTGTGCCATTATTTGGTTTAGTTTGTTTTTTTCGTGTTTCCGGGCGCGTCAACTGCTTTGGTCGTTAGTCCCGTTAGTGTAGTGTATGTTTTTCACGGGAAATGGCGGTGATCTTCCCGCGCTGGATGGCGAGATCCGGCGCCAACCTACCGTCGGCTACTGGGGTTTCCCCCTAACCAGACTCTGCCACCAGCGTGGCACCGCCCCAGCCGGGTCAAGCTCTAAGCTCCCGACCGGTGTCCCGGAATATGTGGTAGTGTAGTGCATGTTAGTTTAAGTGTGTGTGTGTAAAGGAAGAGGATAGGACAAGGAAGAGGAAGGAAAGATTACGTGCGCTCCGTGGTCCGTTTGTTAGGGTACTTCTCCGGCATTCGCCTGGTGTTGATCGGAGAAACCACGGAAAACTACCGATCAGAGCAGCCGGCCGCTAGAATTCTCCTCCAGGCAGCGACTGAATTCAGCAGTGTTGTTGAGAATGATGCCTAACGAAGAGACGTGGCCGTGCGAGCGAATCGAGCAGTATGACGTCATGTGGTGATGGTGGCGCCGCGCTTGGCAAGGTCTGCCACTTCGTTTAAGCGCCCTCCGGAAGCTCCTTGCATAACCAGTTTGCGGTTAACTGGACTCGCACTCACTCGCACACCGGCACCTACACTCCACACTAATCCACTCCACTCCACTCCACTCCATGCGAGACAAATGGGAGAAAGGGACCTCGGGCATTCTAAGGTCGCGGACTGACCGGAATGCGAGATGAAAGCTGAAGAGTCAGTGCGAGAGGTCGGAGACGGGATTGCACGTGAAGAACATGTTGAGAACGTGCGAACTATCTAATAAGAATTCGACGTTTAAATTCTTCAATTCGAAAATCTCGAATCTTGGAAAGGCACCCGACAAGTGTGAACTTGATATTTTCCGTCTTTATCGATATCGTGTTCTCAAAACTACGTTTATCGAATATCTTTATAATGTTCCTCTATCTTATGCTTTTAAAGGATATGAGCCGGTCTATGCATCACTAGGGTGAATATCTATGAATATCTTTAATAAGCATTACATTGCACGATACACAACTACTCTGACCTTTCATTTAATATTATATAAAAAGCAGAGTGTAATATATTATTCCAAAATATTGAATCCTATTAGTTTTCACTATGACGAACATTTTCCGGGATTCGAGATAATTTGTGATTTGTTTCACGTCTTATCTTAAGTAATAAAATACTTATTTGGAATACGTCCGATGATTTTTGCACATTCCCAAAGCCATTTATATGGAGGGAATTCCTTAGTTCTGGTCAATGACCCCTCTGAAGAGAATTCTTTGACCTACGAACAGGTTTTTTCGCTTTATCGGAGAAGCGAGAGACAGGATTATCTAACGTGTTATTTACCACTCTAACAGTCAAACTCTCTGACCGTCTGGAAAAGAAACTTTGCAAAGTAGTTTTCAATCTCATCTTAATTTCATTTCCCCGTTGACTGCGGCTTCATTTTCAGTCTCGTGTCCGCTCGCCCTTCCTCCTCGTCCGCTGTCGTCTCCGCGTCGCTCTCCCTGTCGTCCCCTCGTCTCCCCGACGTTGTCGCCGTCGTGGTCTCCCCGTCGTCCCCGCCATCTCCTTCGCCGCCGCCTCCGCCGCCATCTCCGCCATCGTCACCGCCGTCGTCTCCGCCGTCGTCTCCGCCGTCGTCTCCACCATCGTCACCGTCGTCGTCTCCGTCGTCGTCTCCGTCGTCGTCTCCACCGTCGTCTCCACCGTCGTCTCCGCCGTCGTCTCCGACATCGCCTCCGCCGTCGCCTCCTCCGTCGTCTCCGCCGACAATTTCGCCGTCGTCTCCGCCATCGCCTCCGCCGTCGTCTCCTCCGTCGTCTCCGCCGTCATCTCCCCGCCCGTCTTCGCCGTCACCTCCGCCGTTGTCCCCGAATTCACCGCCGAATCCGCGTCGCCTCCGCCGTCACTCAACCCTCCCTTGTTTCCGCCTCCGCCTCTGGATTCTCGCCCCGCCCCTAGTGGGAACCGCGTGCGAGCGTCCCAGACCAATTACGTTCTTCCCTGAAGGCGCCGTTTTTACTTTGAGGGTCCCATCATAAAATGCTCGGGAAACGCGAGCAGTGGCTCGGGAAGAACGAAAAGCGAAAACATTCACAACGCGTTATTTCAATAAGGATACAAGGCATGGAGAAAGGTTTTGAGGGTCGCTACCAAGTTTGAAAGTAACTTCAGAAGTCAAAATGAAAATTCACGAAATATATATGATGGTTATTGTTGTTGTTGGTATTATTATTATTATTATTATTATTATTATTATTATTATTCCTATTATTTTTTATTTCATTTTATTTTCTTGCTCACGAATTGGCTTTCTTGGACCACGCATACATGCACTTGCAGGGGCTCAATGTCATTATCACGTTGCAAGTCTTGCATGAAATCAATCAGGGGAATCAGCTTTAGGCTGAGTCCGATTTGTTATATCCCAGGATTGTTAGTCCTGGGGGGATCGAAAATGGAATGATGATGATAATGAAGGACGAATGGACGGCACACACAGACATACACAAACACATCCTGCCCGAGGCGGGACTTGAACCCGCGATCCTTCCGTGGGAAATCGTCACGGCATTGCCTTAGCGATCTCGGCAATCCGCCTAGCTATTATTATTATTATTATTATTATTATTATTATTATTATTATTATTATTTAAAAATGTGAATGTCACAAAATCGTAAAATTTAATAAGAAATATTTTTTACCCTTTCTGACACGAATTATGAAATCGTTATTGAAAAGTTCTGATTTTTTGGATAAATTTCTGATTAAATTTTTTAAACTTATTTTTCATATAAATTGAAAATTGTTGTACATTATCTGTGCATCAGGATGCAAACTGTTCTCTGGAGAGGACATGGTGACTCAAAACTCAAAAAAAGAAAAAGAAAGGATATTTGAAAATTCTATACTTTCAACATTAAAACTAGGTTTTATTTTAAAATATTTATGCTTATAGTATAAAGAAATATATTTCATTGAATTTATTTTGAGTGGAATGCTTCTCAACAGTTTTTTTTCGAGTGACGCATTAATGTCTGTTACATTTTTTGCATTTGATGTGGGTTTTGGCTTTGGCCAAATCCCACTAACCGACGGTAGGTCGGCGCCGGATCTCGCCATCCAGCGGGGGAAGATCACCGCCATCTCCCGAGAAAAAAGCATGCACTGCAGTAACGGGACCAATGACCAAAGCAGTTGACGCGCCCGGAAACACGAAAAAAACATACCAAACCAAACAACACTGCTCAGTCAGTTTTGGTTACTTCATTATTTTTTTAAATGTTCATTACTGTAACAAAATACGTATTGATCAAAATATTCAAGATAAAAGAAAATGGTCATTTTTAATTTTTGTTTAAACATATTTTTCCCAAAAACTGCTCTATTGTTTTTGATGAAATGTTGTTGATGGATAATGTAAGGCGTTCAGCAGAATGGTGCAGGTTCATGTTCGTTGAAAACATTGATTTTTCTAAAATATTAAACGTTCAAAATCGTTTCGGCGTCGTCCTACTTCGCCATTCAAAGTTGTTTAAGATCTCCACAGGGTCAAACGTAATGAAATATTATTTATTATGTTCAGTGTCCATAAAATTGTTTAAGTTTGATTTTATAATGAATTATTCTATAGTGTATAATTTATCTTTCATATTACAAGTTCAATGTATCCTTCTACTGAATTTTAATTTGGCAACAGTGCTTTGCCTGAACCTGTCCTATAAATGCGAGCGTGTTAGAAGTATGGTTGAGTATAATTTCTTGTAATTAAAATGTCAATTTAAATCAAGGTATATACATCTTAAATGTAATATATCATACATGTAAATTATTTATAACGTTAACAAATGTAAACAGTGTTATTATGTATCATTGAAGAGGTCCAGGATAACTGGGCGAATCGTGTGCAAAATACTTAATATGAATATATGGGTGAGTTCTTGATCATTGATAATTCCACATCCTGCTTACACAATACTTAATGAAATATATTCTTTAAATACATCTTTAAATTACTTCACATAAAACTTTTCAGAAGTATGAGTGGTTTTTGCCTAATTTGAGGAAATACAGACATTTTAAAAACAATAATTTTAAACTCCAAATCTTTGTTATTTTTTTTCTGAACAAAGTAAAACCCACGTATAAAAATGAAGCTGGTTTATATTTCGGGATTCTCTCTCTTTTTTCCAAAATTGCAAAAGTTTGTAATAATGTGAATAAGTAAGTACTATTTTAGCTGCGCCAGTTTTATTATTTAGTTATTCACACGACTCAAAATTGTTTTCTCTTGTCGAACGTGACTTCTTAGCCATCTTGTATGATTTTCTTACCTGTTTTTATTAACAAGGTCTCACCAGAAGAAGGAGATATAGCTCTTCTTATCCATTGCAAGAGTGATATTTCATGGTGCTTTTTCTTTATTGCAAGTAATCGAATTAACTTAGCTTTTCAAGTAATTGTCTTCTCTGTGTGCGCGTGTGTGTGTGAGAAAGTGAGAGACAGGGAGAGAGAGAGAGAGAGGGAGAGAGAGAGGAGAGAGAGAGAAGAGGAGAGAGAGAGAGAGTAAGGATTCTTAAGTGACACATGAAGGTCAATTAAATCGTTAAGCTAAATCCACTCAGAGTTAGTTAAGTCTGAGGGGAGTGTGCTTCTACACTGGTGTTTTTGTTGCATCCATGATTACTGGAGAATGATCTGAAGAAATATCTATTCTTTCTCTAACGTTTTCACATGCATAGACAATAACCATAAAAATGTCAGGGAGACAGGTACTCTCGTGTGAGATGTATACTACTATCACATTCCTCTTGTTACGTTATTTTTTACACGACATGAATTTTAAAAAATGCATTTTCTTTGAACAAGTAAATCTCAAATATCTTGAGAAAATGGAACAGTGCCAGTAAACGACGCTTCACAATTAACTTCCCCTAAACGCTTTCAGTGATTTCAATGTGTTTTAGATAGAAGTAGATCATCACTATTCCTAGTACTTTACGATATAATTTTCATGATCAGTTATCAATGTACAGTGACTCTCATGTTAGTGTAGTTAGTAACACTGTTTCATACCTATCCTTAATGAGTGCTCAGATTTTGAATAATTAAAACAAAAAGTCTGTAAAATTAGGCAATTGAAACATAACAGTCATGAATCATTCAGAAGTGTGCTCAAGGTTCGTGTATTTGGAGCTATTTTCTCAAACAAGCACAAAAATTTGTGTATTATTAAAAATGTTGGCCGGTAATGGACTGTGGGTCAAGGTGCGTTTAATGCGTTTACAGCAAGGCTGTGGATTTAAATCCCTAGTAAGAAATGCACGTGTTCAGTTGTATTTGCGTACTGTGACATTCCTCGTCCTTCGTATATCATCTTCAAACCCTACATCCTGACCTTATTCTTTGGCTAAGCGGTGATTAAAAATAATGTTTATGCTATGCCTTGGATACGTTCAATAACGTTATCCTGGCCTCGATAGCCGAGGTCGCTAAGTCTGAAGGGCCGTAACTGCCTCGGTTTCGAATGCCGCCTCGATCATGGATATTTGTGTGTTCGTGTTGTACCAACGTGTTGTTCCTACAGTTCCCCTTAATATTATCTCAGTGATCGGTATATGACCAAGTTTAAAAAAAGTGACTTTAAGGACGTTATCGCGAACTTTTCCCTTTTCACGTGAGAAGGTGACGCATCGCGACAGGACTAGACGTTTCATTAGGACAATTCTATCCGAGATGGGCAGACCTAAGAGCTTCTTAGGATGCAAGGCTTGAAGGAAGTTGGGATGACCTGAGCTGGGCTTGATCCAGCCGAGCGGCGATACTTGTAGAGTACCGTTGGAGGTTTCCAAAGCACCTCTAGTTAAGGGTCGGATAAAATTGATTTAGAGAAAACCTGATCATACATGAAAAGAAAGAACAAAACAACAACAGGGGGAAATCTTATTGAAACAGTGATCAGAGGAAACAAAATAGTTAACATTTTTAACAGTTCATTATCATTCTGTCATATGTGACCATAGATTGATCCTCTGTGAGTATTATGTGTTTCGTGGTTCCTCAGCGGAGTGAAAGATCGGATCAGAGTGGGATTGTAATGACAAAAAAGCGAACTTGACTTCGCGAGTCTTTTCGGCTTCCGGAGGGTCTGAGAAATCCAAACCTGCCCATCAAAATGCTGACAAGGGAAGTCAAGGTAGACGCGAACAAGGCAGTTCCTAAAATTAAAAAAGAGAAATAAATAAGTAGATATGGTAAATTTTATCACCTGTTAAAAATATGAAATGTTACCAACGATAAAAAAATACTATTGTAATTAACGGCAAAGCCTGAAGGAAAAGAATACTATATAAGTAAGGCACAGAATATGCGAGATAGATTTACGGATGTCATGACAGCAAAGCTAATTGGCAGAAGATGGGATCAACAACAAAAAATGATCAGAACATCGTGAGAAAAAGTAAAGGAAATTATTTTGTTGATGGACTAATGAGGAAGATTACGAGCACTTTTCGAAAGTAATGTGGATTATGTCCATATAAAGATTGTCTATACAGAGAAATTGTAATGAGGGCGACATCATTAAGTATGATGATTGAATTCTCACATAATTAAAGGAAGTCTAAAGTACCCGGAAATTAAAAATATTGGAATTGGTAAACGAAGAGAGACAATAGAAGTCTGAGAAATGCGAAATATGAACTTGAGATTTGTTTTCAAAAACGTGGAGTGATAAATAGACTGATAATTAATGTCTAGTGTGCTCGTTTGTTTGTTTGTTTTGTTCAGTGCATTTGTTTGTTTCGTTGAGGTTACGGTTAAATTGGATTTTTTTATATTGTGACGAACTAACCCGATACCGGGTGTTTGCTAAAATGCGGCAAATGCTTTCAGAGAACTACCGACAGACGACAAACGTCAAGGGACTTCCCCAAACATGACGGTGACGAAGCCGTTTGGATTCGCCTCAGCTGCATAGATCATAAATCCGCGATTCAACTTGCACGTGACCAAACGAACGAATCACAACGACTTCTATAGACACAGACCAATTTGACTGGCAGGAATGAACACGTGGCGAGGGGAGAGGAGTGCAGGCGAAGACCGGAGGGACGGACAGGAGAGAAGCGTACGGGGAGCGAGCACAGACACATATCCGGGAGATGTCCGGTGTATCGGGCGGACAGGGAGAGACTCAGAAAATGTGAGGACGGACGTGAGTGTACGAGACTTATGAAGTGTCAGTGGAGACAGATGCGTGTGACGGACAAAATCAAGACGGGTGAGGGTTCGGACTGTGTGACTCCAACACACCGAAATGGACTGTGGCCGCGGGACCACTTATTGCGGTAGTTTTGGCGCCGCGGTACTATGAACGGACAGGGAGCGGTAGCTCAGTGCATCAACTGATGTCACTACAGCACCTCTGACCGGTACGAGACTTATGAAGTGTCAGTGGAGACAGATGCGTGTGACGGACAACCGCGAGGTCCTAGGTTCCCACTCCCCGCGGCGGCAGGATTTTCGACACTAGCATTTCAGCTAGGTCAAAATCAGTCGCTGTCTGGAGGAGAATTCTAGCGGCCGGCTGCTCTGATCGGTAGTTTCGTGGTTTCTCCGATCACCGGAATGCCGAGCAGACTATCAAATGGGCCACGGACCGCGCGATCTGTCCCTCTTCCTTGTCCTATCCTCTCCCTTACACACACCTCACCAACATGCACTACACTACCACATATTCCGGGAGACCATTCGGGAGCTTAGATCTTGTCCCGGCTGGGGCGGGGCCCCGCTGGTGGGAGAGTCCTGGTTAGGGGGAAACCCCACTAGCCGACGATAGGTCGGCGCCGGATCTCACCATCCAGCGGGGGATGATCACCGCCATCTCCCGAGAAAAAACATACACTACACTAACGGGACTAATGACCACAGAAGGTGACGTGCCCGGAAATGAAAAAAATCAATAAATCAATCAATACTATGAACGGATTTCGCCGGCACTGGCCCACGGGAAGCGATGGCGAAGAAGTTGCTACCCGACCCCGGGCACGGCGCCGTCCGTCGGTCCGCCTTCGGCCGGCGACGTCTCGAGCGACCAGTTGAGAAGGGCGTCGACCTCATGCAGCGCCTTCCGACCGACGTGTCACTTCGCAACAGCAGCTCAACTACGGTGTAACTTTGTGACCTCCGCGCGCCTAGTGGATCTCTTCCATTTGACAATGAACTGCATTGCATTGTACTGCATTGCATTTGTACTGCATTGCATGAAGGCATTTCAAAACCTGGTAAGCCCTTTGCATTTCCCTAGCCGATTGAGCTCGTCTCAAGCCCCAGAATCTGGGGAAACCCCCTTGGACCGTTGCCTGAAGATTACAAAAGTCTAAAAACAAATTAGGAGGCAATATTTTGCTCTATAGGACAGAAGTATCTATGATACATTTTTGCCCAACGAAGCTGATGAGAATGGACAGATAAATCGAGGACTGAAGAGAGGGAAATGCCCTGGTTCAGAAAAGATAAAGGCCGAAATTCTTATGGGACTTCAAGATAGTACCTTGCCTCTCCTGGCTGACCTATTTGATGACTGACTTGGTCGAGGACTCTTCCCAAACTACTGGACGTTTGCCGCAGTTAAAATTCTAGAAAAATAAATACAAGAAAGTATCTGCCGAAACTTACACACCGATTTCCGCATTAAACATCTTTAGAGATGTCTTTGAGAAGCTAATCGATGACAGACTTATTCGAGCAACTGGGCAAAGCAACACCCCAACCAGTTCGGATTCAGGATGGGCAAATCTTCTGAGGACGCTGTTAATTTGTTAAAACGAAGTATTATGACAAGCGAAGACAAATATTATATCGATATCTTCCTGGATATTGCTGTTTTTAACTGTAGCCTGTGGTGGCTGGCATTAAAGAATCTTGAATGCCCCGACTAGGTGGGTTTTCTTTAAGGAGAACAAACGACATGTAGTAAGAAACAACCAGGGATCAATTCTGGGACCACCATTATGGAACACAATAATTGATACTTGTCTTAATGCCTTGTGAACAATCGTAGTGACATTCATTACTTACCGGGACAATCTAGCCATTCTGATCTCTGGAAAAACTAGATATGAGATATGAATGAAATACTTTGAAGTAAATAAATAACTCGAAAATTGGAGTCAAAAAATAAACCGTCAATGTTCTTTCAAAATCGAAAGTGGTATTGTAGAAAGGATTTCGACAAAAACATACTGCCGGTAATAAAATAAATCGAAATACTATTCGAGTGGTTGAAAATGTAAAATACCTAGTAGTCTCCCTTCCACCCAGTTAAATTTTTGGGATGCTGGGACGGTATCAGAGGGAGCAAAGATTGCAATTCTCAAAGATAAAAATAAAACTAATCCAAAGAATTTAAGAAACCTTTAAACATCAGATCAGCGAATTATTTAATAAATTTTAATAGTATCATCTCTTACATTTCGAACTGGGATTATCAAGTAGTCATTACCACGACAAACTACCTGCTAACTGTAAAGCGTGGGATTATCATAACTCAGTATAAAGCTTGTCAAACGGTGAGCAGGGACTCATTACTCTTGGTTCTCAACGAACTGTCCACAGACTTTGTTGTGAGGTAGCGGGCCTTGAGTACTGGGTTCTGAAAATCAACTTTTCAAAATGTAAGAAATTATTAAATCAGGAAGAAGAAGACCTTCGAAGAAGAGGTAACTTAAGCAACAGTTAAGATGTGGGAGAAAAGAGTGAGACAAGAGAGTCATCGATCGAAACTCTTTTTCAAAATTTTAACTGATCGTAAGGAGTCTAATCTACGTCTTCTTCCATGAGTAATTCAGAATTTCACGGGCGAAGGACCATTTAGTAATAAACTACAACATTTTAAAATTCCAGAGAATCCATCTTTCTCTCGTGGAAGCACGGCTCAGACACTCGAACATGGTATTTTTGGAGTAACCTTCAACGCTTGAATGTGTGACCGTAAACAGAGAGCTGGTTAGTGAATATAATAATATTAATAATAATAATAATAATAATAATAATAATAATAATAAAATTGTCTTTATTAGTGGCGAGGCTCAGGCCATTAGGCCTGGCCAGGCCATTAGGCCTGGCTCTTCCGCCTAACCACGTGAAATATTTTAACCACATGAAATATTTTAACTGATATCAATACAAAGAAGTGTTCATTCTCTCCAATGAACGTTTTTTGCAGATTTTTTGAAGTGGCGGTGATGAACATTTCATAGCTTGCGGAGGAGTGATAGGTACCATCGTTTAGCGTCCCTGCTTCCTCCTCCCCCACTTACTCGACCCAGCAACTAAGGAGATATCTTGGAATACGGCTAACTCAAATCCGACATAGTTAGACCTGAAGGTCTTCATCTATGTGCTCGTGCTGTAAAGAATAGATGCCGTAATAGGTAATGCGCTAGAAATAATATTGAATTTATGAATTATGCGCCAGTTAAAGCCCAAAGACTATTCCGACCCAATTACTTTGTAACGCAAGTGAAACAGAAAATCACCGGAGTAATATGACCTCGATGCTGAGAACAGATTTTGCCGAGAGCCTTAATGGATATGATAATCCCGGATTTGAGTCCTTGGCGATGGAGAGGTATGATAATGTAGATAGTATAGAGAATAGTTATTAATCATTATGCATAGGTCAAGTCAAGAAGGGGTTAAATTCCTCGAAGATCCAGCTCCTTGATTTATGGTAGATCCTACGGTAGATACGTAGCAATGTAGATAAAATGGAATAAGGGAAGCCCCAATACATCATGCGTCTAGCCCCATGGATCAAAGAGGTCAACACAGAACGGTAGAAGAAACAACAGTTACGATGCGATTAAACAGTGTTTGAAGACCTCACTATGGCTAATAGTTCAATAGTGGGAAGACGGAGCGTACTCGATGCATTTCCCAATGACAAACATTGAAATGTGTTTGCTCTTGAAATCGAACGGGATATCTGGAAACACAGCAAGTCTCTGCAGGAACCGAAGAATCATCAGCGAGGAGAGGAGTATGTTTGTGAACTTCTCATTTATATTTGAGCAGATATGAAGGCCCTGATAAAGAGCGCATTTCACTCCCTTTTCTCTATGCACGACCTTATATTCTACCGAATTCCTATTTTATTGCTAAGAGGAAGCTAATTTCAAAATGTGCAAATTTTGTCAGACTTGGCTTTACTTTAAGTTACATTGAACTAGAATTCTCTGAATTCCATATATTCTCTATTTGACAGTTTTTAATAGATACGGCGCCGACCTGCGTCAGCTTGCAAGGGATTTTCCCCAATCAGGTGTCTCCCAACAGCGTAGTACCGCCCGAACCGGGACAAGCTCTAAGCGCCCGACTGGTCTCCCGGTATGTGTGGTAGTGTAGTGGATGCAAGTGTAATTGTGTGTCTGTGTGTGTAAGTGGAGAGGATAGGACAAGGAAGGGGAAGGAAAGATCGCGCGCGGTCCATGGCGCGTTTGTCAAGTACTGCTCCGGCATTCGCCTGGTATTGATCGGAAATCCAGGGAAGAAACACCGATCAGAGCAGCCGGTCGCTATAATTCGTCTCCAGACAGCTTCTAAATTCGACCTAGCTGTCTAGTTAGTGTCAAAAATCCTACCACCGTAAGGATAAGAACGCCCGGACCCAGTTAGAGGCACTACAGTGACATAAATTCATACTCTGAGTCATCTCTGAGGTGGGACAGTGCTTATCCTGAGCCAACTCAGCCCGCCATAAATTAGTCATAAAAACTTCACATCTCTCGTCAGACAATGGCACTTAAAGCATTCATTTGGACTTGCGAGAACCCAGCTCCTCCACTGTGGACAAGGGCGGAGAGCGGGAGCAAACGCAGGTGCGGGTGCGTGGCCCATTCGATGCCGCTTCGCGAAGGCGCTCGAGCGGTCACTTAGCGAAAGCGAAATACGCGCAAGGCCGCGCGCAAGGCCTATGGGGCGGCTACGGCGAAGCGGAGAGGCGCCACTCCCCACCTCCGTCTCCTCTGCCTTCAGCAACGCCTTTGCTCCCGACTCCGCCTCCGTCCATGCCCCCCCCCATCTCCCCGGCAACCTTTTTCCCCCCCCCCCCACCGCTTTACATCCCCTCCATCACCTCCGCCACTTTCACCGGGAGCGGTAGCTCTGTGCATCAATTGATGTCACTGCAGCGCCTCTGACCGGGAGGTCCTGGGTTCGAGTCCTCATGGCGGCAGGATTTTCGACACTAGCTTTTCAGCTAGGTCGAATTCAGTTGCTGTCTGGAGGAGAATACTAGTGGCCGGCTGCTCTGATCCGTGTGTTCCGTGGTTTCTCCGATCAACACCAGGCGAATGCCGGAGCCATAACTAACAAACGGGCACAGACCGCGCGCGATCTTTCCTTCCTCTTCCTTGTCTTATCCTCTCCACTTACGCACACACACACTTACACTAACACTCACTACACTACCACATATTCCGCGGTCAGTCGGAGCTTAGAACTTGTCCCGGGGCGGTGCCCGCTGATGGAGAGTCCTGGTTAGGGGAACCCCACTAGCCGACAGTAGGTCGGCGCCGGATCGCCATCCGGCGGGGAAAGATCACCGCGCATCTCCCGAGAAAAACATGCACTACACTAACGGGACTAATCATCAAAGCTGTTGACGTGCCCGGAAACACGAAAAAATCAAATCAATCCACCACTTTCTGTTCCACATCATCCTCTTCATCTTCCTCGTCCATCACAGCCACCGCCTATGCCTCTCCCTGCGTCCCCGTCATCCCCACCACTGTCTTTGCGTTCGGCACCACTTCTGCCTCCACCACACTTTATATCTCCTCCATCACCTCGTTGCTTTCTCTTTCACCTCGTGCTCTTCATCTTCCTCCTCCTCTTTCCCCGCCACCGGCTCCGCTCCCGTCACACAACCTTCTCTGGCAGTTACCTTTTTCGGATAGCGCCTGCGCCAATTCGGGGTGACCCGCTTCCTAATCCAGCTTCTGACTGATCACCTCTTCAGATCCCACCGTAAGTGCAAACTCGTTGGCGGCGGCGGAAATTGGAAGAAACTGGACTTCCGACTGCTCTGAGGTCGATGAAATCATTAACTCTGTCCCGCTCTGGCTGACTTTTCCTCTGTTGTCCCTGTGTGTGACCGATCGTAGCATAATGATACGCACTACCTCTCGCTTCTTGATGCCCTTGCTAGCTGGTCGATCCATGAGAGATTTCCCTTTTCCCCATTCGAGTACAAATGGAGATTGATATCATCTCGTTACCAATATCTTCTAGCACCATTCCGAGTTCAGGTATATATAATAACGATAATGATAATGATAATATAATAATAATAATAATAATAATAATAATAATAATAATAATAATAATAATAATAATAAAGAAGTGAAATCCCCCAACGCATTTTATTATTCTATTAGATTCATTCTCCATTCCAAAGTACTCATCGTTAACGTGTCAAACAATTACATGGTCTGGAAAACGCACTGGTAATAACCTGAGTTTGATTAGTGATTTCGGGCGCACCAACAGCTGTCATGAGTCTAGTAAGTGTAGTGCATGTTTTAATCTCGGGAGGTGATCGCATCTCTTCTTGTCGGATGATCTTTTGGGCCACAAACAATAACACACAACAAAAATAGAGCAATATGGCATTTATGTCATCGTGTAGAGTACATTTGGCATTACTCTTACCAAAATTTTAAAGAAAAAATTATGTGCCGTTTTTGAGCAAATTTTGTTTTAGTTATTTTTTAAATTTGCAAATATTGCGCGAAATTTACAAAAAAATTCAAAAATCTACATGACCTCAATGAAAGAACTATTTATGTCCATATCAAATAACAAATTTAATTTGAAGGAAAATCTTTATCTTCAATTTTGTAGTCAAACTTTTTGCAATTTTCGAAAATTTAGAATTAGCCGTGAAACTCAGACCTAAGCAAGTTTTATAAGTGTATTTTACTCTATTTTACAAGAAATTTAAAGAAAAAATGTGGAGGTATTTTTGGATAAATTTCGAAAATGTCCAAAGGGCTTCATGTAAAGTATCTCTAAAAATTAATGAATGTTTCTCAAAATCGCAGAACTTCAACTCAGGGAAGATTGACAGGGTTTTATTCAGTTTGGAAAAAATCGTACCAATAGTTCAGGCGTTTGTGTTGTTCACATATACGAGACAGACGGACGGACAGACATACAGACGGACGGGCAGACGTTTTGACAGAAAACACTTTTTCGGTATCACGGGACCCCAAAACGTACATTTCCGTTGATATCTCGAAATCAATTTTTCGCATTACATATATTTCTCCATACTACGTATATTACTCCCGCATATACGTATGTATACGAGAAAGTAAAAACTGTTCAGAAATATTTCAATTATAAAATGATAAATCAGTCACGATCTAAACAAAGAGGAACAGATGGGCGATGGAGTACATCGTTGATCCCTTCCAATAAATATTCTTAAAACATTGGCACGATGTGACTAATAGAATGACAATCTGATGGTGCTGTAATAGAATTTGAAAGTGTTTTTGCCTAATGCATGGAATTTTAAACACCGGAATTTATACTCCTCTAAAATCCATCACTTCAGGTGGTTTAGGCCCGTGAACTTCGATTTTGGAAAGCCGTGTTTTAACGTACGCAGATTATACTTCTCCCATATACATCACAGTTTTTACTTTCCCCATATAGTTTTTATTATTTTTCGAAGAAAATAAATAAGAGGAAATCAAAACTGCTTTTCCACGGGGTCCCACTAAATTTTGTTGATTAATTTTTTCGTGTTTTCGGGTGCGTCAACTTGTTTGGGCATTAGTCTCTTTAGTGTAGTGCATGTTTTTTCCCGGGAGATGGCGGTGATCTTGCCCCGCTGGATGGGAAATCCGGCGCCGACATATCGCCGACTAGCGGGGTTTCCCCCAACCAGGACTCTCCCACCAGTGGGGCACCACCCCAGCCGGGACAAGCTCTGAGCTCCAAACCGGTCCCCCGGAATATGTGGTAGTGTAGTGCATGTTAGTGTAAGTGTGTGTATGTGTAAGGTGAGAGGATGGGACCAGAAAGAGGAAGGACAGATCGCCCGCGGTCCGTGGCCCGTTTGATAGGGTTCTGCTCCAGCATTCGCCTGGTGTTGATCGGAGAAACCACAGAAAACTACCGATCAGAGCAGCCGGTTGCTAGAATTGTCCTCCAGACAGCGACTGAATTCGACCTAGCTGAAAAGCTAGTGTCGAAAATTCTGCCGCCGTCAGAACTCGAACACCAGTTCACCTAAATTAGAAATATGAGTATGAAACGTAGGTAGCACGGTTAAGTCTATTCTCTAGGTGGGTGTCGGCTATCTGGGAGCACAGCAGGTGGCGTGGTTGGACGCTCCCCTTGCAATTCCCCCTCCTGCGCTTCGAGGAAATGCCGTCGGCCCACGAGACGCACTGACGTCACCGCCCGCCCACCCGCCCACCCCCACTGTTGCACCTGGCGCCGTCGCTGCTTACCTGGTCAATTCCGGATTCAAGAGGATCAGCGGTAGCGATAGACAATAGGCTCTATACTCTATTGTCTAATCATTAGGCAACTGAACTGCACGTCTCCGAGGTTGAAATCAGGCCAAATCAAATCATAGCTCTCACGTTATATTGGAACAAATTTATCTTTTGAGGATTTTCATACGCGGTTCGGAGTTCCATAGGCTTGTCTTTATCTGTATTCTGTAAAACAAGAATCTTTGTTAAGTTTATTTAAGAACATTTTTGAAATGCCTACAAAAATTAAATAAAAATTTAAAATAGAGTTCTTCCCTTGATCACACCTACAAAAACATAATTCACACTGTTCAGAAGAGTTCACTGGATAGAGTCACTATTTCCGGGTGCTGGGGCGGTGCCCCGCTGGTGGGAGAGTCCTGGTTAGGAGGAAACCCCACTAGCCGACGGTATGTCGGCGCCGGATTTGACCATCCAGCGGGGAATGATCACAGCCATCTCCCGAGAAACAAACATGCACTACACTAACGGGACTAATGACCAAAGCCGTTGACGTGCCCGGAAACACGAAAAATCAATCAATCAATCAATCAATATTTCCGGGTGGATATGTTCTGCCTTCTCTGCTATATGCTTCATGCAGTGGCGGCTCTTGCGTAGATTGCACGGTAGTACAACCCCCAAAAAATCGTCTTATAATATGTTAAGAGTATACATTTTGCTTTTAATGACATTCAATATTTAAGATATTGCAACAATAACTATGTATATGAAATCATTTTGAAACCAAAGAGTGCCCAACAGGCGCTCTCTCCGGCGTCAGGTGCCCTACCAGGTATTGCACCATGCTTTGAGCTCTATTACTGCGCTATTTACTCTTTGGCCTTACGCTCAACCAGCGTCAATATAGGCCCTTTGGTGACGCAATCAAGTGGGTGGGGGTCTTGGTTCTGCGCGCTGTACGGCATCCGAAGGGAAATACTACCAATATTCTGCCTTCGTCTGACTAGCTGCAACTTAATTTTATGAATTTCGAGTGTTATAAAAACTAAGACAAGTTCAGTCAATTATTGATTTATTCAATGCATTGTTTATGATATTTGGAGAATTTGTTTTCATTTGATAAATTGATATTAGGATTGTTGATTCAAAGCGTACGTTTTTTGTAACGTTGGCCGTTCTGGAAAGTTGTCCCTTCCTGACTCTCACGGTGTGTGCTTCTTCGCAGTCCCGCGGCAGCCTGTCTACCAACAGTCTGCTATTGCCTACTGCTATTTATTCATACCTGGCTGGAAAATAACTCAGCTGTTGCGGTGTCATCCAATCGGAAGGTTGAACGCCACTTTAGTGACGTCACTCTAGTGACATGTAAGTCCCCGATTGGATGGCACCGTAAGAGTTGATGAAATGCATTGAAAATATCGCAGTGTAGCTAGTGTCGGAAATCGGCCAACAGCGTGCCTCGAATCCTATTACCTCCTGGACACAGATCTGCTACAGCCAACACTTCGTGGGACGTTCTAAGCTTTGAGTCGCGACGGTAGCAGGATTTTCGTTACTAGCTCGAGAGCTAGATCGAATTCAGCGGTAGTTTGGAGGGGAATTCTTGCGACTGGCTGCTCTGATCGCCAGTTTTCCTTGGTTTCAATACCCGACGAATGAGGGATCAGTGTCCTAGCGAAAGGGCGACGGGTCGCGCGGGATCTTCCTTCCTCTTCCTTGTCGTATTCTCTTCCTTCACACACTCGCACACATTTACATGCACTTCACTACCGCACACGTCGGGAGCTTAGAGGTTGAATATTTCAAAAGTTTAGAGGTTTTCCTGCCTGGGCGCTGCCCGGCTGGCGGGAATGGAACTGGAGGGCGAAATCCCCGCACGCGGACGGGCCAAACCTGACCATCCAGCTGGGGAGGAAATACGCCACCTCTCACTATATTTACTTTACTTTTAGTGGCAGAATACTTACGGGAAATTTGGGATAAGAATAACATCATTTACGAAGGGCAACATGGTTGTAGAAAAGGATATTCATGCGAAAGTCAGGTAGTCACTGTCAGTGAGGACATTGCTGATTCTCTCGATGAAGGTTCCATTGTTCATGCAATTATTATAGATTTCACAAAAGCGTTCGACCTCGTTCCCCATGATAAATGAATACAAAAAATTAGTAAGCTTAAGATAGACAGAAGAATTGCCCTCTGGATTCGAGAATTTCTCAGCTCGCGTACTCAACGGGTGCGAATCGGGTCAAATTTCTCTTCGAGGGCGGAAGTAACGTCCGGAGTGCCACAGGGAAGTGTCCTAGGTTCGTTGTTATTTATAGCGTATATTAATGATATTTGGCAGGGAATTCAATCAAAAATACGTCTTTTTGCAGATGATTGTATAATTTATCGGGAAATTAAGAACACAAGTGATACAGAAATATTGCAGGGTGATTTAGATAAGCTAGAATCATGGGCTATCACAAATGAAATGAAGTTAAATCCCAGCAATTGCAAGTTTATTAGATTCGCGCGTTCTAGAAAGACAGACGATATCATGTATAAATTAGGAAATGAGGATATTCCGAGGGCTAAATGCTGTACACATTTGGGAATTGTACTAAATAAGGATCTCAGTTGGACAGAACACGTAAATTATGTGAAAAAGGCGTGGAAGGCATTACACTTTGTAATTTCTGTACGTCCGATATTAGAATTTGGCTCCATATGTTGGGACCCTTATCGTTTAGGGCAAATAAAATCTCTCGAGAAAGTACAAGAATATGCTGCAAAAATTTGTTAGGAGAGGAGGTTCGAATTCTGAATTTATATCGTGGGAACCTTTCGAAAAACGCAGAGATCGTGTCTTCAAATCAATAAGAGGAGATCGTCCGTGGGGTGAAGTACGGGAAAGACTATCAAAAACAACTTACGTCGCGCGGAAGTATCATGGTTTCAAAATTCGGCAAAGAAAACAGAGAACAGATGTAGGTAAATCCTCATTTGTAAACAGAACGATACAAAATTGGAACAAATTACCTGCTGCAGTTCTGGAGACTTTCCCTCAGAATGTCAAAAATTTTAAAATTAGACTAAGTAAATATGGTTAATAGATTAATTTTGTAAAATTGTATTTGGTAACATGTTAATATTTTAATGATGTTTGATGTTTGTTTTGTGTATTTTTAGTAATTTATTAGAAAACTCTACCACTGGAAGTATTCTATGGAAGTATTCTATGTAAAATAAATATTCTATTATTCTATTCTATTAACGGGACTTATGTAGAGATGGCAAATTTTAGCAAACCATCGATTCATCAGATACCTAAAAAGGAATTTTAAAAGATGTAAACCTGAAAACATCGTTTTGTTTTTAAATTAAATGATTGAAATATTTCGATGTAAATTAGTCACTTGATTTCTAAATGGTCGAAATACAATATCTAAAATGTGTTTGGCTCCGAAAATTAATCTGATTTTAAAAGCATTTTGTAAATAGGAAAAGTTGAAAAATCTAGTCATTCCTAGACTGCTAGACTATTGACTATAGCAATTGTTCTCCCCAGATATAATCAATCAGTCAACAACACGTCAAGGAAAAATATGCATTAAACTGCGCCTTTTATTACCTTCCCTTGCGCTGCGATAATGAGAATGTACTTAAAAAACACTTGAATGCTCCGAAGAATCGTAGATCTTCTGCTTGGTCGCCCGTTAAACATATTTGAAATACCTTCCGAACTATTTTCCAGCTTTCACAATCGCAGAAAAAAGTTTTTGCTTGAGTTTCCCCTCTTTTTCATACCTTCCCATTGTCTTTTCACTCATATTCTTCGATTATTTTGTACAGTTATTAATTACTTTTTTCAATTTTTTTATATTATGTTCCTGATTTACTTCGAAGATACTGAATTTTGGATAATGGATTTTGTCCGAGGTAAGGTTTGTTTTTGTTTGGTTTTACTGGATTAGTGCTTGTAACGATTGAAATGATCGTTGCCGTCCAATTCGTATCACACCATTACTTATGACTCTCGATTATGCTATTACACTCCGCCCTACCTCACACTTCCGCAGCTGGTACTGATAGCGCTCGTCATCAATGTTAAGTATTTTAATGCGCCTCGTTAAGTTTTGGACAGTCCGAAAAACTCGTAAATGTTACCACAAACATAAAAATGTTATGAATGTAAACATGCCCTATTGTTTACAATGACAGAAGCGTAAACGTTGAATCAAATATATAAACGTTGCGATAAAAAAGAACAAATTTAAGATCCTCGCTTACATCCGTATAACACACATTTGTATAAGTTGTTATTTGTGTCATGAAGTTAATGCTTTCAAACATGGGAAGTGATGTTCATTGGAAATTTTACTATGGGTTGTTTCGTTATTTGTTGGCAAACCGACTTTTCAGAACAAGGTAAGATGTACATGATTGTTTTAAGTTTTCGTGCATTAGTGTCAATTATTAAAAAAGTTCGTGACATCTAATATTGGCGGCGCACAAGAAAACTGACACATCTAAAAAGTCTCAATTAGCGGAAGAACTGTTTGTATTTGAGCACGGCCGCTTGTATCATGAAGGCAGAGTATTTTGCGTATATGAGGCATTGTGGCTTTGTCTGAACTATCTTCATGAATTTTTATCTATTAAAAACGGGTGCCATATATATATATATATATATATAAAATATATATATAATATATATATATATATATATATATATAATATATTATAATATATATTATATTATATATATATACATACACACATACATACACACATATATATATATTATTATATTAAGATAACACACTGCAAATTGTGACTATTAAGTGTAACATTCCAATTTATTCCGTATTTGTACAGTATAGTGTAGTAATTAACAGAAAAATCATTTTATTGATTGATTTATTTAGTTAAAAACAGTCAAAAACTGTATGTGGCGTATGGGGGAGAAAATCACCTGCGCACGCTTTCTTGAGTTTCAGAATCCCTTCCCAACAATTTAACTATTAATAGTTGAAAGATGAAAAAAAGTAATATAATAATAATAATAATAATAATAATAATAATAATAATAATAATAATAAATTTAAAAACCGAGATTAGCATTTCAAAAACTAGATATTTTCGTTTCCGAATTATAGAAAGTTTATTTATAACGGTAAACGAACTAACATATTTGATATTTCTGTATTGCTAACAAAATAGAAACTCACCTTAAGCTCTAATACCATTACAATCAAAAGGAAAGCTCCACAAAACGTGGGCATAGTTTTTTTTTTATTTATTTTTTCTGAAGGTAAATACATAGGTAGTTATTACAACTTTACTTATGTAATTTCTATTACTTACTGACTAACTCTAAGCTTACATACTATACAAAGGGGAGGTTGCCCACTATGGGTCCTCTAATCTGGTTCTATGTCAGCGAATTTGATTTGAAAGATATGGAAAGGGTATTTATTTTGAATTCTGGTTTTATGGGTTGGATTTTTTGCGAGTCTGAATTCGGTGAGTGCTGGAATTTGGTGTATGTTATGATAAAAGTTTGTAGTAAGGTATGTGATGTGATGATCTAATGGTACAATGTTGAATTCCTTATGGAGTTGATTATTTGTAATGAACCATGGGGCGTTAGTTATGGTTCTCAGGAATTGGTTTTGAATTACTTGGAGTTTGCGAATATTTGTTTTGGCGGCGTTAATCCATACGGGACAGGCGTGTGATTAAAGGTCTTAGTATGGTTTTGTATATTGCTATGGCGGTATTTTGTTGTAGTGAACTGTGTCTGTTTATTATTGATTTTAGCGGTGGGCATAGTGAAGCTACATTTACGTCCAGAAGCAAATCAAGGGGCCATCTCAGCATATGCTCAATGAATCAGGGAAACTGGACAAAAACCCGATCGAGATGGGGGTCATTGAACCCCGCTCATTGTGCTTGGCGGAACGCATCGTGGAGCAAGCTATTCCTCTCGACTTACGAGAATTCTGTTCCTATCTATCGCGTAAGCCTGCGTCTTCAGTTCCCCCCGAGCGTTTACTCGGGCGAGGCGGTGCGTGCGTGCGTGCGTGCGTATGTCGGTGGCCTCCGCGGCGCGCGGGGCCTTGTCTGCGGGCTGCGTGCGAACTCTCGTGCTCAAGGGCGCCTTGTCGGCCGCGACGCGCCGTCGCCGCCAGCGCTGCCGTGCGGCAACCGGTCGACGCCACGCCTTTGACAGAGCGCGAGCGGAAACCCGGACGCAGGCTGCCATCGAAGGCAATATTATTGATTTACCACGCCCCTCTTGTAAATAGAATCATGGTTTTTTTAAATTTTTTTTATAATATCATGTTAGCTTTAGAATCATGAAAATTGACTATGAAAATACATTCACACCTTGTTTCATTAGTTATGCGTAGCACATCACCGTTAGCTACTACGATCATTGCAATTTCGTAAGTAACGTAAAATGTTAGTTATCACTATTTCCGCCCGAATGCCTCAATTGTAATTATGTAATTGTAATTATGTAAATGTAAATATTTAACTGGTTAGGAGGAAGAGCAGGCCTTACGGCCTGAGCCTCGCCAGAAATAAAGACATTATTATTATTATTATTATTATTATTATTATTGTATTATTATTATTGTATTATTATTATTATTATTATTATTATTATTATTATTACTATCGACGGTTGCCGTCCGCGGAAAGGCGGACCGCCCCATGAGCAATGTGGGCTGAGCGTTTTACTTCCTACAGGGTAGCCACTTTCTGGAAAACATGGAAAGAATTTCTATTGCTCTGAAAGTTAGGGGAAAACGAGGAAGTTTGTAGAAGAATCGTTAGAAGTTAGAGAAACTTTTCAGAGGCTTATAAAAAGATATAATATTCCTCAAAAACATTAGTACAACTTTGTTTGGGTTCAGTTTTTATTTGTTGAGAAAATATTGTTCATTTGTACTTTATCAAAGCAAAATCAGAGAGCTAAAAAATTAGTGTCAGGCTGGCTACGTTCTTTAAATAGTGCGAAATTAAAAAGTTTCTCAGGAAAATATTAATAAAACCGCTGGAAAACTGCGAATAGTCAGAGACATTTGCTCCAAGGAATTAGTGTGTACTCTGTTCCTACTAGCTTAACGTGCCGACCTCGGCGGGTATTTTCGTATTGCAGCGTTTCTTTTGCGCTCTGCAAGTTCTTGATAAAAAGAAAATTTTAAACAAGACAGTTGCCTGCCTCCTCCATTCACGACATGAAAGTTACATGAAAAATTAGTGATAGAAATGCGCTTTCTTTAATTATTCCTTTCACTACAAAATAACTATCGTAAACTAAATATATCAAAGCTTTTGGAGCAATTCATATTTTACTGGAAAGACTGTACAGTAATTTACATACTACTGTAGGTGCCTTGAAATCCCAAATATCACGTTCTTCTAAAAATATTAGAGAATATTGAATCAAATCGGCTAAAATTGATTGGGTAGTGATTCGGGCGCGTCAACAACCGAGGTCATTAGTCCCATAAGTGTAGTGCTTTTTTCATCGGGAGGTGGCGGTGATCTTCTCCCGCTGGATGACAGGAGACGGTGCCGACCTACCGATGACTAGCATAGTTTTCCTCAACCAGGTATCTCCCTCCAGCGGGGAACCGCCCCACCCGGGACAAGTTCCGAGTCCCTGACCGATCTCCCGGCATGTGTGGTAGTGTATGTGTGTGTGTGTAAGGGATGAGGATATGACAAGGATGAGGAAGGAAAGATCGCGCGCGGTCCGTAGCCCGTTTCTGAGGGTACTGCTCCGGCATTCGCCTGGTGTTGATCGGAGAAACCACGGAAAAGCTCCGTTCAAAACAGCCGGCCGGTCGAATTCTCCTCTAGTCCAGCCAGTAATTGAATTCCAGCTAGCTTACAAGTTAGTATTGAAAATTCTGCCACCGTCAAGATTCGAACCTAGGACCTCCCGGTCAGAGGTACTGCAATGACATCAGTTGATGCACTGAGCTACCGCACCCAGTATAATCGGCTAAAAATTGTGCCATCATTCGTTGTTTTGAGAGGATACTTGTAAGCTATCGATCACAGTTTTCAAGTCCCCGAAGTGCGTATATGCTACAACTGTGACGAATGTACAAACCTCTCTACGTTCCGTACGTTACGTAGAATAAAGCGAATAAAAATGAATTTGTTCGGTGACAAAATTCGACCTTAAGAGATGACAAAGGAAATTTAAATCCATGGCCAGCCAAAGGAAAATGTTTCTTATGTCTGTCTGCAAACACTCTTGCCTATAATATTCCATAGGAATTTTTGCAAAGTGAATATTCCTCAATAGATCTATCCGGACTAAACTCATGTTATTTAAAAAAGCATTCTTGATATTTTGGGGGTACTTCACATAAAGCCCCTGGGGTATACTTGGAATATGCGAAAAATGGCCCCTAAGTTTTTCTTTAAATTTCTTCCAAGAATAGAGAAAATTCATTCTTAAAGATGGTATACGTAGGTTTGATTTCCACTGTTAACTCTGAATTTTCAAAAATTGCAAAACTGAAATTTTTTGAGCATCTTCATACAACTACATTATTTAAAGTATATTTTTCTTCAAATAAAATTTGTTCTTCGCAATTAGTTCTTCCATTATTGTCATGTACATTTTTTAAAATAATATTTATGTTTGTTTAATTTGAATGAAATATGCCCGAATTTAGTAACAAGGTTTTCTCAAAAACGACTCCAATCACTAGATAGGTAATGAGTGCTCTCCATGGGCATTAAGAGCCATTATGTTTTTCCATTTAACTCACAGGAATCGTTATTTTCGTTCGTATAACATATTGTAAACTAATAGGTTCGTTTTTGAACAAAAAAAGGACCACAGTTTTATCTTTTGTCTTTTAGAATGATTAATTTTCTATTGAAAAAGGTACATAAAATAAATTGTTTCTATTGATCTCGCAGTGAAACCAAATTTACTATTATTCATTTAATGTAATATCTATGATGTATCTCCATTGTCATCACTTTAAACGCAAATTCAATTTGAAGATGTATCATCTGACGATGATTCCATTAATTGAATGTACAGAATTTCGATGTACGAAAATTCTGTTGATTTAGGAGTGTGAAGTTAACATAATGTTATGTATATGTTATAAATGTTATCTTTTACTTTTCCAAAATTACGCAAAAGTATCTTGAATTAGTATTAGAATATACGTAACCGTTTAATAGTCGAGAAAGAGCGTATGTTTTATTACCAATAGTTGAATAACATTAATAAATAACAATAATAATAATAATAATAATAATAATAATAATAATAATTAATGCACCTTGCACATCATTACTCATCGAGAAACCATCACGCCTTATCTCATTTCTGGAAAATATTTATTTATTCCTTTCCTCGAACACTAACGAGTTCGTGCTGGATATTAGTCGCCATTTTCAAAGTTACATTTTATTAAGGCGAGAACGGTAACTTACAAGGGGAGGGCTTGATCATGTTTACTGCCTGAGACGTTTTGTGATCATACTACAACGGTATTGTTTCCGCAGACGATGAGAAGACACACAGAAAGTGAGAAATCTTCATGGATAGTAGATAATTAACTTCTCCCTTGCACGGAATAATGATGTACAAGAACTTTGTGAACGAGGGTTTCGTGTTTCATATAGACCCCTCTTTGTCGTCAAAAGAGTCTCCAATAACCTTTGTGAGCAAGTGAAATGTCAGCTCTTGCTAGAGGAAAAGCGTCATTATGTAATACCCATCGTATGAAATTGTGTCACATTTCTCTTTCATTTTTCATAACCAGTTAAAGTTAAACATGACAAAATAAATTCAGATATTAGTTTTGTGATTCAAAAATGATAAATTATTCTAACAAGAGAAACAATTTCTATCTTATGTCAAATACCATTTACAATTTTTAAAGTGCTTTTAACTCTTACTTCTAGAGAAAGCTATTCATTTTAAATATGCCACGACAGCATTACGGAATGTGTTGTATCATCATATGTTGAACATATTTTTAATTTATCTTTGGATTAACGTTTTCATCCACATATTAACCGCCTGAGCTAGTTAAACATTGCCTCTGCCTCCGCAGTGACTGACGGTAATGCTTAGATTTAAATTCTGATAGTGCGGATTTTCGACACTAGCTACAAAGCTAAGAAGCTATACTTGTTTTTTTTTCTAATCTGGCCGACCGGGAGCGGTAGCTCAGTGGATCAACTGATGCCACTGCAGCGCCTCTGACCGGGAGGTCCTAGGTTCAAGTCCTGACGGCGGCAGGATTTTCGACACTAGCTTTTCAGCTAGGTCGAATTCAGTCGGAGCGGTAGTTTCCGTGGCTTATCCGATCAACACCAGGCGTTGCCGGAGCAGTACCCTACCAAACGGGCCACAACCGCGCGCGATCTGTCCTTCCCTTCCTTGTCCTATCCTCTCCCTTACCCCTCACTTACACTAACATGCACTACACTACCACATATGCCGGGAGACCGGTCGGGAGATTGGAGCTTCTCCCGGCTGGGACGGTGCCCCGCTGGTGGAAGAGTCCTGGTTAGGGGGAAACCCCACTAGCCGACGATAGGTCGGTGCCGGATCTCGTCATTCAGCGAGGGGAAAATCACCGCCATCTCCCGAGAGAGAAAACATGCACTACACTAACGGGACTAATGACCGAAGCAGTTGACGCACCCGGAAACACGAAAAAATCAATCAATCAATCTAACCTGGCCGAAGACACTTCATCAGCTGTTAGTGTCATCACGTCGAGAGCTAAAACGTCATCACGGTCACATCACTGAGGTGATGTCTAAGCTCTTGATTGCACGCAAGCGTACAGATGATCTGCCAGGTTACAGAAACCCACGTATCCTATAAAGCTCCGGTTTGAACCCGGTCGAGAACTCTAGCGGCCGGTCGCTCCGATCGTTAATTTTCTATGAAAACTTCGATCACTGACAGGTGATTGCCGGAGTAGAACTCTAACAAACGGGCCCCGAACCTCAGGCGATCTTTCCTTCCTCTTCCTTGTCCCCTCGTCTCTTATTTACACGCTCTTGCAATTACATGTTCAATTAGTGGTGGTAAAACAGCACCCACTTTCTCGCCCTATTTTCACACAAAATTTCGCGAAAAGAACTCAAATTTTCGAAAAATTGTACATGACCTTATTTCAAAATCTATCTTGAAGGAACAGATTTCATTAAGAAAAAATCGCTATCTTCATAATTGAAGTTGTAGGAGGCGCTGAAAATATTTTGAATTTTTGCAGTTTTTGACCAATCACAGTTTTCAACGAACGTGAGACCTGTACCATTCTCTTAAACATTCTTCACACTATCCAACAACAAAATTTAATCAAAAACGATATAGCTATTTTTTTGAAAATTTGAAAAATGTCCCAAGGGCTTCATGTAAAGTACCCCCTAAAATAAAATATCGATTTAAATTAAGGGCCGCGCTTCAGTCAGATTGATTGCGGATTAATTTTGGAGAGATCAGATGAACGGTTTAGTCGCTAGCGTTGTTCACAGATGGCCGGACAGAGACAGACAGACAGACACACAGACAGACAGACAGACAGACAGACAGACAGACAGACAGACAGACAGACAGACAGACAGACAGACAGACAGACAGACAGACAGACAGACAGACAGACAGACAGACAGACGGCCGGCCGGCCTGCCGGAAAGAAGTTTGGCCGTCATTGGATTTTTCGATATCAAGGATCCACAAAATATAGATTATGGCTACACCATATGTTAGAGGTTTTTTTTTCTAACTTTAGCAACTGGATTTATCCACTTTTTCGTCATCAGGGCTCTGTAACTAGAGTTTTTGTGCCGAAAATTTGCCCTTTTTCACAGCATTACATAACTTTCTCTCTACCCCCTAGCAAGAATGTAACAATACTGCACATGTCTGGAGACTAGCAAGGAGGTTAGAACTTTTCCCGGATAGAGCCTTCCCCCTTGGGGGTGATACCTGGATAGGGAAATATATTAATATTCATAATAGTAATCATAATGAGATATAGGGATAATCAACCACAACATATTGTTGGGGTTGATTATCCTTATATCTCATTATGGATTACCACAAGATTTCTTCTACCACCACAGAATAGTAATATTTTTTTGATTCACCAAATTAACGGAAATAAAGAACAAAAGAAATATCAAATGGTCTTTAAATATAATTTACGCAGACGTATAAAAGAAAATGCTTTGTTTTGCTAAGCTTGAAGAAGTGAATGTGTTTGTTGAAAATTAGCTTTAAAATAAATGGATTCTATTTCTCCCTGTAGCGCAATAGGTTTGCGGTTACTGGCCGATCGCCAACCCAGGAGGAAGATAATTTGCATGTGGAGTCGGTTGCACGGCTTCCTAGAAGTGGAGAGTTAATCACGATCTCTGCCTTCGTTTACGAGTGTCATTCTCATTTATCCTTCTCTAAATGGAGCCTTGTCTGAAATGTGATTTGGAATTGAGTGTAAGTACGTCATTTGGTGACTCAATGTAATAAAATACCAAAGCAATTTTTTGCGAGGATATCAATATCAATAATAATAATAATAATAATAATAATAATAATAATAATAATAATAATAATAAATTTCGTTGGTGGTGCTATATAGTGTGCCTATTTGTTTGAAGGAATATAATTAGAAAAAAGTATTTTCAATGCATGTGATAAACTCTTCGGTGCTTAATCGTTAACATACAAAGCAAATAGTGCCATGCATTAAATGAATGTCGCTTTCTAAACGGAATGTTTACACCTGTTATCCGTCCCTGAATTTCATCCAAATGAAACATTTGCATCACGCGCAAAGCAGGTGTCCAATGGCTTTTAATTGGTTCAATGTTCACCTGGTAAATTGTCCTCTCCTCATCCCCACCCCTCTCCAGTTTCTCTTGAATCGATGACTACCATCAATTTTACTCCGAACATTATCGCATTTTTTCTACTATCGCATTTACAATTTCTTTGAGTCTAACTAGTGCAAGTAGGATAGTCAATATTCATACCAGTTCATTATATCTTTCAATTTGACTCTTCTAGTCTTTGAGTATCGTTCATGATTTTCATTCTCTCAATTGCACATTAGCCCTCGCGGATAGTTCATTGGTCAGTGTGGTCGCTTTCCATAACGCGATTTCGGGTTCGATTCCCGGTCGATTATAGTGAGCGTTTTCTTTACAGTGTCCCATTATGTTTCGGTGTGACAATGAGGAAACCCCCTTCTCACGTACGCTAGGGATGCCTAGCTGCTAATCACACGTACCGCGTAACCCATAGCCGCAAGGCCGGGGCGTCGCTGGTAGGCCCACGCTTCGTTAGAGGCTAATGCGTCAAAATACATACATACATACATATTGCACTATACCGTTTCGGTAAACAACAACCCATCAGTGTTTTAAATCACGTCCTATTCTGTACATAGCATTTATCTGCTGTAAAGCGTGGTTGCTTAGTCACGCTTGTGACTATTAAAGTTGCTGTCAACTTGACGCGCAATCAAAAAGATGTTCTTAGCGTGTTCTCTTGGTTACATAAATCTTTCGAAGCGCACCGAACGGACGAACTGTGCGTGCTTCTCAAGGGCATACTTCAGCTCTCACAAGATACACGGGAGAATAATTCATTTGCTTTTAACATTCAAGGAAGGAATCACAGTCAATCGAGGTAATACATTTTGTTCCTCAAAGTGCGAGTGGTTAATGTGAATACACAAGTCACATCGTAAATTACCTAATTAATCTAAGGTTATATCTCAACAATTAATGATGTTATGGCTCAGACTATTTATTATATTCTCACTCTATTTTTGGATTGACACAATACCATGGTCGTTTTCCACCCATTGATCGAATATCCCTTTTGCTTTGCTTGCCAGAATATAAGAACGTGTCGCGTGCAATATGCACAATACGAGTTTTATCGAGTGGATTACTGGAAGATGTGATCCCTCTGCGAACCAAGGCAACTTGTAAAAGGTAGCAAAGTCACCAAAGTGAAATCGCCTTCCTTACACGTGGCATGATATCGTGGGGAAGGAAGGAGAGACAAGCTTGCAAGGTTCCTTCACAAGAGATTAACTGTGAGCCCATATCGTTTCTCCCTTCGCAAAGCAAATTACTGGAGCGTTTTCTGGAAACAACAATGTCTAAATAATAATAATTCTCCGTATGAAAAGAGCAAAAGTCGACGATTCAGTCGTTTCCTCACATTGGACCGATTGGAGGTCGCAATCCCCATAGACAAGAATTAACTTTTATTCCCAATCGTCGAACTGATGCCGGAAAACGCCCGCGCAGAATGAGCCAACTGTGAGCATTCTTTTAGCATTTCCGATTGATGGTCCGAACATTCTCCCTCAACCGTCACCTGGCATCCAGTGCTTCCACCTCTTTCATCATTTTTTGAATGCGTCCATTTGGAAGGACTAGTGAAGGTCTTCAAAGAAGGAATTTTCAGGGTGATTATAATAAGCGTAAGAAGGTGAGAGGATGAAGATGACGTGGAGGATTGCGATTCCCTTTCGCTAATCGAAGGAGACCGCAGGGGCCTTCCCCTGTGCAGCCGCAGATCTCGGCTCATCTGGGAACCCCGGGCGGTCAGTCACGGCTGCCCTCACCGCACGCGGCAGAGTGGTAATAACAGCCTCCGACTCTTTCTCAAGTACGCTCTACCTTGAACATTATAGGTGGCTCAGGTCATCACTGATGTCACTGTAGTGCCTCTGCCCAGGTGGTACTAGGGCTCGAGTTCCGACGGTGGCAGGATTTTCGACGCTAGCTATATAGCTGGATCGGATTCAGCCGCTGTCTGGAGGAGAATACTAGGAGCCGGCTGTTCTGATCGGTAGTTTTCCGTTGTTTCTCCAATCACCACCAGGCGAATGCAGGACAAGTAGATTACAAATGGACCACCGACCACGCGGAATCATTCTTTCTTCTTCCTTGTCCTATCCTCATCCCTTATCAACACTTACGCTAACATGCACTACACTATCACATATTCCAGGAGACCGGCCGGGAGCTTCGAGCTTGTCCTGGTTGAGGCGATGCGCCAATGGTGGGAGATACCTGGTTGAGGAATAAACTCGCAATCCGACCGGAAGGCAGCCATCTAGTGGGGGAAGATCACCGCCACTTTCCGCGACAAAAAACGTGCACTACACTTACGAGACTACTCGCTTCAACTGTTGACGCGCCGGGAATCACTAATTAATCAATCAATTAAATATTCTGTACATTGAACTTCGTCTTCATTTGTGAACTTCGTGTTCGTTGACCAGCATCTAGTGTATGGGAGTCCTCGACGGTCGTGAGTGCTTAGGACTGTGTGACGAAATGTGGAAATTAGGACTGTGAACGAAATGAACATTGAAAATGCATCAAGAGAAGTGTGCCGTATAAAGAAATAACCAAAAGAAGAACACAAGGATTGTGAAGACTACGTAAATCAAGTATTTTTAGTGCATCTTTAAGAAAATAAAATAAAAGTTTTTGTTAAAATAATGTGTTTTAATTCTCGACATAGAATCGTAACAATGATTAAATCAAATATATATATATATATATATATATATATATATATATATATATAACACATATATATATATATATATATACTATACAGAAAATTATAAATGAGACCCGAAGGCTTGACTTACCCCTGGAGGCGTTGCGAAGCGAAACTTCCTGACCCCATTACTGCTCCATCTTCCAAAAAACATTATTCACTAATTTGAAGCCTTAACATTCATGGTCGAGAGCACAGGTGATAAGGAGGTCGTGAGCTCGATCGCGAAAAGTACCTGGTGTGTGATATTGGTATGTTTGCTGCCAGGATACAATTCGTGGTCTGCTGCTTTAATCAATGATTAAAGCAGATTTTTACTGCGTATTCTAAGAATTAGTAACGATTCTACAAATTGCATCTTACTACTCTAATTTGTGTCTAAGTGCTAAAAACTAAATTGCAGCCTTAACACTCGCGGGTAAGCACACAGTGATAAGGTGATCGTGGTTCGATGCCGAAAAGTTACTTGATGTGTCTAACATTGGTAAGTCCGTGACGCTTGCCAGGATACATATTGTTGGTCAACTGCTCTTATCAATTATTTCCTTGGTTTTCCTACCAATTTACACGTGCATGACGGAGTAAACCGACTTACATCACTTGCAATGCCTCTGACCAGGATGTCCTAAGGTTCGCATCCCAACATTTTCGACATTAGCTAAATATCTAGGTTGTGCTCATCCACTGTCTGGAAGAAAATTCTAGCGGCCGGATGCTCTGATGAGTAGTTTTAAACCCCAGATGTCGATGGTTTGTTCGGCGCCGGATCTCACCGTTTGGAGGCAAAAATCACCGCCACCTCTCGCGATAAAACATGCACTGTGCTTATGTAACTAATGACCTCAGCAGTTGGCGCGCTCCTCATCATTAATCAATCAACAGAGTAACAGTCTGTATTACGAATCGTGCACAATCTTAGTTTCCATTTTCTTTCGAAACTAGGATTCAATGGTCAGGGCCGTTGAACGCTCTAAAAATCATAATTGATGGATCGATAACATTAAGTTACATGACTGTCTTTGACAGTCGTATTTTATTGATATTCACAGAATCCATCTGTGATTTCCTTCCCTGAGCAGTTGTGAGGCAAGACAGTGATGTCACCCTCGCCGGACACAGTGTCGCCAGAGTATTACGTTGCCAGCGTTAAAACTGTGTCGCTCTGTAATTCTAAATAATTGTTCCGGATTCTGCTTCAAGGCAAGGGATACTCAGGAGAACACGATTTTCTCATTAGAAGCCTCGCGTTCATCTCCTCAAGGCACCTTGACACGTGTTGGAACACTGCCCGCTCTCCATTCGAACTGTCAATCAGAAAGCTTTATATCAGAAAACTATAAACAATGTACGTTCACCTTCAATAGTACTTGACATTCTTTATAATTATTAATCCGCATGTACATCTTTGTGGATGTTATTGCGAATTTAAACCAGTTTACAGGCTAACAATCGCCCAATGACATCATTTGTTATGGAATCCGCACAAATACTCGTCGTAACTATGGCAAGTATAATGCAATTAGAATGAAACAAAAAAGGGAAACAATGTGGCAATTCACTACAAGTGTTTTCCATTAAATAAAAAGTCCTTGAAAAAAGTACCAGAGATTGATCGCAAGAAGAATCCTTTGCGTCACAGTGGAATTGCGTGGCACGCGTTTTTGCATCTGCTTCATGGAGCGAGCGCTGGCAAAGGGCGCGGAAGGGCGGTCGGTGTGATAGGCGGACATCGTGGCGCAGGGAAGGCATGGATAAACCGCTCGAGGGTCGCCCTTTTAATTGATTCAGTGATTGATTAGTGTTTCCGGACGCGTCAACTGCTAGGGTCGTTAATCCCGTAATTGTGGTGGATATTTCATTGTGGCAGCTGGCGGTGATCTTCCTGCTGGATGGTGAGATTCAACGCCGACCTATAAGTCAGCTTACTGTATTTCCTCAACCAGGAATCTCCCATCAGCAGGGCACCATCCCAGCCGGACGAACTCTAAGCTCTCGACATGTTTTTAGAGTAGTGCATGTAGGATGTAAGTGTGCGTAAAAAAGGGGTGGGGATAGAACAAAGAAGAGGAAGGAAATATTGCGCGCGGTATGTGGTCCGTTTGTTAGGGTTCTGCTCCGGCATTGGCCTGGTCTTCTTTTGAATGATTAGTGATTCTGGGCTCGTCAACAGCGTAGGTTATTATTCCCGTAAGTACAGTATATGTTTTTACCTTATGTCTGACCTCCCGACAAGTGTGGTAATGCAGTGCATATGAGTGAAGTAAGAAGTGAGGATAGGACAAGGAAGAGGAAGGAAACATCGCGCGCGCTCTGTGGCCCGCTTGCTAGGGTACTGCTCCGGCATTCGCCTGATGTTGATTGGATAAACCACGATCCTGGTTTGGGGGAAACTCCACTATCTCGGATCTCGCTATCGCGGATCTCGCCATCCAGCGAGGGAAGACCACCGCCATCTTCGGAGAAAAACATGCACACACTTACGGGACTAATGACACAGTCAATCAACACGCCGCTTCACGACACGCCTCTTCACGAAAATCTTCACGACACGACGCTTCCTTCACGACACGGCCCTTCACAACACGACCCTCACGACACGCCGCGTTACAACACGATCCTTCACGATAGTCCCCGTCCCGACACGCCCCGTCACCACACGCTGCACTTATTTATTTATTTATTTATTTAACGTCAAAAAAACAGTTAAAAACTGCGTATGACGTGCTATGGGGAAAAGTGAATTGTGTGCACATTTTCAAAATTCTGTGATCCCTACACTAAGTCATATACTACTTAAATTTTGAATTTTTGAAAGGAGAAAAAAAAACTCCCATGTAATAAAATCTATATTCAAGGATAAACAAGCAATAAATTTTGAATTTTGAAAGGGAAAAATCCATGAATAAAATCTATTCAAGGATAAAAGCATAAATTTTGAATTTTGAAAGGGAGAAAAAAAAACAAAAAACTCCCATGTAATAAAATCTATTTTCAAAGATAAATAAGCAACACTGATAGATGCTCCTTGATACGCCGCGCTACACGACATGAATTTACCTCTCGGAAGAGGGATTACAACCAATGTTCTGAAGGAGTGTGCTCCAAAGGGTAGATATTATACTTCAAATGCGAATAGAGAAGTGTAATTTAACACCGCTTCAAACTTCAAAACATCGTCAAATTATATTTTATGTGATCTAGCGTCTCAAGTGCAATTTTCTTCAAAAAATGTGAAAATAATGTTTCGCCTCTACAAAGAAAAAGTTAAGTTTTCATTGATATTGTAACGTCGTAGCATTTCAGTAGTCATCGGACCGCACAAGGCGCGGGCCGCGGCGTGGGAGGGGGTGGTTCAGGCGTCGGGCTGGCGGTGCAACCGGAGCCGTCGTTTCAATTCGAAGGTGCAAGCCGGCGGGGGCGTGTCGGGGAACATCTGGAGGTCAGCTGCGCCGTATGATGTGTGAGGTCAGATCGTCTGTAGCTGTCGGTGGGCCCCAATTTGCCACCGGCCCAAAACTCTGTAATGAGGTGACGCGGTCCGCGGGTCTTCAGCGTGGGAGGTCTGTCACGTGACTATTCGGACGCTATAAAGACGCCGGTGGAGTGTTGGCCATTGGTATTCGAGTTTGGGCCGAATCGCGGTGCGGAGGCACTTGCTGATCCATGAAGGGGTGGCCGCAAATTTGCGAGGGTGGCCACAGCAGATGCCGGAGCGGTGTTACAAGTTAGCACGCTGGGTCAGGCTGGGGCGGCTTGCCTCAGGAATGGTAGTGCTGTGGAATGCAGCGGTAGTTTCCGGAGGAGTATGTAAACATTGTAATATACAGTAATTGTAAATAAACCTGTACAAAGAAACTCCGTGTCTGGATTGTTTTTCACATCGCGACGACATCACAATATCATAGGAATATTTTTTAATATAAATTTTCTGTACATTTTGCGGCAAGCACTTTTTGCTAATACTTTTTTCTCGTATATTTTCTCCATTTATTTCTCCTCTCAATCCTTTTGAAGTACAAGTAAAATCTATAATTCCATTTATCTCTCACAGTTCCTGAGCCCACACTTGCGGCAGTTTGTAAATAAATGCCGATGGCGGTGGCACGCGGAGCGATCGCTTCCCTCGCGCGACGCAAATGAGTGGCTCGTGCGGCGCCGAGCTGCGTGCGGGGGGGGGAGGCGGCTCTGTAATTGAATTGTGCGTCGCCGGAACCGCGCGTCGGCCGAACTGCGAAGCGCTCAGCCTCCTCCTCCCCCTCCGACCTGCAACAACTCTCTCCCCCCCTCCCCCCCCCCCCGCCCCGCGCTCCGCCCCGACCCGCCCCGACCCGCCCCGACCCGCCCGCCCGCCCGCCCGACCGCCGCCGACCCGCCCGACCCGGACCCGACCCGCCCGCCCGACCCCCCGACCGCCCGACCCGACCCGCCCGACCCGACCGACCCGCCCCGCCCGACCCGACCCGACCGACCGACCCGACCCGACCGCCGACCGACCGCCGACCGATCCGACCGACCCGACCGACCGACGACACGACACCGACCCGTAATAATAAAATGTTTATTGTAACTAAATTAGAAGTTCTTCGAAGAATGATTTCGAATGGTGTGACATGAAACTTCATCAATTATGAAAAGAAATGTTAAAACAGACCTAAAGGCGATGTAATGAATGAATTCAACAAATATATGCAATCTGATAGATTTGGAGAAACCTTTATGTACTTTGAAAATGCATGTGTATCTTTACTGGACTCTGCAACAGTAAAATGAAACCTTGAAAATACTTCCTTTTTTCATTTTCATTAAGTCCATTTTTACTTTCTCGCCTTTTAATATGTGACATTTCCCGAAATGTCGAATCTCTCAATGAATTATCATAATGAGACATATCCATTCTCCCGCATAAACATGTTTTACAGCGAGTATATCCTTATGTAGAAATCGTGTAACCTCCGTCCGTTCGTCTTTCGCGGTTAGGCCATATCCGGTCCCCATTCAAGACAGAATGAAGTGTTATTCGACATATCTCGGTCTCCTGACCATTGTTTTTGCGAATCCATTCAAAACATTCTAAGAAATTTATCTAAAAATCATACTTTGGGTTTTTTATGTTTTAAAGGCATTTTGTGTGGATTTTGGAGCATACAATAGTACATTATGAAACGATGATGTAAGGATAGGTATTAATACACGAGTGTGATATTACGATACGACCGAGGAATAAGAGAGTATTGTAAACTTCACACGAGTGTATTAATGACCATTACATTGTGTTTCATACGGTAATTTTTCCACGACTTTTGAAAGTTAACTTTTACATTGAATCGTGTTGTGGCAGTTGACATGCAGCATTCAGGCAAGGCCACCTAGCGGACAGCTCCCTAATCTTACCCTCGCATGCTGCCGCAGGTGGCTGTGATTACCAGTCTTCCTGCGAGGGAGTACTGCGCTAGTCAAATAGGATCAAAGTAAAATCACGATCCAATTGATTTTAAATAATACTAAAAAAAATACTAATAATAAAAGACAATAAAAAAAACATACTATCAAATGCAATTTTAATGTACACAATCCAACAAATATTTACTATATTCTTATAGAACGATTCTCAATGGTCAATTAAGTATCAATACTTGGTTTGTAAAATGAGTTTAACATTAAAATGTGTAGTTTAATTTGTTGTGCCCCATTGATTGCCTTATGTGGCAATAAGATACGAGGATCTCTTTCAAAAAGTATATTATTAACTCATTCCTCGAAAGATCATCACATTCTAAGGGTCTGGAAGATCGTGGAATGGAAATAAATAATTATCGATTGCCATTAATTATGTATTATCTAACAATATATAAATAAAAATGAATCGCCGAAATGTACGTAAGCGCATAACTTCCGAACGACTGCACCAAATTGGATAATTTTTTTTCGTCTGTGTTTGTTATTGTCAGGACAAGGCTTTTATAAAAGATATTTTTTAAAAATCGAATAGAAAATTTTTTAAAATGTCAAATGCAACCCGGATTTTTTAAATTTATGTCGTTAAATAACTCCTAAACGTTGGTTCTTGAGATCTTCTTGAATTATCTATTACATTTTTGCTGGTGCGGCGCTTATCGATATTACCCCACCTGCTCAGAGACTTCCAAAATCTACAACTAAAGATGAATGAGAGCGAGAGGGACAGAGTGGCAGAGACAAAGAGGGGGAGAGAGAACGAGAGCGACTGAGACAGGCACAGGGACAGACGGAGAGGGAGACGGTGGAGGAGATTATGGAGAGAGGGGGAGACGGAGAGACTGGGGTGACGGAGAGAGAGAGACGGAGAGAGAGAGATATGAAGGGCAGAACAACCTCTGCAGGGTTTCCCTAGTAAAGTTATAAAAAATACGGTAATGAAAAAGGAAAATGCAATGTCAAGTTCTTCTGGTGCCGACGTCGGGTAATTACCACGTTTAGTTAATTATGTTATTTAGCTAGTTAATGCTATTCATCGATTCTAAAGACGTTCTTTTATTTTTAAGTGTTCTTACATTAGGCTAAATTGACAGCTCCGAACGTACGAGCCGTATTGCTGCGCTGCTGGAGTTACCACTTTACACACTATATCTCAAAATAAATGTTATGGTTTACTAGTTCATTGCTGTGGATCAGAAACAAAACACGTAACGGTATTGTTCATACCCTTGCGGCCCTTTCTGATTCTTTATGCCCTCGCACCTTTTGAATACATTCTGGCCTGCTCTAATACCAACACAACACATACATTTTTATGAATTCGATTTATTACAGATAAAATGCGAGAAAATACTACAAATAAATAGCATAATGCTCAAATAAGTAAAATAACTTGTTATAAACCTTATTTTGCTTAATTGATATGAAATTTGTCATTTTGGAATGTTCCCATAAATTTATAATTGCCATCAGTCACGTACATTTCACTGTTGCATATCACATTTTTTAAATACATATATTCTTGAGTTTTGGTACCAATATTAGTAATAAAATGTATAAGATACATCGGCTTAAATCCTCGAAATGTTATTTTTTGGTGTTGTGACATATTCCAAATAACTTTTAGCAATAGAGGCAAATAACCTAAAAGTACCTGTTATAACTCTCAAATACACCATAAATATTTTCATAGACTTCTCGTCATTTTACTTGAAACCACTGTCCGTAGTTTTCTTAGCATTTGCGAAAATTTCAGCAGAAACTTTGCAATATTCTTTCATTTTGTACGAAAAAATCAGTCCAGCAACGATTATGCAATAGTATTTAGATCACACTGTTTTGTTTACGACGTCATATTGACAAATGACTATTGCAAGCGTCTTTTCACTTAAGTCGCAAGAAATATAAAATGTTTCGATTTCTCGCTTGATTCATCAAAAACTAGTAAACAGTAAATAAAGTTTTTTCATGCACCACGAACGTTACTAGATGGTTTTGCCCCTCATGTGACTTCCAACCTCTCAGGTCAGAGTTCTCGGGAGTTTGGAAGTCGCCCTCAGGTTAAAAATATCTACTTAACGTCCTTGATACATAAACAACTACTACAAATTTCTGTGGTTTGTAAAGAGGCCAAAAATTGTCACTTTTCCCAATACACTTGTGGTGGGAAATTTCATATAATGAAGATTTTACATTATATACGACATATGCCCTTGATTTTTACGCAACTCCTTAAATGCAGGTGTTCGGAAGGTTGCGTTCTCTCACAGTCAAGGAAGATTTTATGAATCTGTCGAACATCTGTGCGTACGAATTTACTTAATAATCAGCGGTAAATGCCGTGCTATAACTCAGTCATGAAATTTCGGGTTCGTTTTCGACCTCTCTAATGCCCTCGCAGTTTGCAACATTTGTACTTTGATACTGACATAATTCCAAGTTGTTTGACAAAATTATTCCGAAGGTTGCTTAAACAGTGATTTATTTCCGAATGTTATAACCGAGACGTTTTACGAGTAGGGATAGGTTTCTAGATGAGAACATTCCTTGAAATGTTCGAATATCTTGATCACGAATTGTTCATTCCAGTGGCGATGCCATCTCCTGCGTCTCCGGTCGTGCGAAGATACAGGCCATGGTTGCAACTGGAGCATTTGGTAGCATTTTGTAAATGTTCTTTCAAAAGATTGCCGTAGTTACTGTTTATGTGCATAAATAGAAACAACGGTAAGTAGTAACAATAATTTCAATTACATTTCTAACATTTCAAATAAAAAGTAATAAAACGAATTATAATTGGCTGAGAATCGGTTCTTTTCAAGGGATGGAACAGGCCAACAGTCATGGGAATAAAGAAGACAAGCGATTTGGTAAACTGCTCCCTTATGGATCAATTGCTATCAGTTCCTTAATGCATTGTGCAGCATTTCCCCTTGTCGACATTACTACGTGTACTAATTCGTGTGTATTTTTTTTTATTTTATTTTACGTCAAAAAACAGTTAAAAACTGCGTATGACGTCCTATGGGGAAAAGTGAATTGTGTGCACATTTTCAAAATTCTGTGGTCCCTACACCAAGTCATATATTACTTAAATTTTGAATTTTGAAAGGGAGAAAAAAAACAAAAACTCCCATGTAGTAAAATCTATTTTCAAAATAAATAAGCAATAAATTTTGAATTTTCAAAGGGAGAAAAAAACAAAAAAACTCCCATGTAATAAAGTGTGTGTGTAGTGAGTGTGCTTTTTTATTTGAAGAGATTTACAATTGTATCAACCTGCAAATAAATAAATGTGTGTGATAGTGATATCAAAACTGTTAAAAGAATATATAATTACTTAAATATTAAATATTTCTGTTTAGAAAGAAATTTGTACTTTCTACTCGACCAAATATCGTAATTTTTACTGTAAATGATAGGTTGTGCATTATCGTTACCATTTGTAAGTCGTTTGTTTGGGTTAGGTCTTCTTCGAGAAGGGTCCAACCAGTCATCCTGTTAATTGATGTAAATGTAAACATGGGTAATTGTAATTACCGACAAAATACATTGAAGATATTTTAAAAATTCAATCTGTGAGCCTAGACCAACTACATATAGTTGGTCATGGTCACTCTAATATCGAAACGTCAACTGCTTTCGATAAAACAATTGATACTCGCAAAAAAGTCAAAATTTAGTTTTGTTTTGTAACTTGTGAATTTGAGTTGTATTGTAGTTGATCTTGAGGACTACGATTCAACAAATGATGACAGATAAGGGTTCACTCTATTAACTTTAATACATAATTAATTTTTTGTGTATTTACTGTAAACTCAGGTAATAGAGGGAGGAAAACACATCCATAGATACTTCCATAATTTAGAGAAACAACTACAAAACTTGGTTGAGTAAAAAGCTCATATGTCTTTCTAAAAGAAAATCCGTAGTGTTTTAAATATATATAGATTGTTTTAGAGCAATAATTAAAATTTTGCTGAATAGTTGAGCAGCATTTACTGCTCCTCTAGAAGAGAACAAATCTTTGTACTCCAATTAATTTTGCATTATGAAATACGGTATTACTGGCGCACATTTTCTTGAGCCCTCATTTTGCTAGATGCAAGAGGAGTGGGAGGGTGGTTATTTCGTAATTGGTGATTAGATTTATTTTATCCAACGTTTTATTCTTCATTTCTTAAACTAATGTTAATAAATGAAGGTGGGTAGGTGTTCCGGGGCTGAAGAAAACGTGAGCGCATTCTAATGACAATTGTCTGTTGGCAACCCTGGTGTGACGCCGCCGTGCTTGTGTTCCGCAGGTGGCGCTGCGTCGCTGTCGCGGGGGTGTGCGTGCGCGTCGCCAGAGCGCAGCACCTGATGCGCGCGTGACGCAGGGCAGCAAAGCGTACGCCTGGAAGACGAATACAACAAATTGACGAACACGATGACGTCGGCGTACTTAAAGCCTTTGATTGAACAAAGTGTGTCGGTCAGTATGGTATCCGGTAGGCAGTCCAATATAATCGAACTTGTTTGTAATTTTACATTGTCTCTACTTTTGAGAGGCATTTGCAGAAATTCCCAAAATGGTTCTTCCCTATAATTGCCTGAGTAGGCAAATACGATCCTCGCTGATAATTCAGAATAATTCTTTTTTAGAAATGGTAATAATAATACGAGGGATGGGACATAAATCATGGCAACTAGTTTTTGTGATAATACGAGCACGGGTGTAAAATGTGAAGTATACAAATGAAAGGGCAAGGTATAAACTAAGAGCAAGATGAACGACACGCCCAAATTGTGTTTCTCTTAATTATTGAGGCATTTGAAATGACAAAACTGCTACCGGTACCGGTAGTTCAGTGCATCAATTGATGTCACTGCAGCGCCTCTGACCGGGAGGTCCTAGGTTCGAGTCTTGTTGACGGCAGAATTCTAGCGGCCGGCTGCTCTGATCAGTAGTTTTCCTGGTTTCTCCGATCAACGCCAGACGAATGCGGTCAACAACGGGCCACGGACCGTGCGCGATCTGTCTCCTCTTTGTCCTACCTCTCACACACACCTAACATGCACTACACTTCCACATTTTCCGGGAGACCGGTCGGGAGCTTAGTGCTTGTCCCGCCCGGGCGGTGCCCCGCTGGTGGGAGAGTCCTGGTTAGGGAAACCCCACTAGTCGACAGGTAGGTCGCCGGATCTCCATCCAGCGGGGGAAGATCACCGCCATCTCCCGAGAAAAAACATGCACTACACTAACGGGACTAATGACCGAAGCAGTTGACGCGCCCGGAAACATGAAAAAATCAATCAATCAAATCAAAAACAAAACTGCTTTCATGTTTCAAAGCATTTTAGCATATACGAGTTCACAGCATTCCAAAAGCAGTACGTGGTCGTTCGAAAGGTCCAATTAGGCAGGTGCTCCATTACCGCATAGTGCCACACCTGTCTACACACACACAGATCGTCACGTGCGTTGATGATCACTGGTTGTGACGCGTCCTCGCAGAAACTCTCCTGCACATCTCGAACCTGTCCGATACAGAAGGGCTTTATTCCCAAGAGTTTCCACCAGTTTCCCTGTGACATTCTCGGGCATTTCTCAAATGGAGAAAAATTGTCTTGGAGTATAAGCGCTGCCCGAAACATGTCACATTTCCTCTCGCACGGCGGTAGTTGGACAATTGATGTCACAAGCTAATGGAGACACGTACTATTGTGAACATTCCCTACTACAACACGTCTTTCACGCTACAAAAGAAATTGTGCGATCCGATAGCATATCTTTTAGAAAAAAAATAGTTGCCATGACTTCTGCTCCACTTTCTGCCTCCGTCTTCTCGTAATAATAATAATAATAATAATAATAATAATAATAATAATAATAATAATAGTTATTGTATTTGAATGTTGTTCCTGAAAGTTCTTTGATTAATTTTACAAGGAAATACCAATAGGAACCGTGTCATTCGGTGACTGCAAGAAAACAACGTTTTAGATGTTAAATTGAACGTTTCGAGGAGCATCGTGTTTAGAAATGAAGAAATTAAATCTAACACATCTAACATTGTTTTCATGCTAACACGCAATGATTTTCACATACCTGCTATTGATTTGTATTATAATATTTATTACTGCTATTATTATTATTATTATTATTATTATTGTAAAGAATATTGCGTCACCGGCCGGCAGCCCACACCTGACACCAATTGTTACGATTCTAGGTGGTGAATTAAAAGTCTCGAATTATTTTAACAGAAACGTTTATTTTGTTTCTTAACACAATCACTGAAAACAATTGATTATTTATTTACACTACACTTCTCTTCCTTTATTTACACTACACTTCTCTTGATTATTTATTTACACCACTCTTCTCTTGATTTATTTACACTGCACTTCTTTATTTATTTACACTCTCTTCTCTTACACACTCCACGTCTAAGCACTGGCCACAGTTCACTGCACTGATCACAGTTCGATGCACTGGTCACAGTTCACGTCACCGATCACAGTACGATGCACTGACCACGGTTCACGTCACTGAGCACAATCACTGCACTACTATTCTCCGCGATGCACACACTTCACAGTTCAGCTTCCACTGCGGACTTAAGACTGACTCGCGGCCGCCGGCCGCCGCGTATTTATATTCGGCGAAACAATCGAGAACTTTCCGGACCCCGCGCACTTTCTGGAATAATCCGCCGGCAGATGACGCAACCCGCGATCACTAGCAGCTCGTGGTGGCGCCGGCAGATGACGCAATCCCCGCGTACAGGTAGTTCGTGGGGGTGCCGGCCGGTGACGCAATATTCGTTACATTATTATTATCACCTAAATTCACAACTTAAGATGTTAGGTGTCAATTAATATAAAATCCAGCTCCAGGTTGCAATGTCTAATGGCTATCAGTGTTTCAAGACTTCTTACCGTTCATCCTTTCTTCTAATATCTTACTGGCCGTGTGCTTGCTCAGCAGTGTCGAATGTCGAAATAAGGACACGTCTTCCAGGAGTACGTTTTGCTAAAGCTCCTCCACTTTATTTGTGGTAGCCGAATGTAGATGGCCTTGCCATCATCGTCCGTTCTATAAAGAGCTGGCAATCGTCAGGATACGGTTCATACAATCTCCCACCGCTCACCACCTATGCGTAGCCCAGATCACGTTCTATCTGAACGTGGACTGTTTCGTCTTCTTGTGACCCCAAAAACATTGACACTTTGTACAATGCTAGAACAGGAAAATACAACAAAAATCATACCTTTAGATAATGTGTTAAGGACATGAAATCTTTTAGAAAATTAGTAATGAAATGTCATTACGCAGTTTTTAAAATTTCTATCGTGAAATTATGGACTTCTGTTGGTCCGGATAAGTTTAAGTCAGTCGTTATTTCCGGCAGTGAAGTACAAAAGAAGCCTTGCAGGGGCTTGTCACAGTGACTTTATGTTTGCACTCATGATGTAATGTTGGTAGCATATCAACAGTCAATAATCACACGTTTGGCAACATTTCACTTATCATGTCAGTATTACGCCGGAAATAAGGACATTATGTTTTAGTCTAATGTTCATTTGTAGCATGAGATTAAAACTCTAACTTGAAAGTACTACTTTTTCCGCGTTCATTCAAGAATGATTTGCAGCTTCATTTATTAGGCATAATACGTTACTCATAAGTAAGAAAACATGTTTCCTGACTAATTATGTTTCATTAACACATAACGTTTTCTTCATTCATACCTTTCTTTTAATCTCTTCCCAATTCTTCTCTGACTCTTCAGCACGCACACGCCTTGAGAAGGGCTTAGAATGCTTGACGGAGCTTCTAGGCCGAAGTACTAATCGCCTTGAATGGCGCTTGAACTCGAAAGAAACCTAGTAAGTCGATCACACATTGAGCACGCATGTATGCGCCCGGACAACATATATATGTCCATTTAATTACTCACAAAATTAGTAATTAAATAGTAAGTAGTAGGTAATTTCTTGAGAAATCATCACTTCTGCTTTCGTAATTGGCATTTCTCGTGAGTATAATAACTAACGATATCTACAGATGACACCTTTCACAGACAGTGATGGTTTTCTGAAAAATGTCGCACTTTCCTTCTTCCCGTTACATTCTGTATTAGCACATGTAAGAAAGTTGGGGCTGTAAATATGCCACAACTTCAGTAATGCAAGTAAATACAATGGAATATTTCAGACCACGAACATTTCAGCCATTCACCGTGTAATGAGCAGCGTTCATTATTTACTGTGCACGTTGCGATATACACTGTTATCTCTCCATTGTGCTCTATTTTGCTCTATTCTCAGTATATTGAGTCTGCAGCGCACTAACTGCCTTGAGATATAGCAGAGGGATTTTCACTCTCTGAAGGGCGAGCACCTCGCGTTTACCCAAATACTCACCACCCTTCCGGTGCGCTAGTTCACCAAGTCCTGTTCACTCACCCCAGTGCGTTTCCTAACCTGCATTGCCACTGGGTATTCAACTGTAGATTCTACACGAAAGACATTGCACATCATGAGCGTCCGACTCTGCATCGGGCATTGCCCTTATGAACTGGGTGACGAGCACAAGAGTTTATACAATACGAGCTGCACAATGTGCGCGTTGCGAAACGCATAATCCACCATTTGCGTAATGGCCCTTTTTTTTTTTAATACTCACTGCAATTCCCTGTGCGTTGCACACTACCCGTTGAACGCTGAGCTCTCAATGCATTGCGCTCTGTGTGTGGCACTATGGGATGTGCATTAAATTTCGCGTCATGTGCTATACACTGTTGCCGTGCACCATGCGCTGTTTTCGGCGCATTGTGCGTTGTGCTGTGTGCATTGCGCAGTTCGCGTTGTCGCGAGGCACTGTAGACTGTGAGGGGAGTTGCGAGCATTGCTCTCAGTTGCTTCCCTTCTCACTTCAGATCTGCGCTTCGCAGTGTGTGTAGAGACCGTACGTTCCTCAATTTGTGTAGACGTGGTACACTGGTTCATTCAATGCGCGGTTTTTTTATGAGCGTTGCAGTCTGGGCATTTCGCATTCTGTACCACGCTCTGTGATACTAGCACTGAGCACAGAAACTCTTACACTGCGCGTTGTGCTCCGTACGTTGCCCAGTTTGCTTGCGTTCCGTAGATGCTCGTCATCGCAGTTTTAACTGTTAACGTTAAATAAAAAGAGTAAATAAATAAATAAATAAATAAATAAATAAATAAATAAATAAATAAATAAATAAATAAATAAATAAAATAAATAAATAAATAAATAAATAAATAAATAAATAAATAAATAAATAAATAAATAAATAAATAAATAAATAAATAAATAAATAAATAAATAAATAAATACGTAGCGCTCATTCCGCGGCGTAATTGGCGTTGTATGCAGAACGCTGAAGGCTCCGCGCGGTGCTCTTTCCCCATGAGTCCGCATTGGCACAGTGCCCTGTACACTTGCACGATGCTTTTGCATTGCTCTCTTTGCGTAGCGCAGTCCGCATTGCACACAATACATTGTAGGCACTGGGGAATGCGCTTTGCATTGCAGTCTTTGCGATGAGCACAGTACGCCAAAGTCTCTGCGCGGTGCTGTTTGCATTCCGCTCATTGCGCTGTACACAGTACGCTGAAGACTATGTGCGAGCTTTTTGCAATCTTGTCTTTGCGTGCGCAGTCCGCATTGCCACAATACATTGTGCCTCTGGGCAATACCTTGCATTGAGTCTTTGCGCTGAGCACAGTACGCCAAAGGCTCTGCGCGGTGCGTTTCGCATTGCGCTCTTGCGCTGCGCAGTTCGCGATGATCACAGGTATGCTCTGCGCGGCTCATTGCATTGCGTTCTTTGCGCTGAGCACCGTTCGCTGTGCTTTAGTCGCGCCTTGAGCACAGTACACTGTAGGCTGTACGCGGTGCGTTTGTGTTGCGCTCGCCGCGCTGTCCGCGACGTTGGCCGCTGTGGCTCGCGCGGTGCTTTTCCCGCTGCGCGTGCGCTCGCCGTGCACTGTGGACAGCTCTGGCAGCAGCGCGTGCTGTCCGACGTGTGCGGTGCGCAGCGTGTGTAACGTGGTACCTGTGCGCGCGTGCACTTGCGCAGCGGGGGGCCGAGAGGGGGCGCGCAGCAGGTGCAGCGGCGGGGGGCGGCCGCCCCCGCCCCGCGCTGAGCGTCGACCGCGCCGCCCCCGCCCCCGCCCCCTCCACCGCCGCCGCCGCCGCCATGAGCGACTACGAGCGCATCCGCCTGGTGATCCTGGGCGGCGCGGGCGTGGGCAAGAGCTGCATCGTCAAGCGCTTCCTCTTCAACACCTACACCGACAAGTACCGCAGCACCGTCGAGGACCTCTACAACCGCGAGTACGACCTGGGGCAGGTCGTCCTCAAGGTGAGTGCCCAATCTTCCCCGCAACCCCTGCCGCCACGCCTTCTTGGTGTAACGGTTAGGAATCGAACTGTTGTACCCTAGTTGCTGTGAACTTTAAGGAAACTCGTTCGCGTTCCTTCTTTCGGAGGGGAAGTAAATCCGGTTATCCCATGTTGTAGATTTACTGCATGTAAAAAGATCCTCAAGTCTAAAAGAAGCCTCTGAGCAAAATTCCAATCGCCTGTTTCGACGCCGAAGAAATGCCTCCTTTTTCTACTAGGCGGTAAAAACCATCGCGGAATTTGCGTGGTCAGGCGGAGGAGCAGGCTTGTTTGGTTATGGGACGGATTGGCAATTGCACACACACTACCGTTAGAAGTTGGCATTATCGTATCGTTTGCCATCAGACGCACCCGACGCATCCGAAGGAACCTATTATTTCCATGTTTATCGTAACGTTACGTAGAGAGTTCGCCCACGCTAGGCTTAAATATATAAATAAAAAATGAAAATATTTTACAAAAAATAATTTTCGAAGCATGATGACTAGGTGACCTAAAACATCACAGAAATATCAATAAAATCTCTTAAAATGTTTTTAAATGTTGTAAAAGTAAAGAACAATGCGTAAAAAATTGAGAAAAACAATTAAGATGAACAACTCAAGCTCATGGATATGTTACTGCTGTAATCGAGACTTCTTCCTTTCATTCAAGTGAACTCAGCTTGCAAACGTTTGGCTTGGACAGTTCTTTACCGGGAAATTTGTTTCAGTTATCCCGAAAACGACCGAATCGACATTGGCGTTGGGAGCCGTCACAGGGACCTTAAATTTCATTCAACGGCTAAAATGACAATTTCTGGCAAAATCGAATAAGCTACTCAGGAAGTCTGTGGACAACATTTATTGCAGCTCGCAAACATTGTTTGAAGCAAGTACTGTTCAAATGATTTTAAAATCGATGAAGTCAGGGAAAAAATGCTTTAAAACCGCCGAAAAAGGTAAAAATGGCTTATTAGACGAAACTGGCGAAACATGCAAAAAGCGGGATTCAAAAATGGGTCATTTCCTTTGTCGTAACATAATATTAATGTCTATACTAAGAGGAGTTGTTCTAAAGTGCAAAGAAAAAAATTCATTCCATTCCGCAGACTGCGTTGCGCCTCGTGTAAACCCAGACGTGCGCTCCTTGAGTGTGGTGTGCGCAGGTGGACATCCTGGACACGGCGGGCGACATGCAGTTCCCGGCCATGCGCCGCCTCAGCATCGCCACGGCGCACGCCTTCCTGCTGGTGTACGCCATCACTCGGCCGCGTCCTTCGCGTGCGTCAAGCGCTGCTTCGAGGAGGTGCGCGAGCAGCGGGCCGACTTCCAGGAGATCCCCATCGTGGTGGCCGGCAACAAGCTCGACCTGGCGGCGTCGCACCGCGAGGTGCCTCTCGAGGACGTCTCCGAGTGGCTCTTTTGCGAGCTGCCCAAGCTCAGGTGAGCGACCCATAAGCACCCCCTCACATGCACCCCTACCACAGTTCGAGGACGTCTCCGAGTGGCTCTGCTGCAAGATGTCCCAGCTCAGTTGCGCCAACCCATAAGCATCCCACTCACATCCACTCCCTCACATGCACCCCTACCACAGTGAGTGATCGAGGACGTCTTCGAGTGGCTCTGGACGTCTTCGAGTGGCAGTTCCCTCCACGGACCGCGCGTGGTCTGTCCTTCCCATTCCTTGTCCTATCCTCTCCCCTTACACACACTTACACTAACAAGCACTACACTACCACATTCCGGGAGGAGTTCGTAGAGCTTGTCCGGCTGGGGCGTGCCCGTTGGTGGAGAGTCCTGGTTAGGGGGAAACCTTACTAGCCGACGGTATGTGGGCGTCGGATCTCGCATCCAGCGGGGGAAGATCACCGCCATCTCCCGAGAAAAACATGCACTACACTAACGGGACTAATGACCAGAGCAGTTAACGCGCCCGGAAACATGAATAAATCAATCAATCAATCAATCAATCTCCTCGAAGCTGTTCTGCGATTTGTTCAAGCTCATGTTCGCCAACTTATATGCTCTCCTTTGCATTCATCCCTTTGCACAGATTAGTGAATGCTGGACGACGTTTCCAATTGTCCAAGCCCGTGTGCACCAACCCATAGCCAACCCCCATCCCTCACTACAGTTCCCAGTCCCTCACATGCATTCCCTCACATTCACGTCCTCACCTATACCCCCTCACATGGAGCCCCTCACGTGCACTCCCTTACATGCTTCCCTTCGGACACTTTGATCGGAGAAACTACGGAAAACAACTGGTCAAATACCTCTGCTGGAATTCCTCTCCAGACAGTAGCTGAACCCAACCTGGTTATGTAGCTACTGACGAAATTTCTACCACTGTTGGGTCGCAAAACCTAGGACCTCCCGGGCGGAGACACTGCAATGACATCAGTGGCCAACCTGAGTCGCCTCAGCGGATGGTAATAGTCAGGCAGATCCGTTTCCCCTACGGATGAAACCCCTGTCGATCCATGAGGAAATTGTGGTGGTGAAAGCAGGTTTGTGGCATGTTTTTCTTGGGATCCTCCGCTTTCTCTGCCTATCAATCTACTACTAACTCTTTCATCACTAATAACAACATTCTCCTTTCCTATCACTCCTCCAACTAAGCCTTTTACCTCAGCACAAAGGCTAGTGGCTGAGGAACTTAACAAGGAAACCTGCCCTTACAATATGATCTGAGAGAGACACGACCTCTTCTCACGTAAAGGTGGTGCTGAACTAGGACATTTGTGACGGTGGAGGGTGGCGCGCATGTGCGTGAGTCGATGGCTAGTCGACAACTTCTTCAAACAGACTTGGTGAAATGAAACTCAGGGAGTAAGCACACTCCGAGGTTTATTGCTTAAATGAAAATATGCAAAGTTATACAAATTTCCAATGCAAAGTCTAAAATGGTAGTGGACCTGATACAATGCTCTCTTACTACACACTTACAAACTATATACACTTTGTGCCCACTTCTATTCCCAGATAGAGGATGGAGAGGGAGAGACGCTTGGCGTCGCCCGATGCAGCAAGCACGCTCCCGGTGGTCCTTATCAAGAGAGTGACGAGCGCAACGAGCGAGGGAGTTCATGACGGCCGAACCCAGTGTGACTCTCGAAATTATGTGGAGGTCAAAGGGGCACACGACAATTATTGAAATATTCTACACCCTATCTGGGCGAGGGATGAGAACGGAGTTCCAGGAAACATTTTATAGGGGTCATAGACGACGCTCCCTTCTTCTGATTTAATTGAATGCGTAAGCCCTCTCTTGCTCCGGAGCACATGGTTGATTGATTGATTTTTTCGTGTTTCCGGGCGCGTCAACTGCTTTGGTCATGGCCCGTCAGTGTAGTGCATGTTTTTTTCTCGGGAGATGGCGGCGATCTTCCCCGCTGGATGGCAGATCCGGTGCCGACTTACCGTCGGTTAGTAGGGTTTCCCCTAACCAGGACTCTCCCACCAGCGGGCACCGCCCCAGTCAGGGACAAGCTCTAAGTCCCGACCGGTCTCCCGGAATATGTGGTAGTGTAGTGCATGTTAGGTGTGTGGTGTGTGTGTGTATGAAGGGAAAGGGGATAGGACAAGGAAGAGGAAGGACAGATCGCGTGCGGTCCTGGCCCGTTTGTTAGGGTACTGCTCCGGCATTCGCCTGGTGTTCGGAGTACATGGTGTACTTAGGATGCAACTGGTGTGTGTCTGTGCGCAGGGCGAAGGTGATGGAGTGCTCGGCCAAGGACGAGTACAACGTGCGCGACATCTTCCGCACGTTCGTGACGCTGTCGCGCATCCTGCCGCCGTCGGCCGACGACTCCGCCGGCGGGCTGAAGCGGCGCTCCAGCGCCTACGTGAGCGCCAGCAAGGGGGGCCGCGGGCGGCTGGAGGTGTCGCGCGCCAAGCCGCGCTCCCGCTCGCTCATTCGCCGCTCCAGCCGCAAGGCCAAGCAGCAGATGCGGGACGCGCACGCGGACGACTGCCACGTGTCATAGGCGGCGCCCCGCCCCCCGGCCCCGCCCCCCGCGCCCCCGGGCGCCTCGTCCGACCGCTCCGGCCCCGGCACCGGCCCCGCCCCCGTAGAGACAGACGGATCAGTGTCTTATGAGGTGTCTTGGTTGGCGCCCGGTGAGCAGCGGGCGGGGCCCCCCCCGCGCCCCGCCCGCCCTCGCACCCCCCCCGCCCGCACGCCCGCAGGGGCCCCGCGCCCCCTCCACGGCGCACAGGGCCCCGCGCGCGCCAGCGCCCCAGCACTTCTTTTGTGAAACTGCAAGTTTTAAAAAAAGTCTATTGAGCATATTCAGATAGTATATTATTACCTACGTTGTGAATGCCTTGTATATATATTTTAATTGGTGTTACTCGCAGCAATTCTGCTTTCTTGAAGACAGAGGAAGTTAGCTAGGTTCTTTGTTTAAGAGAAAGGGCGGGCGGCACGGGCCGGACGGCAGCGGCCCCGGCGGCCTCCCCCGCCGCCTGGTTGTCGGCGCCGCCGCCGCGCGCAGCACCGTCGCCAGGAGCCTCGCCGCCACCTCGCCCGCCTCGGCCCCCGACCGTCCTCCCCTCCCATGCTAAGCGGGGAAGGGTTCGCTCGCGGAGTGGCACGCGGGGCCCAGTGGGACGGAGCTACGTGTTCTCCGTAAGGAACTTAGAAACTCTCTGCACCACGGACGCCGATAAGGGCTGATAGGGGATTGAGAGCTGGTCTTGATGTGCCGATGTTTTCTCTTCTGAGCAGAATATAATTTATGTTCATGAACAAGTAGCGTGTCGCAATTTCTATTAACTCCGGTTGTTCAGAATCAATGTCCTTCTCCAAATAACTGAGATCGGCGCTTACATTGAATTAGCTGTCAGTAAACGTAATAATTGCACCTTTCTGTCCTTTGATGTAGTAATGTTTGACTTGGTCAAAGAAAAAGAAACGGCGGAAACAGTATAGTCCAGTTGGTATTTTTTTAGATTTCTTTTGAACTTGAGAACGTTAAAAAGAAAATGTTTGATTGCACATGCAGGATTGTGAAATTGAATCCTCCCGGCAGCCGAACGAATATGAATAGCATAGGGTGACGAATCTTACCGCCAATAATAAATATTTTTCCCGGATTAAGAAATAAGAACATAGATTTAAATGTTTATTATAAGTTAGTTTATTATAATTTTAATGTGGAGATAGTACACAAAATTAATTTTAGGACATTGACTTCTTGACGACGTGTCCTTGTAAAAAGGGCTAATAGAATGTCAATTGTCGTCCTCTAGATCTCTTTAGAACCATTTGGGAGATAGAGTTCAATTGTTCTATTCAGCTTCCGATTCGACTTTTCAATTCGCCGTATCAATTGATAATTTCGCCAGGAAACCCGCGTATAGCAATCACATCGCGAAGTATTCAGATGCATATAGGTGCCACATCCAAAGGCCGTGAGTGAAATGAAGGAAGAAATTATAAAGCTCTCCCCAGATTTCTTCCCTAAGTAAAGGTCCCAAATCTTCATTTGTTCCAACAAGTTGGAAAATATCTCAGTAATAAAGGGAAACGCAAGCAAGAAGTTATTTTCGGGCACCAATAGGTGAACCTCAGCTTGAAGATTCTGCAAGGTTCCTAATTAGCTTGAAATTGATATGACGTAACTCACAATCAGAACAATCATGAAAACTCTGTGAATTGTAAATGCGATCCTGCATAGTTCTTGCATTCTTTTTTCAGAAAGAAAGCAGTCGAACATCAAATCTTTCTGTTCTGCCAGCAAAAATTCGAAACACGTTTCCTTTTCCATTTATGTCAAACCGCCCTTCCTTCTAATAAGCAGAGAGTACAAATGCAAACCGTCTACGGTTGTCTGCAGGAACAAACTTGTCTGCAGGAACCAGTTAGCCCGACTGTCCGGGAGATACAGAATGGTGCCAACATTTCAGTCGATAAGTTTAATCTCCCTTCAGAAATAAATGCAAAGTTAACCGAGCTTTTTCGATGAGCCCGTCTAAGGCCTAATTCACAATGCAAATTTAAACGTAACGTAATGTTGTAAACATAGCGTTTTACACGTAAAAACAAGCACTCACAATGACAAACGTAAGCTGGAACATAAGTTTTGCCTGAACCAATGTGATGTCAACGTATTGAAGCTTGATCGATTCGTTTCTAGCGTGGTGGAAAGATCTTTCCATCATGGTTTTTAGCTTTTTCTTCGATTATACTATCGATTTTTCTTTATATATGTCTATGTATTAAAAATGCGAGCATTTCCTTTATTTTATAAACAATGTTTCTCTTGTACATTTGAGAAATTCGTCAAACTAATTATTTTATTCGACACGTCAAGTTAAAGTTCAAAAAATGGCCCAAATTCTTACTTTCAATCATCGCATCAAAATCATTCGCAAACTAGTTAATTACATAACAGTAATGAAATGACATACCCACAAACTACCTTAACATAATCTAAAATCCACTGTTTGTTTCTTTCATGCTGCTCTCTGATTGGTCTTCGGTAGAATTCCGACATAAACTTAACGTAAAAGCTTGGTGTTAGTGAACTCTTAAGTTTCAGGATTTACGTCTACGGTTACGTAAGGCATTATGAATGGTCTAGCTTAATAACTTATTTCTAGATTTACGTCTATAGTCTACGTCTTGGTGAAGTTTCAGGATTTACGTCATTATGAATGGTCTAGCTTAATAACTCATTTGTAGGTTTTGCGCCTACGTTATGTTTACGTTTAAGTTTGCATTGTGAATGAGGCCCAACACGTCTTGTCCTTCCCCTTACCACCCGAGGCAGCTGGCGGCGGTGGCGGTGGCGGTGGCGGTGCGGGGCGGCGGCGGCGGCGGCGGCGGAACGGGCGGGGTCGCCCCCGGGGCCGCGCCGCCCACGCCCGTCGCTTCGCCCGCGCAGTGTCGTTGACTTGGGACCACGCGTAGACGGGGCCTACCCCACCCCCCCCCCCCCCCCCGCTCCGACCCCTCCTCGTTGTCTCTTACTCTATCTCTCTCTGCCCTTCCCCTTTGCTGTGTCGGCACTCAAGTTTGTAGTTTGGGGGTAGCTGAGTGAAAGCACGTCATCACGATCCCAGGTGGACGTTAGATTCCCCCCGATATGGTTGATCTTTCAATAGACGTGTTCATGCGGACAAGGAAATGTTATCGTACGGTTTCTTTATGTTACGAATCTGGAATGTTTTTCTTTAGAATTAAAGTGCTTTGTTTTGTGTCGATATATTTGTCTTTTTTCATTTGTTACTAGACACATTATCGTGTCATAATCTGTTTAATCAGGTTCTTTACAAATGTATATTTTTTGTAAATATTTAGTCTAAAGTGCGCCTGGTATGTCTCGTGATGACGTTCTCCAATGGTTTGGGCACAAATCTGTCGTAGTCTTGTTGTCTCGTCTGTAATGGCTGTTACCGTGAAATGACTTGTAATGTAGATATAAGAACGTTGTTGTAAGTCGATGAATTGGGAATGAGGTACCTAAACCATGCGCAGTGCGAACTAAATGGATGATAAAATCTCCAAATCTTCCACGAACGTGGCTAGCCATTGGAGCCGCATGCAGGGTGGATTCTAGTCATTGGCCGGCGGCATGTTACCTTCCATCCTCGACTGTGAGGATCACGGTAGCTCACTTCAATGGCCGGTGCTCCTGACTTGATCGCCGCCATATTTACGGATTTGAAAGTGGTGTAACGTTCAAGATGAGAGAAGAATCTGAGCGGAAGAGCATGGCAAAGAAACAGAAGAATTTGTTCTCTTTAACAGCTTCCCTTTAAATACTATTTTTGTTTTTCTTGAAAGTCCCAGTCCTTCAAACCTAGTGACATTTTTCAAGACGCATTCTGCGATCGTCCATCTCAATGCTACTTCTAATAACATGAAATTATTTTCCTTCGACCTCAGAGAGTGCATTCCTTAGACGATTGGTAACACGCAATCCCCTGTTCATCACATTGAAAAGTCCAGTGAAGATTCAATATTGCGAGCGTGAATTATAAAATAAGAGATTATAAAAGAGTAATATATTCCTCAGCCAAATCTTTTTCCATAATGTCCTCTTATTTCACTCTTTCACCATTCGCTTTTCTTGACTGCAGTCGTACAGAAGGCGTCCCAGATCATGGACTTCAAGGGGCGTTTGACCCCTCTTTCAAGCAGTTGTTCTGTAGCCCATTGCTTATCTGCCAGCGGGAAGTGGACCCTTTGCTCTGGGGTCTGTCGCCCCTCATTACCTCTTCAGTCCAGTTTACTCCTTGGGGTATCTTGGAGACTCCGTTCCATACCACCTCTTCGATATTACCCGCAGCCCTCACAGATAATCCACGAAAACTCCCCGTAGATTGCTTTGGAAGGAGAGGTGATCTCTATTCTGGGATCGATCGTTTCTCCCCGATTTTTCGCCTTTCCATATCCCCGTTGGGGATCGTCCATGAAATCCTTTGAGAATCCCGGAACACCCTTGGAATCTCTCGCAATCTCCCTTTGAATTCCTGAAGTCGTTTTGATGTCGCGTTGAGACGCCAGAAGTCCCCTGGAGATCCCTGGAATCCCCCCGCCCTGGAGTCCTCCTGACCCTCTGGAGGCACGGGCGGCGCGGCCGCGGTGCGCCCCAGCCTCCGCACCGCTCCCGCGCCCCCTCCCCCCCCCCCACTTTCTCCTCCTCCCCCCTCTCCCACTTCCTCCTCTTCCTCAACACAGGTGTTTCTATGTATAATTCCTGTCGCTTGTCGCATTTCTCAGTGTTAAATGTTCCGTGTCTCATGTATCAACAAGATATATCGTGCCTGTGTCCATATTTATCACTGTCCATTTTACCAAGGCAATACCAAGGTAAAAAAAGTAAAATAAAATAACAGTGTTCCACAATTCCAAATTTTGAATTGTTCCCTTCGAGACGAATTCCAGTCATATAGGAAGTGTCTCGACCCATGTGATGGCCCGAACCAATACACAAGTTCTCAGTGTACTTTTGTATTCTGCACTTACATCTGAAATTTGTATGGTACTGTATTTTTGGTGCTTTTACGCAATTTTGCACAAGACATCACAAATGAATTAGAACTTGAAGCATTTCCTCTACGTACTAATATTAATGACACGCAGGAAACGTTTGCTATTATTATTCAAACCATATTAACCAGAGAACATTTCAATATTCGCCTTACATTATATTTGTCGTTTGCAGCAAGAGTAGATACTGAAAGTAAAACTTAGATATCAAAATAAGAATAAAGACATTTTAAGTAGAATTTCTGTTAGTATCCTCGCTATCTCTGGACGTATAATCCGTACGTGTTTAACGGCAAAAAATAACCAGTAGTCTCCATCATAACTGTTTGTAAGAGGGCACTTTGCACCTCACTTTTCTCGAAATCTGGTTTCTGCTAGATTCCCCTGCAATGTAGGAAATTTGTAAATAAGCCAGTCGATGTACTCCTCCCCGGATCCGTTCTTGAACTGAGGTCTGTGTAGAAGACACCTTTAAAGTCGTTAAATACCTGCAAGCCCGACCCAGAGAACATAGAAGTCATGCCAGAGATGATGACTGCTATGTACATACAAAACTAGACGACTCCTCCTCGGTACCAACATCACTCTCCAGTTTTTAATTTATTTCTTTTTCCTCCATTTGGACTCTCCATTTGGAAGCAATAAAGCCAATGAGCGGGGTGCACGATATTACTGGCCCGGGCAAACGCACCCAGCCCCGTCGGAACGGTCCCAGGGCTCGCAGGCATTTGGCGGTCGATGCCTTCCTCACAAGTGTACATAGCTCCGAATGAAACAAGTGGTGAGTGTTAACGGGTAACATGTAAATAGCTGCCACCCCCCCCTTTTCCCCCCACACACGGTCCCGGGGGGCAGCGTGTTTTGCGATGCGAGCCTCGGCCCCCTAGCCCGGAACACAGCGGGCACTGCCCATGGGCATGACGCAAGGCCAGGGCCGTCAGTCGCTCCCCCTCTAGGGACCTTCGCAGTGGCGGCCATGCCTAGGCAAGGCACACGGCCTTGCACACGTCCTGCCCAGGTCGGTCACGATGCAAGCAGGCCGTCGCGACGATTGTCCGTTTCATTTTAGCAATATCAAAAGAATGAAACCACGGGCATATAGAAGGATTTTCTTAAGAATGAGCTAAAGTGACAGCTCGGTGAACAAGTGAACATCTCATATAATTCAGAGAAGTATCCCTCCGCCGCGACAGCTGGTCAGCCACGCCTCTTCGTATAATGTTTGGTTATGGCTTCCGTGAAGACACCAGTATACAGAAGTCTTAACAGTTTCACTGAGGTATATGCACGTATGCGAATACTGTAAATATTTAAATTTAATTACGTATGTGGAAAATCTCTTAACATGCTCCCACAATCAGTAAAAGAAAACGTCCACGAATGTAAATAGAAAGTTCTCGACACACAACAGCACAATAGCCGGGAAACACGGTCACCATTATGCATTTCACATTCATGTATCCGTTTTAAAATAAAATGATATTTATCGCACAAAAAGTAAATTCGATGTAATGTTTATCAAAAAGAATTTTACAGAAGAGCATATAACACTGCACTTCATTATTTCAATTATTTTCGTGGCGCATTATATTTTTATCGGACGAGGACATTACAAAAGGAAGCGTCGAAGCCATTTACAAGTTAACCAACTGCAAACGAACGAATGCAGGAAGGGAGTCTAATGGGCTTAAAGGACACAACGACCACAGAACCTTCAGTTAGGTTGCCAGCACTAGGTGTCACTTTGTCTCATTTTTAGGAAAATCTTTCTATACCTCATGCTCATGCACAATACGAAACTTTGGGACCTTCAATGATAGAAAACTAAATTATATTCAATAAGTGTGTTATAATATTACATTTTGTTTCAAATTATATTACAATAACTTATTTAATTACATATTATAATGCTCTTGTATATAATATATTATATTTCGGAATTGTTACATATTCAAAGCTTTTCGATAAGACGAACTGTTTTTTAGAAGATAGAATAATATTTTCCCAAATAGTGTAGTTCTTACTAAATTGACTCAAGGAAATAAGTTTCTTGGTTGTCCAATAATTATCAATTCTCTTCGTTCAAATAACAAAAACTAAAATAAATTATTTTCATAAAAGTTCAGGAAATTAGAATCCCACTGTTACCTCTCCCTCAGTCAATTCCTTAAACCTTCAGTTGTCATCGTTCCCTTAAGACTTTTCTTAAAAATTCAGTACATCCTGACACTTTCAATCGTGAATAATACATAAATTAGAAACTGCTTGACTGAAGATTGCCTCAATTACGTAATGTATAATATTACATTATATAATATTATTATTTTATATATTGATTATAGTATATTGTAAGAAGGCCTTTTTCTCTTCAATTTTGTCTATCAAACAACTCAAAATTACGTTAATGATTTCAGAATTTATATCGAATGCTCTTTTCTCTTAGTTCTTTGAAACTGTGTACCAAAGATGATGTTTTACATTTGGCCGCCACTGGTTTCGCTTCTCTTTCACCTCTCTCCCTGAACAGTGCTGGAGCTACACAATTTTGGCCCCGGAGCAACGCTAAAACGTAGTTCCATTCTCCCCACAAAAATTCAAAATATGAGAGTTGTATCAAGAAAACTATATGAATTATTTTTTTAAACAAATAACATAACTTACAACTTTTAAGCTAGAAAAAGGTTTTGGAGTTATATTTTAAATAATTTTCAGCAAAAGTATTTCGTGATCAAATAATACAATTTCCACGTGACTTAAAATCTAAAAAAGTTTGTGTTTAGTTAGTATTTAATAAAATCGCTTGTTAAATACATGAAATGATAAATATGAATTTCAGAAGAACCTATTTTAATGTTAGCGTCATTTGACTCATTTCATAAGTCATACTATACTATTACTTACTCCTAGAAGTAATGACTATAATTACTATTTAAGGTAAAAAATCAATTGAAAATTTTATGAAATATCAGACTAATGTACCGCGACTTATAAAATTACGATAACTATTTTCTCGAGTTCTAATTTCTTTTTTAATTTTTTTCACCAGTCCCTTGGCTTGCGGGCGATCGCCCCGTCTGCCCGTGTCTAGCACTGGCACTGTTCCTGACGAACAAGGAACCCCTGAAGGCTAGCATGCCATTTTCTGGTGAGATAAAAACGCGGAACGAGGAATGACATTAAATATACCACAAAAAACATTTTCTAAAAGACATGCATGAAGTAGATTATACACTACAAACTGCTAAGAGATCACCTGTATACTTTTATTGTTTTTTAAATTCTTCCAACATGATTACGCCTCACATATAAATGAGGATACCTCATGTAGAAGGGGTGAGTCTTGGTCTAGGTCTTTTGTCTATTGTGGTCGACCAAGAAATTTCGCTTATTCACTCATAATCATTCTCTTTTTCCACTGTGTTGTTTATTAATTAATAAGAGCATGTGACCCCGCCACTCAAAACGTACGAATTTTAGTTTCAGAACATCAGACACAGGTTGATTTAAATGCGGCTCCACGAATGGTGTCTGGAAGAGACTTTTAAGATTCGCTAGAGAAAGCAACCGGTCTCACAACACGTGTTTTCCGGCTTTCCAGAGTGTTCTTGGGGCAGGGTGTTTATTGCTCATACTCCTCTCGTTTTGACTGTCCTTCTTAGTACCAATGTGAAATTCCACCTACCTATTTACTGAATATTTCCCGTCGCTGATGCTTTCATGGTCGCTTTCGATTTTGGGGACAAGTATTTGTTTCTCTTCGGCAAAATTTGGCTAGATCTGATCTTTTTAGATTTGCACATACAGCTTCCAATCTACATTAAAGGAAAAAGAGATGTATTACCCTAAGACTTACATTGTATTACAAAGTGATGTATTCGCTGATAAATTTCGAGGAGTGTTTTGCTCAATTTCTCTCTTTTTCTGATATCTTCAGAATTTCCTAAATAAATTGGCGTTGCCCTGAAAGCAGATCGCTGTCCCTACCTAGTTGTTATGCTATTGTTGAATTTAAAATACATGCTTCTAGTGGCCTGAATATTTTCAAATGTAATGTAATAAAATTGTATGAAAGAATATTTTGCCTTATGAACTAATGTAACTTTCTCATGAATTTCTTATGAATTCGAAAATAATTTTCTTCGTCTCATCGACAAAACATTTGTCTATCCACTCTGCCTTTCCTTAAGTAAACGAGTATAAAAACTGGCTTCATTTTCGACGTGGTAAAATATCATTTTAAGAAATATCTACTAGAAATCGGAATGTTAGCCTCAAGCAAACTTGTCGTATTGAACAAAACCTCCTGTGAATTCCTTATGTTTATTATAGATATATGCTATATTGCCCAAACTCATCTAATTGACGTATCCTGAAAATATTAATATAAATATCCATAAACTAGCTAGGCAAGTGTTTATTATAATGCTTGTATATCGTGAAGACCGGTGTATTGTAAGAAGATTCCTTAACTCTGTATGTCATTGCCCAAATAATACTTATTGTGTTTGCAATTTGACACCGGCAAATAAGTTGCGAAACTAATAGAAAGCAAAAGTTAGTCTTATTCATAAAGTGCGTGTCCCGTTCACGTAGTGTTTGTTCCTGTTGCAACACTTTCCTCGGGTAACCTTCTCGAGCAAACACATGTTTGCAGTGCCAAAGGGAAGATGCTTTTCTGAAGAGGAAATGTGACAACACTGTCTAAACACTGCACTGAGGAGTTGAATTTTGTGATAAACCAGTAACTTTGCATCCACATCCACAGTGCATCCAAAATGCATTCACAGCTGAGAAGAAACTTATTTTTCTTCTGAGAACGTGTGAAATAGTTCTAGAACAAATAAAATGTTCTCATGTTTGTTATCTATTTTACTAATAGACATTTTCAATGAATCTTTAATGCATTTATGGAGAATTATAGGATTCTTAATATTCTGAGAAGATGAATCCATCTCAAAATGCCTGAAACAGACAGCCAGAAAAAGCTAGTGGAATGCTACTTGAATCTAGTGGAAACTCCTTACAATCTTACAGTTGTGTGAAATTGCAGGTGTATTTATTTCTTTACAAACTACCATACAATTTTTTAGAATGAAATTACGTATTAATGTGTGTTTGAATGTCTCAATCAAGGAAAACAATGATATTTTATAACATTTTCTCGTTCATAATATTGGAAGGGCTAATTCATTTAGATATTGAGCATTTTGTGGAATATTGACCCAAAGGTAACAGCCACTTATTCTAAGAGTACATTAAACAGCATTCTGTTGCCTGTTGCATGAGAAACAAGAGTTTACATGACTTGAGCCAAGAACAATACAGAAAAGGAGTTATATAAAAGACGCCGAATAAATACGATCTCGTCCGACGACCATGAGCAACAGTCACCGCTCTTTTGTCCGAGTGAAATAATCTAGCCTTTGAGAAGCGAATTAGTAGCAACTGCGTCACATTATAACTTCTTCAATCGAAGTTGTCGAGATCGCGTTTATTTGCCGTTATACACAGTAGTGATTGCTCCACATTGTATCTATCTGCCCAAGAAAACCCATTGACATTCCTTGCTTTATAGCGCTGAGGCCAGGAGTCTCCAAAATCAATATGTCATGCTTTCAGGAAGACAATGAAAATTTTCTTTCGTCGTTATGAAAATATTACCCAATTATCTTTGTTCAGTTGTTTCATTCATGATGACGCAATTTTTATAAGGAATCCTTTCCTTTTTATGTGATGAAAGTACGGTCAAAGAACTATTCGTAATGATTCTCAAGCTGGCTTACTTTTTAACGCTGATGTAATAATCCGGGAATAAAAAATCCGCTTTGAGCGTAGCGTTACTTATATGCTCAGAAATGCGATGGTGTACGTAAGTCCAGTGATAGACGAAAGGGAAATTACTCCACGTTGCCGACACAACTCGAGATATAACAGCACATGCTGCCAATATCACTCAAGTCAATCCAACTGTTCGTCCCTTGTGATTCAAGTAGAACATTGACGAAAAAGAAAATGTTTTGAGTTTGGCAGTCTTTCCCAGGATAATTTCATCACTGGATTCCAATCTGGTATATTCAGCTTATTTCGCAAGGCAACTACCACACATGCTGGCTTATTTGTGCGATGTCAATAATAAAGAAAATCTACACCGTACAGAAGTTATTTAAAACTCATACTAAATTAATTTCACTGGGTCTCGCACAGCACGAAATACTTGGGTTTTTCTCGTCAATCATGGATCTAAATATCATGTGTGAATTATTTGAACTTAGTAAACCATGTTTTTCATGTTCTGTGCACCTGCACGCCACAATCGGATGATAGAAGAACTACGATTTTGCGTAGTCTCAGAGATCAATTTAATGACCAGAGTTCTCTCCTGTTGTGGTCTTCGGGATTGCAGGCAATGAAAGCGATGAGTTGTTTAATTCTTTATTGCTTTATTGTGTCAGAAGCTCGGGAGAACGTTAGTCCCTTGGAGACCCCTACCTTGGCGTGCGCGCGCCCTGTCGAGAGCTCACGGCAACTCCTCGCACCGGGCCGCCTTGCTCCCAGAGGGCTCTGCGCTCACATCCACTCAAGCTCAAGTGCGTGTGCCTGCGTATTCGCAAATCGAATTCTTTCATTGGCTCAGTGAGCGTCTTTCAACCAGGTATTTTCAAGTTATTGATACCCACCAGAGAGAGAGCACTAGATACTATTACTATTACTGTCAGCATGCTGAGCGTGCTTTGTATGTTATTTTCCCTTCTTAGAGCTGGATTAATATGTATACACCTAGATGTAATGTAACCTCCCATGCCGTTCCAACCATATATTTGAAATATGGAATATTTCAAAGTGGATCAAAAACTTGTCTTGCTTACGAAAATATCGACGTTTGTGTCACTTCGTAGCTTTAACTCCTACTCTTCACGCCCTTACCTCCCCGAGGGCGAGAACAGGCGCCATCTTGGGACGGCGTCCACGAGATGGCGGCGGATGCAAATGGCAGAAATGAGAGCAGGAATCCATGGCAATGTTGAAAATTGTGGAAATGTGTTGTTTCTTGTTGATTTTATTGGTTTTGCGATTAGTAAAAGAGCTTAATGGTTTGCTTTTAATAGTTTCGCACACAATATAGCACACGTTATAACAGTATTCAACTAAGAAAACAAATGATATTAATTAGGTCATTATTTAGTTACAAATTAATTAATGTTTTACTATGGAAACATTATATTTTTATTTATATTTTTTTTAAATTGAGAGACTTATTTATACGAAATATTACTACTCTTTTCTGGTCTCGTGAATTAGCAAAAATTATTTTTCACTCACACCTTTTTTAGTTACTAAGTGCTATTAGCTACTATGTTTCCTCCAGGATACTTGTTCATTTGAGAGATTTTCAAAATGCGCAAGAGGAAGGTCTGAGGCCACCGACGCCTCCGCCATCTCGTTGACGGTGTAGGCAGTGTGAGATGTTATCTGTGCCCTGGATTTATTGGTATAATCTTACTGTGTACCTCACCCATATTTGAAGTCTATGAAACATTTTTGTCTCTATTCAAGCGAACCGTTCTGTATAATTCCAGTGAACACTGATCGATGGTTCGAAGTGCGAGTGCTGAAGTTCGAGTGAGAGCTGACTATTTTTTGGAATCTTTTAGGAGCCGAGTGACGGCATGTGCGATGGCAGGGGGCCCGGACCCCCGTCGGGGGCCGCAAGGATCCCTCGGGGCATATCAACAAGCACATGCCACCAGCCGATGGTTGTTATTCATATTTTTATTGTCGCTCCATGATATATGATACAATAAACCCTGTGTAATCCGTTTAAATAAAAAGATGATGTATTATGTGGAGGGTCAGTGATCATTAACATCCCTTCCCTTTTACAGTGAAACCTCTCTGTTGAAAATGTTTTTTATTAAGTGTTCAGATCAGAAGAGTGTTGATATTGAGTGTATTATCAGCGCACGTTTTTTGAGCCTTCTTTTAGTTAGATGTGAGAGGAGTGGGGTTGGTTATTTCGACGGCAGAGCTCTAATATCAAATCTGTACGTCTTTTTCGATGCAAAATAGTTACTATTAAACGGGATCAGACACTTTCGCTTTTCAGATTTTTCAACAATACGCGTTTGCAATCACTTATTCATAATTCAATTGAAGTTAGTGAAGGTAGGTATTCCGGGGCTCAAGAAAACGTGCGTGAGTAATACTATTCGGTTGTTAGAAAAAATGCAACGTAGGAAAATCCAAGTTGGCTTTACACAGAGGTTTTACATAGAACAACCAAGCGATATCTCCTTCCTCATTCTTTGTCCCCTCCTCCCCCATACACACACACACACTTACATGCTTTACACTACGGTGGCGGCTCGTGCTTAGGTTGCACGGTTGCATAACCCCCAGAAAATCGAAAAAGATCTCTTCATGTCTTAGGAGTATACATTTTCCTTTTAATGACATTCAATATTCAAGATTTTGCAGCAAAATCAATGTATATGAAATCATTTGAAACCAAAGAGCGTCCAACTGGCGCTCTCTCCGGTGTCAGGTGCCTTGCCAGGAATTGCACCACGCTCTTGGCTGTATTACTGGGTTTAATGGCTTTACTCTTTGGCACTTCGATTTAACACGGGGAACATGCGGCTTCTTGGTTCAGCAACCCGCCAGTGGCGTTGTCTAGCACTGGGCGGCAACGGAGAGCGACTCATCTGCAACGTAATTTATTGACTTTCGCTTGTTATTGAAAAAACACAAGTTCAGTCAATTATTGACAATATTCAATGCACTTTTTATATTTGGAGAATGTGCTTTCATTTGATATTAGGTCTGTTGATTCAAAACGTACATTTGATGAGTTCTTTGTGTAAAGGTGGCGGATTTGGATGGAAGTCCCTCAGTGCCTCGTGGAAGCCAATGTGACTGCAGCTGGCCAGCAGTTTGCGAGTTGTTCTTGTGAATACGAATGAGGGTCGAAGATCTTTCATGATTGCCAAATATACCAGGGTAGTGATGTTTTCTAAATAAAATAATTTATTCGTGTGAAACGTGTCGAAGCAATAGTGCTTTTTTTTCAATGTGCTGGAGGCCAACTTAAATGCCCAGTGGAAGTCAAACCCGGAAGTATGTGCGCGGGGGGTGTACTGTATATGCCTTACAGCGGCCCGACGCGTAAAATTATGTAATGTTTCAATATAGACTTTTATTTAACTTAGTTTTAATTGATTTGAATTGCTTACATTTTTATTATATATTCGTATTCATCCATCATTCGATGGAGGTACAACCTCCAGTCTGTGGGGGCACCAACCGTCACTGCTACACTACCACACTTGTGGGGAGACAATCCGAGAGCTTAGAGCTTGACCCGGTTGGGGCGCTGCTCCAGTAGCGGAAATACCTGGAGGAGAAGCAAGCCGTTATGCATGTCAGCGCCAGATTTTACAATGTGGAAAGGAAGGAATATCGCCACCTCCCACGATAAAATAAGCACACTTTCAGGACTATTGGCCTTAGCAGTCGAGGTGGCAGGAAACGAAATAATCAATCAGTGAACAAGAACTCAGGCCGATTTGAAGGTACAAAATGAAATAAACGGAATTAGACGCCATGAAGCTTTTACAGTTGGTTGGATTTTAGTACCGCTCTCTCTGAGGATTCGCTGACTCCACCTGCAACTCCATTTACAAATGCAATTAGCATCCTCTCAATCTTGAGGAAACTACTGCAAAGTCTGCTGCTAAGTACGATTTAAAGAGACCTCAGGACCAAGGCAGTAATCAAAACCACTCAATTTGGGTGAAGAAAAAACTTCACAGCTCTACAAGTAGTACTCAAGTTCACACTTAATCACCGGAAGTGGTAGCTCAGTGCATCAACTGGCCTCTCTGGCGTATCTCAAGGAGCTGTATTATTCCCCATATACGCCCATATGGGTATTCGTGGGAAGCGCCGAGATCTCCAACCTCCGACGCCACCACCGGGGATAGACAAATCTCTGCCCTTCTCTCTCTCTCTCTCTCTATCTATCTATCTATCTATCTATCTATCTATCTATCTATCTAACTCTATCTATCTATCTATCTATCTCTATCTCTATCACTCACACACTTTCTCTATCCTACGTACCGGGAGAACCTGGAAGTTGCTCAGATATACAAGGAAATAACAAACATACACAAAAATACATTCACAAAGAAACCAATGTATATTCTAAAAATAACAACATAACATGGCATAATAACACTGCTACAAAATGGAATAAATTTCTGAATGAAGTTATTGGATAAAATTCCCCAAACTTATAAGCCAAATGATAAGAAAATAAATACGAAAAAAATATTGTCATAGTCCAAAAGTTCTTACATCAAATATGGTCTAAGTATAATATTATTCTTTAACTATTTATTAACAAGTATAATATTATTCTTTATCTTTCACTTTCACCCACTCCGGAAGTCTAGGCTTTGTGTTCAATCATTAAGGCCTTTATATAAAAAAATGTTCCGTTCTTCCACTTACCTGGCTGCTGTGATATCTCTCTCCACTGGCTGCTTCGCTCGCAGCTTCCTCGCGGCGACGTCCGTGAGAAGACGAAGGAACACCGCCGCCATCAGGCGCATCATCGTTTTCCAAACACTATCAAGAGTAACTCGCTTTCGAAATACCATCACATCTCTATTTATCACTGTCTCCTGGGGAGGACTGAAGCCCCATGATACCCTCCTTCCATTCACTACGTCACTGAATACGAGGGTTGAGGCATAACTCATGGCAACTTTTTTTGTGGGAAAACGAGCACGGATGGAAATAAACACATAAAAGGACAATGTACAAATAAATGCATGGACACACCTAAGTTGTCTTTCTTTAATTTATTAAGGTCTTTGAAATGTCAGTACTGGTTTCATTTTCTAAAGTATTTTAGCATATAGTGTTTACTACAATCCAAAAGCATTACATGATCCTTCCAAAGGTCCGATTCACAGATTTTCGATTACCACACCTGTCATATCTGTTCGAAAAATTAAAAGAGAGTCACGTGCGTTGCTGATGACTGGTTGTTATGGGTCTTCACAGAAACTCTTCTGTGCATCTCGCAACTGTCCGATGTGTAAGAGCATTAGCTTCCACCAATTCCTTGTGACATTATTGGGCATTTCTCTCATGCAGGAGGGTTGTCTTGGAGTACGAACGTTGCCCATGGTCATGCTGGGTTACATTCATCTCGCTAGCTGGTAGTGGGATAATCGATTTCACGCTACTCTATTCTAATAGAGACACAGAGCCATCTATTGATGTAAACACTTTCTACTGCAGTATTTCTTTCACGCTACAAATGAAATTGTAAGATTCGATAACATTTCTTTTAGAAAAAATAGTTGCCATGACTTCCGCCCCAAAACTCGTATAACGCTTGTATTTGCAGTATGGCTACGTATGTATGCGAAGCATAGATCACAGCTACACCAGCAAATCATATTTTTTGTAAACAAGCCGAAAACCTCTTCATTCGCACAACTTTTCTCCCCACGATAGGTACTCCATAATATCCATCTACCGGGTGATCAGTATAAAACGCAACCCATAGCAGGCAGAGCATAATGCACTGGCAACTATGTTTGAGCGGGTCGGATAGCGGCTAGTGGTTTCAAGCAGGTAAACTGACGGGAAGTACGCTTAATCCCCTCTCCCACTAACTCCACTCTGAGGAGAGCAGGTGACCGCCTTGGCCACGAGTTCAAAGAGGACAGGCGCGTGCTTGCTTGGCGTCGAAAGAAAATTGAGTTGTCAAGAACGATTCCTTCGTATATTGTTTAAAAGTGAAATAAAGTTGCCATGTAAAATATACATTGAGGTCAGTTTAATAGTAAACTTTGCTTATTTTAGTTTCATAACAAGATACATCCCAAAATTAAAACAATTCGCAAAAAAATTTTTTTATTTTTTATTATTTTTTTTTTTTTATTAATGTTATTTAAAAATAATTAACTAAAATGTACTAAAAATTAATTTCTCAATTTATTCTGATACGTATCCGCCTTTACTGTTTCTTTGAAAAACAACAGACCGATGAATCTGCGACGATAAATGGCACACCATACTCCAATCTTTTTTTAATGCAATTGATCAAACACACCTGTCTCACGTTAGCACTTCACTAACCGAAATATGGTTCTCTTGTTCGGAATAGTCTCAGATGAAAATTTTTCTCTGAAAGCTGCCCGGCACTCGTTGAAAGATTGCGTTCGGAAATACTCCTTTAATACAAAACTGCGTTGCTCTATGCTGAGGTGCATCGTAAGTTAACTGTGGAAGAAGGAAGCTATGAATGAAGACGCAGGCTGTTTTATTTTGAGCAGGTATGACCCATAGGAATGGGGTGAGTGAAATGAAGGGGGTGGTGGTGAATGGTGTGTCGCTGAAATGCAGTTGAAGGAGCTGTCCCAGAAGCAGTGTTGCAAAACTTTCACTTTTCTCTCAGTGCCTTGAACAGCAGGGTTGCGTTTTATACTATTCACCTGGTATAACGGCCTAAAATCAACTCTTATCACTATTCACATACACACCCTTATAACTCAACACCTTCACAACATTTTTTCAAATCTGAACAACCCTTTTTCTCGCTACAGGCAGTACTATGAAAATAACGGCCCCATAGACCCCTTGAGAAACTTCCTTCAGACATAATCTTTCTAAAACCACCCTAACACATTGGCAATCAATTCCCCCAGACAATATTTTTCGTTTTTCAGTTCTTCTTTACCACGCTCAAGTGAACGACGCCATGAAATCTTCGGCTTTCAAGAACTCTCCATGACAACATGAAGACGTTTACAACACATATCAATTGTATCATGTCAATCAAAGATAAAAAATAATCTATCAGACTTTCAAAACACTTCAAAATTCAAAATCCCCCTTTCTTCACAATCTCTTTCCCAATCTCTGAAATCATCCTCAATCACTTATCAACATCTTTTCTCCTTTTCAACCATAAACCCTAAGAAAACTTTAGCCAAAATTTAGAAATTTTCTTTAGTAATTTAAAGTTACTTCAGATTAGTACCCCTCCAAACAAGGTGTATGCCAAAATGTTCTCTGTTCAGTCCTGCGAGAGGGTTATTCATTCTCATTAATGTCAAACCAAATTGGAACTGAAGTCGGTGAGTAAATGTAGAAATGATTCGCATTCACTTGACAAAGTTAGCAACTTGGTATATTTAATTAAAAAATAGTCACAGATTTCAAGAAAAGTATACTATCAATTTTCCCTTTTAATAAATTTATTTACGTGCTTAATGCGATGATATATCATTTATATTCAGTCTAGTGCGAGTTTGATTAAAAGCGTGATGAAAGTAAACAATATGGGCTCTTTCAACTCGGTATTTATGGTCTGTTCGTTCACATCCGTTTGCTGGGTTAATTCAGATGCATACATATGCTCACCTGCTTTTCAACATGGTTTTAAGAGTTCTTGCAATATTCCTTTTAGTGCGATATCGAAACAATGTGAATTACTCTGCAAACTATCCCTAACGGCACTGCAGCGCCTCTGACCGGGAGGTCCTAGGTTCGAGTCCTAACGGCGGCAGGATTTTCGACACTAGTTTTTCAGTTAGGTCGAATGCAGTCGCTGTCTGGGGGAGAATTCTAGAGGCCGGCTGCTCTGATCGGTTGTTTCCCGTGGTTTCTCCGATCAACACCAGCGAATGCCGGAGCAGTACCTTAACAAACGGGCCCCAGACCGCGCGCGATCTTTCCTTCCTCATCTTTGTCATATCCTCTCCCCTTACACAAACACACACACACACACACACACACACATGCGCTACACTACCTCACATTGTGTGTGAGCGGTCGGGAGCTTAGAGCTTGTCCTGGCTGGGGTTGTGCCCCGCTGGTAGGAGAGTCCTGGTTAGGGGGAACCCCGCTAGCCGACAGTGGGTCGGTGCCGGATCTCGCCAACCAGCGGGGGAAGAACACCGCCATCTCCCGAGGAAAAAATATGCACTATACTTACGGGACTAATGACTTAAGCTGTTGATGCACCCGAAATCACCAATCAACCAACCAACTCTAACGGCAACCAACTATCCCTAAAGGCACGTACTGACACTGAGGCAGCTAGCACAGCTGGCGCTCTAGTCATCTGGATGGTGGAACAATACATTTCGTAGAGCGATGCGGTCTTCCGTGCTTCTCTAGAATCTGTCCAAAATCGTCTCCCGGCCAGAGCATGTATCTTGTTTATCCATCAGTAGCGGGCAGCACGGCGGTAGTGAGCTGCGGAGCGGCGAGCCTCAGAGGAGAGTAGAGCGCACAGAGGGCAGAGGTGGTCACTGAACTGAGATCAAAAAGTATACAAGATGCCGTTCCATACTCCTCTGTTCTATCTGCTAGGATATCACACGAAGACTTGAAAAGAATATGGAGCTTTTCTGGGTGGAACGGAATCTTGTGGCAACAACGACCTCGAACTTCTTGTGGCATCTGGATGACGAAACAAACTTCACTACTTCTTGTACACATAATAACTATTTTACTTTTTAGACGATGTTTAAATAAAATATATATTTATTTAATTCAGATATTAAATCATTTGTATTATTATAAAAATAAATTAGTGTAAATTATAAAACAGTATAAATATAAAATAATATAAATAATCATAATAATTATTATTATTATAACAACTTCACCTAGGGAGCGGTAGCTCAGTGCATCAACTGATGTCACTGCAGCGCCTCTGACCGGGAGGTCCTAGGTTCGAGTCCTGACGGCAGCAGGATTTTCGACACTAGCTTTTCACCTAGGTCGAATTCAGTCGCTGTCTGGAGGAGAATTCTAGCGCTCGGCTGCTCTGATCGGTAGTTTTCCGTGGTTTCTCCGATCAACACCAGGCGAATGCCGGAGCAGTACCCTAACAAACGGGCCACGGACCGCGCGCGATCTGTCCTTCCTGTTCCTTGTCCTATCCTATCCCCTTAGACACACACACTAACATGCACTACACTACCACATATTCCGGGAGACCGGTAGGGAGCTTAGAGATTGTCCCGGCTGGGGCGGCCCCCCGCTGGTGGGAGAGTCCTGGTTAGCGGGAAACCCCACTAGCCGACGGTAGGTCGGCGCCAAATCTCGCCATCCAGCGGGGGAAGATCACCGCCATCTCCCGAAAACCAACATGCACTACACTTACGGGACTAATGACCGAAGCCGTTGACGCGCCCCGAAACACGAAAAAACCAACCAACCAACAATCCACCTAGGGAGTACACGAACTTGTAGTTGGTGGTGAAGCTCGAGTTCCCCAATGATCGTGAGAGCTACGTCGGTGGCAGCTTAGCTTCTGACTTCCCATGCTGAGTAGATTGAAGGCGAGGGGTCAGACGAAGTACTCAGGAGCAGAGTCCCAACCCCAAAGGAGGATTGATGAAGATGGCATAAGAGGAACCTCGAACACTTTACCGCAGCGGGTGGCTGCAAATAACATCTGTCTCCATGTTAAGCCTGTTTTACACGGTCATTTTTTGATCCTTTTTTCATCATTTTTCTGTACAGAAACTGGATCGAAAAAGGACGTTCGATTCTATGCGTACCGAAACTGGATGAACGTGATTCCACCGTTATACACGGTCACTCCTGATCTGTAGTAATTGTGATGAAAATACTTCCTCCAAACGCCGCAAAAAGCGCTGGAAGTTTAACAGTTAACATCGCATTTACGGAAACAAATTAAATTAGCGGGAAGAATGATCAGATAGTTACGAATTCGCAGAGTAAGGAGTAGAAAGATGTGTGAGGTATTGTGGTTTTAGTTGCGAGAGGGTTCACTGAACGCAAAGACTCAATATCACAAACAACACTCAAAATTAAACAACACGTGCCCACGCTACGCACCAGATATATGTACTCCCTGCCGGAGAACCCACGCAATCGAAGAAAGTTCCATAAAGTGACACTAGGGGCGCTGTAGTCAAACTGGATGAAATCTGTACGGAAAAATGAAGCATGCATCGTACATTTCGTACAAATTACATCCAGTCTGCTCAGTATCGACGGGAAATGAAAAAATGACCGTGTAAAACAGGCTTTAGGAGCGGCTGCATCCACAGTGGAACGTAAAGTAGAGAGGGAAGGGTCGTAGGCCTTTGAAATTCCTGTTATCGGCCCACGGAGAGTACAGGAGAAAAACTGGGTTTGCAAACCAGGGTCTATTCTCGAAATTCGAATGCTCTCTTTCGCATACGAAATGACGTCAATTCGCAGTCGAAACGCGTCGTTGTATTCTCGAGATTCGTATTCGAGAAAATCCGAACACTTTGCGTTCGATTTCACTCGAATGGTATCCCACCATTCGAATTCCAAAATCGTATACGATTTCATGCTGTGGTATTTAACATCCTAACCTAATCTTAGAGCACCAAGTTTCGGACAATGGCTAATTTTGATGAAATATGTATTTTAGCAGCGGTAGAAAATGAAGAATTGCAGCGGGAAGCTATTGAACGTGGTCCACGAGTGTTTTATCATAAATACGATCCGTTTGAAATATCCGATAGGGAGTTTGTGAAAAATTTTAGAGTGTCTAAAGACGTGGCCAATGTTATTATTAATATGCTGACACCACATTTAAAACAGGCAACGAGGAGCAGTGCAGTTAGTGTCAAAACTAAAGTTTTGTTAACTTTAAATTTTTATGGTACTGGTTGTTACCAAAATCCTGTAGCCAAAAATTTGTTTATGGCTGTGTCACAGTCTACTGCTTCTAGAGCAATTCATAATGTTACTGAAGCTTTAAACAACCCCGAAATATTTAATTCATGGGTCCATTTCCCTCGAAATTTACAGGAACTAAATACAGTGAGACAATTTTTTTTTGAAAAATATAATATTGTTGGAGTTGTTGGTTGTGTGGACTGCACACATATAGCATTGTGGCCTCCAAAAATCATAGACGAAGGTAACCCTGAACACATATATGTCAACCGGAAGAACTACCATTCCTCAATGTGCAGTTGATATGTGACTCACATCTTCGCATTCTAAATGTAAATGCTAAATTTCCAGGAAGTACCCACGATTCATTTATTTGGAGAAATAGCAATATTCAAAATTTAATGAAGACCCTGCATGAAAGAGGCCATAGGGGATATTTTCTTTTAGGAGATTCAGGATATCCTCTAAGGCCATGGCTGCAAACTCCAATTTTAAATCCTCAACCTAATACTCCTGAAGAAAGGTACAACACCCATCACAGACAGGTCCGAAGCATTATAGAAAGATGCAATGGTGTTTTGAAAATGAGGTTCAGATGTTTGTTAAAATACAAGGCACTGCATTATTCTCCTGAAAAATCATCAAAAATTATAAATGCTTGTGTGGTTCTTCATAACATATGTCGTTTTCATAATTTACCAGACATAGGAAACGAAGATGAGGATGATGATGATGTGGATCTTGGTGTGTATGATGAATTGTGCATTGAAGATCCCACAAATCGTCAAGCACAAAATGAATTTTTAAAAGGAAGACAGTATCAGCAAACTTTTATTAGAAATTATTATTCATAAATTTTTAAATTAAATGTGTAAATATTGATTGGATTGTGAATGCTTTAACAATGTATTTTTATAGTTTGTTATATTCCATAGCTTTATTTGTTTTTTCAAACTAGAAGTTTTTTTTTTTCTTTCTCTCTAGATATACTTGATATATATAACAGAAAACACACACTGCTTAAAGCTCATACTTAATATCAATTAAAAATGCATTTAGTTTATATTAGAATACAAGCTCTGACAAAAAAACAAAATTTAAAATTATTTATTTTGTAAATGCTAAATGATAAAAAATTAGGATGATGATAATGTGGATCTTGGAGTGTATGATGAATTATGTATTAAAGATCCCACAAATCGTCAAGCACAAAACGAATTTCTGAAAGAAAGGCAGTATCAACAAACTTTTATTAGAAATTATTATTCATGAACTTTTAAATAAATTTATTTAAATATTTGCTTGTATTGTCAAAATGCTTTAATAATGTACTTTAATAATTTTAGTTACATTCACAGTTTTCGTTGCTTTTTGAAACTATAATTTTTTTAGACTAAGTAAACCCTGTGGCCAAATACATTTAATATACAGATTTTTTAAAGTTTTATTTCTCTGTGCTTATTAAAATATGTTGCAGAAAACACACTGCTTACAAATCATTCATATCAAAATAGCTACATTTAAAGAGCTTATAAAGAGCATGTGCACTGGCTATACAAAAAGATTAATTATTTTTTAAACCCTGTGCAATGTTCTCAAGTGCTATAACTTGCCTCTCTAAAAGTTTTAATTTTTGTTCATAATACATTTTTTTAATTTCTAATTTTTGTTTTGACACTTCATAAAGACCAGCTGTTGAATTTGCTGATCTCTCTAGCCGCTTTCCAGCCACTGTGCATTTCTGGTTCTTGTTCATCTCTATAGTAGGAGTTAAGTGAGAAGGTCCAGGAGCATCTGTACCCACTACAGTTACAGAAGATACTTGGCTAACATTATTTAATGAAGTGAAATCATCGTCCTCAGTAACAGATGCACCATGCTCTTCGATTATTTCAAAAGCACCCTGTTCATTTTCAAAACAAATTCGGTGCTTGATTCTGCTGTTGAATTTAACCCTTTAATTGAAGTCTGGGGTATTGTTGATAAAATTTTTTCCTCCACACATGTTAAGTCTATTGGTGGTGGTGGACCTCCTCCAGTTCTCTTCCTTTCATTATTAATAATGGCCTGTTTCCCTTTCACAGCAGATTTCATATCATGCCATGTTTTGCGCCAGTGCTTCCAGTCCTTCTGTGCACCAGGCATGGCATTCAATTTCAGAGTTAACTGTTCCCACATTTTTTGAGAATCTTTGACACTGAAAGTGGATGAGAATTTTCCACTTGACAAAGCTTTATTTTCATTCATAAAATCAGCAAGAGCTGACTTTTGCTCCAGACTAGCGTGAGCATTCTTTTTGAATTGTGCCATTTTCTTCTCTTACAAATTAATATAATTCTCAAATATAAATCACTTAAAACTAAATATATATTATCACTGACTAATTTATATTTACTGGCCTTAAAATATTTATAGAAATAAAAAGTTTTAGAATAAAAAGTAAGAGAACACTATAAAAACACACTACCATACGCACGTGACGCTCAACGCAATGAAATTGATAATTTGAATTTCGTGGAAGACGGGAAATGCCTCCAAAGAGAAATCGCCAGCGCTAAAATATACTTCTTCTTTGATAGTCAGAGAAGAGATAAAATTCAATTTCCAATGTTGCCAAATGCATGCATGCGAAAATTTTCGAATACGCTCGAGAATGCAGCTATTCGAAATCAAGCGTACGAAATTATTCGCATACGAAATATTTCGCATGGTTTCGAGAATACAGCTACAGGCCACTGATTAGAGCGGAGGCGCGAACCTTGCAGCAGCCAGCGAAGGAGGCTGACTTCAGCAGTCAGTGGAAATTCCGTAGGATTTAGTAATGCCGACTGGAGATGAGAGGAGCCCTTGCTCGGCCCAGCGAGGGGATGTCTCGAGGCCATTGTGGGCCGCAGTCACGGATGACAGGAAATCATTCAAGGGTTAAGTGTGATTCGTGAACTCGAAGTCGCTTCCTTTGAAACTTTATTTATTTAGTCAAAAACAGTCAAAAACTCTATGTGACGTATGGGGGAGAAAATCATCTGCGCACGTTTTCTTGAGTTTCAGAATCCCTTCCCAACAATTCAACTATTAATAGTTGAAAGATGAATAATAATAATAATAATAATAATAATAATAATAATAATAAATTAAAAAAGGAGGAATTAACATTTCAAAACTAGATATTTTCGTTGCCAAATTATAGAAAACTTATTTTTAACGGTAAAGAAACAAATATTTGATTTTTCTGTATTGTTAACAAAATAGAAACTCACCCTAAGCTCTACTACCACTACAAGCAAAAGGAAAGTTCAAGAAAACGTGCGCATAGTGAAGCTACATTTACGTCTAGAAGCAAATCAAGGCGCTATCTCAGCATTTGCTCAATGGATCAGGGAAACTGGACAAAAACCCGATCGAGATGGGGGTCATTGACCCGGAGGTACATTATTTGTTACAGGCATATCGAGTGTTTTTTTTAATTATATAATGCAAATGTAGACTAATTCATTATACTATATCTTGCTTTTGTTAAAGTAAACATTATTTTTCTTTTTGGCCATCTGTATAGTCCCTAATTGTATAGAAACAGTTTTGCCCAATTTCACTTAAATCCAAAGGGCAAAATGGATATAACAAGAAAAGTAAAGAATCTTAACGTTCTTTGTTCTACCAATGTCCCTTACCTGCTCAGAAACCGAAGTAATGTCACCTTGTCGACATCTGGCCATTCTAAGGATGTTCATCCCAGAGATCCAGAGTCGGCAGAAGCTCGAAGCCATCGTCAGAGATGGACGCGAAATGAACTAAAAGAGGTAACGTGATGCTTTTACCAAATACTATAGAGAGTTCTACAGCATTTGCTTTTACTGTCCAAAAGCAAAAAATGGGGGATCAGAAATAGAAGTTTTCAGGATATGGAGAGAGCGGAACCCAGATACGAGACCTACCCTAGATTCAAAGAAGCATGTCTGTCAACGACGATACATACGCAGCAGTGGAAAATTCATAGCAGAACAACTTGCTGACCTTCAGAGAAATGCAGAGTCTGTTTTTCAATCGAACTATCCACAATCCTTCCTTCTAATATCCCTGAAAATGATGGTCATGTTGAAGGATCATGTCTTCCCAATGACATATCCGTCAGAAGTGAAAATTCATCTGGAAATGAATCACACGATAAGGGCACTGTATGTAACCTCCTTCAACACGAGATAGAACGAGTGCGCCTACTTCCGTTCGAATCTCGTGCACCATTGTTTGCTTTTTTATTTATTTTACGTCAAAAAACAGTTAAAAACTGCGTATGACGTGCTATGGGGAAAAGTGAATTGTGTGCACATTTTCAAAATTCTGTGATCCCTACACTAAGTCATATACTTCTTAAATTTTTGAATTTTGAAAGGGAGAAAAAAAACAAAAAACTCCCATGTAATAAAATCTATTTTCAAGGATAAATAGCAATAAATTTTGAATTTTGAAAGGGAGAAAAAAACAACAAAAAACTCCCATGTAATAAAATCTATATTCAAAGATAAATAAGCAATAAATTTTGGCTCTTATTACTTCCTGCCGCGACAACATGGAAACGATAATTTGAATAATTGTATTTCCCACTGAATTCTAGAAGACGTGCACAGAAAATGAAGTTACATTTATGTCCAGAAGCAAAACAAGGGGTCATCTCAGCATTTGCTCAATGGATCAAAGAAACTGGACGAAACACTTGATCGAGATGGGGGTCCTACATAAATCTAGGTGGTGTTGATTCGACATGTCCACATAGTGTCGTCACTTTTGATGTCAACACAAGAGAAGTGAGTTCTTTCGTCAACACCATACACAAGAGAATTAATAACAAAAATAAAAATATTTTGTTAAATTATTTTCAGTTGTGGTTGGCCGTAAGTGCTGTTGTGCTGCAACACACTCGCCATATTATTAACAAATTTAACAATTACGGTTCACTATGTTGGAATTTTTATTTAATTCGCCGATCCACTTTCACTAAAACTCTCGTGCATTTAGCGATATCTAGCGCGGCGAGAGAACATTACTTTCTTCTTTCTGATATTCCCTACCAGAGTGCATTTGCCTCCTTGCGCTAGTCATTTGTTTTCAATGGCGACATTACGAATGGTGATAAGGGGTTCAAGGAAGGTTAAATTGTCAATTTAGGGTATTTATGTATAATAATGCGCCGTTCTTGTAATAGAAATTGACGATAGCCTTATGAGTGATGAAGTAATGGTCATATTGAGGAACTCTGAATTAAGCAGACTTTACGCATTAAAACTGTCATTTCCGGAATGACACGTCAGTGGTTTACTGTCAAGTAGTACTTGTGTGAATGTACTGTGAAACGCTTTGCGACGTTGTTGAAAACAATGACTTGATGTTTTATAGACCATTTATTTTTATAGTAATTTTGGCATCACATTTTGCCAGGCGTTGTTAGCTTAATTATGGAAACGTATTATTTGAGGTTAGGCATTATAACATGTGTTGTGATCTTCTGTAATTTTTGTCTGGGATCTAGCATTCCGAAATATACCCGAAAAGATTTGGAAATTCTAAGGTAAAGTTTTTGACATTAGTGAATTATTTGAAAAAACAATATTATGTACTTATCTTCTATCTTCAATATAGGGAAGAAGTCAGACAAATGTTTCAACATGCATATGATAGTTATTTGAAGTATGCTTATCCATATGATGAATTAAGGCCACTAAGCTGTGATGGGGTTGATACATGGGGCAGGTAACTAGTGTTTATTTAAGTATATATATTGCTTATTGTTCAGTGCTGTCATTTTATTTCACATTCATATTGTATTATATTTTTTCCAGCTACTCTTTAACTCTCATTGATGCCTTAGATACTCTTGCAGTAATGGGCAATTACACTGAATTTCAGCGTGTAGTAAACATCATTACTACTCATGCAAATTTTGATGCAAATATTAATGTATCTGTCTTTGAAACCAATATTAGAATCATAGGAGGATTGCTCAGTGCTCATTTGCTGTCTCACAAGTATGTATATTTATTTGTATCAAATACATTCTTTCCACAAGTTTTGTGAGTTTGTATTAGTTGCAATTTTTATTGTTGTGTACAGAGCTGGAGTTGAAGTGGATCCCGGCTGGCCATGTAACGGCCCTTTACTTCAGTTGGCTGAGGATGTGGCTCGGCGGCTCCTGGCTGCCTTTGACACAACCACAGGCATGCCATATGGAACAGTCAACTTAAGACATGGAGTTCCAGAGGGGGAAACCAGCATTACATGCACAGCTGGTGTGGGCACTTTCATTCTGGAACTTGGCACTTTGTCTCGTCTGACTGGTGACCCACTCTATGAAGAGGTATACATACAGTCATACTTAGATATAGAAATGAAAAAAGGCTTGGAGGGGAGAAATCTGAGATATTAATGCTCAGGGGGCTTGAAATCTTTGTTTATGTTATATTTTGTTCTCCATTTATTTTAACCCACCACTTTTAGTAAGATACAGTCCTTGCAGTCATTAATTTGTTGCACATAACATAGAAGTAAAAAACTGTCTATTGCAATGTTTTCAATTTGAAAAGAAAAATTCAAATTGAGTGAAGACAAAAACTGAATCTCTTATTGTGATGTATTACAAAATAAATTAAAACCTTGAATAATAAAAAATGTAATCATAATTAGCCTATTTTAAGTATAATTAAAACGAAATGAAAAGTGATAAAATAATAATGAAATTGAAGAAAGTTCAAGGAAGATTTTTTATTTTACGGGCATAATACTTCTTTTTAATTTACTTATTTAATGTAATTAATTATTTATTGTTACTGTCAGTAATATCTAAAGTGTAGTATTTCTTCTAAATTTATTCATGTAGAGGTAAGAATAATGAATGTTGTATTAAATAAATGTAGCATTTTTTACTTCATTTTCTCAGGTGGCTATGAATGCTCTCCATGCATTATATAATCATCGTTCACCAATTGGTTTGGTAGGTAATCACATTGACGTGCAAACTGGACGATGGACAGCTCAAGATGCAGGCATTGGAGCTGGGGTAGATTCCTATTATGAGTACTTAGTCAAAGGTGCTATATTACTTCAACGACCTGAATTGCTGCGAATGTTCCAAGAAGGGAGAGTGGCAATTGATAAATATCTGAAGCGAGATGATTGGCATTTGTGGGTGTCAATGTCAAAAGGACAAGTCACATTGCCTGTCTTCCAATCCTTGGAAGCATATTGGCCTGGAGTATTAAGTCTCATAGGTAGATAGTTTTATCAATTTTTTTGTAGTAAAATAATTTTGTACATTTTTAGGTACAGAGGAACATTATTTGTTTACAGGAGATATTGATAATGGTATGAAGTCTCTGCATAATTACCATCAGGTGTGGAAACAGTATGGATTCACTCCAGAATTTTACAACATACCTCAGGTATGTTCAAACTGTTTTCAGCTCGAGAAGAAAAATGCCTCTTTCTCTTCTGACATTTGTGTCTGAAATGCAGCATTTACTTTGGAATTGAAATTGTTCTTTGGCTCTTGTAGGGAGAAGTTGGAGCAAATCGGGAGAGCTATCCCCTGCGACCAGAGCTGGTGGAGTCAGTTATGTACATGTACAGGGCTACTGGAGATCCCTACTTGTTGGAAGTAGGAAAAGATATTTTAAGAAGCATTCAGCATAGTGCTCGAACGCCTTGTGGTTATGCAACTGTATGTTTAGTTTCTATATTATATCACAGAACAAGAGGTCTGATGCAGAAATAGAACACAAGTTTCAATCTATGTTTGGATATTGTTTTTGCTTTTCTTTGTATATGCTGAGTAATCACCATCATTATGCTTTAAAATTATCTCTTTTTTTGGCTTTAAATTTCCATGTCAGTGTTTTGCCATACTACATATTATTACATACATATATATTATTACTTCTGTACATTTTAAAATCTCAAAAATGCATCTGAAAAAAAAAAAAAAAAAAGGGATGTTTTTCTCTAGATTCATAATTAAATTATCAAAAGTAAAACATTACAAATGTAAATTTGTGGACTATTTTTGCTTCAAGTATTATTGAAGTAGCTTTCAGGAAACACTGCAAGAACATTATTCTATACCTTTTTTTACAGATTAAGGATGTGAGAGATCATCGCAAGGAAGATAGAATGGAATCTTTTTTCTTGGCTGAAACTACAAAGTATTTGTACCTGCTCTTTGATCCTGATAATTTTATTCATAATAGAGGCCAACATGGCACTGTGATAAGAAAACCTTGGGGTGAATGCATTCTGTATGCTGGAGGTTATATATTCAACACAGGTAAGGAGAAATGTGTGCACGCATCAGATTTGTAGAGCCCTTAAGCAAGGGTCGAGGGATGACTATTCCCACAACCATACCCGCATATTCACAGAATAAAAACATAAGTCCATATGGTGAACAGTCCATACCTTGCATACCACCTAGCCATTTCAGAACAGTCAAAACAACAACTGGCCACCATGACTTACAGCCTCTCGCAGTAAATGGATGGCCAGACTCTGTATAGCTTAGGGTTTCACATAACTAGGAGATTCAGGTTTCTAAATCTCTGATGCAAGCATTAAAGCACTCAATTTGCCAATTCATTTTTTATGATCCTCTAGTGGTTCCAATAATAAATGTATTTTCTTGTTGGACTACAGAAGCACATCCTATTGACCCAGGAGCTTTGCATTGCTGCAGTGGGCATCGTCAATCTGACATTCAGCAGATGTTGCATGATCAGAGCAGCAAAACATTTAAAGGAGATCCTCTCTCTACATACCGTCATACTCGGCGCACTCCTGCTGCTTCTAGTGAGTCAAGTCCAGTAAAAGGGGAAGTGGGAATAGGGGATAATCAAAGTAGAAGTGACAATGAAAATGAAATAACAGTTGAAGAAAGTAGTGTGAAGCCTCTGGAGTCTAAAAAGAATATGCCTGAAGATGAAAACACGAAAGCACAATCCTCTCAAGCAAATATTATCTCCGATAGGATAAACGTTAACACATTATCTGAAACATTAGAAAATACTGATAATGCCTCACAACAAAAAGGTAATCTAATTCAGAGTGAGACTATTGCAGAGGAAAATGATTCAAACCAGGCCATAGGATCAACTTCAAACTTATACACAGGCTCAAACTCTCAAGTGATTCGTGATGAAAACTATACCCCTCACAGAACTAGTGACTTAGAGTACAGAGCTGATGATAGTGACTGGGTATATTCTGTCACGGGATCCTTGTTCCACAAAAGAAGAGGAGCAGCATGAATCAAAGGATGAATCAGAAAAAAATATTCAAGATAAATCTTCCAGGGAAGAAAACAAAGTAACTAAGCCAAAGACTTTGTCCTCGTATATTAGTGAACTACTTTCAACTCCAAAAACACCCGGAAAGTTTGATCATCAGTTGTTATTGGAGAGATTGCATTCTGAAACAAAGTATAAAAGGAATGTGTCATGGGAGCAAGATTATGAAGTTTTATCCTGTTCATCACAACCATTTCTTCAGCGATTAGCTATGTCAGGAGAAATTTTTGGTGTTGTATGAAAATTAATATTGTAAGTACCTGTTTATTTTTTTTTTTTCAGTTATTTAAATCAAATATGTTTGTAAAATTAATATTATAAGTACCTGTTTATTACCTTTTTCAGTTATGGAAAGCCTAAAATATTTGGTGTGTTATATATACTTGTTCCAAAAGTGTCCTTTGATTAGATTAGAACACTTGATTTGAATGATAGGCTTCTAACATTGTTTTTTCTTGAACAATTATCAGTATTTTTTATTTTATTGTTTCTCAATAGTTTTAAGAGACTATCTTCAAATGTGCTGAGATTGAAAATAATGAAAATTGTGTCACTGGCTGCATTCTTGATTTCTACTTTATTTATTTTGTTTCTCTCAGTATTATTTTGAATGGTATATGATATTATTATATGAGACCAAAACATTGCCTTGCTTATTCAGACATGAAAATGCAAATGAGATTCAAAGGCATGACATACTAAATGGAAGGAACAAATTATATGATCAAAGAGATGGATGATCAAAGTTACATAGCAAAGGACATAGAAACAATACTAAACATTATTTATGCCTGAACAAAATATTTTATCATAGCAAAATAAAATTTTCATTTTAATCAACAATTAATTATTCAACTACAGTAAAACTCCTCTTTTGCACTTTTCAAAGGTCCAAGAAAAAACAGTGTAAATTGTGCTAATATAGTTTGATTTATTTTCTCAAAAAGCAGTAATAACTGTGTGTGATGTATGAGGAAAAGTACAATTTCTGAGAATTTAGTGAGGAAGGAACATAATAATGTACAGAATGGTAATAATAAACTTTTATTGTTAATACCTTTTTGATAATTTGTTGGGGTTTTTGGACTTACAAATGTACAACAGGCATTATCTCAGATTATAGAAGTGGGGTTTTACTGTATATTTTACTGAACTTGCATACGTCAATTATGTTAAATAAGCAATTTATAATGACTATAATTTTTGATTTGTTATTGTTTTATATTTGTTTTTATTTTATTCCTCATAGAAATGTGATGTTATTTGAATAATTTAGAAAATATTTTTAAGGAAAATATATTTCTGTAACAAGTGTAGCATTCAATTTTGTTTAATGATTTTGGAAACCCAACTCTTAGTTTTACATTAATTATTTGTTTTATTTTAGTTGTCAATCATCTTGAAAATTAAGATATAAAATAACAATTTCTAAATAAATCACAATAATTGTTTATTCTTTTATGTGAAAATGTGTGGAACTAGTCAGCGAGTATGAAGGGGGATATGTCTTCACGGAGAGTCACTTTTTATATAATAAAAATTTAGTCTACCTGAGAACTAACTTTTTAGAATTGTTTTGAAATGTTAATAAAGTGAAATAAAATGAACCGTTTGGGTACTTTCAAAATCTAAATTAACAGACTTCTCCATATTTATTCATTTAAATGAAATTTTATTCCATTGAGAGTTAAATCAAAAGAATTCATGAACAATACCTTTTATACCTACAACAATACCTTTTATACTGAAGTGAAAACTTACTAATGCAAATGTCGTTATCCTGACAGTCAGGAAATGAGATGGTGAAAATAATTGTTTGAAAAAACAAACAGTAATTTATGTGTTATTTTAGATTACTAAGTTTTCATGTCCAATATTTAAACTGTGTCTTTAATGTCAAAAATAAAATCAAAAATCACTCATAGGAACTTGAAAGAAATGTGAATGTTTATTTGTGAGAGAATCTTTTCCTCAAAATAAAACTAGCAAAATAATCTGAAATGGTCAGTAGGGTAATAGATTCTACATCATTGAAAATTCATAACTCTTCTTCAATGTAATTTTATTTTAATTGAGAAAAACAACCTATATCACACTGATTATGTGTTATTCATTTAAAAAATGAAATGTTAGAGAGTAGGTTTTGATGTTTCTTGAAAACTTTATCAGTTCTAATGATTATTTGATTGATCATTGGAAAGGATAATGAGCCAAATGAATACCCTTTATATAAATTGACACCTGTTTTCTATAGACATGCAAATACTTATTGTCTCAGAAAAAATCTTCCTTCGGAAAAAGGAAGAAATGCTTTGACCGAAAACTTAAATTAAGATTTTTGTTGAAATTGGCTCATGCCATGGACAATAAATGTGAGATTTAAGTAGAATAATCTTTCTTTGAAATTGAGTTAATTGATGTTAGTATGTATCTGAAAAATGTATTATTGAAATACTTTTTTCACTTGTCTTTTGATGTGGATGTAGATGAAAATGTACTTCACTACAACCAAATACTGTATCTTTATTTTTACATAAAATAATAAGAACTTCATATTTTATTATCAAAAAACAAATTATAACCCAAATTAATGTGTTTTCCTGCTTTACTTTGATTACAACCTGAGAAATTATTTTTATGCCAAAGCTATGTCTTGACCCTCTTCAACCAGAGATGTGAGTGTAATCAGATTCCATATTTGGAGGTGCTGATGCCTAGTATCATTGCTAAAGGTGGAGGGAACCATTATAAAAGATAAGCATCAAAAGCTCATAAATTAAATTTCAAGTACAGAAAACATTACAGTACCTGCACCATAAACTGCTCTTGAAATTTATTTATTGAGTAAATGAATTATAAGAAGTACCATAACGTCCAATAATTCAATCTTAAATTCATTCCATATTGACAGAAGGGGGCTACAGCCAAGTGATACTATCCCGCTAGCAAATTTCAAACAAAATGTCTTCAGAGGGTTTCTTAAGATGAAATTGTATATTTAAGAATAATTATGAAAATATATTTCGTGGGGGCAAGGGCTCCACTGCCTTCCCGTGGCTACGCCTGTGAAAAGATTCATTGTATACTTAGCAGAAACAGAAACATGTATATTTATTTGATGTGGAGAATACCAAAATTATACTTTTTTGATTTTAGTAAATAGAATGCAGAAAAAAATTTTTGGATTTAAAAGTTTTTATTATTATTGGGATTACTATTTGTATCAAATAAGTAATCCATTTAGTAAATAATGTTAATGTATATTTGTAAGTAATATTGTTAATGAGTGTACTATAAACTTTAAAGGTGTGTATATAATTGAAAATATATGCAAAGCACAATATATTGTTAATTATGCCAGTTGGATTTAATTCTGCAGTTTCCTGATTCCTGATCCATTTTGTTTTTTATCTTAATTTTTTAATTATAATTTCAGAAACATGTGCGTGGCTTGAATAATTAACTTTAAAGTTACATAAGAACAGTTATGTCCTTATTTTTTCTATTGATTGGATTCTTAAACTTAAATATCAAGACTGAAGTCAGTAATCTTGTTAATAGTGATTTCAAAATAGATAAATTGTGTATTCATCAAACGTCATTTGAACTTTAATTATTGTCCACAACTTCTTATAGAATTGAGATGGTACAGAATAGTTTTGATGTTACTAATACCATTCTTGGGAAAGGAAGTAATATTAGATGTGACATATTTTAACCGCTTTTTGATAATGCCAACACACTAAAGTATTTATCTGCTGATCTGAATGTGCTCATTACTCAACCACATTATTTCAAGTTCTAAAACTATTAATAAATGCACATATACAACTTAATTTGGAATGTTTAAGAAGAATGTTGTTTAAGTCATGATATAAATTTGAGCACCTGAAATGTCTTGAAAATAAATTGAATTTTCTTGTCTTCTTTAGGTATTGTCACACTTCCCCCAAATAAACCAACACGCCTATGATTCCGAAGATATGGAATTCATTATTTTTTTGTGAAAATCTTTTCTACATATAGTACACTAAAGAAAGATGACTGTTTTGTACAATTTGTAGGATTCTTCATAAGCGTGTGCATAGGGGTGCCAGAGGGACGTGGCTGCTGTGAAAATTTTGAAAAGAGCCCTGTAGCCTGCTGTAATATTTCTGTAAATATGTTTAAATCCCTGATAAAAATAACTGATATATAAATATATGTATACATTTTAAAATTTACAGTGATTAGATATTAATGACACTTAGTCTATTCATATATTAAATATTTTTTTCAAAATAATAGCGGTATTTGCCCCAAATTGAAAATAACTGCACATTTTGAATGGATTTATATATTCTATTATTTAAATTTTATATTTGAAACAATGTAATGTGAAAGTGTAACTGGATATTTGTAATCTATGAGTGTAGAATCAACAGGTTCATTTCAGTTCCTCCAAAAATTACGAATTGTTTCAAGGGGGTGTTTTCACATGTCATATTATAAACTGAAGAAAATGTATGTTCTGCAAAGTGTACGTACAGTATAACAGATGAATTCGGGGCAAAAATCTGAAGAAATGTTCGAATCTGTTCTTGAGAGATGCTCAATTTAGGCTCAATCCCCACAAAAACTCTCCAAAAATCCAAAATTGAAAAACAGCTATAATGTCGAAAAATTTTGAAATGCCTCTCAGTCGATTTGCAATCGAAACGCCCTTTAAGTTTCTCAAAAATACGTTTCAAAATTAATTGAAAAGAATAAGGAGGCCCAGAAATGTAGTGCTCCATCTTGTTTTACACACGCACGTCTATGGGACCCTGCCCGCAACAGACTACACCGAGAGATGCGTTGCCTGAAATGTGCGACGAGAAGTTTGGAAAGAGGCCGGCGAGGCTGCGTCCACACACTACAAATAGATTTTGATGTCTTGAAATGCCTTTATGAACTACAAGCCGAGAGTGGGACAGCAGTTAGGGATGAGATCACCTACGAGTCCCATTTCTTGTTTTATTAAAACTTTTGTTAACTTTAACCCGTAAAATCCTTGCTTTGCTGTCATAATTGTAAAACATTTATTTCATTAGTTTGAATTGCCTAAATATAAATAATTTCTGCATTGCATACAAATCATCATTTAATGTAAAAAACTGGAACATATGTGACTTTTAAGGGAGGAGTGCAATCTGTGCATATTTTATTGAGCTCCAAAATTCCCTTCCACTGTTTTACTGTATTTATTGGTTGAATTATGAATAAATTGTGAACGATCAACGAATTCAGAATACAATTCGCAATTAATAAATTCATTCATAAATAATAAATACGGATTAAGAAAAGAATGAATTAAATTATTTCAAAATACCCCTTCAAGTTTCTTGCTTCAATTTTTTATTTTTATATTGCTCATTATGAACGGGTTTCATTCAAGTAAGAATATCTTTCGCCCAAGTTTTTTCTTGTTCATTCCCGTTTAAAGAGTAAATTCAAGTAACAAATTAAAAACATGGTTGTTTATCATGTCTTTTACTGCTAAATAGTATAACCTCTCTCAGTTCCTAGTGTTTTCCTGCTGTAGTGAAGGCCTAAATGTCAATAATAAATGAAGGAGTAAGATAAAAATGTGCCTGAGAAAACTCGCTCGCTGACCGAGTCGAGCGAGGAGCTCTTTCGCCTCCGCAGAGGTGAACGAGGAAACTCTTTCTAGTGAGTGAGGGTCGGTCCCTTGTTTCGATTTTCCACATTTCACGTCGCACATTTCTCGCAACGCATTCCTCGGTGTAGTCAGTCGCGGGCCTAACACCACAAACTCTTCAGTATTGAAATACCTGTTTGGAACATTCATGGAAAATTCAAAATTTAAGTAGTATATGACTTAGTGTAGGGATCACAGAATTTTGAAAATGTGCACACAATTCACTTTTCCCCATAGCACGTCATACGCAGTTTTTTAACTGTTTTTTTTTTACGTAAAATAAATAAAAAAAGAACAAGACCAGTGCCTGACTGACTTATGTGCGCCCTATGCTGTCAAATGTTTTAGCACCCTTTTGGAAAAAATATGACAAAATTTATTTACAATGTTTTGAATAAATAAATGGACGATATTTGTAACCGATGCAAATATTGTATACGTATAAATAATTGACTATATATTTCCTTTTTTTATAACATCAACTTTTTAGATCAATAAAATAAAAATATAAGGTAATTATAATAGAACTTCTATATTTGAGTATTATTTATATTTTGTTGCAAAAATGGTTATGTAAGTCAAAATAGCATTTAGTTGCCCATAAAATATGCGTTGTCATACGGAATCTCGTTTTCTCGCTTTAGTCTGCAAATTTCTTAACGGTGTCTTCAAACTCAACGCGTCTCAAAATGTCATTTTATATGTATAACAGATAATGTATTCAATGGTCTTTTTTAAGACTCAATCTCAGATAATTTTTACGCACTTCGAAGCAGAGAAAAATCGTTCCCATTTGCATTAGTCACGGGCGTCATTAGAGTCTTACGATAATCTCGTCATTTCAAAATGTATATCTTGTATCAACAATTTCTTTAATAAAGAACACCCTCCGAATTACATTTTCTAAACCCTTTTTTCACGAATGTGGTTCTATATTTCCATACGGAACGAGATCGACAGCCATAAACGGATCAAATTTGGATATCACCTCAATGCAGCGTGAGGTTTCATTTTGTAACCAATAATCTCGTTGTTACCAAAAAAGGCAACCCCCTTTATGCTAATAATTTCACAGTTTCTACAATTCTTTTCAGGACATTTCTCCAATATTCCATTTTATTTTCGTGCTGTTTCACAAGCTCTGAATCCATCCTTTCTAAAACTCCAGACATATATACAAATTTTCTTACACAGTCTTGGTGTCCGGAACTGTTATTGTTGAGAAATGCAGTTGCTATATTTTAAGTCGTTAAGCTCTGGAACGTAGTAATAGTTCTACCATGTAACTTACAAGGAGCACAAAAGACATGTCCTGTAGATGGGGAATGCACTAACCATAAACTTTTGACAACTACTCCATTTGCCATTGTTTTTAAAAAAAATATGATTTGTTAAATATCGACTTTGATCTACATAGCCTTTTAGAGGTAGAAAAGTCGATATCATGATTTTGCTTAAATCCATCTTTAGCCACCATTTTTCTAAAAGCATCGTCAACGTTTCACTGTACTGGGTCGTTTGGAATTGTATTTAATTAATTAACACTTTCTTTATATCCTTATAAATTTGTATGCGGAAAGAATTTGTATGAACATTTTTATATGGAAAGAAATATTTCTATAAAAACATTCAAAAGCTTTCCTTATGAAATTTTGCATCCGCTGTAATTCCTCCGCCCCCAAAAATTGGGCACCCCAGGCTGCAGCCTACCCTGCCTGTTCGGTAATCTGGCACTGAACAAGACTGGTTTCTGTGATATGAATAATCTTCACAAAGTTACTAAATGTCATTCTACTTGTAAATTTCACTAACAGTGTATTTGGAAATTAAAAGAGTTCAGAGCGGATGACTAAGTTTGACGCCCAATTACTCTAAAAATATCAAATTTTCGAAAAATTCAACATAACTTTATTTCAAAATATGTTTTTGATGAACATATTTCATCAATAAAAACAATGTATCTTCATAATTGTAGTTGTAGAAAGACGCCGAAAAAATGTATAATTTTTTCCATTTTCGAAAAATCAGGGTTTTCAACGAACATGAGGCTTGCGCCATTCTCGTAAACGTCCTTTACACTATCCAATAACAAAGTTTAATAAAAAACGTTGGATACTTTTTTGAAATTTTTGAAAATGTCTCAGGGGCTTCATGCCCCCAGAATTAAAATATCGGATTCAAATTCAAGAGACCGCGACATCAGCCAGATCGCTTGGGGAATATTAATTTTGGAGAAAATCGGCTCACGGTTTAGCCGCCAGCGTCTACGGACGGACAGACGTTTTGCCGTCAATCGATTTTTTCGGCATCAAGGACACACAAAACATGGATTCTGACTACACCACGTGTTCGAGGATTTTTTTCTAAATATAGCAACTGAATTTATTCACTTTTTCGTTACCAAGGGCCCTGTAATAAGAGTTTGTTGTTTGTTTGTTTTTTGCCGAAAATTCGCCGTTTTTTCGCGCAGCATTACATAACTTTCTCTTCTTAAAAAGTTGCTTGTTAATCACGAGAAAGTTCAACCGCTCTTCGCATCGATTAAGTGGTTAGCAACTCATGTTTGCTGGTTTCAATTTTATAGTTATTATGTAATTGTAGCTACAATTACAGTAATATGGTGACATGTTTTCAGTTAATGAGCGTACAGTAAATTAAATTGAATTGTGTGTTCAAAGGGGCAAATTTGAGACAATTCTGAAATATATTGAACCTTTTGGTTATTATATTCAAAGTATATATTCCCAAAATGTAAATGTCACGATACGGCCCCTCATTTAAAATATACCATAAAGTATACTTTACATTTCCATGAAATAAAATCTAAAATTAACTCCGAGGTAATGTATCTTCTGCTCTACTATGCGTCCCTTGATGGGTAGAGCGGTCATTCACCTCCTTGAAAAGGGGGAGATATTATTAATCGCGCAACTTTCTTGATCGATGGTTTGGAGAAATGCGGGTAGAGTGGGGGTATTACTTACGACATCAGCCACTACATATTTTGAAGCAATGCCAATCTATGGATTATCAGTCATGTCTTCGCAACTTTCTCAATAATTTAAGTTATATCTTTTTCTCAGTAGCTGGAGGTATCTCTTTTGATGGATCTGGATCTGCTTTGGCCATTTCTTTCTTTCTCTCTCTTTCTCTCTCTCTCTCTCTCTCTCTCTCTCTATATATATATATATATATATATATATATATATATATATATATATTATACTTCTTTCAGAAAATGAGAAAGATTATAAAATTTAAATCTTCTAGAAGCTTTACGAAAATTTCTGAAACTTCAATTATATTCGGAAAATCTTGTATAGGTTTAATATCACAAGAAAGAAAATAGAATATTTACGATTCTTTAGGTATTATTCTATCGTTTTAAGACAACTAAAGGTCCTTTTTATCGATTTCATGTTCATGATATTTAGGAGCTGTTGGGGAAAAAAATTTAATGCTTTCGTAAATTGTTTATTCATTTTATAAATTTGAATTTATTTAATTATTGTATTTATTGTACGGACATTTGTTCTTTATCATTTATAATAATCTTATTCTCTTTTCCCTCCTGAAAAAATTGTGTCTACTGCATGCGCAATGGTTTCTGCTCTGATCGCCTGAACTCACATTGATAACTGTTATTTACAATGTGTCAGAGACGCTCGGCAATGTGACGGCGTACTAGCCCAAGTATTTTGAAAGTATTATTGTGTGTTCTCTCCAGAATGTAGTATAGAGAGCAGTGGCGGATTCAGGGGGGCATGGGGCCATCCCCCCCCCTGATGGCCCCCTCCAAACGATCGGCTACATCCGTTGCTGATCCAGCAGAGTATCGTCAAGTTGAACAAATATCGATAATCCGCATGATGCGAGGAAATTGCATCAGTATGTTTCACCTCCGAAAGGCACTCTTTCATATTTCAAAAGACGTGAAAACTCAGAGGGGGGAAGGGGGTTAGTACCTTGCCCGCGGCCTTGACATGCCTGCGTTAAGGCGTCCAGTCTTCCAGGTGATTTTTTCTGTACGTCTGTCATAAATTCAAACCCGCTTTCAAGAAAGCGTGTTACCCTTAAACTCATGGGTAAGATTAGGTAAAGGGTCCATCTCTGTTATCAATAATATAGGTATATTTTGTTCATAATTTTATATTATGTTCATAGTTTTGTATTATGTTCGTATAACTAACGTCTTTATATTATTTCTAAGGAGAACCTGTAAAATATTATATACTTTGATCGCAATATAAAATTTGGAACGTAACTAGATGAAAAATGTTTTTTAATTTAAAACATTAACAAATTATATTTAATTTTAAAATAATAATAATTTAAAAAAATTTTTTTAAAAAATGTCACTATTTAAAAAATGGATTATTTGGAAAAACAATTTCGACTTTAAACACCCGTAACTTTTGAAATTTCCAATTTCATACTCAATTCTTTTTTCCCCGTGAAAATTAGGTTTCTTATTTTGGGCCAACTAACTCGAAAATCGAAGATTACGTATTTTGGGAATTTAGGTTTGCAAAAAAATCTGCACTTTTGAATTCTGGAGTAAATCGTTGGTAAAAATCCAAATGATAAGAGACCAATGCAAAAAACTTTTCTTTGAGCTATTTACTATTAGGAGAAAATTTAATATTAGAATGGATTTTCACATGATATTTCCATTTTTCTGAAGTTCGTCCGAAACGCTCAGAATATTTTCTAAACCGGGAGCGATAGCTCAGCATCAACTGATGTCACTGCAGCGCCTCTGACCGGGAGGTCCTAGGTTCGAGTCCTGACGGCGACAGGATTTTCGACATTAGCTTTTCAGCTAGGTCGAATTCAGTCGCTGTCTGGAGGAGAATTCTAGAGGCCGGCTGCTCTGATCGGTAGTTTTCCGTGGTTTCTCCGACAACACCAGGCGAATGCCGGAGCAGTACCCTACAAAACGGGCCACGGACCGCGCGCGATCTTTCCTTCCACTTCCTTGTCCCATCCTCTCCCCTTACACACACACTTACACTAACATGCCCCACACTACCACATATTCCGGGAGACCGGTCGCGAGCTTAGAGCTTGTCCCGGCTTGGGCGGTGCCCTGGTGGGAGAGTCCTGGTTAGGCGAAACCTCACTAGCCGACGGTAGGTCGGCGCCGGATCTCGTCATCCAGCGGGGAAGATCATCGCCATCTCCCGAGCAAAAAAACATGCACTACATTAAGGGGAATGATGACCAAAGCAGTTGACGCGCCCGGAAACACGAAAAAATCAATCAATATTTCTAATTTTGTGTATAAATAAATACAAGGTCAAGCACTAAATATGATGCTACTAGCATTTTTTACATCACATTGAACAAGTCAAAAAAATTAGACCAATCGGAAGAGATCATGTTTTTTCGGTTGATATCTCGTGGAATTTCCCATATGCAAAACTAACATTCCAACGTCAAAAATATGTATGTTTCTCTGACATAATACCATACGTCAGCATATTTCACGTGTGCAAGCTTTTGTCGCACAAGTACATCTGTAAGCCGCCTGCAGCTTCACCACTTCTTATCTTACAGATTCTTCCTCTTCCGCATAAAAGCACACAAATTAAAATAAAATACGGCCCTAAGCCGGCTCGGTGTCCACGGGGTAAGATATTTCTTACACCGTGATTGCCCCCAACATGGCCGCCAAGAAACGATTCTATTTGCAACGCTACACTAACGCTATGTGTGGGTCTAGTGTATACTATTACAACATCTTTGCTCTGCTTACGACACGGCTTAAAAAGATATGCTAACTGTTGGTAAGAAGTTATCGCACCAAAGAGGGGCCTGAGAAATACTATACATATTTTGAAGATAAGAGGTAGAAGTTGGCAGAATTGCATATTAGTACGATCCATTCCGAAGTCGGGTCTACGTTTTCTCAACGGGTCATACTATTCAGCGCATGACAAAGACGAGCTCTTGTTTCAAAAAAACTTGCGCGAGCTTGATTGGGCGGCGGGTTGCCTAGCGCTTTTGTTCAGATTGAACGAGTCACTATCAACAACGCTCTTACATGTTCGATTTAATTCAAACTACTCTTTAAATTTTAAATACTAATACGAAACAAGAGTGAAAATTTCAGCGAAATCGGTCGAGTAGTTTTTGCATCCATATGCGACAGACATACGCACATACTCGCATTCCATTTTATTTATGTATGTTAGAAGTCATATTTTACTATAGTAAATAAAGAAAACATTACACAAGACGAATGAAATAACTTAAATGATACAGTTAATAAACATATCTTGATTGATGTTGAACTATTTCCAGAGTTTGGCAGATGGTAGGGTTAGCCTCTTCAAGAAATGTCGTGTACTAATTCCACAACAAGTTTAACAAAGAGGGAATCAAGAATTGATTGTATTTACGGAAACAAAATGTTTTATTACGTGTGAGTACAGGGTCATTTTCGAAATTTTCAGGGGGGCCACGACCCCCTACCTCCCTCGGGCACACGCCTATGGAGGTTATCAATAGCTCATTTCAATCCTCTCGATGAGACTGGCTGAGAGACATGATTGGCACAGTTTTTAGCCGGTTCTCTCTAGAATTTTCGGTAAAAATTCTAGAAAAATAAGTGTTTTTATGGGAACATTGAAGAAAGGCTGGGATTTACTATATTCTCTCTCCGGCATTACATGAATCGTTACGATTTTATTCATCAGACTGGCGATAATGAAATCTAATTTCGTTAGGAATTATCGAAAAAATGGGGAGGGTGTGTTACGGATCTAAAATCATTTTGAGGAGTTTTAAAGACACCGGAGGTGATCACATTCGATTGCTCTTGGCGAGACTAATCGATTGGCTTGATTTTTAGCCGAATCTTTCTTTAATATTCTGAAGGGATTCTTAAAAACGCACATTTTGTTTTTTAAGGCACCTGCAGAGCTGATACGGTGTAGAGGTACTGCTTTTCCGCCTCAATATGATTCCTTAGAACGTGATGCGTTATATTAACGATAGCGTTACGTTATATTTGCGGTAGTTGAACCCAAGGTACCTAGAATAAGAGTTGAACCCTCTAATGTTATGAAACACGAATTTTTAAACAAGTACTTTTATCGCTACTTTTTAATGTAACTGTTTCTGAGGATAGATGAGCCAGGCAACTTTACTGTTAAACAATTTATTTTTAATAGGAACTTTCTGTAAGTACACATAAAAATTGTTATCAAGAAAGTACTCACCAGGCTAAGCTAGTGTCATAATATTAAGGTGTTCTATATTTACTCGCTGGACCTGTGCGAAAATTTCGCACATTTGTGCCCGTGAAAGGATACGGGAATTCTCTAATTTTTAGACCTATATTTCATTCTTGAATAATAATTTAAAGTTTTTAATAAATATTTTGAGTGAATAAGATCAGCTTTTTAAAAAAATAACTGATTTTTTTGTATTAATGAGCACATTATTTTGAATTAACATCAGTGGCACACCAACTGAGAGATCATTGGGTTTCTTCCCCCTCCCACATGGCTGAGAAATGCAACGGAAACTAGTTTCGTAACCTCAATCATCAATAGAGCAAAGTCCTTTCGAAGTCAAATATACTGTCTCCAGTTCGTCTATGTTTTCGTGAAAAGTTATGTTACTTGAAGAAATGACCATTTTGGAGGTGCAAAATCATGAGTTTGGGTCAGAGTAATTAAAACATTAAATCATTAAAATTTGCCGTAGTTTCGAAATATTTTATTCCATCATCAGGACTTACTTGTCAAAAGATGTACGAGTAAAATACTTCATAACATCTCAACAGAAACATAGATAGTACATCTCTCAGATAGACACAAAAGGAGTGGTTATAGGTCTAGAGTCCGACCCGCAAGATCCATTGGAGCAGTGCCGGATAACCGAATAGGCTGAGGAGGCTGCAGCCTGGGGCGCGCAATTTTGGGGGGCGGACGAATGCAAAATTTCATAAGGAGAACTTTTGAATGTTTTTATAGAAATATTTCTTTCCATATTTGTATCGAAAGAGAGTGTTATTCAATCAAATCTAGTTCCAAACGACCCTGTACAGTGGAACGTTGACGATGGTTGTAGAGAAATAGTGGCCAAAGGTGGATTTAAGCAAAATCATGACATCGATTTTTCTACCTCTAAATGGCATTACGCAGATCAAAGTCGATATTTATCAAAATCATACAACTCTAAAACAATGGCAAATGGCAAGTTGTTAAAATATTAAGTTTAGTACATTCGCCATCTATAGGACATGTATTTTGTGTTCTTTGCAACTTATATGGTGGAACTACTTTACTCGCTACATCAGAGCTTAATGACTTCAAAAATAGCAGCAGCATTTCTCAACATGATAACAGTTCCGAACATCAAGATTGCGTAAGAAAATTCGTAGTTAGGTATATAGTTGGAGTGGATTCAGAGCTTTGAAACAGGACAAAAATAAAGTAGAATATTGGAAAATTTCCTGAAAAAATTGTAGAAACTGTGAATTTTTGCATCAAGATTCAAGTAGTCTTTTTCGGTAACAACGAAATTATTGGTTACAAAATGAAAACTTCTTAGGCTGCATTGAGTTGATATCCAAATTCGATCCGTTTATGGCTGGCCTTCTTGTTCGATATGGAAATAAAGGGCCACAATTGTGAAAAAAGGAAGTACAAAACGGTAATTCGGAGGGTATACTTTATTAAATAAATTTTCGATACAATATATATTTCCAATGTGATTATTTTAAGACTCTTTTTAATGTCTGTGCTAATGCAAATGGCGAACTATCTTCCTCTGTTTTGAAGCGTAAAAATTATCTGAGATCAATGTTAAACAAGACAGTTGAAAGCCTTATCTTCGTTACACATAGAAAACATTTTGCGATGCCAAGAGTTTGAAAAACAATGGTAAGAAATTTGCTGAGAATTTGATTTATTTGATTCAATTTATTTTGTAAAAATAAAATAGTAAAAACTGTATATGATGTATAGGGGAGAATATTTGCCCATTTTCTTAAGTACCAGAATCCATCCCAACATTTACCCATAAATAGTTGAAAGTAAAAATAAAAAAATTTTGAAATATATTTATTTGATTCATTGATACAATACAACAACAAACAACACAACAACAACAACAACAATAATAATAATAATAATAATAATAATAATAATAATAATAATAATAATAATAAAATTTAGAAAAGCGGGAGTTTACCAACATTTGAAAAACTAGACATTTTCGTTCCCGAGTAATAGAAAAACTATTTGCAACGATAAACAAACTGCAGGTTTGATTTTTCCACATTGCTAACAATATAGTAACTGACTCTCAGTTCTACTACTATCACTACAAGCAAAAGGAGACCTTAATAAAGCGTGCGCACAGTGATGCTACAAGACTAAAGAGAGGAAACGAGATTCCGTATGATGTAACGTCGTGGGTAGGGATCTACCCCACAAAGAAACAGACACGAGTGGGTATTAACAATTTATTTACAATAAATTATGTACAGGAACTAAAACTTCACTCTAAGGCGTTTGTCGGAGCTACCTGTCGGAGCTACCTGTCGCAGCCCCCTCCTCCATCACGCGCCTTGCGGCCGCGCCTGCGAGTAGCCAACTCGGCCGATTCGCAACTGGGCACCTCATGTGTCTCGGCAGACCATCTGCCCTGAAGTATAAGGCATAATTCACCGTGTCCGAACCTCGAATACTACTCGTGCCTTCAGCACTTCCGCGCCAGACTTGGCCGGACAAGTTTTGCGGTGTTTGCCGCGAGGAAACCCAGAATCGTTACCCCCGAATGGTCCTGCGACGCACCTTAGTATAGGCCCGAGTCACATGACCTCCTACGCATCTGCCCCCCACGCACTCGTCTTGAAGCGAGTGCCACCGACGGCGCATTTTGTGCACGGCGTCTGGGATTTCCGTGAGGGGTGGCCTTTGTTCGGGAGCCTATATTTGGCTCCCTCATCCCCATACCTTGGAACTCAGGAGCAAGGAGTCAAGTCTGTGACGCTACAATGACAACATATTTTATGTGTACACCTACATGTTATTTTGACTAAAATATCCATTTTTTGTAACAAAATGTGAATAATACTGAAATATAGAAATTTTTTATAATTACCTTATGTTTTTAATTTATCGACATAAAAATGTTTGTTAAGAAAAATGCAAATATATAATCAATATATGTATGCAATATTTGCATCGTTTACGAATACCTAACACATTTTTATTCAAAATATTATAAATATCTTTTATGTCAAAAATTGAAAAAAAATTAAAAAAGGACACTAAAACAGCCTTGGACAGCCTAGGGCGCACATAAGTCAAAGTCAGGTACTGTACAGGACAGCCTAGGGCGCACATAAGTCAAAGTCAGGTACTGTACAGGAGGCCAATGTTTCACAGCAAATTTATTTGACATTTGAGATGATGATGTGAATGGCAAATTACATATCTTACACAGAGACGGTTCTTGTCCATCGTCGCTTCTGTCTCCCCCCCCCTCCCTCTCGCGACGTATATAATGACGAGGTGCTCGCTAAGTGCCGCGCAAACCCCAATGCTTCAAAAAATGGGTGTCGAGGTTGTAATGGAAATACAGAAGTTGGGGGTCCTAACAGGGGAAAAGTGTAGTTGTTTTACAAAAGTGCCTGCATATTCATCTACAAACAACACTTCCAACTAAAACAAATAGGTTTTTCCCGAAGATTAATGTATCATGACCGATCTGGTGCGACTCGAAACATTGCGAATTGAAAACATTAATGTTTGTATTTTATGTGAAGGCCTCCTATATAATTTTCAAGATTTTATCGAAAATGGGTCCACTTATTCCTCTTAAAGTTTTGCTAAAGTAGATCAACATACACTCATAAATGGCATGTATAATTTAATGCATTGTGCGTCAAATGCTCTCTTATGAATTTCTCACAGTCTAAATTTTTTGTGTAAATGGTTCAAGTGTCGAAACATTGAATTAAAAAAGTATGCGTATAAAGTGAAACCGTATGCACTGTTGAGGTATAAATATATTTTACCATTTCATGATACTGAAAAAATGCCTAAATTCGTAATGAAACGGTAGCGGTAGCTCAGTGCATCAGCTGATGTCACTGCAGCGCTTCTGTCCGGGAGGTCCTAGGTTCGAGTCCTGATGGCGGCAGGATTTTCGACACTAGCTTTTCAGCTAGGTCGAATTCAGTCGCTGTCTGGAGGAGAATTCTAGTGGCCGGCTGCTCTGATCGGTATGTTTTCCGTGGTTTCTCCGATCAACGCCAGCCGAATGCCGGAGCAGTACCCTACCAAACGGACCACGGACCGCGCGCGATCTGTCCTTCCTCTTCCTTGTCCTATCCTCTCCTCTTACACACACACTTACACTAACATGCACCACACTACCACATATTCCGGAGAGACCGGTCGGGAGCTTAGAGCTTGTACCGACTGGGGCGGTGCCCCGTTGGTGGGAGAGTCCTGGTTAGGGGGAAACCCCGCTAGCCGACGGTAGGTCGGTGCCGGATTTCGCCATCAAGCGGGGAAAGATCACCGCCATCTCCCGAGGAAGAAAAACATACACTACACTAACGGGACTAATGACCCAAGCAGTTGACGCGCCCGGAAACACGAAAAAATCAATCAACAATCGTAATAACCGGAAAAATATGTTGTTTGTAACGTCAAAATATGTACATAAATATGTAATACACCATAAACTTTCCCATCGGTAGTAAAAGCTTCATCTATTGCTATTCAGCACTGAAGTTTTGCAGCAGACTAGACGCAATAGAAGACATTGAGCAAACTAGCGTTATCTACGAACAGCAAACATCACTGCACAGTGAAACGCTCTCATTGAATGTTAAACGTCGGCGATCGCTAATGTTTCTCCAAGAAATTAAGGTTGAAGGTCACGAATCACGACGTGAGTGATACAGTTTTCACACCTAAAGATGAGTTGGATCAGTCCCTGAAGCGTACTTTCCGCCCCTGAGATAAATGAAGCAGACACGCGGGACTGTGAGAACATCACGCATCATCACATTGGGTACCTGGAGGAGACAGCACGCAGTAATGATATAGGAAAAAATGCTGATTTAAAAAATTCTTTTCATAAAAAATATAATAAAATTGAATAAAAATTAATATAATAAAAAATATTTTGTGAAAATACCAAAATATGTAAAATATATAATATAGTACCAAATATGTAAAAATATATAACGAAAATAATTAATATTGTGTTATATGGGGCCGATTCGCCCAATTTACAAATTTGAGAACGGTAAGTAGAAAGACCAAAAATATGTAATTACATAAAAATCCGGTCTCTAGTAATAAATAATTGATAATTTAATCATTTGGAATTTATAATGAGTCGGACCGTACAAAGTAAATAAAAGTTATAATTTTTACTTCTTAATTGATAAATGTATTTCTTTGAAGAAGTTAGTACCACTTTCTTTTGTAGAATTCCTTAAATTCAACAATTCAAGAACCCTATTATTTTTGGTTCATATTACCGCGTTTGAAATCACGTGTGTTTACATATCTAAGAGAATGTAGCTCTTCGATTGTGCTATTCTTTGGCTGACGCTGATCTCCCGTTGTTTTCGAGACGTTCTTCACCGCTCCGACCGCCCCGCCGCGTTCTCCACCACAGCGAAGGGAGCGAAGGAGAGTTTTTAGCAACAATGCCGCTGCCTATGCAGGCCGTTATATATCAGGTATTGTGATAATGAATAATTTGTTCAAATAAAAAGAATTCCGTAAATTGAGGAAATCCAAGATGGCATAAGTGAGGTTAAATTTGCAGATCCCGTCAATTGTAAACTTGAGAATAGTGTTTTGAAAACAGGATTTCGTTAAATAGATATTCTATTTCAGTTTTTGCTTGTTTCTCAGAAAAAAACTGTATCAACATTGTGACAGAGAACTTTAAAAACAGTGTATTAATTGATGATAAGTAACACTACTTTGCTTGAAAGCTTTGACATGTGAACTTAATACTTTTATGGTCTGTCTTTAGAGTGCTGTGGAACCAATGCAAGTAGATGCTCCACCTGAAGACAATGATAATAATGAGGAAGAGCCATATATTGTGGAGAACCCGAGTTTGGTATGTATTAATATTGCAACAAGATATGTGATATGAGATGACAGTACATTTGCCACGGTTCTTTGCTCTCTATATTGTAAGTGTGTAATTTTTGTTACTTGTGATTTTTTTTTTACATGTACACAGTGGTTTACAATTTTTATTACAAGCTTAACAATGATATGGAAATGGTTTTTATCTTAGTAGTTCACCTCTGTTATGTTTGGATTTTACATGTGTATATTGTATGGAGCTTGTCATAATATTCTGGGGAGATGTAGCCAATTATTTTTTCATAAATTTTATTGTGATGGTTAGTAATGCAATAGAAGTCTTGTTATGCATATTTTTTGTAGGATTTGGAGGCTTATGGAAACAGTTATACTGGATTAGCTCGTCTCTACAGGCTCATGTATATAGCAGATCATTGCACTTCATTACGACTAGAATCATTGAAAATGGCTATCCAGTATGTTATGTCGACATACAATGTTGCTTTATACCAACAATTACATAAGAAGTTGCAAGAAACAGCAAGGTAATAAATTTACATCTTTTGATAATTTTGCTTATAGATGATTAGTCATTACCATTTCTGTGAATGAAAAGTACTGTTATATATTTCTAAGTTGAGGAATTGCTCTCTGCAGTGCTGCCAGTTTGCCGGATGTTGCTGGTGGTGGTGCTCAGTCTACTTCACAGGATGTGCCAGCACTAGATTTACTTTGGGTGGAAACCAGATCGAAAAAGGCTGCTCTAAAAGTAAGTGACCTTATTATCAGTGAATTAGGTAATTTTTTTTATTATACAAATTCTTTAATGAAACAAAATCATTATAATATTTTTATATATTTGTGCTTTGTTTGTTTCATACTCGGGAAACCTTTTTGAACTTTAACATTTTTTGGCAAGACTTAAATTTTATTTAACTTGAATGATCTGAATTAACCTTGGTGATTTCTTAGCAGTAATTTTGTATCTTTATTCATGGATAGCTGTCTCGTTGTGCAACTTATTTTTTCTTGAGATATGCTTCAGTGCCAATGTGTCAAAACGATGGTGTCATGGTAATCAAGAAAGCGTATACAAGAGTACATTTTCAGTTTTTCTCTTCTCTCTGGATTTATATTCATTTTGTTAGGATTCTTGTTATTTCTGTGAAAGTATTTAAATGAATTAACTTTTGAAATGATTATCTTTCTACAACATAATTATTTACCTGAAATTATTAACGGCCCTGACACCACATATTTGGCAGATGAATATTGATCTGAAAATTATCAGGTTGTCAGAAATAATCCAAAAGTTATGGGACTTGTAAAAATTGAATAGTTTAATAACAACAAGTTTTGGAGTATCATATTTCACTCCTTTCACAACATATGTTGAATTATGATGGCAGCAAGTGTTGTTGACCTTTGATATAAAGAAATATATATCATACTACCGTAGTTGTTTTTGTGGCTCCCAGACAGCAGAAAACTGATGATGATGGCTGAGCCATCGAAAGCTGCTATTATTGAAATAAATACTATTGTTGACAATGACAACGCATTCAATTATTTCAATAAAAAAATGAGCTACAGATTTCTTGTAATAATGGTGCTGTCAAGATAGCCTAACTGTTCTCGCTTCTAGTGAAATTGAGAATGGGAGAAAATGTGCACGGATTATACTGAAGATACTATTTCAAGAACCTCTTCAAGAAAACGGTGGTGCCTTGTTTATTTGAGAACTTCTATGATTAAAATGACTTGCTAGTTTTGAAAGTGACTCAAGTTCAACAACAAGTATTTCATACTGAAATTAGTGTTTCAAATCTTCTGGAACTAGTGTCTTTGAAATTGAGATCTGAACATCCTAGAAGTAAGGAGTGTGGTCAAGCTACAAAAATGTTAGTGATGTGGAGGACAAATTTTAATACAAGATGGTACAAAGACAATGTCGAAAGGACTTTAGAAATTGGGAACCCTATTTCTATACCAGTGCAATTGTTTGTTTTCCTTTCTCCAAACACTATAATTTTTCAAGTATCATAAATTTATTCTCTGTGTAAAATAATGATTATTTCAGTCATTGCTCCCATAGAGCAAGTATTTTGAGGCAAGAATTTTTTTGGAAAATTTTGAGGCATGGTGGTGTGCATTTTTGAGCTCAAGAGTCTTCAATTGAATCGTTTATTTCAGAAACCTGTCAAATGCCAAAATTTAAAATGCACTTTAGCGGTGGAATATTGTTCCATGAGGATAGACACATTGCTTATTCTTTATTTACCTGAAAAATATTCATTTATTAACTGCTTTGAAATTAAAAAATATTTTGAAATCGGAAAAACTGGGACACTTTTTCTCAATTTTCTTGACATGACAAATTTGGCGTTTGCCAGTTTTCTGAAATAAACAATTCAATTGAAGAGAGTAACAAGCGATAAGAAAGTGAAATTAAGAGTACATTTTTTTGTCATTTAAAAAAAATTAAAAAAAAATTATGTGTTGTGAGGTAACTAGATTGAGGGTAAAAGTATTGATCCTGGAAGACTGTATTAACCTTTTTTTTATTTAGGTATTTCATTTTCCCTTTTTTTTTCTGCCTATTTTATATTTGTTGAGGAGCTGTTCATTTTGCTGTAAGCAAAAAAAAATGTCACAAATCTGCGGTAAATCTGCATTTAGTCATCTAGTTAATGTAGTCTTGAAGGAAAAGGCAAGTAATTAATTAATTATTTAATTTCCATACATAAGGGTGGATTAATTCATAAGTAGACTAAGCAAGTGCTTAGGGATCTGCAATAATGTTTGAAGAAAATTTTATAATAGCTCCTAAACATTAAAAAAAAATTTAATATTAATTTTTGAAATGGCAATGGTTCTAGTTTATTTTTACATTCATATTAATTATTTCTGTTTAATTTTTGAAAATTATTAAGAACTACTAATTATTAAGAAAATTATTAAGAACTCAGGGCTCTTCGTGACATTAATCTGGCTGTGATCATATATATAGTGTAAGTATGGCCTCTTTTGTCAGAGAAATGGATATGTATCTTTGTGAATTAATAAAATTAATCTGCATTGCATGTTGAAATTATGGAGTATCTGGTTAGGTTTCAAGATGTTGGATAAATTAACAGTAGAAAGTTGTGTAGGTTTAGTAGGTTTTGTAATTATGGATGTAGTTAGTTTTGTTATTCAAAACCCGCTATTGGATTATATTTTGTGTAAAATCTGTAATTGAATATCTATGTGCTATAAAATGAAATTATTCAATTTCAGCTTGAGAAATTAGATACAGATCTGAAAAATTACAAATCTAACTCGATAAAAGAAAGCATCAGACGTGGCCATGATGACCTAGGAGATCATTACCTTGACTGTGGAGATCTTTCAAATGCATTGAAATGCTATTCCAGAGCAAGAGATTATTGCACTAGTGGAAAACATGTGGTGAACATGTGTCTTAATGTCATTAAGGTATTAGTTGTACCCTAATGAATTAATGCTTGTACAAATCTCCACTATTTTTTTAAATTTGGTCAAAAGGCACATTTTTAAGAAATTTTTAAGTGAAAATATGTATTTTGGTTGTTATAAAGTGTCATGTCATAAATATATTCATGAAAATATTCAATAACTTTTTTTAGGTTCATGGAAAGGACAGCAATCAGTCAATTTTAACTAGATTAAAGTGTGCAGCTGGGCTGGCAGAACTTGCAACAAAAAAGTACAAATCTGCTGCCAAACATTTCTTAGTCGCCAATTTTGATCATTGTGACTTCCCAGAATTGTTGTCACCTAGCAATGTGGCAATGTACGGTGGATTGTGTGCTCTTGCTACCTTTGATCGACATGAATTGCAGAAAAACGTTATATTTAGCAGGTCTGTATAAAAAAGAATACTTTCTATCTTCTGCTTATTTGAAAGATCTTTGACTCATTTTGTTTGTTCCAGTTCATTTAAATTGTTCCTTGAGCTAGAACCTCAGTTGAGAGATATTATATTTAAGTTTTATGAATCAAAGTATGCATCTTGTTTAACACTACTAGATGATATCAAAGTAAGTTGACTGATGTTTTAAAATATTAATTTAATAAAAGTTGCATTATAGAAAATACCTTGTGTTGATTTATGATAAATGTCATTTTTTGTACAGGATAACCTGTTGCTGGATATGTATATTGCTCCTCATGTGAATGCTCTTTACACACAAATTAGAAACAGAGCATTGATTCAATACTTCAGTCCTTATTTATCAGCTGATATGCGTAAGATGGCAGCTGCATTTAATACCACTGTGTTGGCTCTAGAAGATGAACTAATGCAGTTAATATTAGATGGTCAAATACAAGCTCGTATTGACTCTCACAACAAAGTATGTTCAAATTTGCATTTATTGCTCAAAGAATTTGATTTTATGATAATCTTTCAGTGTGAAAGAAGAATTTTTGAACAAATTCAAATATGTGCTGTGTGCCTTGTAATATTGCAGTGTATTGAAACATAATCTCTTTATCCGATTTTAGATTTTGTATGCTAAGGAAGTAGATCAACGCAGTACTACATTTGAAAAATCCCTATCGGTAGGAAAGGAATACCAGCGAAGAACCCGAATGCTTATTCTCCGAGCTGCCATGTTGAAGCACCAAATACATGTGAAAGTGAGTCACCTTCTCAGATGCAGCAGATTTAATAACTTTAATTAATTACACCCTCAATTGTTTTTCTCTGAATGTTTTTTATAACACTTAGTTGTTTTGGCATGGAAAATGTGTGTGTAGAGGCAGGTAAAATTATGTAGAACATTTTTTTATTGTAATAGTGTGTATTTTGTTATTAACAGAAAAGTTAAGAGTTCAGTTAATTCCCAATTTACTAAAAAAGTGAAATTATTACTCTTTCAATTTAATGGGAAGTGTTAATTTGGCATAATTTAAAACCTTGAGTTATGTAATATCGTATTGAAAAATTATTTTTTCCCTTTTGAAGTCTGCTACTGATTGCACTAGAGAGCGAATTTCACATCAGTTTTCCTGTTTAAAAAATACTCAATAAGTGGTTAAAAACTTGTTTAAAGGCAGCAATTTTTATGTTTTTGTGTATCTAGGGTCAGATTTTTTTGCTTTTCAACATAGACTATTAGGGTCTATTAAAAAATGATCATTTCCCACATTTAAGCATATGGTATCATTGGATAGATCTCGAATTAAAGAAATGCTCTACTTGATGTGTGTCACAACTGTCTAAAAGTGTAATTGAAATTATAAGTGGGAAATTAATGTTGTCGGTAGTAGGGACAAAAAGGAGAGTGGAAGTTTCACTTACCAACTCAAAAATAATTTATTTGTTAAGCATGTGGTTGTACTAGTTTTGTTCCCCATTTCTAATATCCAATATTAATTTTTCAATATTTAGAAATACAAAATTGCTGTTGCTTCCAAATATAACTACAGAATTTCCAAAATTCATACATTGGCTCCGTTAACCCTATGATTGTGGCATTGAGAGATATCTAAAGGGAAATCAGGTCGGTTGCAAAAAGAAAAAAGTGCAACCCTTCAGAATAAAATATTGTCCTCATCATTATCTTTCGCTCAAGGTGGTCTAAAAAACAAAACAAAATTTGTCTTTAGAATACCAAACCAATTTTCAAAAGTTGCACAAAAAATTGTTTCAGAAAGGACTTCCATCATCATCACACTCTGCATGAGCCGCATTTCCACAACTCGTGCCCTAGTACCAATTCTCACTTGCCTTATCGGTGTGAAAACAGAGGAGATACTTTCTCTTCCAAACTGCAGTCACCCGCTTCATCATGGAGAGATCATGGAGCATCATAACTGGAAAAGTCACCATCCAAGACAACCACTTCTTCCTCTTCATTTATTTGATTTTTATTTACCACTTTCTGGCATTTTCCAATGAACTTCATGCCCTAATTTGTATTTGTTTGATGTTTTTTGCCGATTTTGAACTGAACAATATTGATGAGGAATACCTACGTTATGCAAGATTTATCTGAGCTGAATGAAAAGAACTTGGTAGGGAATGCAAGACTTAAATTTTAAGAAGCTCAGATTACCCCATGACTTATTAAACCGTTCCTACCCTATTATGGCACCTGCATATGTGAATGCTCAATGTTATTTTATTTAATTGGTTACATGTGATTGGTGGTTTGGAATATATTTGTTGTTGACTTGGCTCTGAAGTTTTTGGTTAAGTCTTAAATGCACCCAACTGTGCTACCTCTGTTCCAATCATTGTTTCACTGCACTTTTCTAATTGCAGAGTCCTCAGAGAGACAGTGGACAAGGAGGAGAGATGTCTGTTGCTCCTGGCAATAGCTCCATGGCAGCAAGAAATTGAGAGCAATGTGCAGGACATTTGCATTTGGAAAGAAAGATATAGAAGGAGGGAATTCCTGGGATGAGTGAGGTTTATGTTTGGTCAACCTGATTTGTCCATGTGATAAAGACTGTCAGCATCTAATAGACGCCAGACACAAGAGTGGTATACAGTTGAAGCAAGTTAGTTTTTGTATAGACTTAAGAGTACTGCTGCTTCAGAAGTAAAGCTGGCATTGAGAGATGCAGAGTTACTATTTGTGCGAGTTGTGTGGTTCACCCGATTCTAGCCAAGAACAGCAGTTGACTGATTGGCTTGATGAGCAACTCTCTCCTGGAAAAAAATATCTTGAATTGTCAACTCTATTTGCAGTAAATTTTGTAATACTGTCTTGTGTTCTAAATCATTCACACATTGCTCCTTATTTCTTTTGGGCCATAAGATTTGGTATTTATGTGAATGCTTTATAAAAGATATTAAAATACTTCATAATTTTAAAGTGTTTGTGCTTTTCTTAATACGTGTTAAGTTTTGCGACTTTTTAAATAAAGTAAATATCATGCAATCTGTAAGTATTTTCTAGAAAATTGGCAAGATATACCAGCATGGAAAAATAAGAAATTTGTTTTTTATCATGCTGATGTTTTGTATGTAAAAAGGTTCTGTGTTAACCCAGTGTTTAAATTGTTGTGAAAAATAAATCATTGCTAATTCAAAAAACTATAGCAATGTTTGTCAAATTTAGAGTTTTGAAATTGGTTTTGTGTTTTACCTCTATTTTCTCTTTTCTTCCTCTGTAATTACTTTACGACTCAATTAATTTTTTATCATTTTCATCTTGCTACATTAAATTGTAGTTTTGAAAGTTTGTTCAAAATTTCTACAAAACATGAGGTTCTGTATATACATTACTTCCATAATGTTTCAAGCATTGATTAAGAATCTTCAAATATAGATCCAACTTCTTAAAAATGTTTGTTATTGAGTAAGACTGAAGGACAGTTATACTTTTTTAATTTTTGCTAAATAACATCATACTCCACAGGAATGTGAATGCATTTGTTTCCAATTAGAGTATTTCTAATTTTATATCAATATTGAGTTGAATGTACATGTTCCACTGGAGGTTATCTTAAAATTAAAGAGCTTTTCTTTCTCTGTAATCCCTTGCTCTGTTTGGTTTTATCTTTCTTCACACATTCTAATCAAGAGTAAATTTTTATTTCTTCAAAGCAATTACTTCAGTTTTGTGCTGTAAATTGTTTTGACGATCAAAGTATTAGAGCTTGGCAATGTGTGAGATTGTTTCCAGTACTGTTAAAAATTATTTTGTTTAAATGATATTATAAAAACAACACTGTACTTTACAGTGTGCATTTAAATGTGTGTCGCCATACACCTAACATTTGGATGTTTTATTCACTTTTGCGAGTATTCTCACAGGAAATTGACATACTCCCAGCAGCCACTCTTTCATGCTCAGCGAGTTAAAATTGAAGTCTGTAAAATTCATAATTTGTATAAATTAATTTGTGTCTCCAATTGGAGTATGATTGTGAATTGTGAAAAGAATATATTGTGCAAAAATAAATAAATTTCGTTCTAAATCGTTCAATGAAGTGGATTTATTCATTTTTCTTTTATAATGTACATTTACTAAAGCAAAGTATAAAAAAGTGTTGTTTTGATATTTTTTTAGTTAAGTCAGGCAATGGGAAATATTCAAGTTGTATTTTAATTTAGAATTCTATGTTAGGTATTTAATATTCCTTTTCAGATTTGAATTTTGTGCATGAGTAAAATTCTTTGAGAAATTTAATATAATGTAAAGTTATTTACGATGTATTTTTTTTTTTAAGGTTCTTATTAAGCACTATAGCTTTTAAACAAAATGCTTTGGTCACTTTTATGGATTCATATTTATGTACATAGTTATGATTTCTAAGTGTTTTCATTAATTAAAGGATAACTATTTCACAAACTACTCGTTCATGGAAGTTATACCATCATTTCCGTGATCATTTTATTAAGATTGTTTCAAAGCAAAAATGGGTGACCCTCATGATCAAGCCGGCATCTTCAACTCACTAGTGTTAATTGCAATTAAAACTAGAGGGCTACAGAATAGCACAGACTTTATCATACTGGTTTTCTAATTTCTTTACCCTCGATTAGAATTTTGGTTTTGCTCCTCTCTTTCCCAGCCACCCAAACCACATTTTATCCAATTTTTCGGTTTTCTAATGGTAGAACTGAAACATGACATTAAGAATATTTTAGAAGAGTAAAGCTTGACCAATATGGTAATTTTCGTTGAAAAATGTGGAGCCATTTTTGAGGGAATGTTGGAACGTTTCTGAAAATGTATATTTACGAAAATTTTCAAAAAAATATAAAAATTTTTTAAAAAAAAATTTAATTAAAGTTTAGGAAAAAAAAAAAAAAAAAAAAAAAAAATTTAAGAAAAACGAAAATCGGACCTACGCTGTTTGCTCTCTTCTTACAAAACATTTAAAGAAAAAAATCTGAGCCATTTTTCAAAATATCCCAGGGGCTTCATGAAAAGTATATCCCAACATTAAAGAATTTTAACCCAAATCGCCGAATTATTTCTCAGCAATCGCAAATATTTGTAGTTTCCTGAACAAATGAACTCCGAAAAAAGGTTGCCAATATATGTGCATCTTATGAGGTGCTAAGTATCTTTTAATTTTCAATTTTGAATTGCTTTGTTTGATAATCGTGTTTTAAGATGTAGCAAATCAAATTTTGAATGGTTATAGTGACATATCTGTGTTGATTTGAATTGATCGAATTATATTTTCATCTTAGTACGATGGCTAAAGTGTATCGGGTGTTTCTCTCGTCTGGCGGGAATGGGAATGTCAGCATGAGAATACTTGTAGCGAGGTTGGTTTTATCTAACATCTGAAGGTATTTTGAGTTTGCGTAATGAAGTTAAGATGCTTCTGTTGAGTTAAAAGAGAATCTCTGGTTTCTTTTGTGATCTGTGCGGGTGGAGTTTCGAATTTCGTAACCCCAAACTCAAACCTAGGTACAAATGCCGATTATAATTAAGATGTGAGTATCTGTGAACTACTTTCATTCAGTATATTTGTAGTAGCTACCATTCATTTCGAATTGAATAAATTTGATGTCATTTCTTATGTTTTCGGGAACATTTGCGATAATTACGACGTATTGCCCGGGTTTGAATTTGAAATCTCGATCAGGTTTTCCTGATCCATTGAGCAAATGACATACTCTCTGGCAAATGAAGAGATGGCTCCTTATTTTGCTTCTAGACATAAATTTAGCTTACGCGCACGTTGTGTTGAGCTCTCCTTTTGCTAATGGTGGTAGAGCTGGAGGTGTGGATTACTATTTTCGTGGTAATACAAAAAAATCAAATCTGCAATTCGTTTATAGATGCAAATGTTTTCTATAACTCGGGAGCGAGAATGTCAAGTTTTCAAATGTCGCTAACATCGCTTTTCTTGAAATTTTGTTTCATCATTCAACTCTATAGTTAAAAATGTTAGGAAGAGATTGTGAACCTCAAGAAAACCTGTGCAGATGATACTTCTATTCAGTATAATTCTATGAATTTAGTCACAAGATTTTGTCATACAGCTTTATACAAAATATCAGCTGTAGACGCCTCCCAATGGTAAGCTCATTGTTTACATTGGGTTCTAAGCATGTTGTATTTGCCATGCGAAACATGCATTAGCACATCCTCTTGCAAATATTTATATGTATTACTTTGGTTTGATTTTGATGTTTTGTTTGTTTTAAATTGGTGTCTCTCTATCTTATACTATATTGAGTGCTACGTTTTTCTTTGTAATATTTTCTTGATAATATTGTTTTGTTAGTAACCACTTAGTTATTATGTCATATTTACACAGTCTTGCCTGAGGATGGGGAAAAAGGAGTACCGTGAAACGTCGCTCTGAAATTTCCTAACAAACTCTGTATGTTCGTTGCATAATGTATATAAATTAATAATAGGATATTTTGTGTAAAGCTGTCTTTCAAAATCTTGTGGCCAAATTCTTAGAATTATAATATAGAAATGAAGTGAATGACAGACAATGATCTGTAAGAGATGATACTTCTCCCCGATATGTCACATACAGTTTTTACAGTTCTGTGACTAAATCAATCGAATCAAATGAAACTCTTGATAGATGGGTGTATGATACTTTTGAATGAATTGTATACATTTTTTACAAAACTTCATTACCGTATTTTCAAGCTGTGAAGAAGGAAGGCCTGCAGAATGGGCCATAATAGAACTGCAAGGTGATTTGGAAAGCAGAGGGGAGGGAACTTTCTGTTCACAGTTCATTGGCGACCTACATTTCACAAAAAATGTGAGTAATTAATTATTCTGTACATCCTATGTTTTTTAAATGTATGAGTGTAATTCTAAAATTTATTTTATTATGATCTTTTGGAAATCTTATCAGCATTTATTAGTTTTGAGGATTAGTTATTACAGTAAGTTCTAAATTATTTAATTTATTTACAGTACTAAGAAAACTATACAGAAAGTAGAATAAATTTAAAAAGTGTGATGCATTTATGAAACTTTTGCATACTACATCAGGCACTTCAAGATTTCAAGAGAAGTGTAATAAAATCATAAGTTCAATCAAAAGGCTGGATATTGAAAAAAAAAAAAATTCTTCTTGGAATCGATGTTCAAAGATACTTCTAATAAAAAAAGAAAAAAACACCACTAATGTCACTGTCTATATATCTTATTTCATTTAACAGACCGTTTCTTAGGAATAGAACATTTTCTTCCTTTTTTATCAAATTCACATAATTCAAAATGGCATTTTTCATACAATTTAATAATGTGGTCATCCAATATTTTAATTTTTTTTATTCGTATTTTCCATGTTTTGGCCATCTTTTCATGACCCTTTTTGGAAGTTTTTTAAATAAATACCAATAATCTGTATACTGTGAAGAACTAAGGAAACTGATAATCATCTATGTAAATTATCTAATCATCATCATATACAGCATGAATTAAGCCTTTAGGCCTGTTCCGTCTCCAGGAGTTTAATCTAATTACTAACATCAAATTATCTAAATTATTTATGGCAATATTTAAAAAAATAGTCTATAAAGACTATTATGTTATATTCTGTTAAGTTATTAAATAAGAGCTACACAAAATTGTTCAAAAATCCAGTTTTGGCTGAAGCTTTGAACACTGTACAACCAGAGGAAGTCGTTTGAACTGGCATTTCCCGCTGCTCTGGCGAGGGAGAAATCCTTGGTGGAGGGGATGAGGGGTGATTAGGGGATTATAACGTGGGGACCGTTCAGTGTGAAGGGGCTATCTATCAGCATATACATAACTTACTACATGCTTATAAAAAGCAAAGCATGGGCAGTTTCGCCCACAAGGCTACTTGATATAGTATGTAAAAAATTGAGTGTTGAAAATTTTTCTCATATATTTAAAAAAAAAAATCATTACAATCTAACCAGAATTTAGGTGTTACAACCTGCTTCTTTTGGATCAAAAAATAAATAAGTTAAGTTCAGTAAAACCTTGTTACAAGAGACACCTTGAAATATAGATTTTTATCTCCAATGAAGGAGTACTCTTTTAAGTGGAAAGTGCTAATGTAAGTTCGTTATCTTCTTCTAAGGCCATCTTATATGATTAGCATTTTCAAAACATTTGGTGTCAAGTGTTTTTGATATGAGCCATCATAATTAGGATTTTCAAAAAAAGGGTTCTTGTCTTTTGAGATGTCCCCTACGCAAAGAGAATGTTGATCATCAGACTGCCAATATAATTATCATCACAATATCAAAAAGCTAAGTACAATATCTAACAAGTTAAAATAATGCTAGATAGATAACGTGATGTGTGAACTACATGTGATATTAGGTATATTAGATATAACGTAAAAGAATGTTCATTTATTTTATGTATTATCTTTTCATTATTGTAGTTAGTCAAAGATTCCCTGACAGATATATCACAAATAGCACCAGTGGAAATATATATCAGTTTATTATATTTATAAATAATAAAAGGCCAGATAGCCAACAGGATTCTCATAAAATGGGATTTTATGTAGTATGTTTATAAATTTAAAAAATTATAAACAAGAGAAGTAGTTTAGACATTCATTAATTTTATTACAAGTGAAAGATCAGCCACCTCCCCAAATTTGAGCTAAAAACTTGCACTTTCATACACATGTGATGGAAAATATTTTAAACAATTTTTCATCAGAAAAGTATGCTAAAAAACATTTCTTTGCATAATCCTGGAGCTCCTGACAGCTGCCTTATTTTCCTATATCTTAAGAAGGCATAGTTCATCCATAGATTCAGATACAGATGAAAAAGAAAAGTAGAAAAATTCAGTTACAAATTCAAAATAACAATGTACTAAATGTAGATCTATGTTCTAAATTCTTTACTAATATTCTAAGAATGTGTAAGATATCAATCTTTTGAATATTTCTTATTATATGTCCATTTCAGTATGTGCATACTGCTCCAACCACTCTTGAGAAATAAATTTTTCTCGACAAAAAAAATTCTTTATTTATTTTGTTGTCTCGTCTTTCATTTTATATATCAACTGAAAATTACTGAGACATTCCTCCTCTTGGTAACATATTACATCAAATTCAGTACTGGACCTGAGAAGGTTTTCAATCCAGTCTACTTGATTTGTCAAAGCATTCTGATTGTTTATTCTGTCTTCTACCAAATGCACCATTTTGCTAGGTGTGGACCAGACGGCTTTGTTACAATATTATGTAGTACTAGTGAGAACCCGTCAAAATTTGCAGAGAGCTCTGAGATAAATGTAAAATACTGTGCCCAGACTAATGTTCACAATATGTTGCATTGTTTGGATCTTCAGAGTGTAACAAAGATATTCTGTGTTGTGGAGTTCCCAAAATTTTGAACACGTATGGTCCATGACCAGGTGGTAATGCAATATCGGCACCAAAAGACAAAGGAAAGAGCACTATTATACTGACGGATATTATTTCTAAAGTTTTTTTCTGTTATCATCTATAAGCAACTGTTTGATTTCTTCTGGCATATTGCTCGAAGGTAAACTTATTTTCCCATTTAAGCAACACAGAATAAACTGGTTTACAGAATTTCTCTCACATGGGAAGTACAAATAAGAACAACACTGACATGTCATAGACAATGACCCAACAAAACGAAATGACCTCACTATCACGACACCTACATTGACTTTCTCTTTCCCTGCGTCCAGTTAATGTACTTTTGGGGAGCGTGGGCAAGGATTCGGAATTCGACATAACCTGTGAACAACTTCACTACTTTAGTACAACCGAGCAAAACTCACTAATGTTCTCTACAAAATACACCACAAAAGCATATACATGCAAACTGTCAACACCACAATGCAATTATTACACTGAAACAAAACCTTGGCGAATTGTAAACAAATCTCAACAATCAAAATAAAGCATCAAGCAGCGCCACCATGAAGCAGCCATTCTTTGGAAAAAACAATTGACTAATGCTAATCGTACTATTAAAGAATGATTTAATTAATTAATTTACACCATAAATGTTGCTAAATCAACACAAACAATATATGATAACATATCTAGGGATCACATTCTTTCATTTAAAGGAAAAAATACTACAATTGGTATAGTAGAAGCTCTAAACGAAGCCATGGCAGAATGCCTTATTTTTTTAAATATATAGATAATAGTAAATTATTGTCAGCCTTTGTGTTCAAAAAATTCTTGGATTGAGTATAAAGGTATAGAATGTCATTTGCCTGGCTGTGATTTCCTCTATGAAGAACTCCATGTAGAATTGTAATGTAATTTTGAATGGAACTAGTCACTTCTTTACAAATTGTATCCATGTATTTTGCATTTTCAGAATGTTCCTGTACTTATTGTTGGCCATCACATTCTCTATGGTAAAGAAGTGAAGATGGAAAAACCTTTTGCTGTTCTGGAGAAACACATTCTGGATACAGAAAGTCATAATGATGAGAAAGGTGCAGTTGATAATTTTAAGACGGAATATATTGTGAAAGCTGTCATTAAGAAAAAACTTTTATTCAAGACTCGACCTAAACCTATCATTGCAAATGTCCCTAAAGTTGTATAAATTTGTATGTATTATCATTTTATATTATTAAATATCAAAAAGAAAATGTGTGGTTTTTTGAAAAAACCAAAAGTTTTAATGAAGATGGTGCTTATATTATGTGCAGTTGTATATTGTGCTCAATTCGTAGTGTGAAGAAAAAAATTTGAATGTATTTCTGGTGAAAATTTAGAAATTTTTTAGTAAATTTCTTCAGAGCATTTCTGAAAAAGTGCAATTTGTTGAAGTACACTCAAAAGTTTGTATGGTTTTGAAAAAATTCATAAAAAATCATTTGAATCTCTGAGATCTCGGTGAAAAATCTTCAGTTGTTTGAAGCATGTAAATATCTGAATATCCTTGACATAGAAAACGCCAAAGTCAGATCATAAAAATTGCAATTTCACTGCTCTTATCTTCATTGATATTTTGTACTTGAAATATCCACATTATTTTCCACGGTATTACATACATTCTGTTATTGTAGCCTACAAAATGAAATTGTGGAGGAAGGCAGACATTACACATGTTTGTCTCTTGAACCTATGTGAGAAAGTGAAAAAGGTTTTTGAGTTGTTTGGTGCATGTAAATCCCTGCAATGAAGTTCTTAACCTGGAAAATGCCAGAGTTCAAATCATAAAAATTGCAATTCTACTTCTCAAAATTTGGTATCTCCATCATTCATCTTCATTATAGTCCAGTCAGTAAGTAAATGTTATCTGGAAAAAAGTCATGAGAACTTTTTCTTTTAATATCTACCTAGGCAGAAGTTAAAACCCCCAAGTTTTCAACCTCAATCCTGAACTAACTCTGGAAGGTCCGAAAAACAAATATTTTTTGTGAATATTTTTTTCTTTCTTGCTTCTTTTTTTTTCTCTCTCTAACTCATTAACTTTAAGGCTTGTAGAAAACTGATTCCATTCAATTGTAAAGAAGAAAAAATTTCCTACCATGTTTATAGGAACCATATTTTCGAAACCAATCATTTTGGTTTTTAATAGTAGAACGGAAATAGTTCAAGAATATTAAAGAAGAGTTAAATTTCATCCTAAAGAGAAATTTTAATTGAAAAATTTGAAGTGGTTTTTAAGAAAATAGCGATTAAGTATTGCTGTAAATGCAAAATTTGAAGCTCCTTTTCACAGGAATCAATAGAGATTTTGAAAAACTTCATTAAAAGCCATTTGAAGCACTTCCACTTGCAAATCCAGTAATGTACACTAATCGATGGAAATGTGCATATTAACAAAAAATTTTAAACAGTGCCACTGTCGGAAAAGTTTGAAGAAACAACTTGGAGCCATTTTTGAGAAAATGATGTTTGAGCATTTCTGAAAATGTGGAATTTTCATATCATTTTCACAGAAAACTGTTGAGTTTTCGAGAAACTTTATTTGACATAATTTAAAATTAAATGTACTCAAATGCAATAATGTGAAAGAATCGCCTCTCATGTAAATATTACCAACGTGAGAAAAGGAAAAAAATTTTCATGTTTGTAATTTTGGGGGGAAAAAAATAAAGCAATATGGCGTTTGTCATCCTAGAATGCATTTGGCCATACCAAAAATTTAAGGAAAAAAATTTAAGCAGTTTTCAAGAAAATATTGTTTTTGTTATTTTTTAAAATTGCTCATATTGCTCGAAAACTACTATAATTATTAAAAAAATTGTACATGACCGTAATGAAAGTTCTATTTATAGGTGACAAATTCTAATTGAAGGAAAAATATCTATCTTCAATTTCAGGAAGAGGCTGAAAAAAATTCAAGCTTTTGCAATTTTCGAAAATTCAGAGTTAACTGTGTCAATCAGACGTTTGCCACCTTTATAAGTATATTTAATTCTTCTTTCAAGAAATTTAAAGAGAATATTTAGAGCCATTTTTGAGAAAATTTTGAAAATGTCCGTGAGGCTTCATGTAAAGTACCCCCAAAATTAAATGAATGTTTTTCTAAATCGCAGAGCTTCCACTCCGGGCAGGTGGACAGGAGTTTCTTCGATTTCGAAGAAATGCTACGCATGGTTTAGGCGCTAGTGTTGTTAACATACACCAGACGGACGGATGGACGTTAAAAAAAACCTTTTTCGGTATGGGGGACCCCAAAACGTGTATTTCCGTTGAAATATCGAAATCGATTTTCTGCAGCATTACATAACTTTCTCTTTACTCCGTATATGCGTATTGTGACATACCATAATATGACTGAATATTGTACAATATTTATTATAAATGACGTCAATTAAAGAGGATAAATTATGTGAATATGCTAGCATAGCAACGGTAAGCGAGCCGTCGTCAAGGTCAACATCTTCATGCAGTGACAATCGCGGAGACGGCTAGTTAATTTTGTATAGAATTCAGGGATTGGCCGAAAAAGCAGTGACAGTCGTGAAGACGGCTAGTTCGATTTGCAAGAAACTTAGGGATTGGCTAGGTACGATAGTACATCAAATGTTATCTGCAAATAAACAATCGAAAAAATGGACCGAGCTTTGCAGGGCTGAAAGAATACGAGAGACATGCATTCTGACTGATGCCGTGGGCTTGAACGGATCGTGCTCCAATTAATGTTAGGAGTTTTTTTTTTTGGGACTTGTAAGCATCTACTAGGGAATGGATATTGAGAGAACATCGAATTTGAATACTAAGTGTGACAGTGGAGCTTAAAATATTTCATGTGAACGAGTTGGAGGGACATTGAGGGCTTGGGCGAAGTTGTCAGTGATTGGACTGGAATGTTAGCAGTAAATAGTTTATTGATATGACGAACGGTGATCGAAGTGTGCTTCCGAGAAAAGAAGAGAGAAGATGGTATCTGGACCTGAGGACGGCGGCATCGGAGATGGATAAAGACGGTCCAAAAGCGCGCGAAGACATAAGGTTGGAACCGGTCATGACAAAGGTTTAATTTTATATTGGGTAATGTTATACAATACTAAAATTGTCTTAAATTGTTTAATAAATTTCCATGTTTTTGTGAAATGAATACATGATTGTCATTGAGCCAATTCTAGCAATGAAGTAACGAGATAGAAATATATTTGCTTTTCAGGTTCCTCGACCACTCTGTATAGATGGCAGATCGGATAATCATCTATTAGCATACAATAGTGATTATTTCTGTAAAACCCATCGACCCAGGTAGCCGGAAACTAATTTCTTACAGAGTTGAAGGTTGACGTGTATAATAGTCTCAGCGTAATCTTTTCCTGGCGCCCATTTATACAAATTCGGAACTGATTACGTTGGTATAGATGGTCATGAATTATTTCAGTATGTATACGAGAAAGCAATTAGAGGTGCTACAGAACAGCAGACTTTCTCTTAGTAATAGTAAAGTTTTCTAATTTCCTTGGTGTGGACTGGCTTTACTGCCCCCATCCTCTTGCCATCCTGTATATGGCACCTTTATAAGTGTATTTTACTCTATTCTTACAATAAATTTAAAAGAACAAATTTGGAGCCGTTTTGAGAAAACTTTGAAAATATACGGGAGGGCTTCATGTAAACTATCCCCAAAATTAAATTAATGTTTTTGAAAATCGCAGAGCTTCGACTCATGCCAGATGGACAGGGATTTGTTCAATTTGGAAAAACTCGTACGAATATTCAAGGCGCTAGTGTTCACATACACCGAACGGACGGGTGTTTTGCTTTCAATTGTTTTTGGCATCGAACAGGGATTATGGCTATATCACATGTTAAAGAATTTCTTCCCTTTATTAGCAACTGGATTTGCCGACATTCTCGGTATCAGAGCCCGGGAATGAATTTTTTTCTGTCGAAAATTTGCCGTTTTTTCGCGCATTACATAAATTTCTACTACGTATATTCGTACTTAAACGAGAAAGTAGCCAGTGGTGCTACAGAACAGTGGCAGACCAGACTTTCTCGTAGTAAAATTTTCAAATTTCCTTGGTGTGGGCTAGCTTTGCAGTCTTGCGGCTGCCATCTATTGTCGCCCTATTTTTTTCTCAATTTTTCGGTTTATTAATGCTAGATTCAAAATATTACTTTTAAAATATCAAAGACGCTTTTAAAATATCAAATATTACTTTTAAAATATCATACTGCTCGTTGTGTATACTTCGCGAATGTTCATTTCCGCCTGAGATATGGCATAATACATCTTACAGCTCCCAGACTTTTAGATTACAAAAACAAATTGTACGAATAATAACCAAATCCCACCCACGTGATTCATGTAAGCCTATCTTCATTAATCTAGGAATTTTACCATTACCGTGTCTTTTTATTTACGAATCAGTGTTTTTTGTCAAAAATGACTTGCTTAATGGCGGGAATATATTTTCAGAAAATGCCGAAGTCTATTACTATAACACTCGACGTAGAAATCATATTCATCAGGTGACAGTATCAACAGCTCATTACAAAAATTTCACATACAATACATGTACATTATTTTACAACACTTTGCCAGATGACATTAAACGATTAAATTCAATAGAAAAGTTTAAATCCCAAGTGAAATCGTTTCTGCTGCATAACTGTTTCTATACAATTAGAGACTATACTGAGCATCACAAGAAAAGTAACATTAATTTTAACACTGATACATAATGCATTATTTACCATTTGGACTATATAAATGAGTATTAACAACCTGTAACAACTATTGTACTACAGCTTCCGGGTCAACGACCCCCATCTCGATCAGGTTTTTCGTCCAGTTTCCCTGCTCCATTGAGCAAATGCTGAGATGGCCCCTCGTTTTGCTTCTGGACATAAATGTAACTTCATTTTCTGTGACGTCTTCTAGAATTCAGTGGGAAATACAATTATTCAAATTACCGTTTCCATGTTGTCGTGGCAGGAAGTATTATTCCGAAGCACAACATGATAAGAGCCAAAATTTATTGCTTATTTATCCTTGAAAATAGTGAAATAAACTGAATATATTTAAAACAAACTACCTGAGTCGAGAAATCTGAAAAGCAAATATCTTTCTATCTTGCTACTTCATTGCTAGAATTGGCTCAATGACAATCATGTATTCATTTCACAAAAACATGGAAATTTATTAAACAATTTAAGACAATTTTTGTATTGTATAACTTTACCCAATATAAAATTAAATCTTTTTCATGACCGTTCCAACCTTATAATGTCTTCGCGCGCTTTTGGACCATCTTTATCCATCTCCGACGCCGCCGTCCTCAGGTCCAGACACCATCTTCTCTCTTCTTTTCTCGGAAGCACACTTCGATGACCGTTGGTCATATCAATAAACTATTAAATGCTAACATTCCAGTCCAATCACTGACAACTTCGCCAAGCCCTCAATGTCCCTCCATTCGTTCACATGAAATATTTTAAACTCCACTGTCACACTTAGTATTCAAATTTTGATGTTCTCTCAATATCCATTCCTAGCTTACAAGTCCCCAAAGAAGAAAAAACTCCTAACATTAATTGGAGCACGATCCGTTCAAGCCCACGGCATCAGTCAGAATGCATGTCTCTCGTATTCTTTCAGCCCTGCAAAGCTCGGTCCATTTTTCGATTGTTCATTTGCAGATAACACTTCGTACCTAGCCAATCCCTAAATTTCTTGCAATACGAACCATCTTCACGACTGTCACTGCTTTTTCGGCCAATCCCTGAATTCTATATAAAATGAACTAGCCATCTCCGCGATTGTCACTGCATGAAGATGTTGACCTTGACGACGCCCGCTTACGTTGTATGCTAGCATATTCACATAATTTATCCCCTTTAATTGACGCCATTTATAATAAATATTTTACAATATTCATTGACATATTGGTATGTCACAATAGATTTTATTACATGGGAGTGTTTCAAAAATTAAGTAGTATATGACTTAGTGTAGGGATCACAGAATTTTGAAAATGTGCACACAATTCACTTTTCCAAATGTGCACACAACAGTGCAATTAGCACTATCCATTGGAAGAGTTTGAACAAAAAATATGGAGCAGTTTTTGAGAAAATGGCGTTTGAGCGTTTCTGAAAATGCGGAATTTGTGAAATGGGTAATTTTCACAAAAAGCTGTGCAGCTTTCAGAAAATTTATTTGACATTTAAAGCACACGTACTCATTAATTTATTAATGTGAACAAATCACCACTAATGTAAATTTTACCAAAGTGAGAGAGAACTCAAAATTTCATAATTGTCATTTTTGAAAAAACAAAATAATATATTCTTTTGTTGCCCACAAAATAATATATTCTTTTGTTACAATCACCACTAATGTAAATTTTACCAAAGTGAGAGACAGCTCAAAAATTTCATAATTGTCATTTTGAAAAACTGAAGAATATATTCTTTTTTGCCATTTTATTGCTATAGCAATATGGCGTTTATGTCATCGAATAGGTACATTTGGTAATACCGTTACTAAAAATTTAAGGAAAAATTTGAAGCAGTTTTTGGAGAAAATCTTGTTTTGTTATTTTATAAAATTGCACATATTTCACGCAATATTTCACTGAAACGACTAAAACTTTCAAAAACATGTTATCACCTTAAAGAAATAACTAATTATGGAGAGCAAATTTCAGTTGAAGGAAAAATCTGAATCTTTAATTTTGTAGTTGTAAGAAGTTGCCGAAAAATTCATACTTTTACAATTTACGAAAATTCAGAGTTAACCCTGAAATCGGACCTTTATAAGTGCATTAAACTCTATTTTTACAAAAATTTAAAGAAAATTTTGAAGCCATTTTGAGAATATTTTGAAAATGTTCGTAGGGCTTAATATAAAATTAATGAATGTTTTCAAAATCGGAGCTTCGACTCGCGCAAAACCGACAGGAGTTTCTTGAATTTGGAAAAATCCTACGCATGGTTTAGGCACTGAGTTTGTTCACATACAACAGACGGACTGACGTTTTGACGTCAATTGACTTTTCGATATCAAAGACCAAAAAACTTCGGAGATTCTGGCTACACCAAGTGTTAGAGATTTTTTCTTAATTTAGCAACTTGATTTATCCAGTTTTTCGTTATCAGGGTCCGGCAATGAATATTTTTCTGCCCAAAATCCGCCGTTTGTCGCGCAGTATTACGTAACTTTCTCTATACTACGTATATTACTCCGTATATACGTACGTATACAGAAAATAACTAGAGGTACTACAGATTGGCAAGACTTTCTCAAAGCAAATTTTCCTAATTTCCTTGGTGTTGGTCTGGCTTTAAGGTTCCTTTCTCTGGCCAGCTGCCATCTATCGTCGCCCAAAGTACGTTTTGACATTTTCTCAACCTTTCTCTTACCTAATTGTATAACCGAAATATTACTTCAAAATATTAAAAAGAGTAAATCCTCGTCCTACGTAGAATTTTTCATTGAAAAATTTGGAGCTATTTTAAGAAAATGGCGATTACGTATTACTGTAAATGCGAAATTTGAAGCTATTTTTCATAGGAATCCATTGAAATCTGGAATAACTTTATTTATAGTAATGTAAAGCATTTCCACTCAGAAATGCAATAATGTATACTGTGACATACCAATATGTAGGACCTTGTATTGAGTGACATTAATTGTTAACAGGGTGAATGGTAAGGATAGACATAGGCAAATATGGCGGCATTGAAACGGTAGGCGAGTTGTCATCAAAGTCAACAAACCTCATTGCTTTGAACCACGGGGCGCGGCTAGTTGACAAAGTAAACTGTTTGGGATTTGCCGAGAAAGCAATGACAGTCTGGGGCGTGGCTAGTTGAATTTGTAAGTAATTGAGGGAGTGGCTAGGCATGGAATTTTTCGAACAAGAAACAGTAGAATGACGGACCGAGTTTTCAAGGACTGAAAGAGGAACATGGATTCATTCCTACTTGTGCCTTGGTGCTGTGCGGATCGTGTAGACAATTGATGTTGAGAGTTTGGGAATTGTGAACATTTACTTTGGAGCATATGATTGTCGGACTTAGAATATTGATGGAAGATGCGGAAATTGGAACTTGAAATATTTCGAGTGCAGCAGCTAAAATTGTGAACTTAGGTGAATTTTTCGGCAACAGGACTGGGAGTATTTGATGGAGATATAGTTTGCTGTACTTCAATATTTTAAGTATACGCGTAGAAAGAATTGGGAACTTTTAAAATGAGAATTAATTAAATCTTATCAATTTATGAGGCGGTGAGGATCAGTGACATGAGTACACTTGTGCCAGAACGGAAGAGAATAAGATGATATTTGGATCTGGAGCCATCGACACCGGGAAGATTGAAAATGGTTCTACGCGGCGACATCGGTCGAAGCACGCGAAGACGGGTACTGCAATATAAGGTTTGAGACTGGTCATGACCAAAAGTTTCGTATTGTTAACAAGGAGTAAATTGAATAAACTTACAAGTTTCTGTGAATAGAAAAGATGATTTTCATTTAGCCAATTCCAGCAAATGAGTAGCTAGAAATGTATATTTGCTTTTCAGATTCCTCGGCCACTCTGTATAGATGGCAGATCGAATAATCGGCTATTATTAGGCAATAGCGATTATTTCTTGTGAGACCCATCGACCCAGTTAGCCGGATATTAATTTAATGGAAATAGCAGTTGAAGAGTAATTTTAATAATTGAATTAACGTAATCTTTTCCTGGCGCTCATATTCTTTTATAAATTTGGAACGGGTTACGTTGAATTAATATTAGAAGGGCAGAGGAAATATTAAATTTAAAAATTAAATCTAGCTTTTGAAATATTTGGAGTTGTTTTTGAGAAAATATTGTTTGAATGTTTCTGAAAATGTGCAGGTTTGAGCTCATTTTCGTATGTAATACCATGAGTGCTTTGGAAATTGTCGATACATTTTCGACTCGCTGAAATTAGGAGGATTTATTTAAGAATTTCTAAAGCACGAGTAGTATATAATAGGACTATTCCACGAATGAAATTATATCCAACAGAGTTCCAAAATGCGTCAAATATTGGAAATAACTTAGAAGGTTGTCACAGTACGTACGCTGTTTATTGGACATCGACATAGCGATCGATGTACACTGCCTCCTAAGATAGATGAGTTGCAGCTTATTATTGGCCAGTAGGGAGGAGGCGGTAAGAGAAATCGGATAGAAAAAGTGATAAAATAGTCACACAAAACTTTTGATTATTAGAGAAACTTCATTGAAAACGTCTACCCAAACATTCAATATTAGCTGTAAATCGTTGGTAATGTGAACATTAACGACGTAAGAGATATAAAAAACCTTTGTTTAATTTTTGAAAAACAAACCAACAAAAACAATAAGAACTGCGAGGCGTTTTTGTCATCTTACACAGTGCATTTAACTAAATATTCGTAGGAAACGATTAAAGAAATGTTTGAGAAATATCGTTGACTGTATCTGAACCTGTGAAATTTTGTGCTTATTTTCACGAAAAATTTCAGTTCTTTCGAAACTGCAGGGCAAATAAGACATAATTTGAGGTATATGTACTCATAAATGAAATGCCTATAAATCGCCCGTAATGTAAGTATAATATTAGCGCGTGAGAGAGATAAGAATATGTGTAATTTTGGAAGAAGAAAAGAAATCAGCAAAATGACAGGTATGTTGTCTTACACAAAGCATTTATAATTATCCGCACAAAAAGTTTGAAAAAATATCTCTAGCCATTTTTGGGAAAATTTTGAAAATATTTTGAGACTTCATTTAAATTACCCGAAAACTAAAATATCCGTTTCAAATTCGTAGGCCTTTAATTCCTGTAAATTGTTCAGGAATATTAATTTTGGAAAATCAGTTGAACGGTTTAGGCGCTAGCGTTGATCAGACAAACGTTTTGCCGCCAATCAATTTTTCGGTATCAAGGACTCACAAAACATGGGTGAATACCCAACATGTTAGAGGAAGTTATTTACTTTATGTAGGAACACGGTTTTTTCGTTCACAGGACGCGCCAATACGAATTTTTGTGTCGAAAATACACCGTTTTCCGAGCACGATTACAATACTTTCTCTTCTTACGAAGTAAAGGCGAGAAACTAAAACGTTATATCCAATATCTCATTTTGTTGTTTATGGTATTGAATACATAACTTGTAGTCCTTGTCGGGGCAAATAAAACTGCTTTTAAAGCACTAGAATGCATTATTTTTAGTTATGCACGATAGTACAGGCTATGGCAACTTGTGTTATGAGCCTGACTACTCCACTCATGAAATTGAGACCAATAGTATTTAAGAATACATACGGTATCGACAAATCAGCCAGTGATTCACAGAAGAATTACCAGTTTTTCTTGTCGATTTTTCTAATCAAATCCTCCCAGTGCCCCATCATTAGCTGCGATTCATCCAGCTTAGAAGGCGTATGTATTAATCCTACGTACTTTTCCATTATCTTATTCAAACAGTACGAAATGGCGAAAGATTTGGTGATGCATCCGAACAAGAAATAAATGAAATTATTCTACGTACTACTCCAGAGAACACAGAGAAAATAGAAAATACATTTGAAGACAATATCAAAATGTTTGTAAGAGCGAAGCAACGTATTAGAAGAATATACTATAACACAACACAGAAATACATCATCCACTAGTGCAACTAATTCATTAATAAAATCATAAAAATGATGATAATAGCAATGATCTTATAACATTCAATTTTGATGGTTGTGTATTCAATAGTTGTGAATTTAATAAGTAATTCATCAAATAAACCCATAAGTTTCGTGTTTTCTTTACGTGCATTATATATATATATATATATATATATATATATATATATATATATATATATATATATATATATGCTCATCTTACGTATTAATCCTTACTTGTAGAATTAAACCTTACACTCGTGCCTTGGAAATTTTCAGAAAAACTCCTCCTCGTATCGCGAGATGGGGATTCATCGATAATTTCCAAAGCACTCGTATTACTTATGGAATTGGCGCACGAATTCGCGCGATATTTCTGCATCTCAGCTTCATTCTAGAGGAAACCACAGGGCGGGTGCATTCCTGGAATTAAGTAACCGTAGCCACTGATATCGTATCACAGCTGATTTCAGTTTCATGTCTTCTAATGAGGTGGCGGATATGAAAGTGTTCAAACGATTAATTCTTTGAATTAAAAGAGACTTCTTTATCTTCCTGGAATTGATGCGGCAGAACCTCAATGTCTAAAGTCAGGGTTATCGATATGGCCCGTAACAAGCGATTGTTGGGATTACATCCGGAATCTTAATCCAGCGAACACCCGCGACCCAACGCTTGATTATTTTTTCTTATTTATTCATTTTTGGCGATGAAGTGCGAGAAAAGCAGGGTTTGGGGTTAGTAAGACATGGAATGTGTCATGTACACACGAATGACATAATAAGTCCGCACGAGAAAGTGGAGGTTCGTTACCAATAAACAATTATTGTGAATACTAAAACTGAAAAGTATTTTAATGTGTTTTTTTAACCCAAAGATATAAAAATGTTTAAATGTATTTAAAAAGATAGTAAACAATTTTAAAGACGCATTTACGCCAAAAAGACAAAAAAAGTAGTCAGAACGTTTCACTTTTCATAATTCGTGCTTGTATACTCAAACCTTTTTTCAACATCCACTATAATAGACCCTTTCCTAAAAATCCCAACAAAGGTCGCTTAATACAGGTTTCATTGTGTGCCATTATTTGCGTTTTTCGTCTGAAATCTCTTTGATGTAGTCCCTGGGAGTAATTCCTTATTCAGAAGTAATACACATACGGGGTTTTACGTCCGTGATTTCTTTTTACATAGGAATAATACGTCATCTTTCCTTAGCGTAGTGTAGAGGGAATAATGATTGAAGTATTTTATTGGCAGAATCTGACACCTCCTTTCCCGCTTCTTCACTATTATTTGAAAGCATTATTATAGAGAAGTTACCAAAATTTTCTATTTGAAGCGCAAACATGTTACTGTTGACAGGAGCCGCAAGGAGAGATGTACACGAAGAAAGATAATTTTTCAGAAATTCTAATATTTCTGCGCTTTATTTCGTTCACTGTCAGAAATGCCATTAAATCTACATTAGATTAATGGTATTGTTTATTAAACTTAAATCAACCTTGTAGATGTTAAGTGGAGGTTCTCTCGCTTCCGCTGCCTCTCATCATTCATCTCGTGTATTCATAATCACCAGTCCGTCACGATCATTCGTCATTCCTTCCAGATATGACCATAAAGCTTTCACTCTTGCATTATAATGTGCACGTATACATGAAGTTTAATGTGCGATCGTGAAAATTACTCTAATGTAATTTACCTGAAAGTAATGCGCAAAGTTTTGGCAGTGCGCATACACCTCCTCCCCCACCCCGCCCCGAGGCCACCCCAGCACGCCCGCCTGTCGAACCGCCCGCCCGCCCGCCCGCCCGCCCGAACCGCCGGCCCGAACCGCCGGCCCCCGAACCGCCCGCCCGAACCGCCCGCCCGAACCGCCCGCCCGAACCGCTGTAACGTTTCAACTTCGCTGGCAGGTTTGCCACAAAGTTAACATAATATTATAAACAAATATTGGAAACTGAGAGACAAAGAAAGATATGTTATAAAAAATGAATTAGGAATTGTATGTATCCTTTGAAAGGTTGAATACATTTTTTTTAAAGAAACTATCTCATGTGTTACATGAAAAGTGAAGAACGTCACTAAAGATATTTAAATTAGTGACGATACAGTGATGTTGTATGGATGTATAAATTTGTAACGGCAAGTTATTAAGGCAAGGTAACATGGACGTTACACCGCCCGCCCGAGCAACCCGCTCGCCCGAACCGCTCGCCCGAACCGCCCGCCCGAACCGCCCGCCCGAACCGCCCGCCCATCAGCCCGCGTGCTTGCTTTCCTGTTCCGGCTGCTGCCTCTGTCTTGCCCTCGCCCTCTTCCGCGGCGGCAGGGTGCGGCGTGAGCGGGGCGGCCGTGACCTCCGAGGCGAGGGAGGCCGCCGTCGCCTCGAGGGCGCGGGGGCGTTCACGGCCGCCTGCAGAGCGCCGCGCCGCACCTCACAGAGGGCCCTGCGCTGGCCAGGCAGCTGGCGGCCGCCCGGCCAGACACGTAGCACCGGCACAGGGCATCCGTTGATGTCACTGCAATGCCTCTCAAGGGCAGTCCTAGGGTTCGAGGGACGGTGGTTTTCGATACTAGCTAGACAGCTAATCCAGCCCTGCCTGGAGGAAAATTCTAGCGGGCGACTGCTCTGATCGGTGGTGCTTCCGCTTGTTTTTTCGATCAACACCAGACGAAAGCCGGAGTTGTACCCTAACAAACTGACCAGCGCGCGATCTTTCCTCCCTCTTCCTTGTCGTATATTCACCCCTTACTTCCACACACACAATTACATGCCCTACTTTACCACACAAGCCGGGAGACTCAGGAGCGGAGAGTCTCGGCCGGGGCGGTGCTCCGCTGATGGGAGGTAACTGGTTTGGGGAAAGCTCGGAAGCCGAAGAGAGGGGCGACGACGGATTGCGCCATCGCCGCCCCCTCTTGGCGACAAAAACGTGGACTTCACTTATGAGACAAATGACCATAGCAGTTGACGCCGCCTGAATCACTAATCATTAAACGAGAGGCACGCGATAGGGTAGACGAGGGTAAACACTTCCAACCCACTTTCATCCCTTCTTTACAGAATGCACAAAGTACATATGATGTTTTATCTCCTTTGAAATCACTGACACAAAACCCCACAATTGATTTTAAGGAATTCCCCCAGACCTGATACATTCACATTTCAGAAGAAAGAAAAAAAGAAGTCCACGCATTATGATTCAAGGAGCAAAATGAAACCGTTCTGAAGTGCTTTTACATTTTTGGAGGTACCTCTATTCCTTAACTTGGGTAGTCGAACTTTTAAGTTGGGTTCTAATACAAAGCTATTTTCACATTTAACAAGTGCAGAAATTTTGCACCAGTAATATACTTTCTAACTAGTAATATACAAAATTTGTCCAATAAAAAATGATCACATTTTTTATACCAAGAGACCTTTGCTAATATTTCAAATGTTTATAGTTCCTCTCAAAGTTGTCCCCATTAGTTGCTGTACACTTGCATAACACGTGAACAACGATGTCACAGCGATTTTTCCAGTCTTCGTAGACATGTCGAAAACCATGTTTTGCCTCCGCAGCTTTCATCACATATTCTGAAGATGATAAACCCTTTCCTGGAAGTTGTTTCTTCACATTGGGCAAAAGAAAAAAAGTCACATGGTGCTAATTCTGAACTATAGGAAGGACAAGATATACACTTCATTTTGAGACGTTTCGCAACAGCATTCGTATCCGTGCAGCCTTGCGTTAAAGAGGTGCCGCGTCCAGTTTCTTGCTTTGAAATGTGACCTTTTGCAATTCACTTGTCCTCGGAGAATTTTCAGTTCATCACATAGTATTCTCCAGTTACAGTTGTGAGTCCACACCAGTCTCTGGATGTCGAAAAATAAGGTATTAAAAATTTTCCTGCCGAAGCCATCAGATTTGGTTAGGTTTTGGTAATGACGGAGATTTCCATGATGATGTTTGTTGTGTGCTCTCATTGTGATGAAGCCAAGATGTATCACCAGTGATAATTTCCGAAAGAAAATCTTCATCTGGCTGATGCATCAATTTCAACCGCGAACAAACTTCAAGCTGTCTCGAAACCAAACGCGCACAGACACGTCGAAATGTAGTTTTTCAACGTGTGAGTGGCACCCAATGAAATTTTCAGTGATTATGTTAGTCGTCGTAAAGTTATTTATCGATCTTCTTTCACTATTACAGCAGCGGTGTTGAAGTTCACTTCCGTAAGTACAGTAAGTAGAGTTTCGGTTACACTTTCCTTTAAAATTGATTGCCTCCTCTCTTTAAACGTTGTAAACCATCTTGTACAAGTGCTGTAAGGAAGAATACATTTTCCATATTCCTTCTGAACAAGCCTAGACTGACGATTTGTTCAAGCGAAAGCATGCACTATAATATTCGTCGCGTGACTCCTCCATCATTTCCGTAGGCGAAATTGAAGAAGTCTCAACACACATGGTGTTACACTTACATGCAGTATACTACCACACATGCCGGAAGACCGGACGGGAGCTTTGAACTTATTCCAGCTGGGTCGATGTCCCGCTGATGGGTGATGCCTGGTAGGGAATCCTGCTAGCCGACGTCGACGCCATCACCACCACTTTCCGAGGAAAAATGCGCTATACTTACGGGACTAATGACCTTAGCAGGTGTCGTGCTCGGAATCACTAATCAGTTACTCAATCAACATGCTGCCACTGTCGCAATAATGGCGTCAAATCGGTTTCATGAGTTACACGAATATTTAAATGTAATATTAAGCTGACAGGGTATTATTTTTTTCGTATTGAATTAGGCGAATGAAAAGAAGATCAATTCTTAGTGAACAGCCCTGGTACAAAAGGGCAAAGCACCTAACGTTTCATCTCGATTGTGAAGCCCCCAGACCACCTGTAAAGGTATTTGAGGACTCATTCAAAAGCTTGTAGAGCAAGGCAATCTTAAAACTGAATCCCAACTTCATACAAATGTCTGGGACCATGGGTCTCTACCAACGTTTGGAACCGATAGTGAAACCCTCAAATCACTTGCAGAGGTAGTAGTGCTTATTTGAAAGCTTGGGTAGTATATTTCAATAAAAAAGTTATATTTAAAGAGATATGCACACTTTCATTTGAATGTAACGACTTAAAAATGTAAAAATAAAATGTATATTTCTTTAGTTTGTCATGTTAAATTTTTTATTGCTTTAAAGTTTAATAAAAATTCACTTGATTTATTAACGTATATTGAGTTTTATTCTTCAAAGACGGTTAGCGGACATTTTCCCACTTGAAGAAAGTACTTAGAAAAGATTGTAGATCGAAAATGGTTATCTAAAGAAATCACGGGATGCGTCAATGTTTTAATTCTTAATTAGCTCGAAGCAGATTTAAAAACTTAATCGGGCATGAATAAAGTACAATGGATCATCTTCATCTAGTCTGCTATTCACAATCGTAAGTGCATAGAACATTTGGCACGTCTCAAAAACTCGCTTTCTGGTTAAGAGAAGAAATAGATTTTTCTAATGTTATTTTTTACAATTACAAATTTTTCCTAGGCAGTACAGAAGATAGACGGTAGACAGACTTCGCGTGCAAAGGAAAACTGGCTCCGCTCAGCTAAAAACCGATCTCCTGCAAACTACTTTTCATATGTGTCACTTTTCTAATGCAGCGGCTATACTTCTAGGAACATATCTCTTCGATCTTGTTTTTCAATGGAAGGGATAGGTCGTGAGTCAACGCCTCGCCAGCACGGAAAGGGTAGTCTCAGGGACAACAGTAGCCGATCAGTGGTCGTCCGAGGCTTAATTTTTCTTTATCACGCACAGAAACCCAAGACAGGAACCACAACATTCACACTACTAACTCCACCCCAACTGCGCTTCAAACTTTATTTATTTATTTTACGTCAAAAAACAGTTAAAAACTGCGTATGACGTGCTATGGGGAAAAGTGAATTGTGTGCACATTTTCAAAATTCTGTGATCCCTACACTGAGTCATATACTACTTAAATTTTGAATTTTGAAAGGGAGAAAAAAAAACTCCCATGTAGTAAAATATATTTTCAAGGTTAAATAAGCAATAAATTTTGACTCTTATTACTTCCTGCCGCGACAACACGGAACCGATAATTTGAAATTTGTATTTCCCACTGAATTCTAGAAGACGTGCACAGAAAATGAAGTTACATTTATGTCAAGAAGCAAAACAAGGGGCCATCTCAGCATTTGCTCAATGGAGCAGGCAAACTGGACGAAAAACCTGATCGAGATGGGGGTCATTGACCCGGAAGCTGTAGTACAATAGTTGTTGCAGGTTGTTTATACTCATTTATACAGTCCAAATGGTAAATAATGCATTATGTATCATTGTTAAAATTAATGTTACTTTTCTTGTGATGTTCAGTATAGTCTCTAATTGTACAGAAACACTTATGCAGCAGAAACGATTTCACTTGGGATTTAAACTTTCCTATTGAATTTAATCGTTAAATTTCATATGGCAAAGTGTTGTAACTTCATGTCATTTACGTCGGAGAGCGTTATATTTCGTTGTGATTCTTCTTTCCCCTTAAGTGTTCGAAGTGCAATTTTGTTGTAAGAACTTTAATAAAAATACTCGTTTTGAGTGTTTCTCTTAACTACGACATAACTGTATTTTGAGGATCACTACTTCAAAAAATTCTCCCTGATGTTCAGACTACCCAAATGATTTTGTCACTCTACACCACTAAACAAATAATACAAGATTATATTTTATTCCCTTTTTTTCATTGCTAAGCAACCAAAAAGTATAAGGCGTATGTGTGTGTGTGTGTGTGTGTGTGTGTGTATATATATATATATATATATATATATATATATATATATATATATATATATATATTCCACGGGAGTTGGATGCCTGCGAGACTTCGTTGCTGAGGTAGTGTGCGTTACGCACTGGCCTTGAAGGCTCAGTTTGGCGGACGAAACGTCGGCGAAATTGTCTAGGCCGCGGCGTCTCCAGTACAGCTAAAATCCCAAGGTTTCTAATTGCTCTTGGCGTTTATCCTGATGGTGTCGAAGCATTGCTTATACATAAAGTGGGGATAATAGCACTTCGGTGGTGGCAACTACTTTTGTAGTCCCTTTTGTGTCGTTCCACGAAGAAGTTCAACTTTTCTTTTAGGTATTTATAATTGGTTTATAATATTAAAAGAATTCCAGTAAATGCGGTTGAAAATGACTCCGTACTATCTCGCATAACGCACAGCTTTATCTCGTAAAATTAATCTGAATGGGCGGAGTGATTTGATCTCTCACGTACGTAGCAACAAGATGCAAAGTTCCGTGAGTTCGAATTGAATAAATGCCTGTCATTTGTTTTTATATATGTTGTATCGGTCCTGGGTTCTGTAAATCCTAAATAAAAAGAATCAGTGTAAAGAGTGTGGTTCAAAAACTTAAAGGGGTTTGTTTGCGTCCAAAATTGGTTTTGGAGGAGGATGTCAGAGATTTTCGCTCTTAGGGGTGCAAACAGTAATATTCTGTAGCCGAAGAAAGCCGTAATATTTAATAGTAGCTCCATATATTTAAGCATCGTAGCTCATTCTTGAATTTCACAAAAGCTCCTCGTTTTGGAGCACATTTTCCATAGTTAATTTCTTTCAGTCTGTGGGCCTCGGGCCTAGTGTACGCCGCCCCGCCCCCCTCCGCCCCGCGCCGCTCCTCGCTTGCATAAGTGCCGCCCGGGGCGACTCCTGTCCCGCCGAAACGAGGTGAAGGTGAGCGACGGCGGCGGCGGCGGCGGGCGGCGGAGGGGCCGGGCACGGTGCGCCGAGACACATGGTGCGAGGGCAGCCACCGCTCGGCGGGTTCCTGGTGCGCTCCGGACCTCAGCCACCCTCCGACCGCTGACCCTGCCCCGCCGGCCGGCGCGAGTCTCCACAAGCGACGAACCCGGCGCCCGGCGCCCCACCGGGCAGTGCGCGCTCAGTGCGACCGACGCCGCCCTCCGGAGAGCCCACCGCGCAGCGCACGATTCCTAGTGAAGGAAGACTCGGAGATTAGTGCGCAGTTGTGGAGGTGTCCTTCAAGCCGTTTCAGCAGGAAAGCTCCAGTGCCGTCGGGAGTCGTTTGAGTGGGCGCCGTGAGGATCTTCTTCCGTGCGGTAATTGGCCTGCTAGTGGAATTTTTGTTTCTTCACAATGCAAATGATGAGTAGGTTACTTTGCGTTTCCTGTGATGTGAACGTGCCTGCTGAAAATCTTTTGTCGTTTAAATGAAGGATTTGCATTTTGAGGATGATTTCAATGATAAATACATTGTCAGTACACATTATTATTCAAGTATTGTTTATTTGAATTATACGGCGTGATGCGGATACACATTATCGCAACTCAACTACGTTTTTCTTAATAAGGAAATATTATTTCTTGAGTGCATGATAAGCCTTACAAGTAGAATTGAGCTTCGCTTTCAGCGTTGTTCCTCTTGCAAATCTTGCTATGTCAGCACGTTGGTGGCCGCAAGTGCAATTACAGACATGCAAGGAAATGCTTACGTGTTGCAACGAGATGCAACAGTATTTTGTAAAATTTTATGGTAATTTGCATCCTTGAGTTCGGTTCGAATGTTCCAATTAGTGAATACAAATTATTTAGAGAAAGCAGTCTGTGAACGTAGTAAATTGAACATTTATATTTCGCTTTGATTTTTAGAAATACAGTCAACTGGTTATAGTAAAATCGTATAGTGAACTTTCAGGTACATTTATAGTTATATTCAATCTGTGGTCCAGATATTCAAACATAACAAAAGAGTACTATAAGATTCTGTTATAGTGAATATAGTAAAAGCAATTTCCTCGGAGGATAATTCGCCCCAGTTCCGCGAATAACTATGAAACTACGTGTTCCGAGGCAAAAGGTCTCGTGAGTAATTTTTCTGACATTTATGGTGAAAGAAAGAGTTTAAAAGAAGCATACTATACCGAGAGACTCGGACAATTGCTCGCTACCGAAGGAGTTGTTCATCAATGACAGTTCTATCCACCCCGACATGGATGCAGGTCACTAGCTCAGAACTCGTGAAATTCGGTCTGGCTGGAACATCATGAATGCGATGAATTATCGAATACGGAGAACCGATGAAAGAGAAAAATTTGTTCGTCTGTAGAGGCTCACTTAACCAGAATCGACTGTACAATGTATATCTTACTTTATCAAGAAAGCGTAATCGTGCTTTACACAATTGTTTCTGTAATTAAGTTTCTGTTTTCTGAATGGATCAACTTATAAAATTATTAGAATTCCAAACATACCATTATTAGAATGTTGATGTTTTTTGACAATCGAATCTTTCGCAGCCCATCCATGTTTTAAAATCACTTGGTATAATTTCATGGGAATCATGGAAATCGCTATCAAGTTTTGGTATTCATAGAGCGATACACAATTACATTACATTAATAAGACAGGTTTGAGTGACATTACGTACTTGTGTGAGGGTTTGTAATCTTTACTTACTTTTAGGTTTTTGAGCTCTCGTCTTTTTAAAACTGAACTCTAATTAATCGACGTAAAATCTATCCCAGACACTGTCACCGTCTTTAGAATTGTCCCGCCTTGCATAGTTTCTGCGTTCTCAAATTTGCGTAAGTTATATATACATATATGTGTGTATGTACATATATATATATATATATATATATATATATATATATGTGTGTGTGTGTGTGTGTGTGTGTGTGTAATATACGATGTATTATACATAATATATTTTATATATTATATTATTTTATATACATATATTAATATTGTTGGGAATATTCCAACATTTTGAGGTTTGGAAAATTGTATGGCTTGCATTGGGATTGACCTCTCCAAAGTAGATGTTGGCAGAAGTTTCCGTGACGCGGTGTGGAGAGAGCCTGTTGTTTACTCTTTTGCAGCTTTCGGGGAAAGCGCCGGGGCTGTTGTGGTTGCGCGGCCGGCCTTGCTGCGCCCGCCCGCCATGGGGGAGACGGTGGCGGCGGAGCCCGACGCCCAGCAGGTAACCAACCGCCTCAGAGCGCCACCGGGGCAGCCTGCGTTGCGTTGCGCTGGCAATGTCAACGCGCAGTCACTACAAACTGTGGATTAGACGAGAAAACATTTTCGCGGGCAATTGGGATAAGGTTTGAGGAGAGAAGGTTGGTGGAGAGATGCTGTTATTAAAACTATTTTAAGTATTTAAATTTAATGAAACTATTTTATTAAATTGTTTTATTTTGCTTGTGACATTAACGTCGTGTCTTCAGTATCTGTTTTTACATTTATTTTCATATTACTCGTATTTTAAACAGTGGGGTATCAATCTTAGAAAAATTATCTTTAGTATCATTATTTTTTATGGATGCCTGGTGAGATGTAAGAAGCTAAATTAGACGAAAGATGGCATTCTTTTTTAACTCTATTGTTATTCAGATTATTGGCTTTCAATTATCATAATCTTTCGTTGCCCAATCCACGACTGTTTTACTTCTCGGGAAACAGATTTCCTTAATATAATGCTATTTGAAATCACAATGCTGCTTTTTCAGTTTTTACAGTTCTTAAACCTCGGTATTTCCGTTTAAAGGATCTCGAAAGCATAATCTGGAGCAACCGACTTTGTAATTTTATTATTTTACAATTTTTTAAAAATTATTTTGCCAGTGTTTGGACAGTCTACTTGATTAAAATGCAGTGTTGTATTTATTTCTACGACATTCCTAATGCAATTCTTAGTCATCCAAATGAAACCTAACCTAAATCGGTACCTATTTAAAATTCTTAGCAATAGAGCAAAACCAGTTAAATCTATCTCTAGGAATTTTAAAAATTCAAAAAATTATAAAAGATACAAACGATAACAATCTATTGTGTAATTCCCATGAGTGACATATTTTATTTTTAATTGCATTATATGAACTGTTTCTTTTGAAAATCACAACCATACGAGATTTTCTTCACGTATGTTTAAAAAGGTAAGTTGAAAATTGATCTTAATTGTATCTGAGCGTGAATATATTAAGTGTACATAAGATATAAAATTTGGAAAAAAGGCTTGAAACAAGAACACGTAAATACTTATGTTAAATACTAAAACTGACACATTGGATGTTTTTGCAAGGAAGTGTGGTTGATTGTATGAGTTTGATGTAAAAAGTATAGAAGTGAGTAAAAGTATTTTATTTTTCTTTTCGTTTACATTTCTTATTTATTTTAGTTAGAAAGTGAGTGCAGTAGACCAGGGTTTTGGAGGTGGGGATACACTATAGTAGAAGTGGGTAAACAGAGCGGGATTAGGTAGAGTTCCTATCTATTAGATTGTGAAAAATCAATATCGGAGTATCACGGGACAATTCAGTTTGATATTAAAAGATTAAAACGTATCTTCGATAAAATTGTAAATTTAATTATACCTCTTATCCAAACAGGCAAAAAAAGTGAGTTATTAGAGTAAATGTCAAGCACCTTACATCAAACCCAGACAACGCTATGTAGGCCAGCGATATAACAGATGATTGAGATAAATGGCCGAGCAATGTCGGTTTTTATGTAGAAAAATATGTGTAAAATTATGAAATATTGTGGAGTTTACTGGCTATACAATATTTATGTGAAGACAACTGGTTTTGAAATGTAAATAAGAGTTAATTGATTTGGATTTACCTTAAATTTCTTAGCAAATAAGCAGTAAAGTAAGCCAATTCTTTTAAATAATGTAAACAGTTATTTATGCACCAAGAGCGTTAAATGGGTTTTAATGATCGAGCATCAACAGAAAGGCTAAGGGCGTTTGACCCAAAGGCTTTTTGTCGCCCGATAGCATTAGAAACGGTTAACACCCGTGATACATACATCATTTTTATTTTTTACCTCTTTTATTGGTTCAGATTTTCTTATTGATTAACTAAATGTTAACTTGACGGTTTTTCTTTTCATACTTTACCTCTAATAATTTCCTCCATGAGAGCACATGTAGCATCATTCAACTGTTTTTGTATTTCCCTCGTAACTATGATATTCTCAATTCAGGTAAGTTAACACGTCCACTGTCCTGTGATCCATATGTGGTTCACAAGACATAAAACTCGATGGTTTGCTACGTCCGTGAACCACTTGTGGGGCACAGACGTTTACAGTTTTTATGGCAAACCTTTCCATTGAACTCCCTGTAATTGCGCAGATTTTGGCGTGGACTTACTAGGACGGTCATAGAATTTAGAAATGCCCCAAGACGTGCAGAAAAATATTTTTATTTTTGAGAATGTTACAGTAAACGTTTCTTACAGCCGGGAAGGTTTGGACGTGGGGAGATACTTTAATATTCTCATAGGGACAGGGAACGTGTTAAGCAGTGTATATCGAGCTCCATATCAATAGCAATGACATACAGTAACGGGACAGGGAGCAGGGACAGGGAACGTGTTAAGCAGTGTATATCGAGCTCCATATCAATAGCAATGACATACAGTAACGGGGACAGGGAGCAGGGACAGGAACGTGTTAAGCAGTGTATATCGAGCTCCATATCAATAGCAATGACATACAGTAACGGGGACAGGAGCAGGGACAGGAACGTGTTAAGCAGTGTATATCGAGCTCCATATCAATAGCAATGACATACAGTAACGGGACAGGGAGCAGGGACAGGAACGTGTTAAGCAGTGTATATCGAGCTCCATATCAATAGCAATGACATACAGTAACGGGGACAGGGAGCAGGGACAGGGAACGTGTTAAGCAGTGTATATCGAGCTCCATATCAATAGCAATGACGTACAGTAACGGGGACAGGAACAGGGACAGGGAACGTGTTAAACAGTGTATATCGAGCTCCATATCAATAGCAATGACATACAGTAACGGGGACAGGGAACAGGAAGTGGCAGTTCCCCAAACATAATTTCTTTTTCCCAAACCGTGGAGTGCGCGGAACGAGCCCCTGTGGTGCGCCTGCCTTAGGGCCCCGAGCTGGAGATGTCGCCCGTGTGCCCGGAGGCGTGCGGCGAGGCGTGCGCGGCGGGCGCGGGCGTGCGCTCGTGCGAGGTGCTGCGCGGCGGCGCGGGCGCCTCCTGGGGCTTCCACCTGAGCCGCACGCAGTGGGACCCGTACCCGTGGGTGAGCGGCGTGGACGGCGGGTCGGCGGCCGAGGCGGCGGGGCTGCTGGGGGGCGGGGCGCCGGGCCGCCGCGTGCGCGCGCGCCCCGACCGCGTCTCGCTGCTGCTGTGGAACGCCGGCGCCGACCCTCAGTGCACGGCCGAGGTGAGTTGCAACTTCTACGAACGCCTACAAAATTTGCGATTTTTTTATGACACACATTTATTCATTTTGGAAGATTTACATCGTTCAGTACAATTACTTTACAGATGTATTTTTTTCAGACTTATTCTAGTTAAAATAGTTAAGCTAACTTAGTCTATAGATTGGAGAGGATACTCTAGGGGAGAACCTCGGTGTTATGAATCGTGGTTGGCTAAAATTTTGAGGAATGCTTCCAAAGGAATCTATTTTTATTCGAGTGTGGGTTGGATTTTTCGGTAGTTTGTAATGGGATGCTGCTGGTATGTCTGTTAGGTTTTGGTAGAAGTTGTGTGCTATGTGGTTTATTATTGCATTGATGTTTAATTCTGAATGAAGTTGTTTATTACTTATGAACCAGGGGGCATTTGTGATTAATCTTAAAAATTTATTTTGCATTACTTGAATTTTATTGACATTTGTGGGGCTGCATTTGTCCATAAAGCAGTAGTGGTCTGATTATTGTTTTGTATAGTGTTGTACTGTTTGGAAAATTTGCGATGTCCCCGATTCCTTTACTCAATTTGATGTGATTCAGCCAGTCGAAAAAGAAATGAAGCATAGAGCTCTTGATCGTTTGCAGCCTTCAGTCGAATCTTTTCTCATCGCAGGAGTGTACCCCGCTGTGTATTTCTTGGCCATGAGAACTCAGCTTATCGGCCTGACTAGCCTTGTTGTATTTCTACCGTCAAATTCATGAACTGATTAAAAATTGATTAATATTTCTGAGCTACTGCCATGGTGATTAGTCTCGTTAATATAGTATGTGATATCCCTAAAAGTGGCGGTGTTCCTCTTCCACTGGATTTCGATCCGGCGACGACAAACACGTCGGATTGCAGGAGATTTCCTCTCTTCAGGTATCTCCCACCAGCGGGGCACCGCCCCACCCGGGACAAGCTGGCAATTCCTGACATGAATGACAGTGTAGTGCATATATGTGTTCGTGTGTAAGGGGGGAGGATAGGACAAGAAAAGGAAATGGAAAATGACTAGCGGTTCGTGGCATTTTTTTTGGTACTGCGGAAGTGCGGGAGATTACATATCAGAGCATTTTAAATTGTCCTTCCGAAGCGACTGAATTCGACCTATCTATTTAGCTAGTGTCGAAAAACCCGCTACCGTCGAGACTCGTACCCTAAGTTTTACCGATCAGAGTTGCTGCAGAAACAGCATTAATGCTGGTTCTGAGCCATCGTGGCCGGTTTAAACCATGAAGTCGGCTCCGCGCATTCGGCGGATAGCGATCGACTGCTCGTCCAATCGCAGGCAGCTGAGGGACTTGGCGAATGTTCGCTCCTTTTGCGTAGTCCGAGCACCGAATGTCTGGCACTCGGCAAATAGCAAGCAACTCATTCCCGCTACTCAGGATTCGGTGAGTGGTCGCTGGAGGTATATACTCCGTTTCATTTTCATTAAACAATAATATGTTTGTGGTGCACTTAAGAATAAACTGTTTGCTTCAACTTTTGGATGTCATTTCAGCAAGGTTCACAATCACTTGTATCAAGCTTGGCGATGAAGCTTGTCCTGATAATGTAGAAAAATTCGTAACTTTGTGATTTCAATTGTCAGTGTATTGCGTGGAGAATTCACTGAAAGTTAACACATCTTGGATGGAATTTAACTTTCAGCCTCCTTTAGAATAAACTTAACAACTGATTAGGGTTTTGAACTGAGGAAGGTAGAAGGAAGTTTTTCACATGTTTTATTTAAATAACATATTCTATTAAATGTATTGAAATAGTAATAGGACTTGTGAAGGAGTTGTTGGAAATTGTAGAAATCAATATACAAATAAAATAGTATTCTTTAACTTGTATTCTTAACGTATTTAGAAACAGTTTCCGACATGTGGAACAACTGATGAGTAGCTCAAATTTTGAGAAATATCCTTAACATGGCACTTATTAACGAGACAATTCCCAGAATAAAAAACCGAATTTTTTAATTCCTTTTTTTTCTTTTCACCTCAAAATATTTACAGATCCAATAGTAAGTTCATTCTAAGTTAGCATGATTTTTATTTTTTACTGTAAGTTACGAATTACTTTATAAACTAGTGGTGCTAAAACAGAAGTACTTTCTCACCTTTAGTGATAGTTTGAAATACTATTTATACCACAATTTCTCACCGAATTAACACCTCAGTCGTATTTTTCGTAAAACAAATGGTAGAACATTTAGTACGAACGCTCAATATTTTCAAGCAAATATCACCACAAATTTGACAATTATAACAAATTTTAATGCAGCTAAATCATGTCACAACAATAAGACGTAATTCACAGGAATTCGCGACGCGAAATGCCATTGTTGCATTCCAATCTGATATTCCATGAAGGCTAGTAATTTTTATTTCATATATTTCAAATAGGTTTAAAATAATTCCTAAAAGATCAATTTGTAAACGGATAAGAAAAGCTTCAAGTTAAGAAACAAAGAAATATAAAAAATATACAAATTCTAACTAACTGCATCCAACATTCAACTGCTTGGAATCACCTTTCATTTTATGTTCAAGAAGCACATGATTCTTGGAGCGGGCGACTAAGTTTGACCCCAAATTACTAAAAAAAATACTCAAATTTTGAAAAATTCAGCATTACTTTATTTGAAGATCTGTTTTTAACGAGCATAACTCATTAAGAAAAAATGTTGTATCTTCACAATTGTAGTTGTAAGAAGGCGCGAAAAAGTATTTTTTTTTTCAATTTTCAAAAAATCAGGCATTTCAACGAACATGAGACCTGCACCTTTCTCTTAAGTATCCTTTACGTTATCTAAGGTCCAATAAAAAATGTGGCTGTTTTTAAGAAAAAATGGTTTAAAGAAAATGAAAATTGCCTGTTTGACACAAAATTTCTCCCAAAATACTGTTTTCGAAAAAATGATCATGCATTATTTTTAGATGTTTCTATGAACATATTACATTGAATGTTTCCTTCATAATTGTAGTTGAAGACCTCGAAAAAATTTCGAATTTTTTCAATTTTCGAAAAATCAAAGATATTAACACACTTGAGACCTGCGACATTCTCTTAAAGGTCCTTTACACTATCCAATAACAAAGTTTATTTTTTATTTATATATATTTTTTATTTTAAAAAATTAAATAATAAAAATAAACTTTGTTATTGGATAGTGTAAAGGACGTAAAGTAGGTAGTGAGGTAGTAAAGTTTAATCAAAAACATTGAAGCCATTTTTTGAAAATGTTCCAGGGACTTCAAGTAAAGTTCCCCCAAAATTAAAATATCGGTTTCAAATTCAAGGGGCAAAATTTATTGCGGAATTTCAATTTTGGAGAAAATCGGCTGAACGGTTTATCCGCTAGCGTTGTACACTGACGGACGGTGTCGGTATCGAGTATTTACAAAACATGGATTCTGACCTCTATACCACGTTTTAGAGGATGTTTTTCTCAATTTAGCAACTGAATTTTTCCACTTTTACGTTACCAGTAATAATTGCCATTTTGCTGCACAGAATTACTTAACTTCGCCGAAAATTTGCAGTTTTTTTCGGCAACATTACATAACTTTCTCTCTACTGCGTAAGCGGTTGTGACTTATAGGAGTTGCGTGACTTTCTGTATTAATTTTTTAAGGCGTTAACGCAAATTAAAGCATGGAAGTAAATTTGGTTACACGAAATCGCATTATAAATAATTATTACAAAATAGAGATTAGAGATTTGTCCACGTTTTACCCATTGGAGTGTCTTTTGTTTAACAGGTTTAACAGGACTCGGCGCATTCCTACTCGTTCAGTGCGTACCATACCTAACGGAACAAATTACACCCTTACAGTTTCAACAAATCTGTTTCCAGAATAGATTTACCCGCACAAATGTTCAGATTACGATTTGATCGTGATAATTGTACTCGCGGGATTGTGGTCACGGACTCTGGATCTGGTCGGGTTTACCATAATAGTAAACATGTCACATCCCTAACATATTAGAGATCAAGAAAAGTGACGCATATCAAATACAGTCATTTTTAGTTATCTTTAGAAAATACAGTTACTAGTAAAAATGTCATGACTCTCTTTAATTGGGAAGACAGCTAGCTGCATGTAGAGTAGAAATTTGAGATGGTTCTGCGCCGGAAAACGAATTTTCGACAGAACATCTTTTATTATCGGGCCCTGGTGACGAAAATGTGGATAGTGTTCAAATATGTAATAAATTACTTCTTCTGACGCGTTGAGTAGTTTCAATCATGGTTTTGGAGTCCTTGATGCCGAAAAATCGATTGACGTCAAAATGTCTGTCCGTGGTCAACAATAGCTCCTACACATTCAACTGGTTTTCCCAATCGATTTAAAGAAACTCGAGGTTCTCTGAGTTTGAAACGGATATTTTAATTTTAGAGGTACTTGCATGATCTCTCTACAACATTTTCAAAATTTTCTCAAAAATGACTCCACATTTTTAGATTAAACTTTGTCCTCGAATAGCATAAAGAATGCTTAAGAGATTGATGCAGGTCTTATTTTTGTTGGGATCCTTGGTTTTTTGGAAATAGCAAGAGTTGAAAATGTTTTTTCGCGTCTTTCTACAACGAAATATTGAAAATAGAATTTTTTAATGAAATTGTTTTTTAAAGACAGATTTCAAATAAGGTCACTACAATTTTGCAAAAATATGAGTTGTTTTTGCATAATGTTGTGGGAAATATAAGCAATTCTTAATTTTTTTAATAATAATGTTCTCAAAAACGGCTCCATATTTTTTTTTTAAATTTTGTCTTTGTATCAAATGTATCAAAGAAGGTAAAATATGGTGTTAATTATCATTTCCGGCGAATTCTCTGTATTTTTGAAAATTACAAAAAGTTAAAATTGCAGAACTACAAAATTGAAGGTAGTAATTTTTGCTTTTAACAAAATCTGTTTTTAAAAAATCTACTCTTTAAAAAGGTCTGGTACAATTTTTAAAAAAAGTATTTTTGCATCATTTCTGCTTAGTTAATGTAATTTATTAACTTTTCTAAAAACACTCCAAATTTTGACTGCAGTTGGTTTTTCCACGGATAAAACAAGAAGAATGGTGTATATCTCAATTTTCGTTGAACTGTTCCTGAATTTTCGAAAGTTGAGTATTGGAAATAGTAGGAAAACAATTAGATTTTTGAGCGTTGGCCCGCGTGAGTACGACAGGGCAAATCCAAGGTGTAGTGGTAAACAGCACGGCGAGTAAACTCGATAGACCTGAGTTCGAGTCTTGGCACGAAAAGGTGGTTTGCTGATTGGAAACACTTGCAGTTCATGTGGTAGTATAATATTTTGAACCCGTTGCAGATAATACGAGAAAGTATCTGCTGTTGTAGCACCATTATTTGTGAAAGGGTTCAGGGAGTGGCAGGTGTCCGAAGCTCATTTGTTACCAGTAGAGAATTGTGTTGTAAATGTTTGGATAAGCTGATTTTGGAACATGTTTTCAAACACACATGCGTACACTTAAATTGTAATAGTTCGACTATAGTTGGCATATAGAAACCAGAGGATTATAAAAATTACATTGCCATGGCTATATAATATAGGGAAATATAATTGTTTCTCCGATTATTTCCAATACTCAACTTTCGAAAATTCAGAAAGTTCAACGAAAATGAGATCTACGCCATTCTCTTTGTTTTATCCGTTCTTGTTTTATCCTATTGCAATAGCCTTAACAATATTATAAAATAATGATAATTTAAATATTCAATATCCAAATCCTAATCAAGATATAAATGCTGTACTTGAACTCATTAATTATTAATATTTTTAATTCTTAAAAAAATGCCTAAATTCTCCACATAAGGTATAATGTGACAAATTCAAATGGTGTCAGTCTAGCGCCAAAGTCGTTCTCACAATATTCTCCAAAATTGATATTCCCTTATCTATCTGAGGGCACTGTCAATTTGGAACGTATATTTTGGTTTTGGGGTACTTTACACGATGCCTTAACAACATTTTAAAAATTGTCTCAAAAATTGCTCCAAATCTCTTGACTAAAGGTTTTCCTGAGATAGAGAAAAGATCTAGTAAAAGTGCGCAGTTCTCATTCTCGTTCAACTCTGAATTTTCGAAAATCGCAAAAGTTAGAAATGATGCGAAGAATACGTGCTATTGCATCACTAGTTCTTGTGTGCAGTGGTTATCTCGTCCTCAGAATTCTTGGAGGATATCTAGAGGTGGCCAACTGTCCTACATTTGCGGAGGACAGTCCGCCATTGGCGTCAGTTGCAGATTTTTTCCTCCTGTTTTTTAAATGTCCTTCTTTTAGTAAATTTTTAACATTCGTTGTCATTGATTTTATCACCTGACTAACATCAGCTACGTTGTATCGTTTATTGTTTAATTAGAATAGAAAACATGAATCTCTTTTTTCAGAACGCTGACACACGCACATGACACACGCTGCATGATAGTCTCTGTCTAGCGACTAAAGTAAAAAAGAGACGCTCAGGCCATCTTTATCTGCATTTTGTGAACGAATCTTTTCACTTGAATCGCATATGGAGAGAAGAAAGAAATAGAGCTAATGTTAGTCTAAATTAAATACTATTACATAAAATTCGTCTTTATAAAAATAAATGTGTAGATGCAGTTCGTGTTGTTGGGGGGAGGGGGTCTATCTAGAGAGTCCTCCCTTTTACATGAACATTGTTAGGAACCTTAGGGATAGCTGTGCCCACTCTGCCTTCCCTAAAGGCGGCTCCACACATTCGTTCTTCAGCGAACAGCGAGCAACCGCTCGCCGAATCCCGAGTAGTGTGGATGTGTTGCTTGCTATTTGCCGAGTGACTAACATTCGGAGTTCGCCCTACCCACCGCGTGTCGGTCTTTTGGACACATCAAAGGAAGCGCAATTCGCCGAACACGTCAGCTGCTCGGGATTGGGCTAGCACTAACTCGCTGCTGCCGAATGTGTGGAGCCGTCTTGACGCTTTGCGTGTATTCGTCGCGCGCCTGTGGTTGGTCCCGGGCATTCTCCGGCGCTCCCTCGCGCGCGCCCTTGGTCCTGCTCCGGAGCGCCCGCTCGGAGGCCGCGGCCGCTGGCCTGGCTTCGGCTTGAAGAATGGAATCGACTCGTCCTCCGCGCAGGCAAATGGAGCGAGGCTGCTGCGCCCGTGCCAATCCCCTCGCCGGCGCCCCTCCAAGGCCCCAGGCAACGGGCCCGCCCACACCCTCCACAACTCCGAACATTAGGATTAATTCTTAGTGATTCCGGGCGCGTCAACTACTGAGCTCATTGGTCCCGTATGTGTGGTGCATGTTTTTTCGTCGGGACGTAGCGTTGACCTTTCCCCGCTGGATGTCGAGATCCAGCGCTGACCTACCGTTGACTAGCGGGTATTTCCCCAGCAAGGTATCTCTAACCTGCGGAACACCACCCCAGTTAAGATAAGCTCTAAGCCCCCGACCGGCCTCCCGGCATGTACAATAGTGTCGTACATGTTAGTGTAAGTGTGTGTGTGTGTGTGTGTGTGTGTGTGTGTGTGTGTGTGTGTGTAAGGGGAGAGGATGGGGCAAGGAAGAGGAAGGACAGATCGCGCGCGGTCCGTGGCCTGATTCATAGGGTACTGCTCCGGCATTCGCCTGGTGTTGATCGGAGAAACCACGGAAAACTACCGATCAGAGCAGCCGGCCGCTAGAATTCTCCTCCAGACAGCGATTAGAATTGTCCAGCATTTGAAATCACTAATTTTAATAGCACTTCACTTTCATTTCTCTCCTCTAAACGTTTAAGCATCACATATTCTTATTACTTCAATATAAATGACAATTCATGATTATTTTTTTAGTTTTAAGGCATAGAACATAAAACTGTCGCAGAGGGGGCTAGACCTCTGTCTGAATGTTCCCGGTTTCGAAAACTGCGTAGAACATAAATGTTTTCCTTGTATTTCGTGTGTGTTATGTTGCGTAGTTGCGTTCTGTTGACCCCAGATCAGAGGAGTCCACAGAGAGGATACTGTCAATTGTCACGGATACCGTCATGGTTTATCACCCTACTAGGGTGTAGAGGTTAGTCGGCTTCGGCTACAAAAATCTCTAACAAGAAAGAAAACGAAAACAACTTTTAAAAAAAGTTACGTCATGTGCTTTAATTGAAAGTCTAGGTAAACAAGGAATGCTTTTTTCAATTATTGCGTTCAAAAATATTTCTTTCAAATACAGAGACGTGTAAATTTATTACTTGACTACAAAGATTCGTGAAATTTGAGAATTTTGAGAGTTCAGTAGACAGGGTTGTAGATTGGCGTTAACGCTGGTGTTTCTTCCTGTGAATGCAATCAGAGAGTAGATAGCTATTATCAATCTGTATCTTGTACACTGTAATACGTGATATGCGTCACCATAGTGCCAGAAGAGTATCAGACTTATTCTATTTCCGTCGGAGCATGGAAATAGTGTCTCCAAAAAAAAGTGTGTTCTAGTAGAGTAGTGGAGTACTCATGCTTCCGTATTCCGAAAACCGGTTTCTGCGCGGTCCGCGTGTTCCGAGTTGGCGAACGTGATCTACCTCCTGGATCAGCGAGTCGCGAACGCTATCTCTCTCTCTTTCTTTCTCTCTGGCCGGCGCTGCTGAACCTCGCGAGGCCGCGGTGACGTCACTGCGACGCAGCCTCCGCAGACGGCCCGGTCTCTCCCGCCCGCGGCGAGGCCGTACCCCCCACCCCTCCCACCTCGCTCCACGGGCGACCGGCATTGAGCGGGGAGCGGAGCGGAGGCGACGGCGCGGGGCGGGCGGGGCTGCCAAGACGGCCTGAGGGCGCTCGCTGTAATGCGTCACATGGGACCGGAGATGCAGACCCTCATTCGTGTTTTATCATCACGCCTTATTCCAACCCAAGTCATTTACCCTTTAATCGGCTGAGTGGGCTCAGGACAACGACTGTTACCATTCCAGCGACTTTGATCGGCAGGTCCTAGGGAGTTCGACGGTAACGGATTTTCGACCCTGACTAGATAACGAAGTTGAATTCGTTCGTGTCGGGATGACACTGCAGTGCCTCTGACCGGGAAGTTAAATGTTCGAGTACCGACGGTGGCAGGATTTTCGACACTAGCCTATTGGTCGAGTTCTGTTGTCTGGAGGAGAATTCTAGCAGCCGACTGCTCTGATCGGTAGTTTTCCGTGATTTCTCTCAACTCTTACACACTCACACTAACATGCACTACACTACTACACATGTCGAGAGCCCGGTCGGGAGCTTAAAGCTTGTCCTGGCTGGAGCGGTGCCACGCTGGTGAGAGATACCTAGTTGGGGAAAACCACGCTAGCCTATTGTAGGTCGGCACCGGATTTCGTCTTACAGCGGGGGAAGACCACTACCATCTCCGGAGCAAAACACGCACTACATGTACGTGACAAATGACCTCTATAGTTGATCCGCCCGGAATCACTATCAATCAATCACCAGAACAAAGAAGATCAGATGGGACGGCAGGAAGGAAAGACATAATCAGTGACAAGATAGAATCATAAAATCACATGCGTGAACCTGGCGCGTTTCGCGAGCGGGGAGAGCCTCTTGCTTTACACCAGAGATGTTCCCGAAACTGCTCTCTGCGCAGCCGCTGCCTCTACATTCCGCCCTTTGCGCGAAGTCCTGTAAGCAAGAGTGTCTTTTTATTGGTGGTAGTAAAGAAATTTATTTAAGTGTTAGTATATTCACGGAATTGTTGTTAAAGTCCCCATTTTTGTATTGATTCATTGAAGTTAACAAGGTGAACTCCGTAGATCTAAAAAGACCTGCTACCCATGAACTCAATAGTATATTCCGAAAATAAACTTTGAAAACTATTCAACATATTGAATTCCGTGCACGAAAATGTAGTCTCACATGTACAATTATCCTAGAAGCATTACTAAATTATCTTAACCCATATCACACACTACCACTTTTATTACGCTCATTCTACCGAAGATTGTCCTGCGACGGTTACAGTACATCTCGTTGCTACATCGTCTGGATTGAGAAGGACCCGCAAGTCATGTCGTGTGACATAGGCCACATAATTAAGTCGTTTCTTTTTCATGCGGTTTCTTAAGTACGTTTTCAGACTTCAAAGGGAGTTAACACTCCACTCATATTGGCAGCTCTATCATACGTCTGCTTTGAAACAGATTTAGAAGGGTAAATTGAATCAAGTTAATATTGTTTATGTCAATTGTAAAAAAATGTGAGAAAAATGAAATTATAACAAAACTATTGGGTGTTCTTGAAAATATTGGGGGGGGGCGCGTTCCTCTCTGTCCCCCCCCCTGTCCCTTCTGCCAGCGACACCTGCTCCTGAGAGGGGTGTATCTGGGAATGAACGGAAAATACAAAGATCTGCAACGAAAACATCGAAACAACGAAAAACCAAAGCTGATTCTTCATTCATAGAGCAATTCGATTCCCTGCGTGTGTCCACTCATTACCACGGATAGACCTCATCCATCCACCAATCAGGGCTTGCAAGATGTCATTCAACGCGTCTCAGTCTGCTGGGGGCGAATGACTACTTCACTCCACATTCGTCCACATCATTCTGAGAGAATTCTCGAAAAAATGTTTTTTTGGGTGGCTTTAAGGTACCTAAATGAGTGATCTCTATAGAAGATAATTCGATTTGCATTACTTTTTAAAACCATGTTTTGGTGAAATTATGGCTAAATCAATGCATTGGCTAAAGAGACTGTACGTACTTCGCTATTTCAATGTTTCAGTTTCTCCGATTCGTTGAAAGAAAGTTTTTTTGATGTGACGTTGTAGCTTGATGTTCTTAAAATCACTAAGACGTGCCCAATTCTGTCATTTACTGGTTGTACTGTGAGCACCGTTTGATAATTAATGTTACTGTTAGGAGAAGTAAAGGGGTAGTGATTCCTGACTGTCTTACACAAAATGGTTGTAGGACGTGCAAAGGAGGTATCAATATAATCACTTGAATGGGAGAGACATTCAGTGGTGCAATATTGCAACAACTTTATGTGCCGTTCATTGCTAAAAGTATTTCTTGTTGTGCAATAGTATTTTCCGGAATATTGTCCTATTTTTCTGACTCGACTTCATTTTTTAAATCCCTTTACTCGCTGTGAAAAATTGCCCTACTTTTCTGATTCGACTTCATTTTTTAAATCCCTTTTCTCGATGTGAAGAATTGCCCTTTTACATTCGCTTTGCATCATCGCTTCCTCCCAATTTGCGTGCCTCTCTGCTTCCTCACCGGACCTCGACCTCCTCTGCTCGCGACCGTGAAGGACCGAGGTCTCACTTCCTAACATTCGCAACTTCGGATCAAATTACGAAACCGGGAACCGGTGTGTGTTGCCTTCCTTGTGAGTGCTAAACGAAGCGAGGGAATGGATAGCATACAAGATCTTGATAAAAATAGCTGTCTGCCACCTGTGAATGTTCATTAATCTCATCGTGAGGACTTGTAGCGTTCCTTCTGGTAAAGTGATATTAAAGGAAAGTGAAATCTACGTTTTGAAACTTATCTGAAGTATTGAAATTTTCATCATAGCCAATTCCGCGAAAATATATTTTGCTGTTGCATTTTCAGCACGCATTTTTTCTCCAGTTTCTTTCCAAATATTAACATCCCTTATATCATTGCATTCGTCTCTCCAAGAACTTTAAAATTTTAGTAAAAAACATTGTATTTACTTCTGTTTACAAATTAAACGTTAGTTGTTGCAAATCGCAAAAAATAATCGTGTTACAAACAATAAGCCGATATATGTTATGTTCTATATTATCAAATAGAACTTTTGGTGCAAACAGCATATCGATATCTTAAACTCTTTCGTAAAATGTGGCTGCGGCCAGCACAGTAGTCCATCCTGTACTCTTAATAATAAAGTTATTCTTCCTTCGCCACTCTAAGTTATGATAAGCATATTTAAGTTGCAGAAATGTAAATCTAACGTTTTTCGGTAACTTTTATATACAGATCATTCTAAAAGCATTTTCTTAAAATACTTTTAGAATATGATGTAGAGTTAGTCCAGAAAGTGATAACAACACATAAAATTGGACAAAAATCTATAAAATATTAAAGAAAAGTATTTTATTAACTTCAATAAGCAGGCCATCCCTTATCGCCGTACAACTTTTGTTAGAGAATGTTTGGAACTAATCCTCCTTTCACATTGCATTTCTGAGTATTTAAGGTTATGTAGTATGTTTATAGTTATCATTTAGAATTATATTATTAGCTGTATGGAATGTTTAAAAGGCGTGAAGAGTCATCAGAAAAACGTCGTGTAGATGATGGAAGGTGTCGTTGTAAACCGTTCATGGGGAAAGAAGAGGAAATTAGGAATGAAGATAGGAGCGGAAATTATGCATTAGGACGAACGGGATGCTAGAGAAATATGTAAATTACAAAATGAAGACTACAGAAAACCTACTTTTTATTCTCTCCTATTCCACAAAATCTAAATATTACAAACTGTATGATATTTACAATAAAAAATACCTCGTTTTTAAACGCTCAAAAACTCTTTTTAGATACACTTCTATTTAACACAATTATTAAGCAATTTATTACGGTGCCAGTTTTCACGGCATGGATTTCTTCCATTCGGCTGTAGTGGTGGGTTAAGTTAAACTTTATTCTCTTAGGAGAGCATGGTTAATTTCTTGTTTATTAGACATTATATTTTCTATTTTTTATTTCAAGAGCAAGGCTCCATGTGATATATAGGGTTACTGTCAAGGAATTGAGGAAGTGTAAGAATTGTGCTGGTGTAGAACAGTTCGTAATGAATTTAACAGTATAATAACAGTATTGAAAGCGTTATATTTTGTGGGACTGTCATGTTGAAACATAAAATTATTTCCATACCCATTTCCATCGCTTGAAAGGGGCGCTTTTGCTTTATAATGTGAATACACCTCTTGTGTTCCATTACACCATCGAGCACATGCAGACGATTCACTTTTGAAACATCCATTCGCCCCCTACCACGGAACCGCCACCATATTTCACTGTAGGCACATATTGTTGATAATCTAGTCCTGTATTAAGTTTGTGCCATCCAAACGTCTCCCGCCCTGACCGAAACTGTTAGTTTTGATTTTTTTATCCTCAAAATATCGAATTTCTAAAGTCAGGCCCTTTACGTCGGTCCTGTTTTGTAAAATGTAACCGCTTTGTGCGATTTGCTTTACTTTACTAGAAATTTTCCGAACATGATACCATTTTCCCCTACAAATATTGTGCACTGTTCTAGCTGACTCTACAACCTCAGTTTATATCCCAATTTCACAGCACTAATTTTGAGGCCCCAATTCCCTACTTTTTGTCATGAAATATTTTTGTCGTGGAAGACTCCTTGATTGTGAAGGAAACGGTGAGAAGTAATGCCCCAATGTATAAAAAAGAAGTGCTGTATTTTTGAAGAGATTGTTTTTATTTATTTTACGTCAAAAAAACAGTTAAAAAACTGAGTATGACGTGCTATGGGGAAAAGTGAATTTTGTGCATATTTTCAAAATTCTGTGATTCCTAAACTAAGTCGTATATTACTTTAATTTTGAAAAAAAAAGAAGAAAAAGTTCCCATGTAACACGAGATGTAACGCGAGTATTCTTCAGGGTCACTTAGCAAAGTACATTTAGGTGACCCTTTGAATGCAATGTTTAAAATATGGTTCCTGATGTCGTTGTACGTATCGCACGACGAAAAGTCAGATAAACAACCACCACTATGTAAATTGATGTTTTCGTATCCTCTGGTGTCTCAAAATGAAATTCTCCCTAAGACATCCGAAATTACAATTTTACATTATTACATCATTATTTACATTAATGATTCTACAAATTCGAGATTCATGTTTCTAGATATTTTTAGGTTTCGGTTTTGAAAAGAAACAGAATTGTCACTTTCTCTTAAGAAATTAATTATTGTTCATTTTCTCGGGCTGCATTTTGAATGAGAATGGAAAAATAAAGTATTGGAAGCAAAGGCAAACCCGCCATGCAGAAGAGCGTGTTCGTGCCGTCGAGGCTTGAGCCGAATCACCCGTTTGGAAAGAGGTGTTTGTGAAGCGGGGTGGGTTGAACCGTGCATTTCGTCAGGCTTTTCCCGCTCGGAGACTCGGCGTTTCAAGCACTTCCAATCCGGGCATAATGACTTGTTTTGAGAGCCTCCTGGCGATGCCCTTTCCTCCTAATGACACAGCAAACTGAGCGAGCTGCGACCTGCTGGGAACGTTTCCATTGCAGTGTGTATGATTGTTTTACGTCTTCTGAACATCCCTCTGCTTGTAGATGTTCGCTTTCCGGTTTAGAGATTTTGCTGCTGATGCAGCCATCGTGGTGCATCCCGGTCTCCCCATCGATCGCGCTGATGTGACTCGCGACCCTGTATCGGTCATTGTACTTACAGTTGGACAAACATAACTGTGAGCACATCACGGTTTGTCTTGTGTTGGAGGGAGGGAGCCACGTTACGTCGAGACTGCGACCGGGAGCGGTAGCTCAGTGCATCAACTGATGTCACTGCAGCGCCTCTGACCGGGAGGTCCTAGGTTCCCACTCCCCACGGCGGCAGGATTTTCCACACTAGCTTTTCAGCTAGGTCGAATTCAGTCGCTGTCTGGAGGAGAATTCTAGGGCCGGCTACTCTGATCGGTAGTTTTCCGTGGTTTCTCCGATCAACACCAGGCGAATGCCGGAGCAATACCCTACCAAACGGGTCACGGACCGCGAGCGATCTGTCCTTCCTCTTCCTTGTCCTATCCTCTCCTCTCCTCCTACACACACACTAACATGCACTACACTTCCACATATTCCGGGAGACCGGTCGGGAGCTTAGAGCTTGATCCGGCTGAGGCGATGCCCCGCAGGTGGGAGAGTCCTGGTTAGGGGGAAACCCCACTAGCCGACGGTAGGTCGGCACCGGATCTCGCCAATCCAGCGGGGGAAGATCACCGCCATCTCTCGAAAAAACATGCACTCACTGACGGGACTAGTGACCAAAGCAGTTGACGCGCCCGAAAAATGAAAAAAGCAATCAATCAATCAATCAATCTAGACTGCGGTCCGTTTGTCCTTAATTCGCGCATCTTGTCTTATCTCCGCTCTCATAATTGTGGAGGGCTAAGTCAAAGATAGGATTGGAGGTTTTTGAGTCTATAGTACAATCTATACACGTTTTCTTGAACCCCGGGATCCCTACCCCGCCTCGTGTCAAATATATCTGAAATTGCGTACCCATGTGAGAACTCAAGCATGTGGAAAGCAAACCCTACTTCCTCTCCTTCACATCCGTATAAAAGAAACGTACATTATTATAAATTAATAGAATTCCATATACTGATCGTCTCTGGATTTGAGATACCCTTCTCTGGATTCGAGCACTGCGCCATTCCATGGAGTGGGGGGACCCAGAAGGTCGGAAATCCGAATAGTTTGAACAGGTCGATGACATCCCATGCTGTAGATTATGACGTGCGGAGAATAATTGGTGTCTTCAAATCCCATGTTTAAGAGCTTTGTTAGCTTTAATCAGGTTTAAGGGCTTAAGACGCACAATTTTCTAGTTATGCACCGTCGATGTCAAGAAACAGTGGAACGGGTCGGGTGTTGTGGAATTTTGTTTGCGCATGCCTTGATTTGGTGCTTTTGATATTTTATATTTGGAAGTGAAACGGCAAACGGCATCCCTGCACGCTATTGCTTTTGAACCCACATCTGTTAAGATGGTGTGTGAGCCAGAAAACGAATCTGTTCTATACAAAATAATATGCATGATTACGACTAAGAGAACGAGCATCGTTAGTCACATTTGATACCACGAAATTGTAGCTCCGTTGTAATGCATCAACAAACTACAGCTTATTTGCATCGACAAACGGGTAGCTTCAGATTTGATACGATTGTACTGAAGGTTAAATTGAAATGAAATTTCCACCTCTTCCGCATCTGACAAAATTCTAACAAATAAGGGTGCGCAGATAGTGTATGGAGGTGTGTTCTTTCCAAGAACCGAAGTGGTAGACAGAATTTGAACTTTTCAGAATTCTTTTGAGAAAAACAGGATCATCCTAGAATTGGACAGTAAAACGAGTGCTTTTGAAAACCTTATTTTTGATTTTGTAACCTATTTTTATAATATACTTAATCTGATATTTAATATTAGATTACTGTTAAAATTATTTATTTGTTCTATGTAAGTGTAAATTAATAATAATATTAAGTATTACAAACATTGGTTTTATTATCGTCACTAGTGAATCAAGTCGTAAAGATTGATGTAATGCTGGAATTACGACATAGATGTACACTACTACAAGTGTATTAAAATTAAAATTCTTTAAATTCTATAAATGATCCACTGATCACTTCTCTAGGTGCTTTGCCCCTCCTCCAAACACATTTTATGTTACCCCTTCCCAAATTCTTTTCTTCTTAAATTCTCTTAGAAAAGGTTTTGCAAGGTTGGGAAACGTTGTCAATTCCCCGCTAGGACACCGAGACACGTTGAATGACACCTCCCTTGCCCAAACTGCTGGAACAGTAGAGGTGTAACCGTGAGTAAAGAAAGGACATATACTAACTTGGATGCACCAGAATGTTCTGCATGGAAACGAAAGATATAGACAGTTCCACTGGTTCCCCAGCAGAGTCGCTCGAATGGCACCTCATTCCCGAATGACGAAGCGGGGACGTCTGGCAGAGGGGCGCAGTTCGGTAGTTGCAGTGGTTTGGAAATTAATAAATAATAATAATAATAATAATAATAATAATAATAATAATAATAATAATAATAATGTCTTTATTAATGGTTAGGCTCAGGCCGTAAGGCCTGCTATTCCGCCTAACCACATTAAGAGAAATTAAGAGAATTAATAAACACGGCAACACGAAGTAGGCTTCCGTAAATTGATTTCGATTGGCGGTTCCCTCAATCTTGTGTGGCCCGATTAAATAAAGAAATTAAATTGTGTTTGTTATAATGAATTATTAATAATGGAGTTCGGTTGCGTGAATGTAGTTGCTTGTGTTGTTGCAGTCGCTGTGCTGCGGGCCGATGCCCACCAACCTGCAGCGCCTGTCTGCGTGCGTGGCGGCGGTGGTGGCGGCGCTGGAGTGCCCCGTGTGCCTGGAGGGGTGGCGCCGCCCGCACCAGTGCGCCAACGGCCACCTCATCTGCGTGCGCTGCCGCGTGCGCTCCGAGCGCTGCCCCGTCTGCCGCGTGCGCTTCAGCCGCGGACGCTCGCTGCTCGCGGACCACTGCTTCCAGGTGCGCACGCCTCCTCCTCCTCCTTCTCTTCTGCTCCTCTTCTCCTCCTTTTCTCTTATCTTCTTCTCCTTTTCGTCTCCTTCTTCTCTTCTTCCTTTTCGTTCTCCTCCTCTCTTCTTCTTCTTCTTCTTCTCCTCTTTCTTCTTCTCTTCTCCCCCTTCTTTCTTATCTTCTCTTTTTTTCTTCTCTCTTTTTCTTTCTTTTCTTCTTCCTTCTTCTTTCTTATTTTTTCTTCTTTTGCATGTATTTCTTCTTTCCTCCATCATCTTTTTCTCCTTCGTCTTCTTTTCCCCTTCGTCTTCTCCTCCTCTTTCTTTTTCTCGTTTTTTATTTTCCTTCTTCCTAATTGACTTCATGCACTCCAACTGCCATGACCATTTGTCCTATTAGTGTAGTGAATGTTTTGTATAGAGAGGTGGCGGTGTTCCTCCCCGCTGGATGGTGGGATCCGCCGCTGACCTACAAGTCGGGTTGCGGTGGGCTGGGTTGGGTGGCGGTGGTTACCCGTCCAAGTATTTCCCTCTGAGGGACATCGCTCTAGTCGGGACGAGCTGTAAGACGTCGCTTTTCCGGTTTCTGTTGCAATGCAAAGTACTTCCTTTGTTGAAGAGAGCGTAATTTAATTTTCTCACAACTTCATTTGCTTTCCATTAATTGAGGATCCTGCTTTAGCAGTGGTAACGCTTCTTACAAAAGTTGTAGCGGTAGATTGATATTTCCGCATATTTACAGTTCAATATAAGAAGTACAGTAAAATTTGCTCAATGCGGAACGTGTATAAAACGGAAATCTATTCTGTGAAGTAAATCGCGTCCTGCCAAATTTCAGTATTACATTGCATATGTGGAATCAATCTAATGCGGAAAAAATACTGGTCCCTTGAGATTCCGATTGGGCAAGTTTTACTGTATTTTGAATCCTGTTGCAAGGGTTAGTCTTGATGTACTTGGAAGGTTTAGATAAGTGAGAATAAATGAAGGCATTAATAATTCTACATAAAAGATGTTCAAAATTGCACGACGGGATGTTTCTAGCTCTGATATGGATTCAAGGAAACTGATAGGGTTAAAGATAAGTTGGAAGCCTTGGTGAATCTCGATCCAATCAAAAAGTTGACAAAAATCTTTGCTAGTCTTTGCTCATTAAATTTCTCGCCGGTATCCACTAAATTAATGGACAGATAAGAAAACATCTGTATATGCTATCGATCTTTTCTTCCCTGCTTCCGATTTAGTAGCAGTTTTAAAAGTAAGAAAATGTAGTTAAGATAAATGTTTCTGACCGTTTCAAGGCTGAAGATCAAAGTGTTCTCTACGCCTTGGAATACCCCTGGATTCGAATGAGATAGTCTGTTTTGACACTCGAGGCTAGAGTAGTCTCTGCGCTCAAAGGCTCAATTTTATTCCCTCGAGTGGAAGACACTTCAGATTTTCTTTAATCCTTGTGTTTCCTGCATCTTCTCTTCGTTTCTTACTCCAATCTCTTTACCATCTCCCTCATTCCAGGTGTTCTAGTTTGTTGTAAATAATAATGTTACCTGTAAATAATGTTAATGTCATTCAATGTAAATAATATTACCTGTTATTCTTTACGAATTTTAGTTGGGGCCTGTATGGAGAAAGGGAATAGCTCTATCTGTATATCATGGGCAACAAATATTCATTCATGGCAACGGTAACAAATATTAATGTAATTTCCTCGTCCGTTTTGCCTTGTGCCAGAGTCGGAGGGAAGGTGCTTCATGGGATTCACAACACATACGGACTCGCAGTTTATCAGCGCCAAACAAATTAAAAAAAGACAAAAATTCTGCCCCCTCTAACGCCATAATTGCACGATATATAGACCTGCAATAGTGATCCGTTCATCAGAACCAAAAATTACGAGCGCCAGGGAAAGACACTGCACCTGGAGATTAAATCCCAAATAAACTTCCGGCAAAAACTAAGGGATAATAAAAATTCTATAATGTATTTGCAAAAAAGTTGCTTTTGCTCCAGAGTCATTGTTATTGCGAATATTTGAAAAATTATACCAATTGAAAATTATTCTTTCATAATTAGGTTATAAAAGTGGTAAGGTTGGAAAGTAGAAAATTTAATAGCCTTCAAGATAAGTAATGAAAGAAAAAATATCTAGTTCATTGTTTTTCAACTCTGTATTATAAACAAAAAAACCAAGCCATTTTTCAAAACAGTTACTTAATAATCCAAGATTCGTTTTGACAGTTTGTTCAATGTGTTTTCAGATTTTATGCGTAACATTTCATATTTCGCGATGTTTATATAACAGCGGAGGAAATTTAAATTCTTGAGTTGTACTCTGTATGATGGGATTTTCCCATATTCGAGATAGTGTCGGTCCTAATTACCCCGGATAATCACTTAGTCTACTGCACCTCGTAAAGGAAAGTATTGGTTGCTCAGGGGTAGAGTTGGGGCGGCGCGGGGCTGAGGTGGGGAGGGGGAGGGGAATGCGGGGGCGGCGGAGCACAGACGAGTCACGCTCGGCAGCCCACGTCATTTGTTTACAGCGGGCAAAGGCAGCAAACACCCAGCCGTTGCGGGCGAACAGGCTCACATAGTTCTTCTGAGTAACGACTAAGGTGTTTAGCCCGAGATGGGTCAGGGGTGTGCTAAAACTTCTTTGGTGCCTGAACGTTTCGTTGTTGAATTCTCAAACCGTTATATATACAACACCTTCCATACATTCTAGGTGTTTTCGAAAAATTTAATCTTTTTAAATTTTGGACCGTAATGTAATTTTTCTCGTAATTTTTGTTTCTTTTTAAGAGTAAAGAAGAGTATCTCTGTATACAGTTTTCGTCTTCCGCTTTCAATTAGTATCAACATTTTTCATAGGCAATACCAAGAGTGCTTTCGAAATTGTCGATAAATTCCTCGACTCCCAAGGGGATTTATCGGAGAACTTCTAAAGCATGAGCGGTATTTATAGGACTATTCAACAAGTGAAATTATGTTCAACTGACTTCCAAAATGCGCCAAATATTGAAAATAACTTGAGCTATGTTAAAATCAAAGAGGTTAGGTTATAGTACACACGCGGTTTATTGGACATCGACATACCGATCGATGTATACCGCCTCCTAAGACAGATAAGTGAGAGATCATGATTGACCAGTAGGGGGTAGATTATAGGTAAAGAACAATGAGGCATAGGAAACATAGGAATTCAATGAAACGTTTTCTAGAAACCTACCCAGCCTTTTTGAGTTAAAAAAGGGCATTTTTACAAATCAATAGTTGAATTTTTGAATTTTATCAATGATGTTTTTACACTAAATACGCACTATTGATTTCAAATTATGACAAGATTGGAATAAGTCATAGTAATTTCATAGAAACAGAAACTCTACCACAAAATTGCATTCTTCTCGTTTTAAAAAGAGAATCATTTAAACATTTGGAGAAGATTTTTCGGTCCTGGTGAGATAATACTGCCACAAAATCTCTTTTGTTTTTTAAATATTAAAATATTTCGGCATTGAATTTAAAGGGCCCGGGTAAGGAAATGTCAAGCAAATTCTATGCAATGTTTCCCGAACTAAAGATTACAAAACTGATCAACATTATTGGTGCCCATCGTTGTCTCTGGACCATCTCTCTGTGTCTCTTCCCTCTCTCCCCCCTCTCTCTCTGTCTCTTTCTATCCCTCCTCCTCTCCCTATTTCCTTCCTACCCCCTTTTCGTTTTTCCTTCTTTTCTCCATTTTATCTATTTTCCTTCCCCTCATCCTACTCTCTTCCTTTCATCATCTTCCCATTTTCCCGCTTTCCCCCCTCTGCTTGGCATAGAACCCGCCTTCCCGGCTCCGCAGAGCCCGTTTCCTCTGCGATCATGGAAAACATTGGCTCCGGGCTTTCGTAAACAACATCCCGCTTCCCGGAGTCGTCGGAGCGTGAAGACGCAGCCCCGCATCACCAGCTGCGTCTGGATTTCTAGACCACGCGATGAACGAACATTCCTCCAGTTCTAAATTTGAAGTTTTAAATGTTACTCTTGCAGACTTGTCAAATCTATATTTAGAAGTCGCGTTGATTTCTCCTGTGAGTATAGTAATTATTTAAGAATAACGTATTTCACGTTGTTAAATTAGTACAAACTAGTGGCATTAGTTAAATTAGTGACAAACTGGCAGTAGTTGAATGAAAATGTTATCTCTCGGTGTTTACACCCTTTGGATTCGTCGAATTGACCTCTCCGCATAGGCCGAGCCGTCGCACTCACATTTTAATTTACTTTAAAGATTATCTGATCAATACCAGGCGAATGACCCAAGAGGTACCGTAAATACAAATTCCTAAAATGTTGCGATCTGATGTACTAAGTATGGTCAATTTGGAATGTGGTAATTGAAACGACTATTTATTTTAACGGCTCAGTGCCTTTTGGCTGAGATTCGTATGAAGAAGATCGCAACGCGGACAAGAGATAAACACGTTAAAACATGCATCGTTTTATTTACCTGTTCTCTAATACGTATACTAAGTAGCTACGCATGGAATGACTTAAGATCTCCACTCGTTAAGTATTTGAAGGAGCTGAAGAAACTTTCGAGAGCAATACTTCAAATGTATTTAGCATTGTTTCCAACAATGCACTGTCACGTATTCTCTCGAAATAAATTGCATGTTTTTGATAATAAAACATTGAGATTTTATAGTTACTATTAAAAATGAATGACGCTTATTAACATTTAATGTTAAAAATAAACGTATTTTATTCTTCGGATCACTCGTTCTACTAGTACTTTTGGTCGAATTACCAGACAGTTCTTGGAATGTATTTGACGTCCTAGTGAAAATACGTTCAGGAACTATTGGACTCAAAGTTCCGTGAAGACTCATTAACACCGTTCTGAATCACGTAAGCAAACGTAAATTCCAGGCATTGTGAGATCCATGTCGATAAACGCAGTGGAACGTGGTGACAAAGCGACGAGGGAGGCAGGAAGAGATGAATTAAACAGACCACTAGTGCAAACATGCGCGCTATATCTGTACACTGATTCTGATGCCTGGAGCCCCCTTGATTTTAGGGTGACCGCTTTCTGGAAAACTGAGAATAGTTCGAGAATGTTTTAGAAGAATCATTACAAGACGGGAAGTGTTTGAGATAAATATAAAACTACGCACGGTTCTTCGAAAAACATTGCTACATAGTTATTTCCGACCGCTTTTAACTTTTAAGCAAATATGGTTAAGTTGGACTTTCTCACGATAAATTCCGAGAGCTCATATTACAAAACGAGCGGCAGTAACTATTTTAAGTATATCTCTTTGACAATGCATTCGGGCAAGAAAATTCGAGATGCCACGGAGAAAAGGGCTTGATCTATAATAGTTTTTTAATATTGACCTAGTCTTGCTTTACATTCAAGATTTCTTCAAATATTGTATAATACACCACACATTTCGCCAGGGAAAAATACATGTGTTCTGAAAAAACAGAAAACTTGCCTTAGCGAGAGAGTAGTCAACAGTTGTGAAATTATATACACGCTAAAAGGACAATAATCTAGCGTGGCACTGTTTGATGGGTGGGAATTTTTTCCAATTTATATATTTTTATCATATAATAGCGGACTCTACAGACGTTGTTCTGTCACCGCTCTCCGTCTCTCCCTCTCGCTCTCCGTCTCTCCCTCTCGCTCTCCGTCTCTCCCTCTCGCTCTCCGTCTCTCCCTCTCGCTCTCCGTCTCTCCCTCTCGCTCTCCGTCTCTCCCTCTCCGTCCCTCTCCTCTCTCCGCTCTCCGCCCTCCTCTGTCTCTCCTCTCCGTCCCTCTCCGTCTCCCTCTCCGTCTCTCCCTCTCCGTCTCTCCTCCCGTCCTCCCTCCCGTCTCTCCTCTCCGTCCTCCTCTCCGTCTCTCCTCTCCGTCTCCCTCTCCGTCTCTCCTCTCCGTCTCCCTCTCCGTCTCTCCTCTCCGTCTCCCTCTCCGTCTCTCCCTTCCGTCTCTCCCTCTCCGTCTCTCCTCTCCGTCCTCCTCTCCGTCTCTCCTCCCTCTCCTCTCCGTCTCTCCTCTCCGTCTCTCCTCTCCGTCTCTCCTCTCCTCTCTCTCTCCGTCTCTCCCTCTCCGTCTCTCCCTCTCCGTCTCCCCTCTCCGTCTCCCTCTCGTCTCTCCTCTCCGTCTCCCTCTCGTCTCTCCTCTCCGTCTCTCTCCTCTCCGTCTCTCCCTCTCGTCTCTCCCTCTCCGTCTCTCCCTCTCCGTCCTCCTCTCGTCTCTCCTCTCCGTCTCCCCTCTCCGTCTCTCCTCTCCGTCTCTCCCTCTCCGTCTCTCCCTCTCCGTCTCCCCCTCTCCGTCTCTCCCTCTCCGTCTCTCCTCTCCGTCTCCCCTCTCCGTCTCTCCCTCTCCGTCTCTCCCTCTCCCTCTCTCCCTCTCCGTCTCTCCCTCTCCGTCTCTCCCTCTCCGTCTCTCCCTCTCCGTCTCTCCCTCTCCGTCTCTCCCCTCTCCGTCTCTCCCTCTCCGTCTCTCCCTCTCCGTCTCTCCCTTCTCCGTCTCTGCCTCTCCGTCTCTGCCTCTCCGTCTCTCCCTCTCCGTCTCTCCCTCTCCGTCTCTCCCTCTCCGTCTCTCCCTCTCCGTCTTTCCCTCTCTGTCTCTCCCCTCCTCCGTCTCCCCCTCTCCGTCTCTCCTCGTCTCTCCCTCTCCTCTCCCCTCTCCTCTCTCCCTCTCCGTCTCTCCCTCTCCGTCTCTCCCTCTCCGTCTCTCCTCTCCGTCTCTCCCTCTCCGTCTCTCCCTCTCCGTTTCTCCTCTCCGTTTCTCCCTCTCCGTTTCTCCCTCTCCGTTTCTCCCTCTCCGTTTCTCCCTCTCCGTTCTCTCCTCTCCGTTTCTCCTCTCCGTTTCTCCCTCTCCGTTTCTCCCTCTCCGTCTCTCTCCCCTCTCCTCCTCTCCCTCTCCGTTTCTCCCTCTCCGTCTCTCCTCTCCGTCTCTCCCTCTCTCTCTCTCCTCTCTCTCTCTCCTCTCTCTCCCTCTATCTCCCTCTATCTTCCCTCTCTCCCCTCTCTCCTCTCTCTCCCTCTCTCTCCCCTCTCTCTCCTGTCTCTCTCCCTTCTCTCTCCCTCTCTCTCCCACTCTCTCTCTTCATGATGTCTTTGCATGATGATCATATTCCTACATATGACATAGACTGCCAATTATGAAGATGGCAAAATAGTTGGCTTACAAATGTTGGCTGTATATTGTTGTAGTGACGGTTTCTTGTTAATAGACAATGTAAATGAGAACAAGTAATGTTTCATATGTGACTGCGGTTGTCTTTAGCTAGTAGGGCGAGTGTTCTCTTCGCTTCCGGCAAATGGCGTGGTTGCTGGTACACAGCTGATTGTAAAAAGCTGCTTTCTCACAGTCGCGGGTATGTTACTGAAAATAGGTAAAACAATCTTTGAAGCGGGCTGAATAGTATCTCAAAATTTGCGTTCAATCGGTGCAGAAATGGTTGCACTACACGCTTAAGAAACAATCCTCATCGGTATCAAGCAACTATTAGCTTGTTGAGCGAACCAATTAATAATTATGCAAATAAATCTCGTCAATTTTCGCAAATCACGGTGTACACAGAAAAAAAAAAAAAATTAAAATCGGCAAAAATTTTAATGGGATGTCAAGAATATCTCATTTGTAGATTACAGTGTGAAAACGTTTCGTTAAGTCCTTTGGTCTGAAAAGTTTAATTTTTATGGCCCTAGAACGCCTAGTTAAGGAATTATTTAACAATATTGACGGGTGTTGCGGGTTGCATGTAACATCAATATTTAGATACGTTTTAAAATCAAAGTACAATTCGTCACGTCTGGTATACTACTGAAATAATATAAGAATGTAAAAGAATATAATAATATACGACCCATTTCAATGTATATATGTCAGTCGTAAAATGCTGCAAAAGTAGTGGTACCTCGGGCGTCAGGGAAAGTAAATCCGTGCTCAATAGTCACCCGGAGGGAGCTCGCGAGAGCCGCTGTGACGGCCAGCGATTCGCGGAGCTTCTTGAGCAGCGTCACGTCGCGTCGCGTGCGATGCAGCGGACGTGTCTGTGGGTCGTTTGTTCGGCGGAATCGTAAGCGCCCACGCCAGCTCGTCTGTTGTTCGTCGTCGGAGGCTGCGGCGAAGCGGCGCCTGGTTTATAGCGACGGCCGACTCTGACCGCTGACTTCCAAGCGAATTCTCTTTTCCTTTCTCTTGGGGGTGTCCAGATGCTCTGGGTCCAAAGAACATGTTCCCCCCCTTCTATTGCAATATCAGCTCTGTGTAGCAAGGAAGTTGCAGTTATACCAATAATAACAACAATAACAATTATAATAAGAATTTAAGGGCGGATTGTAATGAAATGTCATTTTTTCTTTTCGCTTTAGAACGATTGCTTTTAGTGTAGAAATTCATTTTGTGTTATGACAAAAGGAAATGTCGGATTTTATGACACTTTTGCATTTTTCTTCGATTTTGACTGTCATTTTTCGTCATTTTTAAAGCATTTTCGCGGATTTGTCGATTTTAATTTCATTTAATACTACTTATTTCAAATAAATTTACGAGATGCAACAAATATTCTTATAGAATTCGAGTCGCCTATTCAATTTCTCCCCTCATAAATTGTAATGTCAGCAGTTGTAAGTATGTAATCTAAGTTTCCTGTAACGCCTTCAACACCATTCGGCGAATTTCATGATGACTAAGGACAAAGATTTCCTAGTTGAGTCCACACCAAAAGTTTGCAAGCAAGCTGAGTTCACTTGAATGAAAGGAAGAAGCCTCGATGACGTCAGAAACATATTGAACAGCTTGAGTTTTTCATCTAAACTGGATTGGATCATATTTTTCACGAAATTTTTCTTTGCTTGTACGGCATTTTTCAAACATTAAAAGAGCATTTTATTGATATCATATTAATGTATCCAAATCCGCCCCTTAATAAAAACAATAATTAAATAATAATAATAATAATAATAATAATAATAATAGTAATAATAATCCTCTTCATCATCATCATCGTCATCAAAACTATCTCCGACCCTTGCGAAATCTCCCACTTTGAAAATTATTGTTTTAAAAGTGAAAATTATTTTCTAGTAGAACTCAACCTTTGAACTTCGAATTTCAGATCCGGTGCTGTGCGAAAGTAACCACCTAATAATGCTAAGCGTTGAGATTTAATGAAGAGATTTTTAAAAATCTAGCAAACCCTAATTTTATCGCAAAATTATTTGTTGTTTTTTTTCCCTTTAATTTTACATAGATTTCGGATTCTGCACTTTTATGACCATCTGAAATTTCTAGGGAGTAGAGGCACCCAAAATGACTAAACTAAATCTAAAATTAATAGTAATTTCAAAAGGTCTCATTTTGTAATACATTACATAATTCGATTCCACTATTCCCCGCTGGTCCCCCTTTATTCCCAAATGTCCCTCAATAATTTTTCCCCCCTGTCATCTAATGGCTCCCCTCCCAGTCTTGTGTACTCACAGAATATGTGTCCCTTTAAGGGCAGACCTAACCCTTGTTTTGAGAGTCGAGGACGCGAGTTATACGCGCTGTAGTGTGTTGCATAGATCTGTTTTGTGTCTCCTAATCTGCAAACTTGTTTTTCGTCTTAAATCTGTTCGATGCAGGACTCATATGTCAACTCCTTATCTAGCAAACACACATGCAGAGTTTTGTGATGAAGTTTTCTCATAAATTATCCATAACCGTTATCAATCCTTAGCATATTCCACTAAGCGTTTCAGAATAAATGTTACCAATTTCTAGAACATGTAGAGGGTCGACGGCGAACACTTTTGTCATTGAATATATGGTAGGAAAGTTCATATAACGAAGTTACACATATGGCATTTGCCACCGAATGTTAGGTAACTCTCCATGTACCTGTGTTTGGCAGGTCATGTTCTGACGCAAAGAGATTTTGTGTACCCGTTGAACACCGGCGTAGGCAGTGTTGCCTAACCGTCAGGGGTAAATGTCACATAAGTGAACATTCGTGTGCGTGAATTTCTGACTACGTGTTCATGTTCAGCTCATTTGTGGTCAAGAAATTTTCAAAATTTAAATTCAGATTAGTTTTGAACATTTTTTCCCATAATTTTGTGTATGACGAGAGTCAGGAAAATAATAATTTCGATTATGTCAACCGGTTCCCTGTTTTAACAAATGCAAATATGCATGTACGCACGCAGACATTAAACGAATAGTGACATGTAATATAAAAATGAAAATAGTTAAAACATTTTTATTGCGTTAGCAGTCAACAGATATAAGATAGCGAGTATTTCTCGTATACAAATTCTCAATATGTTCAATACCGTTTCAAAATATCTCAAGTGTCTAAGTAAATCTACGTGAAATATTAGAAACTGTGAGGGCTAATTAAAGGATGTAATTTTTAGATTGAAATGAAACTTTAATAGCGTTCTTAGAATATTTCATGGCATATATTTATCTTGGTTAGAGTTTTCAGTAAATTTCAACAAGGAAAGAGGAGCCTGGAGGTGCAATCTTAAATATGAGATGGAATTCCCCACACACTAAAGTGGGAAGATAGGAAACTTCGTTTCTTAAACGGTGATAAAGCACATTTTGGAGGACAAATGTTACAGTCTCAGACGACGTTTAGAGAACCTTGTCTCAAAGAATTTAAAGTTAACAAGATACAAAACTGTTATTCAAAAAACAGCGGAGGCACGGTAGCAATATGCGGAGGTTATCTGAATGAGGGGATTGGTCAATCGTAACAAATCAGTGAATTGCAAATGTAACGTCGCCGAAGAGTTAATCCTGTCCTTTCTCTATCAGCATCACGTGGCCGAAATGGCAATTCGGGTCCTTGGGGCACGAGATCTTCTCTGCCGCGAGAATTGTATATCAGGTGCGCAATTTTTATTTTATACAAAATGAATAATGCCCAGGGCCCAAGCGTTTTCTCGAAAGGGGGAGGGGGTTGCAGGTTTAGTGTCCAGGTGACTTGATGTTTTCTTATGAAGCATTTTTCATTTACGCGAAATATAAAATATGTGTATATTAATTTGTTGGCTTACAATTAATATTTATGACGTTAACAATGGATATATTGTATGACTTTCATTTGTAAAGAAAATTAGTAAATTCTATATTTTTAATATGTATCATTGAATTCTGGCGGTGTAGGGCTGAAGCCACATGAGTAGGGACTCTCGAAGCTCCAGCACAAATTAGCCAACGTTCGTGAAATGAATGCGAATCATTTCTACGCGTTACTCACCAATGGCCCTCCCATAATTTGGCAGAAATAAGTGAAAACAATCGCTGGCGTGACGTTACCGAGTAAAACGCCAGGTCACAGGAAATCTTTAAGATGATACTAACCTAGATCATTGTTTAATGTATAATATACGAAAAGTGTTGTTAAGTGTTTTCTAATGCAGATTCAGTGTCAGGAAGCTTGTGAAGCCACTGTACCATGAAGTTTATCTGTAGGAGTCATAATTAAGTGGTTGCGTTATTTGAAATCGAAATTGTCGATCTTAAGAGCAGAATTGCTGAGGGGTGAGGTAGCTAGCTTGTAGCGAGGGGTGGGATTTCGCCCAAGGGCGTTCATTGAGGGCGCTGTGCGGTGTGCGCAGGCGCTGACGGACGCGTTCAACCTGAAGTCGGAGGCGGAGGAGGCGCGTCCGGCCAAGCTGCGGGAGCGGCTGTTCGGCCACCGGCGCAAGGCCAAGCCGTCCGCGGCGCCGGCCCCGCCCCCCAAGGCGGCCCTCCCGCCGCCCGCGCCGCCCACCAACAAGTTCCTGGCGCGGCTGCTGGGGCGCGCCAGCTCCGTGGAGAACCTGTCGACGGCCGGGCGCCCGCCCCACGGCGCCGGCACGACGGTTAACTCGCTCAAGGCCAAGTCGCTCTCCAGCAGCGACATCTCGCGGCCGCTCAGCCCCGCGGCGTCCCGCTGCCCGTCGCACACCGCCCTTCACCTGCCGCCCGCCCACCTCACGTCCACGCCCCCTTCCTCTCGCCCCGCTCCCCGCTCGCCCTCCGCCCGCGCTCGCGCCCCGCCTCCTTCCACGGCTCCTGCGACTCGCTCAGCGGACGCATCGCCGCCGACTTCGGAGACAGGTGAGGGCTTCTCTAAATATAGCTCCTCCCACGCCCACCCGGGAGCGGTAGCTCAGTGCATCAACTGATGTCACTGCAGCGCCTCTCATCGGGAGGCCCTAGGTTCCTACTCCCCACGGCGGCACGATTTTCGACACTAGCTTTTCAGCTAGGTCGAATTCAGTCGCTGTCTGGAGGAGAATTCTAGCAACCGGCTGCTCTGACGAATAGTTTTACGTGGTTTCTCCAATCAACACCAGGCGAATGCCGGAGCAGTACCCTACCAAACGGGCCACGGACCGCGCGCGATCTGTCCTTCCTCTTCCTTGTCCTATTCTCTCCCCTTACACACACACACACACACCATGCACTACACTACCACATATTCCGGGAGACCGGTGGGCTTAGAGCTTGTCCCGGCTGGGCGGTGCCCACTGGTGGAGAGTCCTGGTTAGAAACTTCCTAGCCGACGGTAGGTTGGCGCCGGATCTCGCCATCCAGCGGGAAGTCACCGCCTTCCCGAGTAAAAACATGCACTAACTTACGGGACTAATGAACAAACCAGTGGACGTGCCCGGAAACACGAAAAAATCAATCAACAAAAAACCCATGCCCATCTTACCGATATAAATGGCCCATTGTATATTGCAAGTCTAATCTCATGTTCCTCTTAACGGTAAAAACTGTAATCCTCGTCTTAAGTATGGTCTCAGAGTGTGGTATGGTAAACTGCGTGTATAAGTAGCTTTCTGTGGAACGTATACCCAAAAGTAAATAAAACACCTGAAAAGAACACTCCCCCTCCCCCCAAGTATTAACAAAGGAAAGGAAACCCAGAGGCAACATAAATCAACATGGCTGCCGTCTCGCATTTTGTAAATGATCCGAAAACTGTAAAGTTCTCGCGAGTTCCCTTTAATTGTTCTAAAGACATTAAGTATGTAACTTATGCGGAACTGTCTGTGACATTCTCATTTCAAAATTGGAGCTGCTCATTTCGTCGCCTTGTCCATGGGCGTATACCATGGGTATATTGGAGGGGACTCCCCAAAAATCTGCGCCTCGTCTAATACATGTCCCCCTCCTCCCCAATAATTTGTTATTGATGACGCACATGACCTCACCCAGAAACTTTTCATTCTTAGGTCTGTACTAGTTACTGTCTGTACTAGTTACGTAAACATCTATTCTTATAATTGGGATTCGAAATGGCTATTTCTTCGTTGGGCATTGAAAATTCGGGGGAGGGGGGATAGAAGTCGAATCTGCGAATTGATGAGTGAAACAATCATTTTTGTTGGCGCAGCACAGTCTAAATAAATGTTAAGACTACACTTTATTTATAATCTCAAGACGAAGTTTTATTTTTCATGTATCGCTGATTTGAACTCATGATTGTGTGGCAAACATAAAGGGGACTCCTAGAGATGGGTAATTGGGTCCTTAAGACGGGCAAACGAATACTTTTCCATCAGGGGACATCAGATTCTAATTCTGAGGGACGTTCACTGGCATCGCCCAGCCGTCATTTGTCGCCCCAGGGTGGTCGGAAGAGGGCAGCGGAGCGGAGTGGGGAGTGGTGTTTGGGTGGTTGCGGGCAGTGGTGCAACGGAGGCCGCCCGCCGCCAGTGGCGCTGCTGTCGCCGTGTGCGTGCCGCTCGGCATGTGCGCCTCCTTCGCCCTGCTTCGCTCGCGTGCCGGCGCTCTGTTGCCATTCATTGAGAGTTGCCCCTGCCAGGTCATCATTACGGTGCCATCCCATGTCCCACGTGTAGTAGATTTACTGCATGTGAAAGATCCTCAAGCCTAAACGAAGCCTCTGAGCTGAATTCAAATTGCCTGTTTCGTCGCCCAAGTAATATCTTCTTTCTCCCCTAGTAGGTGAAAGGAGCGTAACGAAATTTTCATGATCAGACGGAAGAGCAGACCTCATGGCCTGAGTCTCGCCACGTAAAATAAGGCATTCATTCATTCATTCATGCATTCATGCATTCATCATGATTCATGCATGCATTCATGCTTCATGCATGCATTCAGCTATTCATGCATGCATTCATCATTCATGCATGCATTCATGCATGCATTCATGCATTCATGCATGCATTCATGCATTCATGCATGCATTCATGCATTCATGCATGCATTCATGCATTCATGCATTCATCATGCATTCATTCATTCATTCATTCATGCATTCATTCACTCATTCACTCATTCACTCATTCATTCATTCATTCATTCATTCATTCATTCATTCATTCATTCATTCATTCATTCATTCATTCATTCATTCATTCATTCATTCATTCATTCATTCATTCATCCTATCGGGACCTTGCACGTCAACGATGACAATAAGGTGGCGTTTAGCCTTCCAATTAGATGGCACCGTTACAGCTGATTTACGTCAGAAGCCGCTCTGAATAAATCCAAGTATAGGCATGGGTCGCCCGGCGTCTCGCAAGTCAAAAGGCCATTGATGGGACTGGTGGGAACAAATTAGTAAAAAATTGAAAAATAAATTAAAATTCGAGAAAACCGTTATCGCGATTTTAAAGTGGAGAATCTGTAGTCTGATATTTCACTAAATTTTTTATTATTTTTTAACCTTAAATAGTTAATTATAGTCATTACTTATAAGGTAGAGTTCTATAAATGGATCAAATGACGCTAATATTAAAACAGGTTCTAGTGAAATTCATATTAATTATTTCACGTAGAACAAGTGATTTTATTAAACACTAACTAACACATTTTTTAGCGTTTTAAGCTACCGTGGAAATTGTATTATTTGATCACAAAATACTTTTACTAAACTATTTCTACAATATATTCCAAAACTTTTCTAGCTTAAACGTTGTTTATTTTGTTATTATGAAAATAAAATAATCGTCAGTTTCTTGAAATACATTCGAATTTTTCATTTTTTTCGGAGGTGGGGGAGAGGACTACGTTTCAACATTGCCCCAGGTCCAAAATTCTCTCTTCGGGCCCTTCTTCCCTCCATTCGCGGGAAGCCACCCACGCTGGGGCTTGCAATTCGCAGAAGGCCCCTCCCCAAATACGGAGCAGTGCCGGGTTTAGAACGGCCTGCGTCACCGGGCAATGAAAAATGCGTTTACTCACTGTTTACCTAGTGGGTAACTACGTGTACGAGTTGGCCTCCATTCTCAGCGTCTCCTGTCTTCCTCGGAAGAATATCGGAGTCCTTTCAGTACAAAGATCTCTTTCGATAATCAAGATGAAATGAATGATTATTTAAATATTTCCGTATTACTTTTAGTGGGTTTTAATTATATTTCGAATTCCTGTCGTAGATTAACCCTCTGATTTTATGGTCTTCTTTGAAGATTATTATGGCAGGTAACAATGTATCACATGCATTTCATTCTGCTGTGAACCTTTTCGAGACGCAATGTATACAATACTGGCAGATAACCCTGCGTTGCCCGAGTATTTTTATAAAACCGTTTAGGGTCTAATGTAATTTGGGGTAACATTTTGGGATGGCGAACCTTCCTGTGTTTTTTCTCCATTACTCAGAAATATGCGTTGAAAAATTAGGAGTATTCGCTCCAGCTACTCGAAAGTTTTGTAAATTTCTTTCTCACTCTCTCAGCCACACTCTCTCACGCTCACAAATACACATTTACTCACACTTTTTAATATTAAGATCAGCGGAGCATCCAGAAATTTTCTGTGGCGGTAGTTTTCGCCTATAGCTCTCCCCGTAAAGAAAAATCATTCACACAAAAATAGATTTGAAATTAGGTACAACTTTAATAGAAAACAACGCATCGCGATTTGATATTTTCATAAAATAATTAATGCAGATATTTCATATACATTTTTCTTAATATTGAATTAAAACTTTTTTATTATTTTTATTTATAGTTATTTTAACGTCTTTTCTTGAGATATTGAACGACTTTCGTAATTAGTAAAGAACATTACTTAAAACAATAGTAGTGAATACCTGTCATCGTCTTCAGTAAGGGGAGAATCTCAAGCTCCATGAGCATATCCCCTCGATACGCCACTGTTTAAAACAATCATATAGAGCTATTATAAAGCCTTTTGAATTGGTCTTCTGCCATTCGACGAAATTAAAATATAATGTTCGAATTTTTGAATATTGGAAATTCGAATTTTAGAATATTGGAAATTTCAGGCAGATAAATTGTTAATGAATTTTCTTTCTATTTCGCATTAATGTTTCCTTTGCTTTTGTGGAGTATTAACTAATTATTCTCATTCTAGGGACTCTATGTCACACAGTTTTTGACTGTTTTTGACTAAATAAATAAAAAAATAAACAATTTCAGCTAACAATTTCAGGGATCCCACATTTTAAAACGAAAAAGCGAGACATAACACAAAATTGTGATTGATGGGGAGGGGGAGGTCTCAAATGAAATAAAATACCAACATTAAGAAAATTTTATGAACCCAGAAATAATTTTCTCCTTTCGACGTGTGGAAAAACAGTAGTTCATTATGATTTCCATAGAAATGAACGGACAAATATGAAACTGAAAGTAATTAATTTTTAAAATATTTAAAAAATTTTGAAAGTTAAATACGGCGTGGCAGATCTGACATTCCACTTGGCCTTTGCAATAGTTAGTGGATTCTTTTACAAATGGAAACTGGACCTTTAATTTTGCACAAAAAACACCTTTCTCTGGGGTATTTTGTTACTCTTTTAAAATTAAACTTCACTATTAGTTTGAACGTTAAATTGCCCGAAATTATTTCGAATACGGTCTTAACACATCACTAAACATGCGAATGGAAAGGAATAATGCAATCGAACGAAAAAACCTAACGAATTATTGTCTGATAGACTAATTGGGAAATTATTAATAGTCACGGATTCAAAATAATCGAACATGTTATTAGAAAGTATCAAACATTTTTGTATTTGTAAAAATCGAGACATTTTAGCGCCCCGAAATGATTTGTGGAGACATCGGGACAAACGTTAAAAATTGGGACTGTGCCGGGAAAACCGGCAAGTATGGGATCCCTGTCTTATGCGCAAGTTCCGCTTTTCGAGGGTGTAGACAGTTCTTGCTCTTATTGCCAGGCCCGCTGCCACCGGTGCTGCCGCTGCCGACGCGGAGGTGTTCGTCTGTCCGCGATCCGCCACCTGCGACGCCACCTCGACGCCACAACGTGGTGACCCAGCGCTCCACGCCACGACGGCCCTCGTGCACTACGCGCGCCAAGCGCGCTCTGGAGTCTCCCGCCGCCGCTGGAGCGCGCCACCATCGCGCTCGCCGCGCCCGACGCGGCCGCCACCGCAGTTTTCGTCGTGGTGGAGAGACTGGGCGACTGCAACGAGGGAGGAGATGGGGACGCTGATGGCGATGGACTGGGTGACGCGCCAGGTGAGTAAGCTGTCTATGAAAAGGAACTCCGTCTAGTGACGTGCTGGTTGGATAGGTGAGGTTGAGAAACTGGCGGACGCCTAGAATTTGAGAAGCAGTACCGTCGAAGGTCTCGAAACATTATTTTTATGATCCAATCAGATAATGACGCTAAATTCACTACGGTTAATTATCCCCTTTTCATTCATGTGGTGTATATACTAGAAATTCTGTTGTTTTTTTAACCTCGAGACTGATATTCCCAGTCAAGAGTTTCTTTGCTCAAAAAAACCTGTGATCACAATTCAAAGCATCTTAGCCTTTGACTAATTAGCGCAACAGTTCAGTTGATTCACGCCCGCCTCTGCGAAATTGGATTTTTATTTTTCACCTTTATGATTTTGTTTTCATCACTTTGATCTTGTCTTCTTTTGTCGATATTTAATAAGGGGTGGCGGTCTTCAGACTTAAAGACCTCTCCTGATGAACGAACCTCTGAAGCGAAACTCTGCCTGTAGCCCCCCCTCCTCCTTCCAACATCCTCACTCCATTCTCCACTTCACCACACATCTTCATCCCCTATATCTGCCTCGCCTCACCTCACCGCGTCACACTCCAGCGTTTACACAATTTATTTAGTCAAAAAACAGTCAAAAACTGTATGTGACGTATGGGGGAGAAAATCATCTGCACACGCTTTCTTGAGTTACAGAGTCCCTTCCCAACAATTTAACTATTAATAGTTGAAAGATGAAAAATAATAGTAATAATAATAACATTTAAAAAAGCGAGGGATTAACATTTCAAAAACTAGATATTTTCGTTGCCAAATTATAGAAAACTTATTTTTAACGGTAAAGGAACAAGCAGATTTGATTTTTCTGTATTGTTAACAAAATAGAAACTCACCCTAAGCTCTACTACCACTACAACCAAAAGGAAAGTTCAACAAAACGTGCGCATAGTGAAGCTACATTTACGTCCAGAAGCAAATCAAGAGTTCATCTCAGCATTTGCTCAATGGATCAGGGAAACGACAAAACCCGATCGAGATGGGGGTCATTGACCGGAAGTACATTATTTGTTACAGGCATATTGAGTCTTTTTTTAATTATACAATGCAAATGTAAACTAATTCATTATACTATATCTTGTTTTTGTTAAAGTAAACATTATTTTTCTTTTTGACGATCAGTCAAAACCCTTTTACACCTCGGATATCGATACTCATTGTTTCGTTCTTTTCCTTCTTTATTCGAACTTGCACATCACAGTTTTCTTTTCATTAACAGAAATGATATTTTGAACACAACAATGGATTGCTTAATTCATACTGAGATAGAATTTCTGGTGTGTTTTTTTTTTCACGCCATTCAGATTATTTTTCTAGCTTTAAGTGGGACGCTTTATACGGATATAAAAGAATTTTCATACTTCATAATTTTAAATTTTTATTACGCTATGACGGCGTGCTCTCCCCTGAACCCAGCACTGGAAACTATAGAGAAATTACTGCACGAATAAACCGCTTTGATAGCTACTCCTTGGACACTGCTGGCAATATCACTGCAAGTTAAGTCCATTTACTCGTTGTTCGTTTACCGTTTATCCTTTCAAATGACTTCATCACTATTTCTGAAATGTCATCGCCCTACATGACGTTCACTTGATTCTCGGCCTGTGAGAGTAGTCCCTTCTTAGAGCAACTTCTGACGGCGTGCTCTCCCCTGAACACAGCACTGGAAACTATAGAGAAATTACTGCACGAATAAACCGCTTTGATAGCATACTCCTTGGACACTGCTGGCAATATCACTGCAAGTTAAGTTCATTTACTCATTGTTCGTTTACCGTTTATCCTTTCAAATGACTTCATCACTATTTCTTGCAATGTCATCGCCCTACATGACGTTCACTTGATTCCCGGCCTGTCAGAGTAGTCCCTTCTTAGAGCAACTTCTGACGGCGTGCTCTCCCCTGAGCCCAGCACTGAAACTATAGATAAATTACTGCGCGAATAAACCGCTTTGATAGCTACTCCTTGGACACTGCTGGCAATATCACTGCAAGTTAAGTTCATTTACTCATTGTTCGTTTACCGTTTATCCTTTCAAATGACTTCATCACTATTTCTTGAAATGTCATCGCCTTACATGACGTTCAAGTGATTCCCGGCCTGTCAGAGTAGTCCTTCTAGAGCAAGTCTGACGGCGTGCGTCCCCTGAGCCAGCACTGGAAACATATTGATAAATATATGGCAATAACAACGCTTTGATATGCTATCCTGTGTCATAAGTGCAATATCACTCGCAAATTAACTCAATTTACTCTTGTTCGTTCTTCTTCTTTATCCTTTCAAATGTTATCACTATTTCATTAAGAAATGATATTGACCATGGATTGACGTTCACGGTGATTCTCCGGCCATTCAGAGTTTAGTGACCTTCTATAAAAAAGACATAGTTCAAACCTAACGGCGTGTCCCCTGAACCCAGCACTGGAAACTATAGAGAAATTATTGCACGAATAAACCGCTTTGATACATACTCCTTGGACACTGCTGGCAATATCACTGCATGTTAAGTCCATTGTTCGTTTACCGTTTATCCTTTCAAATGACTTCATAACTACCTCTTGCAATGTCATCGCCCTACATGACGTTCACTTGATTCCCGGCCTGTGAGAGTAGTCCCTTCTTAGAGCAACTTCTGACGGCGTGCTCTCCCCTGAACACAGCACTGGAAACTATAGAGAAATTACTGCACGAATAAACCGCTTTGATAGCTACTCCTTGGACACTGCTGGCAATATTACTGCAAGTTAAGTTCATTTACTCATTGTTCGTTTACCGTTTATCCTTTAGCAAATGAACTTCAGCGTGATTCCCGGCCTGTCAGAATAGTCCCTTCTTAGAGCAAGTCCTGTCCGTGAGTTGGAGTGCTCAGGCAGCGCGTGAATGAGCGCGTGGTGCGTGGGCGGGGGATGCTGGCGCGTCCGGCGGAGTCGCTTCCTCGCGGCGCGATGGGGCGAGGCGCCGTACTTCGAACAAAGAGCGGAGGCGGAGGTTGTGCAAGAGGCGGAGGCGAAGGCGGAGGCGGTAGCTTTCGCCTCCCCCGCGCGAAATCGCATCTTCCACCATGGAGCACGACGCTGCTGGCAGGAGGGCAATCGTTTGAGCCGCTTTAAGGAAATGAGAACTCGATCCCCCAGTAGAAAGTGAGACGTGTTTTTATTTTGTTTCAGTTTTACAATGCTTTAAAACACTGTTTTTTCGCGTCAATTTCCAGATGTAGCAATTTCCCACGCAATTAAAATAATTTAACTAGATTATTTTACTAGACTTATTTATTTTGATCTTAAAAGGTAGCAGACGTCGAAAGGAAGCAGATCTAAACTGATCATTAAATGATTTTAATGCTGAAGTAAATGTGTAATCCTATAGGTTAACCTACGGCTTAATCGTTGGCTAGTCATAAGTAACTTTTTATCCTACAGGTAATGAACATTTACGATTGGGATTCTTGTGGCCTTAACACCCGCGATAAAGTTTTAAAAACTAATTAAAAGATACGAAAATGTACAATTATACAATCTTCCAACCATTCGTTTAAATGCCTTTCTTATTGATGTTCGTCTATTCGATTAAGAGCAGATATCGCTGGTACATAAAACATTCGAACGCTACCAAAATAGATATTTCGAGCGCCTGTAAATGCAACTATAGCTGCATAGAAGAGAAATGGTTAACACAAGATATTAGGGAGAGATGTGCCCTGCTTTCATGGTACATCTCTCTTCCGCCATTCTCCTGCCACGCTAGGCAACCGGTGGATCGTAACGCTCGAAATGGGCGTCAGGCAAACTGTCACCATCAGCTGAGGTGCCGAAATGGCTACGCATTTAAATTTCCCATTGGAAAAACCCCAACCTTCGATCCTTCGTATTTAGGGTGTTGTTATATGATGTTTACCAACAGAGACCGATTAGCTCCGGAATGCATGATCACCATTTCCGCCATGAATTACGTTTGTGTGCTCGTTTCGATGTACTAGTGTCTGTGAAACTAGGGACGTACCAGTCAACACGGGAGTTTCTGGCAGCGGGGTTCTTGTCTCCCCCTGAAATATTTTCGAGTACATTCAGTAGTATTAACGCTCTAATGCGCAATGTTATTTTGTGTGCATAGCGCTCGCCCATTGTTGACGCGTTCCTGCACGCATAAGAAGAGCCCTCTAGCAGCATGTTTTTGCTATATATAGTGGTAACCAATTGTCATGTTGCGAAATATTTACTACTAGAGCGTTCCAAAGCACAAAACGTTGGTTTTATGAGCATTTTTTTTCTAAAAGAAGAAGCAAAACCGTTAGAAAACAACCGCAAAACCTTAGCTACATATGCCTCGTCAACTTCGGTGCGGACCAGTCACCGTTTGTTTAAATAAAATGGTTCCGTCGTAAATAAGGAATAATGCACGTAAATACCCGTATCAACAATGCCAATTGCAAAGTGTGTATCCCTTACGAATTAGCGGTCATTGGTTGTAACGCCACACTGATAACAGAAGGCGTGATTGACTGCTGTCTTTTGTTTGCGTTAATATAAACTAATACTTTTATATTTTTGTAGAATAAAACAAAAATGTATTTTATAATTACTATTAAATATGTGCACAAGCCCAAAGGGTACCGAAGCAAGTCATATGTACACCCTGGTAAGAGGTGTTGAGTGATATATGATGATATACGAGTTGTTACATCTGTGTAACAAGGGGCACTAGAGAGTTAATACAATTTCATTTTCAACGTAACTTTGTAACAATGAATTTTTTAGCATTATATACAATTCAGACTATGAAACGATAACGTGTAACGCACAAAAATATTTCATCGTCCTTTATTAGTGAAACACGCGAGGCAAAGAAATGATGTTCCGGGTCTGACAAATGTAAGGTTACTCTCATTGGTACCCACTCCTAACCATGGCAGCCATGTCTCCGCGGCTGTGGCCGTTTTCTAAATTTACTGACTGAGAACATAATTCATAAGTAGCTGTGACGTAACTAACCCTTCGTAATTCGTGCACCCTGTTCCTTCAATAAAAAATTGCGGCAACTTAACTATAGTCCGCGGGGTACGCACTTCTTTTCACCACCACACCCCATTTTTTTTTTTTGGGTTTCGTAACTAACCCTTCGTAATTCGGTGCACCCTGTTCCTTGCGTGAACTGCTTTGGCCATTAGTCCCGTTAGTGTAGTGCATGTTTGTTTCGAGGGAGATGGCGGTGATCTTCCCCCGCTGGATGGCGATATCCGGCGCCGACCTACCGTCGGCTAGTGGGGTTTCCCCCTAACCAGGACTCTCCCACCAGCAGGGCACCGCCCCAGCCGGAACAAGCTCTAAGCTCCCGACCGGTCTCCCGGAATTGTGATAGTGTAGTGCATGTTAGTGTAAGTGTGTGTAAGGGGGAGAGGATCGCGCACGGCCCGTGGCCCGTTTAGTAGGGTACTGCTTCGGCACTCGCCTGGTGTTGATCGGAGAAACCAGGGGAAACTACCGATCAGAGCAGCCAGTCGCTAGAATTCTCCTCCAGACAGCGACTGAACTCGACCTAGCTGAAGCGCTAGTGTCGAAAATCCTGCCGCCGTGGGGAGTGGGAACCTAGGACCTCCCGGTCAGAGGCACTGCAGTGACATCAGTTGATGCGCTGAGCTACCGCTCTCGGTACACCCCCCAATTCCACGTGACAGAAACGCCCATGCTTGTCGTTATAGTGTCATGTAAAACGGAAAGGGCGTAAACTATGCGTAGGATGATAAACATTTGTTTAATTTCGCCAGCTCTTCATTTAGGTTGGAAGTTCTTTTGCATGCCGCAAGTATGTGACGCACTGTCATTACTTTACTTCTGAAGGAAAAAAGAAATGTGTACAAGGTATTTTTTCGGCCTTAAAAACTGTTGACTGTACTGACTGCCCTCGGTATTCTCTACTTTCACTATACTATCAAAGCTGTTCCTCTTCAGTCGTATTTTACGATCTATTGGCCATATTAAAATTATATCTTGTTCACATAAAGTTTTACTGCTTTTTACATCATTATTTAAGAATACCCTTTTGCGTTAGGAGGAAAATTTTGAAATGCCTTGAGCAGTCGCACGTGGTAACACCAGCGTTCTCTTATGACCAGACCTCCGAATAAACAGGCTAACCTTACTTTAGTCGATGTAAAGTGGTTATTGTCGATTTAGAAAGCAGATATGTATTCGAAGCAGTATAGTGAATGTTGAACGAGTTCATCAATGTTAGGATGTGATCATGTCTGTCCCTGCAGAATGGACTGCAAGAACAGACATATATTTATAATACGCAAGACTGAACATATTCTAAATGCCCTTGATACACCTCAAAAACTGAAAATATACAAACAATAAATTTCAAAAAACGTATGTAATATATCGCTAAATATATGTCCCAGATGTTCTTAAATAAATATTTTCCTTCAAATATTCTCAATTTATTCTGGGGTTCGCGATCTGCCATTGGTGTTGGGGTAACGTATTCTCAGAAGTATGGTACTATCTATATAATTCAACAACTAAGAGCGTTCGTGTAGAAAGAATTCGGAGCATTCTACTCAACCAAATTCAGGGAATTTGTTTCTTTAAATCAAATATAGTATCCTCTATATATGTTATCACTATTTTGTAATAACCCTTTCATAGTAAGAACCCTAACTCTGAATAATATCCAAAAATGAATAGAATGAACCTTATCTGTCGTCATTGTTCATTTCGTCTTTTTGATGACCTACCTACTACATTCGGTGTAGTTACTTGTTTTCATTTGATTTCGCGAGTTGCAATAGTCTAACGAAAGCAGTAAACGTTTCATAGCGATTTTTTTACGTTCAAAGATTATTGAGCGTTTTTAAATGCTAAGATTAGTGAGTGAATATAAATGCAATGCCCGGAAATCGTCCGAAAATTGTCTTGGCAAAATATGTTTAGTGATTATAGTAATATATGATGCATTTTATTTTAAGTTATATCCACAACATACTACATGTACAGATTCTTACTAAATATAAAACATTTCGATTTCATTTTAGAAACGTGTTCAGAAATGTGTACTTCTGTCACAGTGAGTAGGATTATATTGTTCCAGAATTTTAAACCACTCATTCATTGGTTTGGAAAATAACACTGAACTATGAAAAATATTTTGAGGATTTCTGTAGGCTGTTTTTGAGTAATCTTCTGTTGCCACTTTTTTCTACAGTTTATTCTTTCGTACGATGTAATCACACAATCGGATTTAGCTTTTATCCTAAGACGCGCACGTCTTAATAGATTGAGTGTGTGTGTACGTACGTACGTACGTACGTACGTACGTATGTATGTATGTATGTATGTATATATGTATGTATGTGTGTATGTATGTATGCGTGGATAGTGTATAATTGTTTTCGAAGCAACGTGAAAGAGAAATTATTTTGTCATATGATCAAAATTTTGAATTCTATGAAGTCAGAACAGGTGAAGTCATGGTAAGGAGAGTGACTCAGTTTTCGTGAGAGTATTTCACCATTCTATCGCGCTATCGAATCACTTTTTAGAATCCTTATTTGTGGTATTTACCTTGACAGACGCCAGCTTTCAAGGTTTCTGTTCTTTTTTACGTTTGGTAGTTCATGCTCATGGTCTTTCCATTTCGTACTGAGCTGTGAAACCTTGGAATGTAGTAAACGAGAAAGTTTTCCTTTACTGATATAAATTAGGAAATAATGTCATAAAACATCGAGTACTAATCAAGTATTTACCCCAACACTTTATTTCAACGAGATTAATGTATGTCGGCAATGTTCAAACTGTTTAAATTTTTAAATGTAATGATTTTAATTTATATCACTGTGTATTACCTTTAAGATAAAAATAGTTTCATGTTTTTAAATATCAGTCTGCTTAGCATTTTTTTCTTCTTGTTTGTAATTAGAAAAAGTCATTCTCAGAATTGAGTTTCGAAAACTAGGCGAATTTGTTGTGTGAAAGCCAAATATCTAGCATTACTCGAGAAATGCATACCTGAATCAGACTAAAAACATGTTCTACATGTGCGTAAAATTAATTTGTTTTGGCAACGCACGGTGTTTTTATTAATGCATTAATCCGATATAAGTAGAGCAATTAACGGAGCTGTTGCGGTTTATAACAAACGAAGTCCGTTATTTGTGACATCATTTGTGCGTCGTTCGGTTTGTCGTTCGATTCGGTTTTTGGAATTATAAAAAAGAATTTATTATATGAAGAATAAAACATGCAAGAAAGATATAAGAAAAAATTATAAAATAAGAAAGATATGTATGGAGAGTCATATTGAAAGAATGTCATCCTTAACGATAAGTAATTTGTTTCATCTGTTCTTAATGAAAGTCGGATAGTTAAATTCGTGCAATGGGCGCCGGCCGTTAGAAAGAGGTTTTTCGTTCCTGTGATTGCGCTCTGTCGATGCAACAGTTCAGTGCTTCAAAAAGTATCCACATAAATGAAGATCGCCTTTTGGAATAAAATCGAAATATGCTCTGATTTGAAAGAAAAATAAATTGTTAGGTCTGCGAGGTAAGGCAGAGTTGTGGATCAACAGTATTCACTTTACTACGTAACGCATTGATTTTCTGTGGAAGATAAATAACAAGGGCAGATGTTTTCGAAAATGCAATGCCTCTCTTCGATATCTAGGACACAATCTTCTTTCATTGTGCCTCGTTTTTATTCCTTTCCTTTCGAGAGATGAAAGTAATCATTACTTTGCACTTTAACTCGATCATTCAAACTTTTTCATCTGTATCACTTTTTTAGTTAATTTGCATCATTTTCACTCTTATCTGGTTTCACGCCTACCATTTCCATTTCGTTTTTCTCTTATCTGTTTCTCCTCGTTTTTCACTTTTGTTACACGTTGTTTACTCTCGTTAATCGCGCCGGTCAAGTGCAGGGTAGTGTGACGTAACGCATGGGCGACAATACTTAATGGTAGATCGTTCGCGCTTTCTTATTAGTTATGCTATGGATTCTCCCAGGAATATTTAACACGCTCCGTTTAAATTGAAAGTAAGTTTCTTGTAGTGTTATGTTTTATAATTAGTTAGCAGGACTGCGTTTAATCTAAGGCATGCACTTCATTTCTGTATCACTCACTGTTTCGAGTTCTCTTAAGTTACATGCAGATGCACGACGCTTTCACTTTGCATGTGATTACTTTAAAGATTTTGGATATGAACGCATACTACGCATAATTTTAGAAGACACGTGGCGTACGAAGAGGCCATTGTGCAGGTAGAACTTTTCACGAGCATGAACCACGTATTTATTTTAGCATTGCTTTAATCAATGAAGATTCAATCAAAACTAGGATTCCCACACAAGTGGAGGTGTATGCCTGCGTTCTAAATAGTGACAGAAAAACTGTTTCACGGAAAGAATTTCTAGTTCGGCAGATCCATCAAGGAAGTTCTCTTAATAATATTTCAAAACTTAAAATTAAAACAAATTTGGAAATAAAACTAGACACTGCTATTGACGTAGTATTCTGCAAAGATATGTCTCGATGCTTACAATTGGATGCCCAAAGCGGTTAGAGCGTGTGTCAACTCATCGCCTCTGTGCGAAGGGTCGCAGATTCGAGTCCCGCCGTGGGCATTGTTGTTTGTCCCTTGTCTTTCATGTATGCGTTGTCGCGGAAGGCGTTGTGAATCGCTGACCGTATACGAAGAGTCCTGTGTGCAGTGTCTAGTGTAAAGGTTAATATATGTCCCTGTGAGGGACATCGTGGATATCCAGCGCGGATTGCCGAAATCGTCATCCCCTGAAGCTGGAAAAAGCCACAGAAAGAAAATAATCTCATGCGTTAGTTATAGTTGGACAGGATTTTCCTCGCACAGCTACACTTATCCTGCCCACACACTTATTTATCCTCAGCTATTCTTAGAACTTCAGGGGAAATTGTTTTTTAGTTTGTGAACGGAAAATTATAATTTGAATAATAGAAGGATATCGATTCTCAAACATTTGTATGAAGAGTAACGTAACCGGGCTCTGAGGTTTCTCTCCATATATTCATTCTCAACAATCCCATATCCAGGAGAGCATGCCCTCTATCATTATTCTAGTACAAATTTTACTTATTTACGTATAAATAGTTATAAACTTAATAATACATTTAGCCAACTCTCCTTAAGGAGGTGACATGTGAAATCGAATTAGTTGTGAATGAACCGGCCACCTCCGAGATAGCTACTCCGTAATTGTTAACGTACCCTGCATGTTCGCTTATGTAAAAATTAAGATAGCCTATATTGGTATTATTGAAATGATTGAAATGTAAAACATCTAAAACTAGCATTGAGCGAGGACACTAAAAAACTTTTTAAAGTACGGCAATATTTAAAGAATTTTAAAGACGAAATTCGCATTTCGGGTTTCGGAACTTGCTCATCAATTTGTGCGCGTAGTGAAACCACAGATCTTCCTACTAGCGTATGGTGGTTGTAGTGGTGTGGTAAGCCGCCCCCCCCCTCTCTCGTTTCGGTGAATGCGCACGGTTTGAGTGCTGCTCCGCTTTTTGTCTGAAAGTGATCAGGAAAACCACTGTCGGCCTGTGAATTAGATTCCTTTAGGAGCCACAAACCCATACATAAAGTTAATTTCCGGAGTCAAACCCACGATCTCCCAATCGTTTTTACGCCTGCGCGTTTACCATTGCCGATACCGGTAAAGGCTTTCCGTTTGCCTGCGCCGTTTCCGGTGTCGGTAATTGGCATTTGCAAAAAATCTGCATGAAAATGACACCTCGTCATGTGTGTGTGTGTGACCGGTAGCGGTAGTTCAGTGCATCAACTGATGTCACTGCAGCGCCTCTGACGGGAGGTCCTAGGTTCGAGTCCTGACGGCGGCAGGATTTTCGACACTGGCTTTTCAGCTAGGTCGAATTCAGTCGCTGCCTGGAGGAGAATTCTAGCGGCCGGCTGCTCTGATCGGTAGTTTTCCGTGGTTTCTCCGATCAACACCAGGCGAATGCCGGAACAGTACCCTACCAAATGGGTCACGGACCGCGCGCGATCTGCCCTCCTCTTCCTTGTCTTGTCCTCTCCTCTTACACACACACTTACACTAACATGCACTACACTATCACATATTCCGGGAGACCGGTAGGGAGGTTTGAGCTTGTCCTAACTGGGGCGGTGCCCCGCTGGTGGGAGAGTCCTGGTTAGGGGAAAACCCCACTAGCCGACGGTAGGTTGGCGCCGGATCTCGCCATTCAGTGGGGGAAGATCACCACCATCTCCCGAGAAAAACATGCACTACACTAACGGGACTAATGACCGAAGCAGTTAAGCGCCCGGAAACACGAAAAAATCAATCAATCAATCAATCAATGTGTGTGTGTGTGTGTGTGTGTGTGTTGGTGACTGTTTGTGCTTGAGCGAGTGCGCTACCGCGCGTGCGTGGCGCGGAGCACGTGCGTGTGTGTGTGGGGGGTAGCGTGCGTGCAGAGCATCGCGTGCCGACAGCGCCGCCGGTTGCAGGTGCATTGACAAGGTCATTGGGCGTATGCGTGGTCGGCGGAACTTCAGGTAATTTCGTTGCGTACGTAGTTTTCTCACTTCTCGGGTTGATAAGACCAGAATACGGCGTGGGGATGTATTCGTTCTAACCAAATGTACCCCTTAACCAATGGCTGCGAAACCGTGACGCTCCTGGTAGGCCATGGCCCGTACGCGAAATGTTGCGCCAAGTAGACACGTAGTTTTCCATCCAGGAAATGACCTCTTAAATAAGGGAATACTACGTTTCATTTCTATCCATATGATTGCATTTAAAAAAATATTCCACGTTATTCGGAATTTAATAATTATTAATCTATTCGCCTTTTATATGGGGGTGAGCATAAAATCAGTGAAAGTGGATTCACTTAAATTTCGGCCCATGAGACTGATGAATAATTTAGGTTTCATCAAAACGTTTGCTGATGTTGAGTTGTATATTCATTTCCATGAAACTGTACTTCCTGTACTGAAATTAGCATTTAACATGTTTATGGCTGTGCAGTAATAGCGGGAGCAAATTTATCACTTGCAAAAATAATGTGTGAAGAGGGCAATTCAAAACGTTCCTGAGTACGATTGTACATAAGTGTTTATTTTAGCAAGCTTTTTCATAAGTTCTAATTGTATTGTATAAAGAATAAGTTAGGAAATGTTATTGCACACACACAGTGCAAAATCTCCGCAGTGTATAATTGCACGAGTGATAGTATGAATATGACATTGCTAAGCATGGATGTGTAGGTCTCGTACTTATAAGTACATGAAGTTGTTGGGTGAAGAAATGGAGGACGATTAAATGTAAATTATGATAAAATCAAGTTTTATTCATTTTCATCATACATTTTGCCTATGCATACGTTTTAACTCATTTTTACTAGAAATATGTGGTTCATAATTTCGTTTTTTTCTTACTAACGGAGTATTGGGGATATGAAAGGTAGTTTCTACTTATTCGCGATTTCCAAGAAATACAATTAGTAATATAGTATTAAATACAGAAATAATATATTTCAAGAAGGAAACTTCTACAAACCTCCCAGCCCGCTACTGTTTGACGCGTATGTGTAAGGTCAGCGAGCAAGAGTGTACTATGGCTGGACAAATGCCCTTCGGGACTAAGTTGAGGCTTACCCATCTGCCTCAATTTTCCGCTGTGTCACCAGATTAGTGGATGTGTTACGTTTAGACTTCGAGTAACACCAAGTATCTCGCGAGTCGACATCTCCTAAGCCAAATTCCAAAATTTGAAAGCAGTGACTTTTTTTGTGAAGTACGTAGCTGTTTGCGAACAGTTCTTAATCAGGTGAGATCGAGCCCAGGAGTGAAAACTGATAGAGCGAAAACTGCTAACTACTTATCATGATATGAGCGTACGAAAAGAAAGACAGCCTGCGAGTTTTCTTATGAAGGGGGGTCCATCGTGGATATGTGCGATGTCAAAAGGCTATAGCCAACAAATACCTAACAGAAGTCGAGAAAAGATAGAAGTCTGTGAAAGATTGGACACAAAAAATTATGTGGTTCCAATCACAAGCAACTAAATGTAAACACGTTTATTTTAACTAATATTTTCAAAAAGTTCATAAATTAACGGAAGGGAAGAAGTCTGTGCCATTGTTTACTGTTATTATTTTTTTTCGAGGGACCATCACCATGGAAGACTTATTTGCATCCTTACAAATTAACAGTTCCTGGGGTCAAGTCCGTTCTCAGAAATGCAATTTGGAACAAAAGTCTTACTCGTCCGATGTGAAGCGCAACTCCTCTTGACATAGACTTACGTGTGAACTGTGTCGCGCACGTTTGCCGTTTTCAAGTGAACTTCTAACGGTGCCGAAGTGGATGGTACCCCCAACAATGAGATTGTTGACGTGAGAAAGAACAACACGACAAACACAAAGGTATTCGCCATTTTGGATACCGAGTTTGTTGTCAGAATAATGAGTGCACATAATGTCCTTCCTTTCGGAAACCTCTCTCTGAGTTTCCTCACCCTCGTGACATGTATTCCATCAAGAAGCCTGCAATTTCCCTTTTCATGTTAAGTCAATTCATCGTCGATTTCGACACAAATTCATCGTTTTATTGCGTTTTATGAGTTCGTAATTTGATGGACTGAATGAAATGTTAACTTTATTATTATTTGATGTTCAATGACAGCAAGAGATCTTGGTTATGTTTCGTGTTTTTCATGTTTGTTTCTCTTATTTAATTGGAAAACATAATGGTAGAAAAGTTGTAGCATTCAAACACAAAACAGGGATGGAAGATTATTGATAAACCTCCTGGCACACAGTGAAAGGGTGCCAATTTGCATCACATATAATACAGCGAATATAATAAATGTCAAATAAGGAAACAAACGCATAAAAATGGAAATATTGTAGAATGTAATGTTTATTGAAGGATACAATTACAGTTCAAGGAAAAAACACGCCGGCGCAAGGTATAACTGATGACACTGCAGTGTCTTTGACCTGGATGTCCTAGGGTTCCGATGGAGTCCCGACGGTGGCAGGATTTTCCAAACATAGATCGAATTAAGGCGCTGTGAGGAAGGAGAATTCTTGTGGCCGGCTGATCTCATCGGTAGTTTTCCGTGGTTCCCAATCAACACCAGGCTAATGACGGAGCAGTAACTTAACAAACGGGTCACGGACTGCTCGTGATCTTTCCTTCCTCTTCCTTGTCCTATTCTCACCCTTTAATTACACACACACACACACACATATGCACTGCACTACCACACACATCGGGAGCTTAAAGATTGGATCGGTGCCCCGCTTGTAGAAATACCTGGTTAGGGAAAACCTCTCATGCTGACGTGTAGATCGGCGCCAAATCTCGTCGGGCAGGATAGGAAGACCTCCGCCAAATCATGCGTTAAAATCATGGTCTTCAGGTACGGGACACGTCCGGAAACTCCAATCAGTCAATCAATCAATCAATCTAGAAAAAGTATAATGTGTCAATCTTTTCTTTCTGTTGTGAACTTCAACATTTCCTTCAAACGTTATTTATACGAATATTTCATGCAATTGGATTCCCTAGAATGAACTTGAATCCTTCTAAGTTAGATTCACAATGTTGTACTGTTCGTGAGATATTCTCCTTTCCCAACTCTTCCTGTTGTTTTGTACAAGCACTATTAAGCAAGGTTTATGTGACTTTTAGCGCCCTCGCATTCACACTTCATAACACTTGTGTATGTACGAGTAGTATTGTGTTGTCCGCTTTCCCTGGAAAACAGAGCACAGCTCAGACAGAAACCACCACAGTAATAACGTTAAACGCGTGTGCCCTTTTCGCTGAAAGCCATACATATCCAACGCCATGCTGTCGTGTTTCAGAGCAACATTAGAAAGTGGAAGTGAAAGGTCGGCATTGAAAATTTAAATGTACCAAATGCTTTCATTTTATTTTGGTCAAACTTTCGCATTTACCCCCGAACCGCAAGGGGGGCATGCATTTCTTTTCTTCTGTAACTTCATTATCTGTGCACGACTTCTAGTATTCAGTGGGAAATATAGTTATTCAAATGATTATTTCCATCTTGTCGCGACAGGAAGTATTATTCCTAGATGAAGGACATCATGAATAAGATCCCAAAATTTATTGCATATTTATCTTTGAAAATAGATTTTATTACATGGGAGCATGTGTTTTCTTTTAATTCAAAATTCAAGTAGTATATGACTTAGTGTAGGGATCACAGAATTTTGATAACGTGCACAGAATTCACTTCTCCCCATAGCACGTCATACAAAGTTTTATCTGTTTTTTGATGTAAAATAAATAAATAAATAAATAAATAAATAAATATTCTTGGAGTATACCCTAAGAACGCGACAGCGGAGACGTCTGCTTGAGGTAATTTAATTCTGCTGATTTGGCTGATCAAACAGGCAGATTTCTTTCGCCCAAGACATAAGGGCCCGGAGAAAGTAAATGTTTGTTCCGTGATCTTTGTGTATCAAATGTAACGCTCGGTCATGATGTGGGTGATAACAATTATTAAAATTACAATGTTCAAATTCTGAAAAATTTGATGTTAAGGAATATAAATGAGGCTTTTTGTATTCTCTTGACAATAAACACGAAAATGATACTTACATCAGTGGTTATCTTTTGTTATTGAGATACATCACTTATTAGACATGTTACAATCAACAAGAAACATATCTTTTAATCAATATAAAATGTGTTATCTTTAAGGTGAATCCTCTTTCGTGTGTATAAAGAATGTGCTGTTCAAGGAGTACCCCTTTTCTCTATTCAGCAGTGGTCGTCTAACACGGCAGAAATTCATTTCGCTTTGTTCTTTTATTACATCATTAACATGTGTTGGTGGAACCGCAAATACTTATCGATCATGTCATCACAGTTGGAAAGGAAGAAATGTGCGGAGACGAAAATGGCATTTTAGTAATACTGCATTCCAGCCGTTTAAATATATACATGTTTCCATCAAATCATCATCAAAGTTTTTGGAATTTTAGATTCATCTTAGATTCATGTTTGCCAGGATTCTTATACTGCTTCCCATGCCACTTAGTACTGTTTCAAGATAATAATCTTAAAAAATGTCTGACTTGAAGACTTATGCCCCCCTATAACATGAACCGTAGTCTGGGAACAAAATTTTGCTTGACTCTGTCAAAGGTTGTGCTACTACTTCTTAATTCCATGCGTTAATGATAGTCTGTCTTTTCTTAGCAAACTGGAAACCATTCTGTGTGTTCCTGGTGCAGCTGTTTCTCTAGGAGAGGAAACATCATATACTAGTGAATTTCTTTTTTTCTAGTGCAAATTATAACTCTCCCGGGAGGATGTAAGTAATTTAATTGTTACGATCTTTTTCATTCTTGAAGTACTGACTTACGTTTTGGATGTTCTCTATTCCTAAGATATTACCTTTCGCGATCTTATGATTGGAGGAGACTGTGGTGTAAATGTCTGCATTTCTCGAAGTCGCTGGCTACTCATATTTGCTATTTGAAAAAACACGGCTGTTTTTATTAGTATAATATGTTTGTATAATATAGGAAATAATTATAGTAATGAAGCTCAGGAGGAATAATAACGGATATATTAGTATAACGATTGTTCAGTTTTTGTAAACCATTAGCGCTGCAAAAGTGCCTAAAAATCTTTTTCTTATCACCCACGTCAAATACTATAAACAAATGCGTCCTTGATAGGGTACGGGTGCGTTATGCTGGCTCTGCCATGACTAATGGCTGCCTCAATTCCAGGGCTTACTGGAACAAGGGGCTATTCAACATTGACCTAGTTCTGAGATATTGAGGGTTTCACTAGAACTTCCATAATATTCATATTTTAGTTAATTTTTTTTTAAATATTAAACGCAGAACACATGCGTATACGTTAGTACTCAATTCAAATGATGGGATTCAAGTTGTACTCAATTCAATTAGGACTCAGATAGCACATTACACGTAAAGAATAATATTTAAAATTATTAAATTAGTTCAAAGAATTGGTCTCTCCGATCGAAGTGCATCCAACAAGGTGGGGACAATTATATTTAAAGTTGTATTTCCTGCTAAGAACTGAAATACACAAAAGAGGATAGGCCTTTGTTCACTGATCCCTGTGTGTCGTGTGTGGTGTTGCAGGGTGGTGCTTGTGGGCGTGGGCGGCGGGCGCGCAGGCGGCTGCGGCGGCGCTGGGCGCGCGGGCGGTGGTGCGCGCGGGGCCCGCGAGGCGGCGTTCGCGCTGCCCGTGCTGTCGCCCTCGCGCGCGGCCTGGGGCGACGCGCGCCGCCTCGCCCTGCGCCTCACGGACCACGCGCTGCAGCAGCGCTTCCCCGGGCCGCCCGCGCCGCTCGGCCTGCTGCTCGAGTCACATCACCGCACGGCCTCAGCCGACCAGCACCGGCCAGCCAGGTTCTTCGTGGGCACTCAGAAGCCCGAGGTGGATGTGCTCTTCAGCCTGTTGTTCTGGATCACCACCACACCCAACGACCCCTGAGGCCAGACATAGATTCTTCAGATTACGGAAGGCTCTTAAAGCCCAGGTGACGTGCTTCAGCCTGTTGCTTGGATCACCACCACCCCAACGACCCCTGAGCAGCCATAGATTCTTCAGATTACGGAGAGGCTCTTAAAGCCCAAGGTGTACGTGCTCTTCAGCTTTGCTGTGGATCACAACCACACTCAACGACCCCTGAAGCTAGCCATAGATTCTTCAGAATGCTGACAGGCTCCTAAAGCCCAAGGTGTACGTGCGCTTCAGTCTATTGCCCACAGAGGCCATTGATGCCAGCCATCGACTACTGAGGCCAGCCAGCAACTGCCACAGATTCTTCAAAGGTTCAAAACCCCAAGGTCAACGTGCTCTTTAGCCTGTTGCTCCAGATTACCACGACATCAACAACTGAGGCCAACCAGCGCCAGCAAGAGATTCTTTACAATATGAACAGGCTCTTAAAGCCCAAGTTGCGCGTGCTCTTCAGGGTATTGCTCCAGATCATCACGACGCCGAGCACTGATGCCACGGACAGGGTCGGATAGCTCAAGATGTACGTGCTCTCAACCTAATGTTCCAGATCACTAAGGTGCCAACGACCCCTGAGGGCAGCCAGTAGCAGCCAGCGTTTTTACAGCTCTCAAAATCCAAGTGAACGTGTTTTCAACCTATTGATCCAGTTCACCGTGATGCTCACGACCACTGAGGCCAGTCGTCGCAGAAGGAAGTTCGTCGAATTATTATCTCACATAATCCAATGTCTACGTGTTCTTCAGCTTGCAGTTGCAGCTCACTCTTAAGACTGACTACCGCTGATACTACTGTTCTCCTGTTGCTCCACTCAAACCCCAACAGCAAACGTGAGGTCTGAACCTGGACGCGGGTTCCTTAGAGCCACACTTCTCGATCCCCTGTTTTTAGATCAGTTCACCCAGTTCCCAAAGACCAAGGGGCTATTCTATGACCATTGATGTAATCCCCGACATATCAGGAAACGGTGATATTTCCATGTGCTGCTCCAGCTCATCCTAATGACCAGCGATAAATTAGGACAGACAAAGTTAGGCAATATTCTCGAGCTTCGGAAAGAGCCCTAGAAACCAATCTCCTGCCCATACTCTTGAGCCTGCTTCTCCAGCCCTTGAGGGGCAGTGAACCAGCGCGCCATGAGAGCAGCAGGTGATAGACCTGCGTTGCCTGCATATACAGAGATCGGCTACGTTGCTAGGTTCATCCATTTCGCCCCTTTTCTGGGAGTCTGTGCTTCTCGGTCTCCGAGTCCAAGCACTACTTAGCCTACACGCTAACGCTGGCCGACACATGAGAAGTGTCCCACATACCGAGGAATCAATAGTATTCTTCCTCATCCTTCAAATCATCATCATAGCTCAGAAGCAGTGAACTCACCAATGGGAGGGAGATCATCGTTGTGTAGAACTCATCTTACGTCCTTAATGCATAATGCATCCTTAGTTTGAATACGTCTGAATAACTTTGCAAAAATAGAAGGCTACAGAGTCCAGTAAACTCCCTGATTCGTTCTTACTGATAATTCACTATTAATTACTTGTACTTGTGATTTCGTCGAAATGTCGGTGGTCTACTATTGAACATGTGAAATCCAAGTGGGTTCAAGTATTTCTCGAAAGGTACATTACATTTGTACCACCGCTATGTAACTGCGAGCTTGATCGACTCAGAGCGAAGAGAAGCTGACAGTGTTAAAGAAGTGTGTGCCAAAAGTGAACCAGAAATGTGAAGTATTTTGTTTTGAAGAATGTTTATTGAAGTTTATTGCAGTTTTTATGTGCAGGTGTTTGGCGAAGAAATATGTAAGGTTATAAAGGGCATAAATCGCTACTGTTGATCAGTAACATGGAGTTACTGAAAATAATTTTGGGAGAGGGAAAATATAATACTCGTTATTGTGGCATTTAAATCCAATTCTTAAAAGAGATGGACAGAGGCAAAGCCCTTGGACTCTTAATTTTGGATGATTTTAATATTTTGGGAGTTCATTGCCGAAGAAATTGTTTTGTAAAATGTAAAATGTATTTTGTAAAAATCTCATCCTCAGAAAGGCGTCTTTCTTATAAGCTTCCTTTACCATTTATGGTGCTTTTGCTTTTAATATTATTTAAAAAACAGTTGATGCTTATTATGGAATCAGTCTTCCCCTAATGTAGGCCTACTTTGAAATGCACAGAATGCTAGCTGATGAGCTTTCTTAACAGTTATTAATTGCCACCGTGTGCAGTATATTTCTTAGAGATCATTGTAATTCATCTCGTATACTAGTCTTTCTGCTAAGATCATACTCCTTATTACCGTGATTATAAAATTAGGCAAATATGAGAGCAGATATCAGAAGAATAGAATTTTATAATTACGATTTAAAATGCAAAATAATTTATAGAGCGGAATTAATGTTCTGTCATCGTTGAAATATTACTTTATATTTGAAATAAATATAATAAATTATCTTGTGATTTATTTCAGGCTTGTTTGAATACTTAGTGGTTATACAGCTTGTTCGAAAAGATATTTTGATTTCCACGATTTGTAATATGTTTTTCTTTTAACAAGAAAATATTTTTGTTTATAAATATATTTTATGCAATATGCCGACTAATGTATTTTATTTTTTGTATTTATGTATAAATATGGATTTCCTTTGTTTAACGTTAATTTCAATGCCAATAAGTTATACATAAAGTTTTTTGGATTGTTTGATTTCATAAAATCATTGAATATGATCAATGGATTCCTATAATTTGTGGATATTAAAAAACCTCGAGTTTTCAACCATTGAAGGTAGAGAGTGACAACGTTGCTAGACGGGTACCATTGCCCAACTCCCAGCAGTGTTGCAAGTGCCAAGAACTCACATGACGCGTCGAGAAGAAAACATTCTGTATGTAATCACACAGAACATCCGAGTTGTGGCATTATTTTAATATAACATTTGAAATAGCACTGCATACATACGAATACTTGTTGTTTCTCGCATAAGTTATACTAAAACGTCACGATTGAACTGCTTTCGAATGAACAAACCACTGACTTAAGTTTTTTAAATTATATTTCACGAGATAAGTGAGATTACCATTTTACAGGTGAGTGTAAGCTTTTATATGTGTATTATAATGGACTACAACGACCACTATGACCACATTATGGTGCACTACAATGACCTGATGACTTTATAACAGAGATAGAAACGTCCTCAGGAAGTTGTGAACAATAAATTGAATGGTTATTAATGAGAACTTTAAAATTTCAAAAATCATAAAATGTTTGAGGTGAAATTCCAATTGTTGCTTCCGCCAAAATTCAACGTACAATAGTGTTGAAATAGTAATAAATTGTCTGGGCATCCTGAGGAAAGTCGCAGTAAAACGGTTGGACCATTGGCAACTGTGCCTAGGACTAAATTACGAAAAACAATGCTTATCTGACCTATGGCAATATGTATATCGTTGGATGTCTTTTTACGCTTATCATAATAGACAAAAAAGTATGTATATTTCCATTTGAAAAATACAACGTTACATCAAGATCTCATAAAATAGTGAAAAATAGAAATGAACACTGTATCAATTAGCCCCATGCACTTCCGTTAAAATGGCATTGCACTCACTTGAACCGTTCAAAAATTACAAACGTTGAAATTTACAAACTTACGTGACTCACCTGCATGTATATTTTAGTTGAGAAATTACTGATACATTTCTAGAACCTCTGCTACATGAAACATGAAACCAGAGACGTGGTCGCCCTACACGCGGAGTACGCGTCAAGCGAAGGGCGCAGCGTCGAACGCGCGCCGCCATTTTAAGACGTCAACCAATGGCGAGCCCTAATTTTCATATGGTTCCGTATGAAGGCAAAGGATGCTAATATGCGTCCGGGAAAGCGTCTTGCGTCGCTTCCGCCAGAAATGCGTCGCCGTTCGCGTCATCCCAACTCCCCCCTCCCTCCCACGGGTCGAGTGTCAACTTTCGTCGTATGGCGGGGTCAGCAGAGGGCGCCGTTTCTCTTCCATTTGCATCGCGCCTCGCGATACTCGCCTATTGTTCCTCAGCGGACGCAACGCCAGCCCAATGCGGCTCCTGGTTGCCCAGGGCCACGGAGATCGGTCTGGCGGCAGAGAAAAAACAACCGTGTTTTGGTGTACTATAATGGAATAATGGGCTATATTTTTTTATATCAATTGTTACGACACAAACCAAAACAAAGTAAATTGCTACCAACACACAGAAAACTATTAAGTTCAACTTTTAAAATATATCACTTAAATAAAGAAAAAATAATGTTTAACAATATAGAACACTAAAATACAAGTCATTGTTTATTTATGATGTCACGTCTCCATACGTTAGTCTACAATCATTTTCCAGTTATGTTAGTGGCGGCTCCTGGTCATGCCATTAGGGTGTGCAACCTTTTTCTTCTTTTCCCACACTCTCTCTCCCTCTGTCTGTCTGTCTGTCTGTCTGTCTGTCTGTCTGTCTGTCTCTCTCTCTCTCACACACACACACACACACACACACACACACACACACACACACACACACACACACACATATATATATATATATATATATATATATATATATATACGTTACATGCATGCATTGACACACATTATCATTAATAATGACAATTAAACACAAATCATCTTACGACGTCTGATAGTATGCCGAACAATTCCATTCCATTTTTTTCTTTTCAGCAATTTTTTTCTGTGGCTTTTTCATTGAAATCATTGATTTCTTACATTTCATATTTTCAACGCTATTCATTGTTAGTTGCACAAACACCCTTGACAGAAAAAGAACTTTCTGATTTCGGTTTCTCAAAACACATTGAAACGTAGCCTAATACTTACGTTTACAAAATACACTAGGGGTTTGAATACTTCGGAATGGTTCTGTAATTGCAACTCACTTTAAAACACAAAGAATACACATTATATCAATTAACATTTTTATGACTGCATCACTGCACAGCAATGCGTTCGCGTTTCGCGCCTAGTGCGAAGCTCATTTAAGTGAGAGATATCTCACATTTCTTCGTTCAATGTCATACTTCTGTTAAAGACTTGTGCTACTCGAGTGTTATATCTTCGAGACACCTCAAGGCTTTTCCCGAGATCGCCACTGCGCCTGCGCCGTAGATGGAGCACCGCGCGGGGTTTGCTCCAGTCCTCCATAAGCCACCGTTGTTCCCCCTCCTACCCCTGCAGCCCCGCGGCAGCCAAGGACTCCGTTTCCTCGGTCGCATTTTCCTGAGTGTGCTCCCGCAGGCTTTCACGAAAGAAAGGTGGACGGACCGGCAATCGCAGCTTCCGAATGGCGCGTGTTTTGAAATAACATGTTTCGGAAATGCTCTGAGAGGACTTGTATTCTCCTCTTGTTAAGAGATGTTTAAGAGAAATGGCACCGAATTAATTTGGGTGTGCACATGCGAACGTGCGAATATCCACGAGCCGCCACTGAGTTATGTTAATTAATATGGAGTTTACGTGGGTTCATTGTAAGTAGGGAACCTTGTCATGCTGGTGAAGTTATTGTGGAACAACTTCCAAAGATCGTGATATTACCATCAAAGGAAAATGGTCAAATAATAGGTAATCGCGTCATCTCCAACACCTAGGCAGGTTCACTTCGTATAACAGAGAATACAACATAACAGAGATGTGGTCAAATAGAGGTCCCTTGGAAGAATTGCTAAAATAGAAACTGTAGTTTATTATTCTAAATTTTTAATGTCATCTCCACAAAACACAGTAGCAGCAGCAGCAGCAACACAATACAGAAGTTTTAATTCTACTACAAAGTAACAGAGACCATGAAACATAAAAAGTAAAACGTATTCAATGATTATAACAATTATAGGTAACTTTCAAACTAATCCGATGTAAAAGATGTTCGTTTGGGAAAAAGCGGGCTCCTGCAACACACATTGTTTCAAGGTACAATATTACTGTAGGTACGTGATGTGCTGATGTGAGAATACCACTACGTAGTATAAGGAGTTTTCTGAAATGTATTTGTATGAATATAATAATATGAATTTTGATAAAGAACTCTCCATCAGAATATAGAAAATTAAAATTCGGAATATCAATGGTTTGCGGAAATTGTGTTTATAATTTTATTAACTGTAAATCACATATCCACATACAAACATGCACGTCTTTCAAGATGGTCTCCGAAAGAATGGACCACTAGCTACAATGTGTGAAAACTATCAAAATTTCCTCAGCATCACGAGGAGAGAACCTTCTAGTCTCTCACCTCATCATGCTAACAAGCGTTCACGAGTTCGAAAGCGAATTCCACGCTTATCAACCATCTGCTATAATCATTACGACGTGTGGCATACGCACACGTAAGCGAATAGGTGTTTATGATTTCAAATTTGATAGTTACAGTGTAATTACATCCGAATTATTTGACACATTTTAGATATTTGTAGAAATAGGGCTTTCTTCTATTCTGCACTTAAAGATAATGGACATAATGAAGCAGAAAGCACCGCTTTCATTGAGACCCGCCACATACTAGAGGTGTGTGAAATTGAGAGCGAACTCTCTATGTAGATGAAGAGACAGTTATGGGTTCACGCACGTTTATCCCAGGGAAAGTGGGTTTAGACAAAAAGAGGCGTACGGATTTCATTCTAGCATTTTTGACTCTTACATTCTTCTTCTTCTTCTTCTTCTTCTTCTTCTTCTTCTTCTTCTTATTATTATTATTATTATTATTATTATTATTATTATTTTAAGGAGAGATGAGAAAAATTGAGTTCACGTGTAATCGCATGGAATATCAACGTATGTAAACAAAATGTGAGGTAATGATTTCCTAATACTAGTTGTAGGTACTTAATGTCTAGCGCTGACGTCCAGCGAGTGTCTAAAATCTCCTCCACGTCTGTGACACTAACTCCACCCCGCCCCGCCATTCGCCCGCCCTGCTCCTTCCCGTCTCGCCACGCCCCATCACTCCGTTATGTACCACCGCGTTGATCTGCTTCGTTGCCCCTTCCTTTTCCGCTTTGCTTCCTTCTGCCCCCGTTCCATTGTGGCTCGTTCAGCGTCATCCCGCCCTTCCTCGCCCCATCCAGCCTTACGCCGCCCCACTCCGCCGCCGTGCCTACAATTCAAGACGCAATCCCAGACGTCAATCATTCTTCATACACACACCCTCGCCTTATCTCGTAATGAGGCATATGATAACTCGCCCAGTCAGTGTTCCCCCGTCCCTCCCGTCACCCCTGCTGTATCCCCAAATCATGGCCGTCGTCTCTGGCCTCCGCCCCCGCCTCCGACATCCCGCCCAGACATCCCGCCTCCGACATCCCCGCCTCAGACATCCCCGCCTCCGCATCCCCGCCTACATCCGGCCTCCGACATCCCGCCTCCGACACCCCGCCTCCGACATCCCCGCCTCCGACATCCCGTCCCGCTCCGCCTCCGCCCCGCCTCCGACATACCGCCTCCGACCTCCCGCCTCGACACCCGCCTCGCCATCCCCGCCTCCGACATCCCCGCCTCCGACATCCCCGCCTCCGACATCCCGCCTCCGACTCCCCGCCTCCGCTCCCGCCTCCGCTCCTCGCCTCCGCGTCCCCGCCTCCGCCATTTCCCGCCTCCGCATCCCCGCCTCCGCATCCCCGCTCCGACTCCCCGCCTCCACTCCCCGCCTCCGACATCCCCGCCTCCACCGTCCCTCGCCTCCGACATCCCCTCCTGCCATCGCCGTCCGCCTCCGCCACCTCGCGTCGCCTCCGCGTCCCGCCTCCGCCATCCCCGCCTCCGCCTCCGCCTCCGCCATCCCGCCTCCGCCATCCCGCCTCCGCCATCCCGCCTCCGCCATCCCCGCCTCCGCCATCCCCGCCTCCGCATCCCCGCCTCCGCCGTCCCCGCATCCGCCGTCCCCGCCTCCGCCGTCCCCGCTCCGCCATCCCCACCTCCCCGTCCCCGCCTCCGCCGTCCCCCGCCCCGCCTCCGCCATCCCCGCCTCCACCATCCCCGCCTCCGCCGCCACCTCCACCGCAGCCACCCACACCTTCGGTACCTCGGCCATCGTCACCGCCGTCGCCGCCCACGACACCGACCCTGCAGACGACACAGTTCCCCGCTGCAGCCCTTGCCGCCATCCCCACCTCCGCCGTCATCCCCGCCTCCAGACTCCCTGTCGTCCGCCGTACCGCCTTCCCAGCCTCCCTTCGCGTTCGCTCGTCCTGGCCCCGCACGCTGGGGCCGTGAGCGCTTCCTGTCCGGCCGGGGCCTCTCGCAACGCTTTGCGCTCGGCGACGCGACTCCGCGCCGCCGCCCCTCGTAAACATGTTGGGCGAGTAAGAGCGCCCGGCACCAATTGCCGCGCCTTTCATAACGCGCGGGGCCTTGTGTGTTCTCAACGGTCGGCGGTGCCCAATTATTTGGGGATAACGCAGCTGTAGCCGTCGTTTGGGCCGGACGCGCCCCGCCCCATGACGCCCTCGGGCCATGAGGCCCAGAGGCCGCACTGGTACATCGCCCACCCACCACCCTCAACTCCCCGCGTCGGTTCTGCCACGGAGGGCGCACACGGGTCCAAGGCCCCCGAATCAGGTCGCAGATTTGGAAACTCAAAATTTGTTTCTTTCTTTCCTCATTCAAATCCTATCTTATTTTATTTTTCATTTAGAAAAGGGTTTTCCTATTACAATCTCAGGATCCGAAAACCGACAATGTTTACGTTTATTTGTGATTCAAATCGTATTTTATTGAATTATATCTATTCTCCTTGTTCTTCTGTGGATTAAATCCGCCATTTTATTATTTTCTTGTGTTGATTACATGTGCCTTTTTTTCTCAAATATGTACTAACGCTTTAAAACAAAAATTTCTTAAAACTAAATTTTACTATTAATAACGAAATGAATATATTATCTTTAGTCTGATTTATTTTTGTGGAACATTTACTGGTTCCTGAACAATTATTTTGTCTCCACACACCCTCTTCTATTAGGTCCTCCAATTATATAGGGCGTCTGGAAAGTCTCTCCGCCCTGGGCCAAGTCAGGGCCTCCTATTAAATTTGCCTATGATGTTGGTAGCAAACAGATAACTGGGAAATAAATGAAAGGGACAACACTTATGTTATAATTGTGGTGAGTGGGGTACATGGAGCTATGAATACATGGAGGTGCCTTTACCAACCTCTTCCGTGTTCAGCAAGTGAAACCTGTCCGCCATACTGGTGAGTCCAAAACACGTTTGTCAAACCAATACCTTCTGCTACCACAAGCCTAACAATACATCATTAGCTGCTTGCTGGAAAAGTTGGAAAATATGATGGAACTGCGAATTCCCGCAAACGTACACACGATAAAAAAGTTCTATCAAAATCGTGTTCTTGGAAATGAGCTGAACATTACCTGCTGTAATTGCTAAGCCGTCAATTATCTCTTCGTACAGCTATAATCCACAATGCTCTCCGCTTTGGATCTGCAGGAAATTTTTCAGAAAAGAAATTACGAAAATTAAAGAATAACTTACAAAGTTACTAAATGCTCCAAATTTCATGGAGCAGCTACTTACTTGAGGAAAGTGATTTCCATGTTTCCCGTATGTTTGTACAGCCGTTAGCCGCACAAGTAACCATAACGAACTGTTACAAAAACTTAGCTATTCTAACAAGACTTTTAAATAATTAAAAACATTGTCAAACATCACAATGAACACGAGCACAGCCACAAGCCACAGAGCACTCACTCGCAGTTTGTTTATGCTACAAGCTTTCTGGACTCACCAATATGGCGGAGGTGGCTTAAGTTGTGACGTCTTGCCATCTCCCTATATTTATAGCTCCATGGTGGGGTATTTACGTTTTCCTTTTGTTACGCGCTGCTACCAACATAATTTTTGTTGCAAGCACTAAGGTACCACTATAGAAATACTATAAATGAATGTGATTGAAGATACGAGAATATCCACAATTCGTTCCATCACAAACGTTTTGTTCTTGCTGATTGATTATCTGTTCTGATCCATCTCTGAAGATGAACCATAGGTTTGCATTTGAGATTCTAATATTTTTGTTTGTGTCATTGATCAAAATTGATATTTGTCATCTTATATTTTTATAATATTACGTTTTATATTTTGTAACTTTCCATAACGCCATTCTTGAAGTAAATAAAAAACAGTTATAATCAATGTGTCTTAAATTAGTAAATTAGGAATTTATAATACGAAACATGTTAATATATTTTATTATATTTTTATTTCAAATAAATTTAATTTATTATTTTAATAAGTTGTATTACTTTACTTTTACTACTATCACCTGTCCCAGAAGCAATCACTACAATTATAAACCTAAAAAATATTGTCCCTACCGACTGCAGCATATTTTCAAATCAATAATAGATGTATCTTCAGTTAATATTATTTGTAACCATTAACAAATCATACATCATTGTATTCCCCCTTTTTCATAACCTAGCAATTACAGATGGAAAATTTCATTTAAAAATTAAACATGATTGAATTAACAAAATTAAAAATCGAACATTAATCACTGATATTCTTGGCCCATGATTAGTATTTTTGACGAAATTAATTTGTTAAAGTTATAGTGATCATATTGTGGACCGCTGTATATGATTTAAAGAATTACTTAATAAGTATTTAAAGTGTTCATTGTACCGAAATAGTTTTTAATTTATTTGCATTTAATGAACTACTATGAAATACGTAAACCATCGTTAACACGAACTCTCTTAACACGAATTTCGCCGTAACACGAACTCTTCGGTTCCGGCAAGGGATTCGGTAATGTGACATCTATAATACTCGGATAATACGAATTTGTATAACACGAACTCCGATTATTCGGTCCCTTGGAATCCGTGTTAATGAAGGTTTACTGTAGTATGTAATATATTGAAGTACTAAAAATGTTATAAACTTCTAATATTGCTGTTTTTTTCTCAAAATTAACACTTTGTCCATAGAATGCTTCATTTATTCATATTTATGTTATTTGCATTATTTATTGGAATTGGAATTTATGTAATATACAATAAGGAAGAAGTAACCACAACTGCAGACTTGCTCTTTGATCAAAAGCCGATAGGCGGCCTACTTCTCCGCGAGGGCAGCTGGATGCGACGGTAGCGCACCTGGCGGTGGGCGGCTGCGGCGCGGGTCCCGTTAGGCCGCGGCAATGACATTGGACCGCCACCGCCGCCGCCGCCACCCGCCCGTTGCTCAACGTGAGGTAAGCACCACGCGATGGCTGTGTAAACACGGAGCGAGCGGGCCCCAAAATAAAAATCGCATCGTTATACTAAATGTGAACGGTACTGTCTGTTGAAGTCAAACCTAATTTGAATTTTAGTATTCGGGCAAAGTGCAACTGAGACGCTGAGGAATCGCTTCAGCTGAAAATGGGAATTTCATGTCTCTTTATGCTGAAAATAGCAGCATTGCTCTTGCTTGTGTCATTTTCTTGAAAATGTTAGTGTTTGTACACGCAGTGCATGCATTTATCTAAACTGACAATAAACTTTTTTATTTGTAGAATTGACATTATCTTATCTTGGTATAAGGTATTTTTAGAATTTTGAAGGTAAGGAGTCCCATAAATAATTTATAGACAGACAATTGTCATAAACAATCCTTTATTTTATGAGTCTTTCAAATTATTTGCAACGGTTTTTGGGTATACATTGTCTCCATCATCATTTTTTCTATCTTTTCTTTCCAAACTTTTTTCTTTCTTTTCTTCCGCCCACGATTTCGTACCGAATCTTCGCGTTAGAACGAGAGCGGTTCACTGGTCATCTGAAGCTGTTTGAGCGGAAGTTTCCTCTGTCCTTTCACGCCGACGTGACCGACGGAAAAAAGAAAGAAGTTGCCCAACATTGCGGCTGCGAGCACCGCGCTCGGCGCCGAGGCTTCGGCAACCCAGCCCCAGCGGCCTCCGCACCCGAGCGCGCTCCCAACAGAGCAGGCGGCGTCCGCGGTTGGCCGGTGGCCCAATTCGCTGGCTTCCAGGGATGCGGCAGCCAGTGCCGGCGCCAGTAGGGATGGCACTGCACATTAATAAACACACAATTCCATGGACACCACAAAACCCATCATTAAAATACCTCGGGATGAATTTCGACACAAGACTCAACTGGAAAACATACATAAGACTAAAACAACAACAAGCAAAAATAAAAATAGCCCAACTAAAATGCCTTATCAACTCCAAAAGCCGGCTATCCCTAACAAATGCCATTACAATTTATAAAGCAATAGTCAGACCATTAATGCTCTACGCAGGTCCCATATGGACCAATGCATCTATTTCTAACATTAATAAACTTCAAATTGTACAAAATAGATTCCTAAGATTAGCAACACATGCCCCATGGTTCATCTCTAACGCCCAACTTCATAAAGAACTGAATATATCACCGATCATCAAACATATTGCTCATCTTTCCAATAATTTTTACTCCAACCTAAATACAATTAACCGAGCCGTCCACTACAACCTGGCCACTATAATTGACTGCCCTACTAGAATTAAGAATAGATTTCCTTCCGAAGCGTTCTTGAGCATTTTCTCTACTAATTGTCCGTAGTAGGGGCTCTTGTAGTTTCCTACACCTATAGTAAGGTAGTTTAGTTTTAAGTTTTTAGTGTTAAGTTTAGTATAAGTTACAATGTAAGCCAGCAAATGCACATGAGATAGTAATTTAGTACTGATCCGTGTAATTTCCAATCACACAATAAATAAATTTTTAAAAAAAGTAGGGATGGCAAACAAACATGGATGTTTTTAAAACATCACTGTTTTCCACAGAAACATCGATATATGAACATCGATATTTTGCTTTCCATGTTTTCTTTACATCGATATTTTATTGCAAAAACATCGATTTTTTTAATTTTATTTTTTTTTAATAAAGTGGTTTAGGTACGTACGTAGCAGCAATCCACAGCAATATCGTTGTTTTGCGTCACTCTTCTTGATAATGCTGCACATTTCGCGTGTGCAATCTTGGAGTTTTAGGTGGTTTTACTTCTATGGTGTAACAATGGAAGTGACTAAAGAGTGAAGTAGCGAAACACGATGTTTTTATTGCTAATTTTATTCTTTACTTTCGATAATAATTTTTATTAACAGACTACTAATATGCTGGTAACCAAACAATAAAATATACCCCTTTTACGTCCTGTAAATAAAAATGGATAGGAAATAGCATGTTTATTAGCCTATACTAAAAACATCGATGATTTAAACATCGATGTTTTCATCGATATCGAAAACCCTTTAGCGATGTATCGATGTTTTGGTAAAATTTGCATTACTAGGCGCTAGGCATGGGAAGACCGGGCAAGCCAAGGAGCCCGGTGATGGGGCAATCACAAGAACTTTTTCATTTTATTTCATTTTATCTATCTTAATTAACAGAGCCCAAAGAGGCAATGTTATTTTGTTGTAAATTAGTTTTAGTTTAGTTTGTTTAAGATTGGCCCGTCCTCAGCTGCAAAAGCCGAAACGACTGCAGCGTTCATTGAACCCTTTAATTTGAATAAATTTCCGCCTCTCCAAGGTAATTGGAGAGGGAAAAATTGAAAAAGGTGATGGACTGACGGGGAAAAAATACTAAAACATTGAAAAAGAAATCACAACTCAAGAAAATTTTTATCTAACTTTACATATATGAGTCTTCTATTTTTCCATTTCCATATTAGTTTATATGATCAAAATACAATAATTGGTACCATTGAAATTCAAGATCCACGATGAGCCAACCACTAATTTAATATAATATCTATCATTAAGAGCCATATATATAAATAGATTGACAATTTTCGCATCATTTATACGTTTGTAGTAAAAAACAAATAATATGCAGATGTGAAAATAAGTAAGTAATAAAATGATTGCAAATCGTTGAGAAAATGTAACTTTATAAAATAATAATCATATTCCAGTTCATGCATGATTCCGATAATGATTTATATAATGAGGGATTCATTTACCATGTGTATGTATTCGTATCTATGAAATTGAAATATGTGTGTAATCAAATGACGCTGATATTAAAATAGGTTCTTCATATTCACTAGAATACGCGAACTCACGCATGGTAAACTCCACTCTTCCCTATTTTTCCATTTCCATATTAGGCCTGTAATATATCTTTTTCTTCATGCCCATCTTATCCTCTGTCACTTGTTCTTAGTCTCATAAATGATAACAATAAAATACACCTTATCAAATCAAACTATTCTTATTGAACGCTATTACCGAGCAGAGAGGTACACCCGTGTAATTCAAACGCATTTAATATCAAGTAATTCGTTCAATTTCGTATACAGTTGCAAATTCTACAGGTGGGGTAGAAATGAAAAGAGCCGAACCAGTAAAAATATAAAAGAATGTTCAAGAAGATCTGATTTGTGATAAATGTTTCTTTGAGGCCTCTGGCCCCAAAATTTTAGTTTTTTGGGGCCTAAAATGCTTCTTTTAAGAATTTGTAACTATATATTTCGACAATGGGACCGAGTGCTGCGTTTGACGTGAATATTTAGATTTTTTTAACAATTTTCAGATTTTTAAATCAAGCAATCGTCACTTCTACGTGAAATATCTTCTTTACAGACTTATTTATAAATTTGGTTGCGTGTGAGAGCCACAAAAGGTATGTATACTACTGAAATACTATAGGAGACGATAATTTCATATATTTAACAAGTGATTTTATTAAACAGTAAGTAAACACAACTTTTTTACGTTTTAAGCTCACCGTGATCATTCAATACTTTTACTTAAAACTATTTTTAGAATATATTTCCAAAAACTTGTTATAGCTTAAACGTTGTGTTTTTTGTTATTTGTTAAAATAAAATAGCCTGTGTACTTTCTTGATACAAGTTTCACAATTTTAATTTTTCGGGGGCTACGTTTCAGCATTGCCCTGGGCCCAAAATTATCTCGTTCCGGCAGTGGTTACAGCCCTGCACGTCCGGGAGCGGATTTTCTCCACGTCCTTCAACTTGTTTTTAACGTAGAAGATCATGTTTGTTCTTAATGTGGTTTATCCGCTATTTGTGGAGGATTCGGTGGGGCCTGCCCCGTCATTATGTTTAAATACTCGTCATACTGCAAATTTGCTCTCGCATTTTCCTTATTTTCAGATGTCGGTGAAAAGATGATGAATTAGTGTTTAATAATGTGATCGTGGAAGCTTTCCTTGGGAGTATCCTGTTTCTTCATCTCATTCCATCATTTCATCAAAGTACTATTATTAAGATTATACGCAAGAGAAATGAATTATTTAAATTAATTGAATATAATTAAATGCAATGGAATTCGTTAAGAATTCAAAATTATTATTAACAATTACATTGTAATTTTTTTTACAAAGATCGTGCTGATTGATTTGAGATGTTTTATTTTCGTCAAAAACATTTTGGAGTAGGAATTTTATAGCTGATCATTATAGTATATTCGAGAATTACGTGTATAGTTTACTAATTTTAGTAATAGTATACTTTTGGAAATTTTCGTCAAAAACAGTCTGCTTGTTGGTATTCGAAATTCTTGATTGTTTTCCAGAGAGATAATAGTGCTTCACTTTTGTTTTATGACTTTCAGGTTTAAATTTATATGCAAGTGAATAATACATATTTTATTATGAAACATGCATCTTATTTAATTCTTTGTCATATACACCGATTCTAGAAATTTCATTATTTGACCAGAGAATTATTGAGCCTATGCATTGAGTAAGTTTATTTATCGCATGTCTGGTTCTACTTGTCTTAAACTCTCTGACTGAATCAACACTGCTTGAAGAAAACAAAATAAATCCTGGGTGTGATGAAGATCTGAAAAAAACCTATTAATAACATTTAATTTCACAACTGATATGTCCGTTTTTTGTTTAAAATCTGAAAAATAAAACACTGCATTTAGATTAACCCACTAAATAAAAGTTCACATTACTTGCTAGCATAACGTCTTTCCGCAAGAACTACAAATTTAACTCTCTTTTGTTAGACAATTATTTCGGTTTTTGCCCCAATCTTGTTTGGATAGGTCTTAAAACATTTCCATGAAAACGAAACCTTGAAACAACTTTGTTAAGCGCCTGAATTGAGACGGAGCTTTCATCCAGCTTCAAGAAAGGACAAAAACAGTGAGCCGTGAGCCACCCAGTCTTTCAAGGATTTTTAACATAGAAGTATTACTTACAATTTATGAAAACAAATATTCCAAAATCTCATTAAAGTGAAATATAAAATAATTAAAATTTATTTCATGCATGTGAAAGTAGATTATTGAAAATTAAATCATGTACAGTCTTATATTCTTAAAAAAAATTGAGGTGGATATTGAGTTGAAATCTTGTCTTTGAGCTCTCAATTTTTGTACATTTAAAAATAGGGTATTATTCGTTTCTTTCAAACTTACAATCACCGCTCTTTATTTTGGTCACGAATTCGTCACTCTAGCACCACGCAAACGCGCCACCTCGGCCCACAAAGGCCCAGTCGTATTCTCCCGAGAATCCATTATTTCACCCAAGGGTTGTGAACCCTGGGGCATGGAGTATGAAATGATTATGATGCTGAAGGGTGAATTATCACAATCATACAGACGGCGATCCGGTGGCCGAGGTCGCTAAGGAAGTAGTGTCGTATTGATCTCGGACCAAAGGGTCGCGGGTTTGAGTCTCGCCTCGGCATGGTTGTATTTGTGTTCGTCCTTTCACCCCTTATCATCATATTATCGTTTCATCCTCATAGTTACCATAACGTTATCTCCAATAATGGTCGCTAATGACATAGATGTTGATGCGACCTTAAATAACACAATACAAAAACATATAGACACAAACACAACCATGCCCGAGGTGGCACTCGAACCCGGATCCTTCCGTCAAAAGCGCCACGGCACTACTGCCTTACCATCTCGACTATCGGGATCGGCAATATAATATTATTAATAATTATTATTCATATATTTATTATTATTGATGATATGTTAGTGATTCCGGACGCGTCAACTACTAGGGTCATTCGTTCCGTAAATGTAGTGCATATCTTTATACGGGAGGTGGCGATGTTCCCTCGCTGGATGGCGAGATCCGGCGCCGACCTATCGTCAGCTAGCGGGGTTTTCCCCAAGCAGGGATCTCCCGCCAGCGGAGCACCGCCCCAGCCGGGACAAGCTCTAAGTCCCCGACCGGTCTGAGGGCATGTGTGGTAGTGTAATGTAAAGGGAAGAGGATAGGACAAGGACGAAGAAGGAAAGATTGCGCGCGAAAGATCGCGATGTTAGGGTACTCCTCCTGCCATCGTCGGGATTCGGACCTAGGATCTCCCGGCCACAGGGACTACAGTGACATCAGTTGATGCCCTTGAGCCACCTCTCCCGGTATTATTATTATTATTATTATTATTATTATTATTATTATTATTATTATTATTATTATTACTTATGCACTTCTCCCACGCGGGGGGAAAACATTCACCTGCCACAGATGTCATTGTGGCTAGGCTCACCTCGTACGGCTCAGAGCAAGTAACGAGCAAGATCTTCATTTTCTTCCAGGACCTCTAACACTATACATCAGACACATCAATGACAGTTTTTCTGACAATGTGACAGGTGTCCAGAATGACTGCATTTTGTACTGTTCCTATTATATGCTTTATATTCACTTCTTGCGGATGTTTGATGAGGATTTTGGTATTATGCCGGTTGTTGAAATTGTCAGGGACTGATCTGAACCTTTTTACTTTCCAAAACTTCTTTATCTCATCTGTTAGCTCTTGGTATTTTGTGACTTTGTTCGTGTATGTGGAGTGGAGATTATGTGACAGTGGTACAGTAATATCGATGATGGTGACGTCCTTCTTGATTTTATTTAGCACTATAATATCTGGTCTATTTGCAGTGATTGTCTTATCTGTTCTACTCTCCATATCCCAATACATCTTCATGGATTCATTTTCCAAGACGGCGGGAGGTTGGTACTGATAGTGTGGTACGTTTTCCACACTAAGATGTTCTTTAACAGCCAGAGATTGGTGAACGATTTTGCAAAGTTGTTATGTCGTCGCAGGTATTCCGTTCCAGCAAGAATTTTAATGCCTCAGTTATGTGCTCAATTGTTTCCGTCTCCGTTGGGCATAATCTACATTTATCGTTCAGTGTTTCTTTCAATATATATTTTCTGTAGTTTCGTTATATATTATTATTATTGTTTCTGCACCTTTTCGTCTGAGGGCGTGAGATGGTAGGGCAGCTCGTCGACGCAGTCGTCTGGTGCAGCAGCCCCTGACCAGGGACGCTGCGCTTTGAATCTGAAGGCCGCCGTCGAGCCCCTCCCACCCCCTCTGCCTGGCGATGCGCGCTGCCAAGCGGCGTGGAAGGAAGCAGCCTGCACAACGACGGCGCAAGGTGCTCGGCCTATTCGCACATGTGCAAGATGGCTGCAGTGGATTCCTTCGCGTTCAATGCAGAGGGAAAATAGAAAACATTTGGGTCATTCCAAAAACGAATTAACCTACATAAAATTCTGCAAAAATTGCGGCTCAACTGTCAACTCTTCTCGTTTCTCAGTTGAAGGTATCGACTCGCTACTGTGGAAAAACACAGGTTAACAACGCGATCGCCTGAACGAAATGGAGACTTAAAATTTAATATAACGGTGTAAGAGAATCTCTTTTAGAGTTCAAGAGACGTTTGGCTACAAATTCGACTGCGAATTCAATGCCGAATAACTTAAAGGTATTGAATTTCTCAGGGTTTCGTTGGAGGGCTAAACTGTTCATACGTAACAACTATCGTTAATTCAAAGTTTTTGCTATCTCTTCTTTTTATGTTTTTTTTCTACTTTCTTCTTTCTGGTTTCAATTGATACATCTTAACTTCAATTCATAATGCTTATGGTACATTTTGTTTCCCTATAATAGACCTTTTTTCTATGTTTTATTATATTTTTAATGTTTACAGTTTACAATTTTGTATTGATTTATTGTTTTGAATTATATTATTTATTTAATGAAGTAATTATTGTAACTCTGGACGCTCTGTCTGAAAATCAGTGATTTCACTCAGACTCGCCGTTGCCATTTCATCAGAGCACATTTCTTTATTTTACGTACTAAATTGAATTCTGTTAGTTATTTTATGTATTTTATACCATCATATTTTCATCATACATTTTAATATTTGTACTTTCTACTATATTGTTTGTGAATGTGAATTTGTATAGACAATTGTGCAATACAGAGTTATTATTGTTAAATAATAATAATAATAATAATAATAATAATAATAATAATAATAGTTTATGAGACTGGCTTAGGTGGCTGAGGGCATCAATTGATGTAGGATTTTCGACACTGGATGTATAGTAATTCATAGCGATTCACCGCTCTAGGTGCCTTAGAATTCCTAAAAAAAACTTTTCTAAAATTGTTTCAGAATATTAAAATTGTGCCAATACATTTTTAATGTAGATGTTCAGTACCAATAAAATAAAGTTTTCGATTGCTTAAATCACTGTAGATAATGAGTGAAAACATTGCTGTATAATATGAGAAACAATGTAAACTAGTTAATAAAATCTCAAATATATTACATAGTAAAGTAAATGAATTTAGAGAAAGAAATGGTATGTACTGTATGAGATAATATGTTTCTCTATTCTGCAAACAGTATTTAATTACAAATTAACTTCTTCCATCCCACTTTATCACTGTGAAAGGAATACGTTACAATACAGAATGACCGTTTTAACATGTGAAGCGAAGTATGTATACACCTATTTCACCAGACAGCCAGTTCACAGAGTAAATCACTTGATCTTCGACCCCGTAATAAACGACTCCACTCGAATTGAATCCACTCTCCAGCAAAAGGACCGCTTGCGTATCGCCTTACTGGAGCACCGACGACGTACTTATTTCTCCCATGACCTTTCATTCCACTCTTTCCATCAGAAGAGCTTCTTCGTCGGAGGCTGTGTGAGGGGCGGACGAGACTGTGTGAGGAGTGTGTGTGAGAGGCGACGGGGAGGCCGAAGGTATGCGAGTGCTCGCGAGGAGGCCGGAAGCGGGGAGGCCTCTCTTTGCGAAAGATCAGCCGCCGCCAGCGCGCGCCAAGGCCTCCAGGAAACGACCGGCGGGCAGCGCACGGGCGCCGTCGCAAGCAGAACGCGGGATACGTCCACGGCGACGGTCATTAGTCCCGCCAATGGAGTGAATGTCGCTCCCGGGAGATGGAGGTGTGCCTTCGCCGCTGGAGGGAGAGATGCGGTGCAGACCTTCAAGTCATTATTGACCGATTAGTTGATTGATTGGTCGATCGATTGATTGTTAGTGATTTCGGGTGCGTTAACTGCGAAGGTAATTAGTCCCGTAACTGTAGTGCATGTGTTTTCCTCTGGTGGTCGTGGTGGTGGCGGTGATCTGCTGCCGCTGGAAGGCGAGATCCGGCGCCGGTCTTACATCGAGTAGCAGGGTTGTCCCTAACCAGGTATCTCCCATCAGCGGGGCACCGCTCCAACCGGGACAAACTCTTAAGTCCTCTACCAATCTCCCGTCATATGTGGTAGTTGGTTGGTTGTTAGTGATTCTATACCCGTTCACTACCTAGATCATTATTCCCGTAAGTGTAGGGCACGTTTTCTTCTCGGTAGGTAGCGGTGATCTTCTACGGTGGATGGCGAAGATCCCGGCGCCGACCTACTTGTCTGCTGGTGAGGGTTTTACCCAACCTCCAGACAGCGGCTAGACCCGATCTTGCTAGTGTCAAAAATCCTGACACCGTCAAGATTCGAACACTAGGACCTCCGGTCAGAGGTATTGCAGTGACATCAGCTGATGCCCTGAGCTGCACAAGCCGGTTTGACGTCGAACTGTATGTTTTCTATGTCCAAATATCACCCCCAATGAACCCATCCGGGACAAGCACTCAGCTCCAGACTGGTCACCTGCCATGCGTGTAAGAGGAGAAGAGAGGTCAAAGAAGATCGCATGCGGTCTGTGGTCCATTTAATCCCATGAAAACTACCCATCAGAGCAGACGTTCGCTGAAATTCCCCTCCAGACAGCGATTGATTTCGACTTACTAGCTATATAGCTTGCATCGATTGATTGATTGATTGACGGATTTTTTCGTGTTTCCGGGCGCGTCAACTGCTTTGGTCATTAGTCCCGTTAGTGTATTGCATGTTTTTTCTCGGAAGATGGCGGTGATCTTCCCTCGCTGAATGGTTAGATCAGGCGCCTACCTACCGTCGGGTTTCCCCCTAACTAGGGCTCTCCCATCACCGGGGCACCGCCCCAGGCGGGACAAGCTCTAAGCTCCCGACCGGCCTCCCGGAGTATGTGGTAGTGTAGTGCGTGTTAGTGTAAATGCGTGTGTGTGCGTGTAAGGGGAGAGGATAGAACAAGGAAGAGGAAGGATCGCGCGCGGTCCGTGGCCCGTTTGGTAGGGCATTGCTCCGGCATTCGCCTGGTGTTCATCGGAGAAACCACGGAAAACTGCCGATCAGAGCAGCCGGCCGCTAGAATTCTCCTTCAGACAGCGACTGAATTCGACCTAGCTGAAAAGCTAGTGTCGAAAATCTTGCCGCCGTGGGGAGTGGGAACCTAGGACCTCCCGGTCAGAGGCGCTGCAGTGACATCAGTTGATGCACTCAGCTACCGCTCTCGGTAGCTTGCGTCGAAAATCCACCACCATTAAAGTTCGAACCCGGACACCCAGTCATCGTCGCTGCAGAGGCAATGGAGATGCTGGCTCTGAACAAACTCAGCCGGTCGGAAGTCAGGAGACACTTTGATCTGAGTGTAAGGTGTCGAAGAAAGGTTGCGCTGCCATTGAAGCATTCCTGTAGCTGCGAGCCGAGAGCTGCCTTGTGTACCTGGCCTTCTAAAGCAAAGGTAATGTCACAATCCGAGGCCGGATTGTCATAGGTGGGATTAATATCGTAAGGACTCTAAGCGTGGCCAAGTTAATCGACCCCTACAAAAAATTGTTATTTGAATTGAAGTAATGAAAATGAGTATCATCGGATTCGGTGGTGGTATAACGGTTAGCGTATCGGACGAGAGTTTGCGGGTTCAAACCCAATCGAAGCCGTGGATTTTTAAGGGCGAAAAAATCCTTCGTACGCCTTCCCTCGGACGGGAAGTAAAACCGGCTGTCCCATGTAGTAGATTTACTGCATGTAAAATATCCTCAAGCCTAAATGAAGCCTATGAGCAAGATTGAGTTCCACCTGTTTCGTCGCACACGATAATACCTCCTTTCTCCGCTAGGTGGTGAAAGGAGCATAGCGAAATTTGCGTGGTTAGACGGAAGAGCGGGCCTGATGACCCGAGTCTCGCCACGTAAAATAAGGCATTAACTAACTAACTATTAAAATGAAGAATAATGATAGTGGATCTCAGATATACAAATTTCAATAGCAATCATGACCGGCCTAGGTGGCTCAGTGTGACAATTGATGTTACTGCAGTGCCTCTGATCGGGAGGGCCAAAAAGTCGAGTCCCGACGGAGCAAGATATTCGACTCTAGCAACATAGCAAGGTCGAATTCAGTCGTTCACTGGCTGGTGGAGAATTCTAGGGCGGGCTGCCATGATCGGTAGTTTACCGAGATTTCACCGATCAATAGCAGATGAAAGCCGTAATAGTCATAACAAACGGACCATGGACCACGCGTGATCTTCCCTTCCTCTTCCTTGTCCTATCCTCTCCCTTACTTGCACTCACACTGACATGCTCTATACTACCGCTTATGCCAAGAGACTAGTCGGGAGTTTAGAGCTAGTCCCAGCTGGGGCGGTGCCCCGATGGTGGGAGATACCTGGTTGGGGAAAGCCCGCAAGCTGACAGGTTCGGCGGCGGAGGATCTCGCGAACCAGTGGGGCAAGAATCCCGCTATACAAAATATACAATATTTGTGGGACTAATGACCTTAGCAATTAACGTGCTCAGAATAACTAATCAATCAGTCAATCGATGGACCGGTAGCGGTAGCTCAGTGCATCAACTGATGTCACTGCAACGCTTCTGTCCTGGAGGTCCTAGGTTCGAGTCGTGACGGCGGCAGGATTTTCAACACTAGCTTTTCAGCTAGGTGGAATTCAGTTGCTGTCTGGAGGAGAATTCTAGCGGCCGGCTGCTCTGATCGGTAGTTTCCCGTGGTTTCTCCAATCTACACCAGGCGAATGCCGGAGCAGTACCCTAACAAACGGGCCACGGACCGCGCGCGATCTGTCCTTACTCTTCCTTGTCCTATCCTCTCCTCTTACACACACACTTACACTAACACGCACTATACTACCACATATTCCGGGAGACCGGTCAGGAGCTTAGAGCTTGTCCCGGCTGGGGCGGTGCCCCGCTGGTGGGAGAGTCCTGGTTAGGGGAAAACCCCACTAGCCGATGGTAGGTCGGCGCCGGATCTCGCCATTTAGCGGGGGAAGATTACCGCCATCTCCAGAGAAAAAACATGCACTACACTAACGGGACTAATAACCGAAGCAGTTGACGCGCCCGGAAACACGAAAAATCAATCAATCGATGGCATATGAAGTCATTATTATAGTTTTTACCAATGATCATGTTGTGGGAAATTTCATATAACGAAGATGATCTTGGCTGTCAAGGTGACGCCGCGTCCAAGGCTGTGTTGCCGACGTTTCGACCATCTTATCGTGGTCTCCCTCAGGGCTGTTGTGCACAACAGCCCTGAGGAAGACCACGATAAGATGGTCGAAACGTCGGTAACACAGCCTTCGACGCGGCGTCACCTGGACAGCCAAGATCATCTACATGACTCTGGCCGCGGAAGCCTACGACTTCATTCATATAACGAAGTTACACTTGATCGTGCACACGAAGTGACATTTAATCCAGCGTTGTCGGAAACTCATCACCATAACGAAATTTAAATTTGTTTATTGTATAACCGTTTTGTAGATGTGTTTTTGTTTTGTTTTCTTTTTAACGTATAAAATTATACTTTTTTAATGGGCTGTGAGGTTGATTTATGAGCTTCATAATAGCACCATTGCTATTGTACATGTGTTTTTCTGAGTCGATATTACATTTGTACTCACTCAAAGCGATCTTCCGCTGATTAATCAAACTATTCAAGAAACGTTTCAATCGTAGCCGAATGTATGGCGATTGTGGGCAAGTAATGAACGTTTCTGAGATGAAATCTAATAAAATAGTAGGGTCAAGAATGGCACACATCAAATTAAGGACATAAAGGAAAAATTCGGAATCTATATCATAACGGAGTATTAAAAAAATGATGGTTCGATTAAAATTTATTGCTTATTTATCCTTGAAAATAAAGTTTATTACATGGGAGTTTTTTTGATTGTTTTTTTCTCCCTTTCAAAATTCAAAATTTATTGCTTATTTTATCCTTGAAAATAGATTTTATTACATGGGAGTTTTTGTTTTTTTTTCTCCTTTTCAAAATTTAAGTAGTATATGACTTAGTGTAGGGATCACAGAATTTTGAAAATGTGCACACAATTCACTTATCCCCATAGCACGTCATACGCAGTTTTTAACTGTTTTTTGACGTAAAATAAATAAATATATGTAAACCACATTTGAATCGTGAGTAATAAAAATTATCGGAGCCCACATCCGGACGGTGAGCGGAAGACAATGTACTGAAGAAGAGAAAGTAATTATCGTCATCTTGTTAAGAACAGGTCACATTCATAACCAGCGACATCTGCGGAGTAAATCTTCCGAATTGCTTCGAAATTGTACTTAAGTAGATTCCAAACAATAAATGTAAGCCTATAAAAATTTTAGTTGCGAAATCCTACCTGAAAAGTTAGGAACACATTTTTTAAACATTTCTGTGACCTATAACACGGAAGGCGTTAGAAAGTAAATCAGTGATCAGTCGATAATACCACGGCAAAGTATGAAAATATTACAAAACAACAATAAATAACATATCTATTTCCTTATTTTTGGGATTCGATTCTCAAAAAAATTCAAATTGGTTTGATTAAAAATACCTTTCGGGCTTCATAGCCGTGGTCTATGGCATTTTTTGCTCAAACGTTTCGTCCGCGACTGCGGCAGACATCTTCAGACGAAGGTGTCACGCAAGGTCCTTTTACACAACTCACTGGTGACTGGTAAACATTTCTTCTTTGTTCACGGCGCTGGGGCACTGGTCATTGTCGGCTGGGGCGCTGGTATCGGCTGTTGACGTTTAGGCTTCACTCGCGGAGTGGAGGTATCCATGTCGAGTGGACTATTATCCCTTCTTTTTATTATTACAATACATGTACATTATTTTACAACACTTTCCCAGATGACATTAAACGATTAAATTCGATAGAAAAGTTTAAATCCAAAGTGAAATCGTTTCTGCTGCATAACTGTTTCTATACAATTAGAGACTATACTAAGCATCACAAGAAAAGTTACATTAATTTTAACAATGATATATAATGCATTATTTACTATTTGAACTGTATAAATGTGTATAAACAACCTGTAACAAGTATTGTATTGCAGGCTCCGGGTCAATGACACCCATCTCGATCAGCTTTTTCGTCCAGGTTCCCTGATTTATTGAGCAAATGCTGAGATGGCCTCTTGTTTTGCTTCTGAACATAAATGTAACTACATTTTCTGTGCACGTCTTCTAGAATTCAGTGGGAAATACAATTATTCAAATTATCGTTTCCATGTTGTCGCGGCAGGAAATATTATTCCGAAGGACAACATGGATAAGAGCCAAAATGTATTGCCTTTTTATCCTTGGAAATAGATTTTATTGCACGGGAGCTCTTCTTTTTTTTCAAAATTTAAGTAGTATAAGACTTAGTGTAGGGATCACAGAATTTTGAAAATGTGCACCCAATTCACTTTTCCCCATGGCACGTCATACACAGCTTTTAACTGTTTTTTGACGTAAAATAAAAAATAAAAATTAAAATTAAATGGATGTTTATAAATATCGATGGCCTCACGGTGAAGACGGGCATGATAGCGTTCGATACAGGATAAAACATCAACATCTTGAAATTTTATGTCGTGCTCAGACGAAAGGTGTTGGCTACTGCAGACTTTTCAGTTTGGCTAAAACGACAGTTTCTTTTATGTTCGGAGAGACAGGTGTTTATGCTCCGTTGAGTGGTCCCAATGAATACCGACCCGCAAGAACAGGGAATTCTATAGACCCCTGCAGATGACAGAGGGTTTCTTGCAGCGTTAGCCGATCTAAATAAGTTGCGTAGCTTGGTTGAAAGCTTGAAAATGTTGTCGATATGTGTTTTTTTTTAATTTTCTCTATGCAGTTTGTACTTCCATTTAAGTGCGGTAGAATGATTTTCTGATTTTGAGTATTTTTTATGGTAGGAGGTGCGCTTTTTTTATTAGGGTGAGAACTCTCTTGACTTCACTAGAACAGTATTCATTATTTTGTAGGGCTTTGTCAAGGTGAATGAGTCCCTCATTTATGTTATCTGCTTCATATAACCGGTTTGCGCGATCAACAAGGACTTTAATCATGGCTCTCTTCTGGAATGGGTGGTGGTTTGACATTTTGTTCAAGTACCTGCCTGTATGTGTTGGTTTTCAGTACACCGTGTGTCCCAGAGAACCGTCCGCCTTTTTACTGACTAACGCTTCCAAAAATGCCAGTTCTTTCTTCATAGTGGATGAATACTATTTACGTGTATCAAGACGTCGTTGAGATTATCCGTGACTACATATCACGGAGGTGTCGTCAATATAATGAAATCCAGTACATGGACTTGTGTGGCAAGGTGTTCAGAGCTTCAGCTTCAATGTTCTCCAAGTTGGAGACTACTGCACTAAGGGGGTTGCCCATGGCGACACCATCCTTTTGTTCATAAAATTCATCAAACTGATTTTGTTTCCGCTTGAAATATGTTCAAATAAGAACATGCAAGAGCAACTGCTTCAAAAGTGTCTGTAAAGTCTCTTGTCACAGCTTGTTCGCGCAAGTGCATGATCACGCTGCTTTTTTATTCGACTTCCTATAAGTTTTAACAATTGATTTTTTCTTCCTTTTGACACAGGATTCCAAGAATAAAATTCATCGACTTCTTTTTTATGCTTTTAACATATGCATATAAACTTCTAAGTACTTGGAATGTTTGGCTGTGCGGATATCACTGTAGTATAGTAATAGGAGAGGAAGTGAAGGATGGTCATACTTTGAGTTCTTTGGCATTTATCGGAGCATTTCCAAAGCTCGAGTTATATTTACCAAAAATATTTGATGAGTTAAATTTCGTAAATGGAGAAGGAGGAGGGGAAAAGAATTAAGGATAAGATGGAGAAGACTGAGAGAGAGAAAGGAAGAAAGAAAGAAAGAAAAAGGAAAGAAAGGAAAGAAAAAAAGAAAAAGGAAAGAAAGAAGGAAAGAAAAAGGAAAGAAAAAGGAAAGAAGAAGGAAAGAAGGAAAGAAGAAAGAAGGAAAGAAAGAGAAAGAGAAGGAAGAAGTAGAAGGAAAGAAGGAAAGAAGGAAAGAAGGAAACAAACAAATTATAACTTGTAGGTTAATTAAAAACTGAAAATTTTCCAAGGATAATGTCGTTCATAAAATCGGAATTCTTACGAGCTAATGGTTGAAAGTCCACGAGTGTAAAAGTGAATAAAATCAATGTCATATAAGTAAACGTAATTTTTGTGTTACAATGTTTTCTTTTAATTATTTTTATCAAGGAAGCTAAATACTTTGTTATCAAGGAAGCCAGTGTGTGTAATTTGCAATGCATTTCCTGCCGGTGAGGCGGCTGCGGCGCCTGCTACCGTTTTTCCGCAGCGCGTGCGCCGCATGTCATTGGGGAAGGCGATCAGCTGGGCGAGCGGAAGCGCGCAGGCCGCGCCGGAGCCGGCCGCCAGTCCGCCTGCGCGCGCCGGGCCACGCGGATGGAGCCGGGAGCAGCGGAGGGCATGGCGGGGCTGCGGCCGTCGCTGCGCCTGTGCGAGGTGGTGCGTCCGCCCAAGGGCTCGTGCGGGCCCCCCGGGGGGGGGGGGGCCGGAAGGGGAGGCGTGCTGGGCGAGCGCATCGGCGCCGTGGCCGCACGGCCCCCCGCGTCTCGCTGCCGCGTGGAACGCCGGATCGGACCCGCACGTCGCCAACTCGGTGAGTGCACTCGCGACCTTCGCTGGCCGCCGGCGAGAACCATGGCTTGCGGAAATGATCACCATTCTAGCGTGTTTGTGAGAGGGGAGGAAATAATGACTCTATTTGTGGGTTTGCAAGTGGATGTTGTATTCGTTCGTATTTCTGCCCTCTGGAGCAAAGTGAATTGTTGCATATGTAAAGTCATCAAAATGTGTGACTGAAGGAGGGGGGAGGATTGTGTGTGTGACGGGGGTATAGGATTGGTCATGCATCTCTCCCATTGTTGAGCGAAGTGCTCTCTCCGATATCTGGTCATCACGATCATATTTCATATCGCATTACTTCTGAGACTTTTGGGTGTAAGTGTTGAATTCAACTTGCGGTTTGCCATTACTATTAGGTGAAGTGTACATTTTTTGGTAAAATATATTTTATGCAGTTTTGACGTTTTAATTATAATCTCTGTTCGGGAGATTTGCGTAACGCAGCTAATGTCAAAGGGAATATCGGTCGACAAGGAAATTTCACATATTCATACTTATACTTCAGCTCGCAAAAGCTATAGAATCTTGCCTTCATACTTGTTAACATCCAAGTTCCCAATGGAAATGTAGATCGGGACTTACACACTTGCAAGTATATTAGCGGTCTGGAGCTCAAACAGTCATCAAATTGTACATAGTGGTAGGTTACTTGCAATTGAATGGGTAATTGAATAAAAACTTGGTGATTTATTCAATTACCTGGAGAATCCTCGGCGAATGTAGGATGAAAATCTGTGATTTATACTTCCAGCCGCGAGTCCTTGTTGTCGTCTTTAACTTACACGTGTGATACATAATAATTCCAGAGATATTATTTATCAAACATTAACTGCGTATTATCAGTTTTTATTAACATTCTAATTAATTCAGTTTCTAATATGAGAAATGTGACTGTAAAATGATTCTGTATATTTTTCCCTTTTTAAAATTAAACCCTTGGTTTCCTTCTTTTGATTCTCCATACATTATGCAATCAAGTCGTTAGCTGTTTTCTGGAGCAGAACCTCTCATCCCATTGATGGCAGATAGAACTCGTCCGTTCCTAACTCCCGACGTGCAAACCGCTGTACATCTCAGATGCCAAACGGGATTCAAGGTTATCGGACCTAGTCGCTCCAAAAGTAACGATTTGAATGAACGGGTCTGTTCTTACGATAATGTAAAGGAAAAATAAGTAGCGGAACCTCAAAGCCTCGTTGGACTGTTTCGTAACGGGTATTCTTTTATTGGTTACATTTTCGACGAAGCACCATGCCGCATTAGATACAAAGGAGAGGAGTGTTATTTTGGACAGTAGCGCCTCGCACTAGTCTCAGAATGATAACGAAAAGTGATCACGCTGTGCTGTTGCTGTTGTTGAAAAAGTGATCTTTCAAAAAATAGGTTTCAAAATAAATATTGTTCAAGTTGGAAATAACTGGCATGAAATTTGTTGTCAGTAGTTTTGTACTACATTTGGTATCTGGTTCGACACTTCTACAGCAAGTTGTTTTAGTTGTTATGAGATTTTAATAAATTAAAACAAACTATTGCAGCTTACGTAAACCAGTCGTTATATTGTTCGTTTTGAGTTTTAATTAAAATTGCCGAAACTTGTGTACTATACATGTAATTAATAACATTGAAAGAAATTTAACTATCTTTCCTTTTCAATTTTTCTACTACCCTATGTGTGAACGGCGTACATATAAATTTGAGATTTTGCTATTTCCCGTAAAGATTATTTGTAATTTTTCCTTACTGTTTACCTTAAAAACCGCAAATGTTTGGATTTAGTGCTATATACAAGAATGTCTGCACTTTTGCGCCAAGGAAAATAATCGCCGGAGGGATTTGAGGAAATATTTAAGAACAACAGACGAGGCGCGAGTTACCTTTTGTGGCGTCAGACAAGTGACTGGCGTGTGCGGGGAGTTCGTGAAGGACACTCGTCACACCAACCCAGCGGAGACATTCGGCGCATAGTCTTGCCAACACTTTTCGCTGCTGTCGTTTTGGACAGGGATTCAGAAAGTATTTGAGGGTCTCTTTCAGGTAAGTTCACTTAAAAAAATGTGAACTGAAGATTTTTGGCTAGATTATCACCATGGTTATTACGTCCTTGATCTAAGTTCTTCGTAGTTTAAATTAAAAATCATAAACGCATAATTTGAAAGAAGTTATTTGGATTGTTACGCAGGTAGCTCATATTTATGAAGTTGTTCCAGCAGTTTTGATGGTTTGGAGTTTATAAAGCAACATTTTCACGTAGGAAAACTTATTTGCAAATTGATCTTCCAAATAAATGATGTAGATTTGTTTCCTTGTATTTCTGGACTTGGTTTTCGCATTAATTTATGACCACACAAGAGTAGAAACTAACACATTTTTCTAAGTGAAAAAATAATGAATTAACTTTTCCGCATCATTTTTACCGAAATAGGAACTGCCACAAGTGAAGTATCGATCGATGCAATGACGTCATAGCTGTAAGAATACGTCAATTGTGATGATAATGAAGTTGATAAAACTAAGGAAATTCCGTGTGTGGTGGCTTTATTGAGAGAGAATTTTCATAATTCCTTCTTGCTTTGGACTGTTTGAGGAAAGTATCACAGGGTGATTTGACTACACAAACGACGCATTCTGAGTTGGATTAACCATTAAGCAGACGAAGCGGGAGTTTAAGGTATATGCTGAAAGGGTTTCATATTATTTTTAAAGATTGTTTATATTACTTCAGATATCTGTAAAATTGTCTTCTCAGTGTTGGAGTTCATTTGAAATCTTCAGGTCTGACCGAAAAGGTAAAATTTTAACAATTTTGAAAGCAGTAGAGAAAATATAGTCGTAATGTGAGCTTTTCCTTCGAGACAATTCCAATGAAAAGGAAGCAGGTCATTTTATGCTTCTGCGGAATTTTTGTCTTGCGATTGTAAATCATATTTCTGATATCTATATTCGTTGGGCGTCCCTACTTTGATTTGACATTTCACGCACTAACGGATCCAGCCAATCATTTGGGGGCGGGAAAAAACATAGATTTGTGTTAAATAATAATCATATTTATCATATTGTGTGCTTTTGTAGTTTATATATGATACTATACAATATTATTTTTCAAATATTACATAATTCTAACATAAATATATATTTAAATATATTTTGGCGAATTAAAGAAGTAAAAAACGTTTTTCTCTAGGTCTTTTGAGGGGGTCTGGCCCCCCTGGAATCGCCAATGGTTCTGTAGTGGATAAATATGTAGGTAAAAGAGTAAAAAAATCACAGTAAGCAGTGAAAAAATATTTTATAACAAAAATATTGTTTATTAATTGTATGTATCCAAGAATATACACAATTAATCAAAAGAATATTTTCGGTGTAATTATTTACATTTGTCAGTACAAAGTGCTTCAACATATGACATCGGAACATTTTTTCTTCCTCTATGCAGTGACAAAAATATAGTGAAGTACAAGAATCCGATGTACTTTGGACGCTTTAATAGGATTGTCATAACAGAGGCAATTCGGTTCTTCCCAGCCAGTCTTGGTGTAGAGGAGCGTGTCTGCGGTCGTGTGCGAGGCGCGGGGGCGGAGCGCTGGTTGACGCTACCGGAAGGAGGAGTTTGATAAGTGAGCGTCGCTGGAAAGCGGCCGTCGCACCGCCTGTGTCTTTCCGGTTCCGCTTCGCAGCCTCGCCGCCACAGCCGCAGCCGCAGACACAGACACGACCACAGCAACAGATGCAGCCGCGTGGAAGCGCCGAGGCGCTTTTTGGCCCCCCCCCTCCACCTTTAGCCGCCCCCGCGCCCCGCTCCCCTCACTCCTCCGCCACCGACGCTCCCCACTTCAAACAGAGCAGGGCTTTTCAACTCAAGCTGAACAGTAGTACAGCACACGTGCTTTAATCCTTTAACATAGCTTTCCACGAAATAAAGAAATCTTGCTTTTACATAGCAATGTTACCAGTTTATTCTCTGGCTATACTGTATTAAATAATAATTTTAAAAAATGCGATAAACAGGAAGAATTAATTTTGTTCCACTGGGTAAAACTTGAATTATGTAAGTTTCGTGAAATGAAAGCGGCATCATTTTAGTAGCGCTCAGCTAAAACCTACTAGAGCAGTCACAACTCTTTTTGCATTATGATATTCTATGTTAATTTGTACCCACCGTCACGTAAAAATTGTCTAAGTTCATTTTTTACTCAAAACATGTGACCTTTTCACCTTTGGATAAAAGGTCTTGCTCCGTCCCGAGTGGTCGCGTTAGCTGGGAATGGGTTGCAGAGTTTGGCGCCTGCTGAAGGGCGAGAGCGTGGTATATCGTGAAGGATGTGTGTGCGTGTACCGGTGCTGGGGGCGGGGGCTGGCGTGAGCGTGAGTCACCGTAGGGCGCCTTGCCCTGCCCTGCCCTGCATCGATCGCCCTTGGAGTCCTTTCGCAGCGGCGTCACCCCGCCCGTCCTTTCCTCATCGCCAACAGCTGTGCTCAGCCGCGCAGGACAGATAGCGTACATCTCTTTATGTCTCTTCGCGGAAACACTGGAGGAAGACTCGGCGCTCTATTTGCGGAGTTGCTGACAGCTTAACATGGACGTACTTCGCCGGCCACTCGCGAAGGAAGCAACGATTTTCCCTGACACTAAAATTCCTAAACCGTTTACAATAATGATGAAATAACAAACAATATTGATGATCTAATATTTAGGCTTAAATCTCCACACGAGCGCTTTTTCAGTATGACGACAAAATCAAAAATGTTTTTTACGGAATTTAAAGACAAACTTATCTTTTACGTGTACCATTACCGAGTACCACACAAGCTTACCATTTACCGTAGCTAAATACAAATGCAATATACAGATAATTGTTCGCGAATTATAGACGGAAGAGTTCTTCAAATTCTATAAAAATGCGGCGTCTTCCGTGTGTTCGTGTACAGAGGATGTGGTTTAAGCTTGCGGTTGTGACCCTGCTTGTGGAACTTATTACTTTCCTTTAGAGGCAGAGAATTCGAACTTTTGTCTTAGACACGAAGTGCTTTCATTCATGGAAGAAAAAATATAGTTTTGGCTGAATGAAAAAAAAAATCGTTTATTTTCTACAGTCGTACACTATGGGGGAGTAAATATATTCATTGTCAAACTCAACATTTTATGCGACAATATTTTTTGTCAATCACCAAATTGGTGTGGACAAAATAAGCGTATATTATTTATATTATTTATTATACCACTAAGAACTAATTAAGTTTGATAGCAAATAAAATGTCATAAAGGCAACGAAAATTCCAAAATAAAATAATTATATTTTCATTAAAAAATCCATATGACATCCTTATGTGAGTAGAGTGTGATAATATTTTTTCACACTTGATACACGACAACAAGAAACTGAAAGCTTAGTCGCAAGTGTCTCACGGTAGTGATCGTGTAGCTGATAATCAAAAAAATTAAAAATGATTCACTAAACGACCTGATTACAACTTTGATTGATTGGTGAATCCGGGCACGCGAACGGCTAAGGTCATTAGTTCCGTAAGTGTAATGCATATTTTTTTGTGGGAGATGACGTTGATCTTCCCCCACTGGATGGCAAGATCCTGCGCAGACTTGCTAGTCAGCATGTGGGTTTTTCCTTTTCCAAGTATCTCCCACTAGCGGGACACCGCCCCAGCCAGGACAAACTCTAAGCTCCGGACTGGCCTGCTCGGAATGTGTAAGTGTGTCGTGGGGGTATGAGTAAGTAAGGGATGATCGCGCGCGGTGGGTGGCCCGTTTGTTATGATACTAATACGGCATTCATCTGGTTTTGATCAGAGAAACCACAAAAAGCTACCGTTCAAAGAATTCAGCCGCTAGACTTCTCCTCCAGGCTGTGGCTAAACCCGACCTAGCTAGTATCCTTCGGAACCCGAACCTTAGTACCTTCCTGCCAGAGGCACTGTAGTAGCATCAGTTGATACCCTGTGCCACCTATTGGTTTGGTTTGTTTTTTCGTGTTTTAGGGCGCATCAACTGCTTTGGTCATTAGTCCCGTTAGTGCAGTGCATGTTGTTTTCCCCCGGGAGATGGCGGTGATCTTCCCCCGCTGGCGCCGACCTATCGTCGACTAATGGGGTTTCCCGCTAACCAGGACTCTCCCACCAGCGGGGCACCGCCCCCAGGACAAGCTCTAAGCTCCCGACAGGGGTCCCGGAATATGTGCATGTTAGTGTAAGTGTGTGTGTGTGTGTGTGTGTGTGTGTGAAAGGGAGATGATAGGATAAGGAAGAGGAAGGGCAGATCGCGCGCGGTCCGTGGCCCGTTTGGTAGGGACTGCTCCGGCATTCGCCTGGTGTTGATCGGAGAAACCACGGAAAACTACCGATCAGAGCATCCGGCCGCTAGAATTCTTCTCAAGAAAGCGACTGAATTCTACCTAGCTGAAAAGCTAGTGTCGCAAATCCTGCCGCCGCACAGTGGTGCATTTTGGCGATTTCCTGGCCAAAACCTCTGAGAGCTATAGTATGTTTTCTATGACGACGAAATTTATTTTGGATTATCTTTATAATGTAAGGGAGCTCGTAACATAATGCCAGAATAATGAACTTCTTAAATCTGTGAAATATAAATATATACTTTCTATATAAACTTGGTTAAATTTTATCACTTCACAAAACTGATTTTAGAAAACCGTAGGGATTACTTACATATTAATTGATAACATTTGGCATAAAGAAGTCTGGTATTAATGCCATCTCATGCCCTCTGTCAGAGAAAATTCATATACAGTATCCGAAGAACCGGAAAGGAAGATCACATTTTTCACTAGGGTACATTTCTCCCTACGGTGATATTTGGCTCAGGCAAATGAGACAAAGTATATTTGTTCAAGAATTTTAACTTTCTTTTGGAAACATCCCTCAAGTTGGAAATGAAGGAACAGAAAATCTCAACAGGCGATTAAACATCTCCTGGACTGGGTGCAGTCTTGAACATGTTCGCGGAAATCCTTCTCCATACCGCTTTATATCTTTGTGAATAGATTCTATGTATGCATTACCATGAATATTCGATTATTTCTGAGGAATATTTAGATTTCTTAAAAAAGCGTCATGCTGAATTACTGTCGTTGCTATTACCATAAGCTTGTTGGGAAGCTCTACATTCAGACCATTTTTCTTTGAATTGCATTTGAATAAGTTTCTTGACCATATTCAAACTGTAGTTGCAGTATTATTTCATAAAAAATAATATAATACTAATTTTATAACAATAACAATCTAATATGAATAAATGTTGGTATGTAACTTAGGAGTTAAGTAAACAAATATTACTTAACGATCAATTATATTTTTGATTTATTTTTTAAAGGTGGTATGATGAGTTTCTTTGATATCACGTACGTATTTGACCTTTCATCGAGCGCACACCCTTCCTTAAGACGAGCTTTGATGACACATATTATGTAAATATTAGTTTATGTACAATTGTAATGAAATAAAATGTGCGTAATCCAGTCGAGAAGGTGTAATATGTACATAAATATTAGTTTATGTAATATTAGTGAATAGTCATAATCTGTTACAAAAATTAAAAATATTAATTTTTTTGTTTATAATATTAAATAAATTTGTTATTTCAGTAAAAGGGATCAAAATTTTCCGCTAGAAACAACATTGTAAAAGCAGTTTCCGTTCTCAGGACGAATCTCGACGAGTAATATTCGGCGGTTACGCGTATTTCACGAAAAGTTAATTCTTTATATTTACTAATGGGGCAAGTTGGGGCATGATTTTATAACTGGATTCGAAAGAGGATAGACTCAGCTAGTAAATGAAATTAGAAACATCGCGGAATTCCGCGAAATTGATAACTTTCAGCCTACGTGAACTTATGAGTAATTAAAATTATTGTATTAATTTCATGCATTTTAATAATTCATCCCACGTCGGTATTATGCATTATTGCATTATAAAACAAACATGAAAATACTCTACAAACCTTGAGGAAGAGAATCCATACTGCCAGTTCTCTCTGCACAACTTTGTATGGCCACCACTTACAAATAAAGACGGTCTCTCTATGTTACTCTCGCACTGCAGGTCTACCGAACGCCGCGAAGGGTAAGTTCGGGTGACTACTGGTGCCAGGGGAATTGACCCACAGACACGAAGGGGGCAGAAACAGATGCCCCCAAGTATACAGTGTGTCGTAGTATTTGCAAAAGTTCAGTAAACGCGATTTCATTTTTGAGGTTTTGGCCAGGATTTCGGGAAAATGCACCACCGTGCGCCGTCAGGACTCGAACCTAGGACCTCCCGGTCAGAGGCACTGCAGTGGCATCAGTTGATGCACTGAGCTACCGCTCCCGGTGCCACCTATTGCAACTTTGAGGTTCGCGTAATGCTTTTGTGCGAACGGGGCCGTGCGTGGGTGGTGTTAGGGGGATGAGGTGCTGTGCGAGGAGAGCGAGTGCAGATGATCACGTTCCCAGTGCTCCTCTAACTGTGCTGCGAGTCACGAACCCACGACAGCCGGCGCGCGGAGCGCCCGCGCCCCCACGCCAGAAGAATTTGCAACGGGGCCTCGTCCCTCCCCCTGCCCACCCCCCACCCACGGCTCCTGCGGGAGGAGGGGTTATCGTGCGAGTAATACTCGCGCTTTGGAGTTAGAAATGAATAGAAAATGGCCACATTCAGCATTCTTGCTTGGACATTTTCTGCGTTTCTACAGGGAATCCTGTTTTGTTTTGCCTACGAAAACTGTCCTCAATCCTAAATTTCAACTATTAGTTTAATTTTTCACAGCGAATATGAATTATTGGCGGAAAATCTTTCTTCCGTGGGTAAAAATGCGGTTACGCCCTGATCATATCGACGTTGTACAAAAGAATACTCCGGTTTCCTTTCAAATCTATTTCAGTTCTTACTATCTTGATATAGTCTTCCACGTAATGTGTGGGGTTTGTGTTACCGAATGCTGTTAAGGTTCACTTGGTGATTCCCTACCCTCATGAGTAATGATTAAAAATGGAAGAACACTCTATTTAGTAATCTGAACAGATTGAATAGTAAAGAAGGAACTGCCGAATTTTTGATTGGATTTCACTGTTCTTTAAAATGTGGTTATTATCATTAAAGGTCAAAAAAGTCAAGCAACATTATAATTTAGCGTGATATTTAATCTAGAGAATGGTGGGATGATTTTAATCACTAATTCAATTTTGATTTAGGTATTTTTTTCAAATAATTGATTTACCAATTACACGTTTTCCCTCTTTCGTCGTATTTGTTTAAGATTGTGCCTCTTCTAGTCCCTATATTTTCATTATAAAATGCACGAATTGATTAATTACAAACGTAATAGTAGAATTATAATAACTGAATACCGAAAAAAGAAACGATTTGATTATTAAAACTAATTACTAGAAAAAAACAAGTTATAACCATGAGAAAAGCATTTGGTTAATTTGTTTATTTAAGAGTCTGTGAATTACTTAATATATAAGGAAAACATGTTTATTGTTCTTAAATAATATAAAAATGTAGTTGTTCTCGCAAATTAATATAAAATCACAAAATTAATGTTTACTAAATTTTAACACAATTTTTTTTTTTGGAATTAAAATTACTATAAAATTATTAAATTTAGTAAGAAATATTAAACACGCATGTAATTTGAAAACACCAATAAGTCCACTTTTTTGACAATTTATAATTAAAAAATTAGTTATTTTTAATAGTATTTTCTATAAAATGCCTGATTAATAGTATGATTATTTAATGCATTATTTGTTCAAAAAGTATTTCGTTAATGATTTTATTTTAATAAAAAATAATCAATAAAAAATGGTAAATTAAACTTACTCTTTATTTTTCTTCCCATACAAGATAATAGAAATGTAAAACAGTATAAGACTCGAATAATCTCCTGAGATCCTGGCTGTCAGATATATTTCTGAATTCTTGACAAGCAAAGATACGAACGTTGCTTCCTGATGTAAAGCAAACCAGAGCAAGAGAGGGTCCGTGAGGAGGAGCCTTTGTCTCTTGGGAAGGGGCGCCAGAGCGCGTCTTGCACCTGCTCCCCGCCCCTCCATCCCCCGCCTCGCTCCGCCGGCCGCGCGCCGCCGCGACCCTCTAATTGCTCCCACACAAAGCCACGCGCGGCGCTAGCGGGACGGGGAACCAGGTCGCCAGGGCCTCGCGTCCCCCCCCCCCCCCCCCTCCTCCCTCCCCGCTTCACACCGTTCCCACTCCGTCCCTCGCTGTCCTCGTCCGTCTGGGTGCCTGGTGATGCATAGTTCATTTATCCCCATGTAACGCCATAATCTTCTAAATTGCTAAATAACCGATGCGAACAGAAATTGAAAGAATTCTTTTGGAGTCTCTGGTAGTGTGAGGAGTGTGCCTATTGAATCGTTAAATATCGAGAAACTCAGAGAAATTCAAAAACCAATGTAAGTTTCTTTTTTTTTTTTTAGTAAAAATGCAAATATTCGATTTTGTTATTCTGCCTACTGTCATATTGCGCGTGCCGACTGAATGTCCTCCTTCAGTGCTTACGACACTATCATGTGACAGAACATAGACATCATGTGTGTTCTAAGGAGGAGCTTCATTAAATATTTGAAAACCAGGTGTTGTATTATGTGACAGCAACTCTTTGTATATACCTCGTATGTAAAGAACTGTTGTACTATGCATATATATGTGTGTATGTGTTTGGTATTTTAGGGTTAGATTAATCCGACTCTCGCCAGCTAGCAGTGTTCCCGGGTCTGGGTCCTGTTTTTATTTATTATGCATGCCAGGGGCAATGGATGTATGTGGTGAGCATGACGTATTCCCTTCACCGAATGCAGCAAACTTGACCTGGCTGAGCATTTCTTTCGTAACATAGCTATAGAATCTAGGAAGATTGCAATGGAGAGCTAAGGCTCTATTTTTGCTCCGACGGGGAATCAAATCCGGGATCGCACCTCAGAAAGTTAGCAGGTTGTCCATGACTTTATCCGCATGATAAATATGTGGATATTAGAGATTAGATTAGATGGGGAAAGATGAAATTTTGCAATATTCGTGAAGTCTGTTTTGTAAAATATTTAGTTTGTGTGCTTTAAACGGAAGTATTTTATTTGGTATTTTTTGAACAGTTCTTTTCAGAAAACCATTTTGTGTGGTTTTGTTCAGCATTTTTGTTGCCGACCTCTTAGCATCATTAGGCATTAGTTCATTACGTCGTTAAAAAGCAAACACAAGTGGCTGTAATGTGTGTTATCCGCCATGTAGTAATGTTCGTAATACATTTTACAAGAAAAAATCATATGAACAAAAATATAATTTCAAGAATAAGTTTACTTATACTCTCTCTTGTATTGCAACTCATTTGTTTCGATTTCCTTAACGGAAACTTAGGCTGTTAAATTCTTAACGGACGCCGGCCATTCAAATTGACACTTGTCAGCAAAAGGCACTAAATGTTTTGTTTCTTTGATGGTTGATCATAAATGTGTAAGTAGGAAAGAAAGTATCACGTGTTGTACCTTTTCATAAAGACCAATGTTAGTAGTAGTAGAGCACTGAGAGTATTGTACACCTTGTCTCTTCCATACCAGTTACCATTCAAGTCTGTCACTGCAATCTCCTGCAGTTACTCCTCCTTTAGCCATAGACTTCTCCACTCCTTTCTTCCATGTACTTTTGGGCCTTCCTCGTCTTCTGTGTGACGTCGGCATATAATTCTTTTCTTTATGACGTTGATTTCCAATTCCAGAGCTTTAGAGGCCATCGTCCTTCACCCAATCTGTTTAAGTGGCCATACCATTTGTGCCTTTTAATTTCAATGGTATCTATTATGTGGAAACTCAATTCTGCTTTTCTTCTAATTTCTTCGTTTCTTTCTTTGTTCTACAAAGGAAAATCCACAATTTCTTCACCAATAGTCCCATTTCCTTTGCTGTAAGTTCATTGTCATGTTAGTTGTAGGTCAAATTTACTCATGATCTGTAGAAAATACTGAAGTATTATGAATTTACTAATTGCATGGTGATTTAGGCAATATACTAGACTCTAATTCAGTATTCATATAGAAAGAGACTTCTTGTGAATAGGTGTTCAATACTAGTAGATTTTATATTGTTTTTAGAGCAGAGTAATATTTTTGTTAAATCTTTTCGAAACAATGAATAGGATTATTACATGTCGGGTGAGAGTGAGGTTTATAATTTAATGGAATGAGTACAGTCATTTCTCTCATCTTCAAAAGAGTTCTCTTTTGTATAATACACGTACTAACACTATAAATCTTCCAAGTTAAATAAGGTGTTATTCTATATATACAGCTCGGGAAAGTTTCCTTGTATACGACACTGTAGAATAGTTTTTGACATCATCTATGTCACTCATGCAATCGCATTTTATTAGAATAACTCGCCACAGTTTCCTCATTTGAAGGATATTAGGAACTTGCCACTGCGAATTTCCTTATAAACTATCGCACACGGACAAAATTTGTCAAGTAGGCACATTTAATGTAGTAACTATTATTTATGACCGTACATGTCGTCAATAACATATTAAATGATGTGTTATTTCGGTTATGTTTAATGTCATTTCAATTTTTAATCCCTCTGTACGTATAATGAGGAAGTCTGCGTAGAGTTAATTGTTATTTTTTTCGATTTTCCTTTACGTTCGTCACTTCCATAAAATAAGACGCTTTTCGTGACTATATGTTTTCTTTATAATCGTATTTTGAACGCTTTTATTAAAAGTGCTTTATTCTAAAAGAATAACTGACAAGATGGAATAATCCGACCAGTTTCTCTGAAATACAACGCAGCGAATCGGCAATGAGCATTTATTTTAAAATTTTCCATTCTGATAGACGCCCATTGGAAAACGCCGAGGTCGTTAGGTATTTTCAAGAGAAACCGACTGGGGCCGTTCATCACATCGTTAGCCATATCGATACGTCTCCCACTAGGCTGGAATGCCCCCATCACCTGCTGGGGCTCTCGTCTAGTTTGTGCCTGCGACTGAGTGCGTGGAATTGTGCTGCACGAAGAGAGCGAGCGTCCTGCTCCAGAGCTGTTTGCTGCTCCAGAGCTGCTTTTTTTTAATTGCTGTTAAATGTGCTGTTTAATTTTTAGTATTAGGCAATAGTACTGTGTCCCTCCGAAAAAGATGAATCCGCCACCGACGTACTCTGAATGGCGTAGAAAATTGCAATGTAAGAGTACAAAGTACGGTCAATAACTCACACAACCAACTCCACTTGTGTGTTCCATCACTAAAATACCATTTTCTTAGATTGATGGATGTTTTAGGACGTGTCAATTTCTCAGGTAATTTCTCGGGTAAGTGTAGTGCATTTGTTTATCCCGGGAAATGACTGTGATCTTTCCCCGCTGGATGGTGAGTTTGGCGCCGACCAACATGTTGGCTAGCGGGGTTTTCCTCGGATAGGTGTTTCCTACCAATGGTACACCGCTGTCACCGGGACAAACTCTAAGCCCCCTACTGGTCTCCCGATATGTGTGGTAATGTAGTACATGCAAGTGTGTGTAAGCAAGAAGTGACGATTGGACATGGACGAGGAAGGAAAGAATGGGGCGTGACATGTTGATAGGCGAAACCACAGAAAACGTCCGTTCAGAGCAGCCAGTCGCTAGAATTTCTCTTCCAGCCTACGGCTGAATTGATCTACTAGGGTCAAAAGTCCTCCCTCCGTCACAACTCAAACCTGGGTCCTCCCGGCCAGAAAAGCTACAGTGATATTGATGCCTTGAGCCACCTGAGCCAAACATTTCCTTCATTACTTCGTGCTCTTAAATGCTAGAGTCTACACGTTTGTGCTAGCAAGTACATTCGTAAATCTCTCACTGTATTTTGTTTCATCAGCTTGTTTCCTTTTTTTTACTGTCTAAACTATTATCGATTACGTTACTTTTTTTATTTGTGGAGTTGTTAACTGTAATTTCACAAGACATACTGCGTAGGAAGTACAGTATTCCCTTATTGCTGGCTTGGCTTCCTCGGAGCCAGGACTTTCCTCACGTGGGTTGCACGACTTCCGGTCGTGTTGCCTGTGCCGGGACGCCCTTGCGCTGCGTCAGCGCAGCACCCGGAGGCTCCGTCCCTGCTCCCCTCCTCTCCCCTCCTCTCCCTTCCTCTTCCCTCCTCTCCCCTCCTCCCTCTCCTCTCCCCGCGCTTCCCCCTCGGTTTCGAGATGACCGTCTTAAACGCCTTGGAATAGCCCTTCGCTTAACAATGAGTCGATCTGAACGATCGTGGTCGTCATCGTCAGTGCTTTAGCGAGCGCTGTACTTGGGTTCACGGGTTCGAGTTCCACTAAGTGTTTTTAGTTGTGTTCTTTAGCTTAACTGGCTTGTCCACCTGGCACGTATCACCTTTCAAAGAATATTATGTTATTCCTGGATGGCACAGGTGTGTGTGTGTGTATGTGTATGTGTGTGTGTGTGTGTGTGTGTGTTACGAAGGTAATCCCAAAAGTAAGGTCTCTTATTTTTTTATAAGTACGTAGACCTGTTTATTTCTACAATGGTTTACATCAGTTTACAGCTTGAACATTTAGCTATTTTTCGACATAATCACCGTTTCTGTCGATGCATTTTTGTAGACGCTGTGACAGTTTTTGTATACCCATGTCATACCAGCTCGCCACCATGCTGTTCAGAAAGTGATGAACCTCTTCTTTCACGTCGTCGTCGGAGCTGAATCGCTTTCCGACCAAATGTTCTTCTAACTTGTGGGACAGGTGATAGCCACTGGGCGCCAAGTCGGGAGTATAGGGTGGGTGGGAGAGGATGCGTGGGTGGGTGGGAGGGAGAGGATGCGTGGGTGGGTGGGAGGGAGAGGATGCGCAAGTGGGTGGGGGACTGAGCGCCTCAGCGCGGTGTGCGCATGTTTACACATAGCACGGGAAGCACTTCATAACAGTGTGACCAACTGCCATACAAACAGAGTTCTGTACTTATAAAAAAACTAGGAGACCTGACTTTTGGGATTGTCCTCGTATAAACGCGTTCCACTCGGGCGGTACAGTTCCAGTTTCCCCTTGAACTGGCATGGTAGGACAGCCTCAACTACAATGTATCGCCCTATAAGCCTGCATCTGTTCCATCCTGAGAAATATCTGCAAACCGCAACAGAAATTTAGCAAGCTTAGCTGAGATGGCGTTAAAGGGTTCCTCGGTAACTGCCCTCAATCATCGCAAGAAAATACTCCACTACTGCAGGGTGTCAGCTACTGGATGACCCTGAACACTTGGCAACACGCTTCATATTATGATACGTCAGGGCTGTTGTAATAAACTGTTTACTACCGAAACAGAATTTTTACGAGGCCATGTTTGGAGTGGTTGCTGTATGGACCCCAAATTTCCGCTTCCACTTTGTGTCACGTGTTAATAAGATCAGTCTGTCGATGTGCCCGGAAGAAGGCAATGGCCAGATACTTTTGTGTGAGTTAATAGCGTTGATCATGCGATTGATCATCTCTGGTAGGAGGTTGTGAACCACAGATTTAGGAAATCGGTACACGCTATTGAGCATCGAAGCATAAGGCATGGCAATCTAAAATAATAGCACATCACGATATAACAAAATATGTTGGGAGTAATTACATTGAAATAACTACAAATAAAGTACAGAGTTTTGGATAAACTCATACTCATTACCAAAGTTCGGTAAAGTCAGAAGAGTCGTTTTCAAATCGCAGGAAGAATGCATGACTGAGATCTTATGTCTTATGAGTAAGGTCCATGTGATATTAGCTCCTCTATTAGGGTGAATTCAATATTTAGTATACAATACTCATTACATATTTTTGACATCAAATCTTTTTAAAGTATTGGTTTGGTGCAGTTGTTTCCTCATTCTCTTTAATACTAATAACTGTATTTACAAAATCGCGTAGACTTGTTCCAATAAATCAAGTAAGAAAGATCTTTTGTTTATCAGACACGAACGCACACACCAGATTATTTATTATTCAAAGAAACAGTTCTTATGTACAACAGAAGTTTCTGTAAGCAAGCCTTCGAAACCCGAGAAATACTGTTTCTTTGGCCTTCCCGGTTGAAGTATTTCTTCATTGTGGCTGGACGAAAACGTACGCGTGTTATCGGCGTTCAGAGAATGCACAGAATTTACAGTGCAAGGGCAAAGAACAGTTGTAAGTTTCAGATAATCAGAATAATAATTATCGAAGTAATTTCGTATTATCTAATTATCGTATTATTGTTGTAATATCGAATCATTTTCCTATCGTTGTACAACCACATTTTCTACCTTTGGACAACAGACTTTGTATTTTCTGCAGCATGGATTTCATGTGCAAAGAAATTTTTATCTGACAAGTCCTTCGGTTTAGAACTTCGATTAGTTTTTGCGAAAATCTGGGTATGTTAAAGACCTTTACTGTCTGCACAGTAGAATCGCTGTTGAGTTCCAGTCGAAGGGCATCGTGTTTGCAATGCCCAGTGCCAGGTTTCGGAGGAATTTTCTGGGCAGAATGCCGATTGCCGTGAACCCATCGGATTCCCAAGTCGTTTTGCTGGCGGCGGCGGCGGCGGCGGCAGCAGCGCGCGGTTGGCGAGTGACGTCACCGACGCAGGGATCCCAGCCATCTCGTCCCCCGCCCCCACCCCCGCCTCGGCCCCCACCTCCGCCTGCCATCCGTCTGGGAAAGCGCCGGCTGGGCCGGGCCAGGCTGCAACGCGACGCGCCGATGCGAACCGGAGAAAGTATTGGGTTCGCGAGGAAAATCGGAGTCTTGAGCCATGAGCGTGGACGCCCAGCGCGGGTTTTGCTCATTGGCGCCAAATTTCATAGTTACCGCCCCGCGAACGGCTTTCCGAAGCAAAGAAGTGTTAAATTGTTTGTCGGCCATTTCCGTACAAGTAAGTCGCACCTAATCCATCCGTTCTGCCAGCCGAAAATATTGCGGAATACAATTGGAGTAGTCGTGCATTACATGGAACCATTTACTTCAATCGGTCTTCTCGAAATTGAACTGCTAACTAAATCGGTGAAATACGCCCTTGATGTTGGTTTTCAAAAATTATTTAGCGTAATTCTAGAATAGAACTGATTGAAACAATTAAAAAGAATTAGAATGCATGGCCCTGTGTCATTTTAGTGTTTCCATTGCCACCCAAAACGGAGAACAAGGATGCCTGATTACCTGGAGATGCCACCATGCCGCCCGCTGTTTCCCTTTTTGAGGAAGAGAAGTACCTTCAAAATGGTGATTCACTGTCAAACTGCTCCGTCACACGAGATAATTGAGCTGACATGAGTGGGCAACACAGCACGGCATTTAACATCCCAGTATGAATGCAGTGTGTGTCACATATGCAGAAGTCTGTAAATAGAAATTATGCAGTTATTACCGTTGTTCTTAAGTTTCGTTTCTTGTATTTATTACAATTAGATAAATTGATCATTGCTTAGCTACACTTCTACCAAATGGCATTAAAAAATTATACGTTTCTTAGGCGTTTTACAAAATATCGCTAAATATAAAACAGATTTCTTTTGAGAATTTTAATTTTCCTTCATATCATTACCTCTCATTGTAGAATCTCTTTGTTCTTTCAAGTTTTTCAGCACTATTCGTTTCACTTTTATTCTTTCTTCATTTCTATTTGGTTAATTTAATCTGCTCATACTACAAAACAGATATGGTCATCCCTAAATAATATGAACTATTTAATAATTATAAGAAAAGAAATTGTTTTTCTGTTTTGAAGTTCCATTAAGTCAAAGATTCTCATTAATAATAATTTTCCGATGTCACAGTCTATTTCAGCTTTCCTTTTTAACATTTCTTTCGTTCGATTTTGTTAGTTTCAACTTTTCCATGGCACTGCCCTCTTTGTATTCACAATTTTCTGCGCTTATGTTTATCGCGTGCAAATGTAATGTTGAGCGAGGCTGGCCGCGTGTGCGCGAGCGCGTTCCGGCGTGGCGCGTGGGAAGTGGGCGCGGGACGGTGCGGGGCAGCAAACGGAGCTCACGGCGCGGCGGGCGGCGCGCAAGAAACCGCGACAAATCGGGTTACGTCCCCCGCCGCGCTTGCGTCACTGCGCCGCCTTCGCCCTCGCCCTCGCTCCCGCCACCGCGCCGTTCCGCTGACCGCCCTCGCGCCGCGCCTCGGACATCGGATGAACGCTCGCTCGGAGCGAATGCGCCCCGCAACGCTCGCCTGCGCTCCCACGCCCCTATTTCGTCCCTATTTCGTCCCTATTTCGTCCTTGTGCCCGCTCACACCCAATTTACGCCCACGTCCACGCTCTTGCCCTTGCCCTTCGATGATTTTCCGAGTTTCTCCGATCAATACCAAATGAATACCATAGAAGTACTTTTTAGAAATGATCATGAACCGCTCGCGTTTTTTTATTCCTTTTCTTTGCCACTTTTCCTTTCCTCTTCTTCTTCTTCTTCTTCTTCTTCACAGACACGCACACACACATATTACATTAGTACCAATCGACCAGTCGGTAATTTGTAGTTGGGCCCAGCTGGGGCGGTGCCCCACTGGCTGGGAAACCTTGTTAGCCAACGTGTAGGTCGACGCCGGGTCCCATTTTGCTGTGGAAGGATGAAACACCGTCAGCTCCTTGGTTATACCATGCTGTAAGAAACTCATGACTAGGCTGCGGATTTTGCACATTTAAAAGTTTTTTTTCCTTAAATGTAATGATATGCATAAAGCACACACAAATTCATTTCTTATTGTTTGGGGTCGATATACAAGTTCTTAAGTGCATATTTTTACATAATTATGATGATTGAACATATTTGCATTTTAAGAGCATATATTTACATAGTTTACATTTTTTTCTTCCTTCATAAACTTCGGAGGAACGTTGGGATGGTTTTAGAGTTTGCGTATATCTGTGTGACTAGAGCGGTAGTGTTCATCAAGAAGTCGATCTAACTACTTTCTAACTGAACTCTGTAGCAAAGTCATTCAACGATTTGCCAGGACCAATAGAATGAGTCTTAATAGAAAAATGAAGAAAATGCAGGAAAAAATCCTGGTTCAGAGTGAAACGCATGGTGTTGAAAATTACACAACTAAAGAAATTAAAGGTCTTAAGTATTTTCTCCTAAACTCAAGCGAAGTTGAAAGAACTTTGTAAAAGAACTATCTTACGGGTAACAAAAAATGATTCATCTCAAGAAATGTGGGAAAATGTATTATAACCTCTTGCAATAGATATTAAATTCAGTGAGTATCGTTCAACTTTCAAATTGAACTATTTTGTAGAGACTGGAACAGCACTTTTCTCTGTGCGTATTTTTATTTTTAAGTGCATGTTTTCCAATTTTTAAAACATATTTGTATGCATATTTTCAGGATTTTTAGTTCCTATGAATCCGCACCGTATTCATGACCGCAGTAGCTGATGCATTCGGAAACAAAATTATCTATAAATTACCCTCGTTGCTAACCACTCCTTTTCGCGTTGCCGCATGCACAGAATATCCTCGCCCCCGTCCCCACGTCCTCGCCCCACCCCTCGCATTTGTACTCCCGCACTCTCCACCCCCATCCCCGCTTCCATCTCCTAGTTTCCCCTCCTAATACTGCAGTCATGAAATGTATTTTTAACATGTTTGGGTGTGTAACATAGGAGGTGGTACTAGGAATAACAAACGCCTCTGAGTGAGTCACAAGAAGATAGAAGAATCATCGCAGGCTACTTTTCGTTTAGCAAGCAAATTTAATTAGTGCCGAAGCGAGTCATTTTGTAGTTGACGTCTACCTCCAACATTTGTTTTCAAACTATTGATCACCCAAAACGTTCAAATTGACCCCCAGCAGTTATAAAAAATGAAAAACGGGGGAGAATGATCTCTAGAAATAACAGGTGAGAAAGTGTTTCCAAGCTCTGACATGTTGTAAGTACGTTCAACAATACAAGCGTAGTGCCTCTTATTGTTAAACGATAATAAAAATGTTAAAGTAATATTTGCCCGAATGCATAGTATACATCAATGCAGTATTATTTTATATTAAACCCAACTACACGCAGTATATTGCCCTCTACAAACAGGATAAAAATAGGAAGGCTTAGATAAACTGCATCCCGTTTCGTTCATCCGGTGTTTCGGAAGCAGTAAAACTTTTTGCTAAGTTTCTTTTCATAAGTAGCGCAAATAGATGTTCGCTCCCCACCCCAGAGAGAACTTCGAATACAAGGCAGGATCTTTCGGAATTGTTCACGTGAAGTCAACGGGTGAAGAAGATGCTCGTGATAGGTTTAAAGTTTTGTTTCCACAAGTTTTTTTATTGTGATTTCAACGTCGGCAGTGCTACAAAAGGACATACAAATGTTTCTTGAAAACAGAAGTGAATCAATTTTACTCGAACAATATTACAAAGCAGACCAAGTAAAGTAAGGTAAACACAGGAATTAACCAATTCTCATTATGGAGGAAAACGGAATGGAATGAAGTCAGTGTATGTTTTTTTTTTTTTTTTTGAAGAGGTAGGTAAAACACTTAAGATAAGTTGACCATGAGACGCAGCATCTTTTATTGATTTTTTCGTGTTTCCGGGCGCGTAAACTGCTTTGGTCATTGGTCCCGTTAGTGTAGTGCATGTTTTTCCTCGGGAGACGGTGATCTTCCCCCGCTAGATGGCGAGATCCGGCGTCGACCTACCGTCGGCTAGTGGAGTTTTCCCCTAACCAGGACTCTCCCATCAGTGGGGCACCGCCCCAGCCGGGACTAGCTCTAAGCTCCCGACCGGTCGCCCGGAATATGTGGTAGTGTAGTGCATGTTAGTGTGTGTGTGTAAGGGGAGAGGATAGAACAAGGAATAGGAAGGAAAGATCTCGTGCGGTCCGTGGCCCGTTTGGTAGGGTACTGCTCCGGCATTCGCCTGGTGTTGATCGGAGAAACCACGGAAAACTACCGATCAGAGCAGCCGACCTCAAGAATCCTCCCCAGACAGCGCTGAATTCACCAGCTGAAGCTAGGTCGAAAACCTGCCGCCGTAGGACTGAACCTAGAACCTCCCGGTAGAGGCGCTGAGTGACATAGTTGATGCACACACCGCTCCCGGTGGACTGAATTCGACCTAGCTGAGAAGCTAGTCGAAATCCTGCCCTCTTGCCGCTTCGTAATAGTGGAGATCCCTCATCCCTACCATGTTAACGAGGAAATCCGTGCACTTCGATGGTAAGAACAGGTCGTCGATGAAGTCCTTGCCTTGCCGCCTCTTCAGTGTTACTTAATAATGACCAACCCTATTTTTGCAAACGTGACTTCTTACAAGAAAATGGAATTTATAATCTCAACTCAAAGACGAGGATTATTCCTGAAATGGCCCATTATTGACCACTGTTGATCTAGTTTAAGATCATTTGACACAGGGACCAACGAGCTTTGATGTTGAAGCGTCTTTAAACCTTATTTATCATTATTAACAATTATAAAAAGGAAATCTACAAATGGATGACCAGAACGCATTTCAGGGTTAAATGCATTTCGTCCAGAAGAATCAAAATCGAGCAAGAAGTTTCTAATGTGGTTAAATACCCATTAGTTTTCGCTAACTCTAAGTGTGAAGTCTCGAGGTCACCGAGGCCAAAGAAGCTGGGAAGATGACACCAGATATTTCGCCACAGGAAGTGAATGTCAGACTGCGACACACACACACACACACACACACACACACTTTTATATTCAGAAACTCACGCATACGTTTGACCCTTCTGAAAACTAAACGGAAACGGCGAATTTATTTTCTTGTGCCTTGGATCCTGCGTATGGTGAAGGTCCTGGCGCGTTGCGAGAAGGAGAAAACAAAGTTTCTCTTCTTTCACCATTTAATCTCAGACTTACCCAAGAGTCCTTCGCGCCCGAAAGTTTTAAATTTGCATATCAAAGGATCGAATTAAAATGTCAGTCCAAAAATTGAATATTTTATTATTCTGTCCACGAATTCTTCTATTTTGGTACTCACTGGTTGAGAAAAATATACTAGAAACATATATATTCAAAGAAAGCTAACTATTAAATTTGTGTCATTATAGTAATGAGACTTCAGTTGTGATTCGTTAGGACGCAGATCGTTTCTTGTGCTGTTTAAACATGGCACTTACAGGAGCAATATTTGATTGCTGGCAAACTGTTAGGTTGCGTTCATTTCATTTTCTTTTTAATTTTCAGAAGGGCTAAACGCGAGTGTGCGTTTCTGAATATAAGGGTTTATAAATGTGTGTGTGTGTGTGTGTGTGTGTGTGTCTGCGCGCGTGTACGTGCGTGTATATGTGTATGGCGCAGTTTGACGTGCAGTTTCTGAGGCAGAATATCTGGTGCCATATCTGATCATCTCTAGATTCAGTGACATCCGCAGAGTGTGATAGAAGGTAATTCTTGCAGTAGGATTGGGTTCCATAATTTCATCTCGTGACTAATTTTGAAGTATTTTGAGCAAAAATAATGTACAGTCATCACGGGCTACTTCGACCCTTAGGGTACTATTTGGCTCCACGCGAAAAAAAATGTTTTCAGCGGTTGTAGTCGCTTATACGAATTCATTGCATTGTCCAGTTCGTTTACAGTTGCTTCGTACGATGACACCACAGTGCAGCATTAAACGCAATTCGCATAATTCGACGATACACCTGTATAAGGGGACTGGAAAAGAAATTCATTCAGAATCCAGGCCATTAAAAAATGTTTACCGTAAACGAAAAATTAGTCTTGGTAAGGCACCGTGACCAAGTCAGTAATTTTAGATTTCCTGTTGATGGACTCTATTTCCGATTTATTGTGAAGTCTCACTTATCTATGGGGACAGAACTGTTACTGCTTTCGAAGATAATCTCACAGAGCGAGATTGGGTAAATTTATTTTTTAGACATCCACAGTGAACGATAAAAAATGGATAATAAAAATTGTATTTCAGCTATTGAATTATCTTCGTGTTTATAGTATATTAATATTCATGTTGGCACAAGAAAACCTAGCAACAAGTGAACCCTATGAAAATCTGAGGTTTTATGTACGAAAACTTCGCGTGGGTCCAAATAGCCCACATAAAACCTAAACCCTAATTTTAAAAAGAAATTGCGGCTTTTGTTAAATATATCTTATAAACTACTGTTGAGTACATGAAATAAACCTTTAGTTCTATTGAAAAAATTATAAACACTTTTCAGTTTTCCACGGAATAGTAAAGAAAAAAACTACGAAAGTATTGAAAAATTGTCAAAAGAGTCCGTGTTTACGGCACATAATTACTTCTGAAAGGATTGTATATTCAAAGTAGTCACCGGAAGAGGTTTCCAACATATTTGAAAACAAAAAATGCAATCACATTTTTGTGGTTTTGACTATCTTTAAATTATTGGAAACCTCATCCAACTGCTGTAAAATAGCGTTCACTTTTCATACTTTACATTCCCTGATCTAGAATAAGTTCGACAGTTCTAGTCACGGGTATGTCGATCTCCTACAGAAGTTCCAAGTGCTTTCCATCACTCCAGAAGACGCAACACATTTCGTATATGACGTCTGAAAGGTCCTTATCCGTTGTAGAGAGTTGAAGAGGAGTAGACTATCGTGAAAAAGATAGTGGGGAAAGATGCAATGAATGATGGGAGCATCGATGCAACCTGCAGCGAATCCGGTTGTCCTCCAGAATCCCACACGGATCGACAGAGATTCGAACTCAGCCCCCCGAGGTGGAAGGCTAGCGCGGTGGTGCTTGGCGTCGTGTGGCCCCAAGAGGATGGCGACGCGGTCGCGAGGCCTTCGCTGGGAACGCTATGGCTGCACCGAGGCGCGCCCAGGCCGCCGTGAAGCCCCCGCCCCGCCCCAGCCCCCGCCCCGCCACGTCGCAGCGGAGAAAGTCTTCCGCTCCGGTGCGACGGTCGAGCTGTTGCCCTGCCTCCGCCTCCGCCTCCGCGTTGCGCGCCGCAGCCGAGGCGCAGCAAGAGAGCAGCGGTTGGACGCGTTGCGTTGGCGGTGCACATTGTAGCGTCATAGACTTGACTCCCTGCTCCGGAGAGACAAGTTGCAAGGTATGGCGATGAGGGAGCCAAAAGTAGGCTCCCGAACAAAGGCCAACCCTTCAGGGAATGTCCAAAAGGGAAGAGGGCTTGGAGGTGCCGGGTGCAAATTGCAACGGGAAAAGCAGACGCCTCAAGACGAGTGCGTGGGGGAAAGATGACGCAGGAAGTCATGTGACTCGAGCATATATAAGGGCTGTGGCAGAAGCCCTGGGGTGGGTAACGTTTCTGGTTTCCTCGCGGCAAAACACCGCAAAACTTGTCCGGCCAAGTCTGGCGCGGAAGTGCTGTAGGCACGTGTGGGTGTTAGTCTCGAGTACTGTGAAGTATGCTTGATACTTCGGGGCAGATTGTCTGCCGAGGCACACCAGGTGCCATTTGCGATTGCCGAGTTGGCTAAACGCAGGCGCGGCCGCAAGGCGCGTGTTGGGAGAGGGGGGCTGCTACAGGTAGCTCCGACAAACACCTTAGAGTGAGGTCTGTAAATAGTGTACATAATTTATTGTAAATAAATTGTAAATACCTACTCGTGTCGGTTTCTTTGTGGTGTAGATCCCTACTCACGACGTTACAATATCCAGGCAGCGTACGGGCACTTCCCTTCGGGTCAGCAAGGAAGCGAATTTTATATTTGTTAACGTCAAAAGGCCGTTCAACAGCAACTAGCAGACGCGGTTGATGTTTGTAAACTGTAGTGATACGTAGGGGTATTACCAACCAAGTCAGTTATTTGGGTTATCGGCAGTTACCGGCATTCAATACCTTTCGTCATGACATCATCTTATAAGAAACTAGTGGTGTTAAAACAGCACGTACTTTCTCGCCAATATTTTCACGCAAAATTACATGAAAAGTACTCAAATTTTCGAAAAATTGTACATGACCTTATTTCAAAACTTTAAGGAACAAATTTCATTAAGGAAAAATCTCTAGCTTTAATGTTTTATTTTAGGAAAATCCGAAAAAAAATTGAACTTTTGTAATTTTCGAGTATAAGGTTTTTAACGAACATGATACCTACGCAATTCTCTTATACTGCTTTACAATATCTAACAAAAAAACCTAAAATGTAGGATTCATTTTTTTTTAAATTTCCCAGGGGCTTCATGTAAAGTACCCTCCAAAATTAAAATATCGGCTTCAAATTAAAGTGGCTGCGTCGTTAGCCAGATCGATTGGGGAGTATCATTTTCGGAGAAAGTCGCCTGAACGGTTTAGTCGCTAATGTTTATCACGGACGTTTTGCCTTCATTGGACTTTTCGGTATCAAGGATCCGCAGAATATGGATTCTTGCTACACCTCGTGTTAGAGGATATTTTTTAATTTAGCAACTGGATTTATTCATGGTTCTAAATTCAAGTTTTTCTGTCAAAAATTCGCATTGTTTCGCGCAACATTACATAACTTACCCTCTATTCTGGAGCGAGAAAGTAAAAAGCATAAAAGCCAGAAATATCATTACTTAGAAGAAGTGTACAAAGCTCCGACATCTCGTTTATATTTCAATTGTCCTTCACTGACGGTGTACTGTTAAAATCATTAACGGACGCCGACTGTTAAGTGAATTTTCGTCCTTTGGTTGAAAAGTTGATATAGTACAGTATTACGAAAAATACGAGTGTGCTTGGTAAAGAGAACTCTCATGTCTTAATCTAAGCCTTTCGTCTGACAGTCATGTACAGAGAAAAAATCGTTATGGACGGTTCCATATGATTTCATTTCATAGATTTTTTAATCTATGGTAACAGTTTCGGTAACAGTTTTTTAGTTGTGCGCGGTCGATGCATCAGGAAACAACCAGTTCAACGGGCCATGTACTTCGGCTTGCATTTGCCCTGTTTCATTTAGATGCGTCATCTGAACAAATCATTGATATTCAAGTCAACGTACAAATCTTACGCAAAATTATTTCTTTTTACACTTCACTTCTTATGATTGATTGAGAGTAACGTTAAAAAAAAGGTACGTACACTACAGAAAACATATGGTTATATTGCATTGTATTAAAAGTGCTAGATTTGTAGCTCGAATGCCTTAATTTTCAAAACCTTCCTACACGTAAAGTGGAATTCATCTGTTTTTATCTTAAGGCTTCTCTTAAAATATAGTTCAATAACGGTCGTTGGTTAAATTTAAAAATTCTTACCCACAAATGTCTCGAAGAATATTATATAGGGTAAGGATCTCTTTACTGTTGCGACCTGCAAAAACACCGCGTGGTTCGTTCGAAATAAGTTTTTGTCCGTCTCCTCTTGCCACCGCCAGCAACGCGTGATGGTGCTGAATTCAGAAAGCGTCTCCCGGACATTCTACCTTGATGAATGTGCAGCCGCGCACACTCGCTTCCGGTCTACGCGTTCCTCAAGCCACTCGCTGCGAAGCCGCAATCTGTTCTCCGCTTCACTCCGCTGCCCACCCGGCGCCCTGAGCCCCGCCTCGACCCCCGCCCCAAACAGGCCTCGCCTCGCTCCACGTCTCGCCACAACAGGCCTCGCTTCGCACTCGCCAAGCCCCGCCCCGCTTCTGCCCGGCCTCGCCTCGCTCCCGTCTCGCCACAACAGACCTCGCTTCACCCTCATCCCGTCCCGTCCGCCCCGCAGCCCGCCCTGCCCCCGCCTCACCCCGCCTTGCGCCCCATCCCAAACAGGCGTCGCCACGCCCCACTTGTCGCCACAACAGGCCTCCCTTTCCCGCCATCCCACCCACCCGCTCAGACCGTCCCCTGCCCGTCCCGCCTCGTGTCCCGAACTTCCATCACTCATTCTCCGGACTCGCACATCATTTTAACAGCTGAGGTAGCTCTGATACCGCATTGCGACACACTCTGCAGCATCTCTGATCTGAAGATCCTAGGATTAGAGTCCCGTTGTTTTTCCGATCAATACGTGGCAAATTCCTGGGCAGTACTCGGACAGGCGACGTGATCATTCCTTTCTCTTCTTTGTCCTATCCTCACCCTTTACACACACGTCCTTTCAGGCACTGCATTACCACTCATGTCGGGGGACCTGTCGGAAACTTAATTTGTCCCGACTGTGACAGTGCCATGCTAAGGGCTGTGCCTGTAACCTTTCGCAACGAAACGTTCACTAGAATAATGAAAGTAATGAACAGAACAGTTGACGTCCTAGGATACTACAAGTACATCAATCTCACAGCCTAATATCCACGTCATACATTAATACTTTAGAAAATGAAATAGAATATGAATACTTTAGTATGCGTTATGCGAATGATAAGACTCAAAAGAAACGGTTTCTGTGTTTTGGTTGAAAAACTTCGTAAATTCTTCGTTGGTTGGACTGTATGATGTTTCATGTCAATCCCGGTGACTAGTCTCTCCACCAAAATGGTCAAGCGGGAGGAAATATGTCGAATTCGCCACATGATATTGGCAGTATTATGTTCGGCTAACGTAACTTAATCCTAGCACTTTATCCTGTAAAATACATTCAAATTATACAGCGCATTTCATGCGTGTTTATTTGTCCTTTTGCCTTCGCTGCTTGCCAATCCATTGTGCAATGTCCATTTGTGCATTCGCGGGGCGTTTCGGCGGCGACTGGGGCGCCCTCTCCACTGCAATCCGCTCCATAAATCGCTATGCCACTTCTGCCTGACGCCGATGCAGTTCCCCCCACCTCCACTTTCATCTCCACACGATTCTGTCCTCCCTCCTTCCCCTCAAAACAACTTTTTTTCGTGTGATTTTGCTCAATTTAATCAAATTGATCGAGCACATTGATAGCTCAATATTGTATTCTTGCAATGAATATACATTTTTATGTCAAGGAAATAATTTTTGTTATAAAAATTGCTTCAAAAATATTTGTGCGGGTCCGAACAGAAATGTTTTTCTCCCTCCTCCGAAACTTTTAGTCCGCCCTTATTACCATCACCATTATGGTCTTTCCCCCGTGCTGTATGGAAAATTGAAATGCCTTCAAAAGTCTTACTAGCTTGTTATCAGTGATGTAGTCTGATTTCAATAAAAGATATTTGCAATATCTAGGGATTGTTTGATATTTGGTTCAATAAGATAATTGAAATCGATAGAAAATCAAAGTGTAATAAAAATCATTATTTGGCTTCAATTGTCTAATTGACACAGGTCTTATAATAAAAAAAGGGAATGGAATCTAGAAAAAATGTGAATTTGTGTAGCAGAGTTAAATAACGTTCCTTAAAAATCCGAATTTTCAATGTTGTTCCTTTATTTTGTGACCCAACGGCCAAAATATTGCACGTAATTATTGAAAGGACATTAATGATTATTTTTTCGCTGGGGCCATTTGACTCGCCGCGTCCATGCGACGGCTGACAGCTGACGGCTGGTGGTTGAAGGCAATTGTCTCGTCGCAGACAACCTCGCGACCCGCTCCGCATTTTACGGTGGCTCCGACACAAAGAAATCAGCGACGTTTGTTTTCTGAGTGAAGCGTTCTGCTGACACGGCTGGCTCGCGCAGCGTTCCGGAAGCCTTGGAGGTTCGCTGAGGTTTGGCACGATTCGCACACGACAGAACAATAGTTTGCAAGTTGTTCTTTTCCTGGTCTAGTTTTCACTAATAAGTCATACCGTTATAGTAGTTTTTGTTCGTAATTAAAAGTACGACTGAACGAACAAATGTATCCCAGTTACTAAAAGCGTATTTCATGCCTCGCTTTTTGTGTGTTTAAGCTGCATTCGATTGTAAATCGGAAACTAGTTATAAATCACTGCATTGATTATGTTCCCTTCAGAGTGGCTGTTTGATTTGTTTCCGTGCGCGCCAACTGGTAAGGTCAGTATTCCCGTGCGTGTAGTGCATCTTATATAGTAGACGGTGACCTTAAGTCCTCTCCTGTTGAAACATTAGCCGCCGACCTACACATCGGTTAGTGGGTTTTTCCCTACCGTATATCCTCGACTGTGGGACATAGGCACAAGCCGGAACAAACTATAAAGAAAACTACAAAACTATAAAGTATTGATGGGTTGTTGTGTAGAGCATGAAAGTGAAAATGTGTGTGTGTGTAAACGTGTGGGACAAATCTGAGGAATGGATGACCGCGCGGTCCATGGCCAGTTTGTTATGATACTAATCCGGCATTCGCCTACTCTTGATCGGATAAACAACAGTTGTTGGTCTGTCTTTGCAGCCGGTTTTCTCTTTAGATCAGTGTTAATGGTGCATCTTTTTAAAGAAATGAAATTTCACTATACGAAATGTTGAAACATCTTTTTTTAATAGAAGGAACATAGCAATGGAAAATTCAATCCTTTTCTTGAAAATTATTACAAAATATAGAAACATTATTGCGTATAATTTTAAGCCATAGTCCGTTTTACCTGTGACAGAATGTCTCCTACTTTTTTGAATATGAAAAATTTTGGTTTGGGTTTTTTATTGCATAAATGTAAACATTTGCTTTCCGGAAAAATCATGCGCCGCTGTGTGTTTGGAATGACGAGTCCAGGTGTGTGTGAGTGCTTGAAAGCGTGTATCCGTAGCAGGCGTGTCGTGGCTTCCGCATGCGCGTGCAGCGGAGGTTCACGCGTTAGGAGCGGCATCGAGACGGACGCGACATCTGTTTCCTCTGCGCCCCTCCCCCGCCCCCCCCCCGCCCTGCCTCCTGCCGGCTGCAGCTGGCTCTCGACCAGACGCCTGCGCGCGCGCGGCGATGCAGAACGAGCGGAAATTGCTGCTAATCAAGAGTCGATAACGCTGGAGAAGCCAATGATTACGAATGAGCAAGCGCTCTATTCGAAATTCTGAATTCTAGAAATGCTGAGAACATGTAGGACGGAATCCTTCTTAAGTATTACGCAGCACATTAATATCACTAGACGGTTGCCATGCTATTTCCGATTGCGTTTCTGCGTTTGCGTTGGTCAGCACCCGCGCACTCGCAGTACGGCCGAAGTCTTCCTACTTCAAGGAGAATTGATCGTCTGGGAAGGGCAAATCTCACCACCTATTGGGTCTAAGGATGGACACAGATTTGGAAAGTAAGCATCTCACGCGGTTCTTAGCCCGTTAAGAGTGACGGTACGCTGACGGTGACGTAGAATTGATATTAAACATCTATTGTGAGGCAGAGAAAGATGGCGGGAGTGGAGATGAGAGCAAGATCGGGGATGGGGAATGGGATGGGGATCGGTAATGCGATGGGCAGTGGGATTGGCATTGGGCATGGGACTTGGGCATGGGCATGAGGTTTGTTATGGGGTTTGTTATGAGGTTTGTTATGAGGTTTGTTATGGGGTTTGTTATGAGGTTTGTTATGAGGTTTGTTATGAGGTTTGTTATGAGGTTTGTTGTGGGGTTTGTTGTGGGGTTTGTTGTGGGGTTTGTTGTGGGGTTTGTTGTGGGGTTTGTTGTGGGGTTGGGCATGGGCACTTGACACGGGCGGTGATGGTGGCGAGATCGCGGATAGGGACAGGGCGAGACGGACGATGCGAGGAAGGGGGACGGGACACAAGGGCAGGGCGTGCACCGCGGCGTTTCCCCGAGACGCCTCCGCTCCGCTTGCATTTCTCGGCCTCGTGAGCTGTTTGCCTGCCCCAGAGCGCCGCCCGCGCGACAGCTGTCTCGCCCCGCAGGCTGCTGCCGGCGGCGGCGGCGCGTGTTTGTTTTGCCCTGCCCGACGCGGCGCGGCGAGGCGAGCGCAGCCAACGGCACCGGCCGCGTGCGCGGAATAAGCAGCCGCAAAAACTGGGAGTCGCGGAGACACTCCGGCTGCGCTATCCGCACGGAACCGTTCATTCGAATTCGCGGCGCCGACAAGACAAAAACCCGTGCGCCGGAACAAGAACGACCCTTATAAAAGATTCGTAAAGGCATGTGTATGTCATTATTTCTTACTACTGATGATATTTAGTTAAGACTTCTGCTTGACTGCTCACAACGGTTCTTAGTCCGATTTCGCCAATTTGCGGTGTCTCAGAACGTTACATAATACACATTGCAATCCGCGCGAGGCTTTCAATTTTTAAAATACATTAACTTGCTAAGTTAAATAATATTAGTGCGAGAAAATTGAATTAATACAGTAAGATGCGCGAAGTAACATTATTAAAATTTGGACTTATATTTAAAAATCTTGGTCCGGCTGTGGGCTTCATCAGCTCCTTGACCTGCTTGTCAGGCAGCGACCCGTAGGAATAGTGGTCACACCACTCTCCTCTCATCTCCGGACGTCGAGGTCCAATTGGGGTGGATGAAGAGGTTCTTTGGTTTTCCGTTCTGTGCCATCACTGCATGATCATTCAAATCGAATTCAATTATTCAAATCGAGTCTTATCCTTACAACTCATCTAAATCATTTGTCCCCTCCTGGTACGTCTGTAAGGTACAAAGTGTCATCGCAACAAACGGTTTACTGAAGACTACTCAAAGAACATGCTCCAAGAAGCTGAAAAATCAGCCAACCCCTAATGTATCTCCTTAAATCCTATACTTGACTCGTCTACATCTAATTAGTAGTTTTTAAGCCAGCATGGTTGCAGGACCATTGTCCAGTTATGCGGAGTCGAATGGTTTAGTCAGGCATGGAAGTTTTACATTGATAATGACGTCGTTGACGCCGTATACGTAACCCATTTGAACACTCATTCCATTCATGAATTTTTCTCACGTCATCATTTACCCAAAATGAACACCACCTTCTTAATACACAGTGAACGGTAACGGTGAAGAAAGAGGAGAGCTCTCCCTTGCTTATGAGCGGACCCAGGCATATTGGGCTGAGGAGGTTTACTACCATAAACACCTGTAGCCTGAATAGGGGTGGTGAAATTTCCTTAAGCCTACGACTTCACCGCGCCTCACCCGCCCCCACCGTGCACATCAACTCCTATTAACCAGTCCTGTGCAGCGCCGTATCAATGTCTCTGGGTAAATGTGTGGAACCGAATCATCTGGTCCTATCATACACTGAAATAATGAACGCTTGTAGTTCATTTTTAAAGCAAATAATTTGCACGGATTTTAATATATTTCTAATACCACGAAATCCTGTATCCCCAATTTCTTTTTCCGTGAATCTTCATTTCACGAAAATAAAACGGGAATTGCAATATAGTTCAACGAGGAGCCAGTTTAAACTATTTTTTGTAAATAAAAAAAATCATTCATCTTTTTTTAATGTAGATAAGTAATTTATTTTAATACTGAAATAAGGTATAAGTTTCCCAATTCGAATATTTAATTCTAAAATATATGAATTGATTCATAAAGTACGTAAAATTTTAAAACGGTATTGAGGTCCCCTGACCATCGTTCAACACCTGCTCCTTGCCCGTGCATAAGCCCCTGTGTGACCCCGCCCCTGATCCGCCTCTCCGGCACCGGGCCGCGTGGCGCGGAGTCCGCTCTCCGCCGAGGCTGCGGCAGCTGTGCCGCGCCGGGAGTCCCGTTGGAGCGGCGCCTGCTGCGAGGGGAACCCGTTCGCGGCGCCTAACGGAAGCGACGCCGCTGCGCGTGCAGTGAACGCCCACGGCGCCTTCGCCTTCGTCTTCGCCTTCGCCCATCCGCTTTCGCCACCATGTCCACTACAGCCTCCGCCTCAGCCTCCGCCTCCACATCAGCCTCCGCCTCCACATCAGCTCCGCCTCCGCCTCCACATCAGCCTCCGTCTCCATGTTCGCTCAGCCGTCACCTCCAGCTCCACCTCCACCTCAGCCTTCGCCTTGTCTCCGCCTTCGCCGATGCCGCTTCCTGTTGCGCTCGGACACCGGATCCTGCGGCCGCCGCCCTGGGCGCCCCCTGGAGCAGAGGAAGCGACCGATCGCCCGGCGGCGCCGGCCTGCAGCCTTCGATCTCTCGCTCCGTGACGGCCGGCTCTGCGGCAGGTGGACTCTACAAGTCCTGCAAACAACTTGAGCACACTTTGCGGGCACACACACACACACACCAACCTTGGAGGAGCCAACGGGATAGGACCTTCGTCTACACGTTCTACAAGTACCAGCGTATTAAATCAAGCTTTACTTGCTAGAAAGAGTACGCTTGTGAATTTCATCCTCTGCGCTTGCAATGAGTATTTGAAGATGTTTGCTTCCACACATTATCATTACTACTCAACAATCAGCAAATATACCGCAACGCACTACCGCAATCAATCAACCGAGGCTCCGTCCTAACGTCTGGCGCGAAGAGAGTCACCGCTGCGGTCAATGACGGGCGGATGTGGGGCATCCGCTGCTACAGATGTCGCGATGCACCAGCATCAGCATCGAGCGAGTCATAGCTTCACTAGAGCGTGCTGCGAAGTCGTTCATGATTGATTGATTTTTTTCGGTTTCTGGGCGCCAACGGCTTCGGTCATTAGTCCCGTTAGTGTAGTGGGAGATGGCGGTGATCTTCCCCCGCTGGATGGCGAGTTGGCGCCGTGGATTTTTTTTCGTGTTTCTGGGCGCACAACGGCTTCGGTCTTTAGTCCTGTTAGAGAGATAGGAAAGGAAGAGGAAGAACAGATCGCGCGCTCCGTGCCGTTGGTAAGATACTGCTCCTGCATTCGCCTGAGTTAATCGAGAAATCACGAGAAACTACCGATCAGACAGCCGGCCGCTGTTTCTCTCCAGACAGCGACTAAATTCGACCTAGCTGAAAGCTAGTGCCGAAAATCTGCCGCCGTGGAGTGACCTAGGACCTTCCGGTCAGAGGCGCTGCAGTAACATCAGTTGATGCACTGAGCTACCGCTCCCGGTGAAGTAGTTCTTGAGTCAACACGTGCGTGCTTGGGTCGAAACCTCGTTTGTCACAACTTTCAAGGCATGTCTGCTAACTTCCATTGCCGAGGGAAAAATGACCTTTGGTTTTCGTCTGCTTAGAGAAGCTGAGAGCAGATGAGTAGCTTCCATTGGTCTGTCAATTCTTGACTTCCAGACAGTTTTTAATTGTCATGGTTAAACCATTTAATTCTTTTAGTATGGTTAACATAATAATTAATCTAGAAACCGCATTTATGTGCCTTTGAAAACTTATTTCAAACACATCTTGAATGTATATTTAGTTACCGGAAGTATATGGTTACTGTAGTTAACATTCTGTAACCTGTAACAAGTTTTGCTGTTGGTTTTCTTCCAATCAAAGTTGTATATGTATATGAAAACTGTCAAACCGGGTTCTTTAGAAGGGAAAATGAAGTTGAGAGACCCATGTTTCACATGGTATGTAAAGGATCTTATTCCAATTCATCACAAAAAAAATTGCCGACCAAACCCTTCATATTTCAAATTCAGTGGTTAGTGGTCACATCTCAAAAGTCAAATCCAAATTAATTTCAGAGGTGGAACAAAAGTTTAACTGAAAAGAACTAAAAATATTCCAAATTTCTGGAAAAAGGAACATTATAAACAATGAATCAACATATATATGAGTTTAATTGTGATGAGTTCCGACGGATCGTAATTATAAGACCAGAGGTCCATCGGGGAGGATCCAGATGCTGAATCACCAGGCTCTTCTCGGTGTCAGTGTGTGAAGGCCGCGGTGGCGCGACCTCCCTCCCAGTAGCCATTCCGCTCCGATGCGAATGCCGCACGGGAACGCGAGCGCCGCGAGGAGAGGCGAGGAAAGCCCGCGCAATGGGCGGCGCGTGGCGCGGAGAAAGCGATCGCCCGGCGGGCGGGCGGCGGGCAACAGGCAACGGGCGGGTGACAACGGCCAACGAATGGGTGACGGGCGGCGGGGACGACTGTCGGCGACGACGAAGCGTGCAACGGGTGGGTGGGTGGCGGGCGGGCGAGCGATGGGGCAGTGGCATAGCCGCCGCGCAGAGCCGTCCACTGCCCGCTTTCGGGTGCGGCGCTCGGCGGAGCCCGAGGCGCGAGATTATTCGATGCTGCCGGAGATATACCCTCACCGCCTCGCGCGCTCCGCCTCGCAAAGCATTTGGATAAGGAAAATTATGCGTTTTCACCTTCGTTTCTAAGGGCCCGAGGCGTATAATAAGGTGCGTATAAAAATGTGGGCCAGACAATTGTTTTTTAGGAAACAAAAGGAAGTGAATAAATTGTAACACAATAGTGTTAATGTATTTTTTGAGACCTGCATTTCCGGACCATTTTTTTTTGTTCGACTACACATACTACTTTCTAAACAATCTGGCACTGTACTAATTCAGTAGGAGATTCTTTACAGATCTTTTCTTTTTCTTTTTATGATAATTGAATGTCTTTCTCTATGTTGCAAATGAAAGACCTTACACCTCGGTGAGAGTATTGTTTGTAGAAGAAAATATAATTTTAAAATTTCAGATTGGTTCTATGGGGATACAGATTAGGCCGATTCAATGCCAGTTATAAATGAATGGAAAAAATACGACGGGGAATAATAACGTGAAAACCATAATGATGCGATGATTTGGAAGATTTTAAAAAACACCTTAAAATTATCCACTTATTTGTCGAGTCATTTTTGCTATAAAGTTTTGAGGAACAAGGTCTCATTACATTATTTCATTCAAGTCATGTCACATTAGGTATTTCCGAAACCTTACCAAATTATACAGTATTTTGAATGGTTATGGATATTTCCCTGAGGACTGGTAAAAATCGAAAAAAAATAAGATTTCAGATACCTTAAAATTACGAAAATGATTTTACTGCAAAATTTATCAGTGGTGTGTGTTTATTTACTCTTCGATCAGACTCAAACGTAGTGAAAATGCGAAAAACTAAGGCTTTATTGTAATGCACCAGACAGTTTCTTCCGCACTGCTTTTTGCATCTGTTATTGTTACCTAATGTCGCACGTCCTAACGGATTCGCTCCGTCATATTTATAATTTCTTTGCTCCTGTGAATGCGAATTCTTATGCACCGTTGCACGAGACCGTTCCTTCGCCTCGTTCGCGAGAAGGCGATTAGTGACATCTGCGGGCCATTTGGGGGATGAAACTGCGCTTTTCGGAACTTATTTCCGCGCACCGGCAAACGATCAAGCTTTCACGCGATGAATAATGGCATTCGCTTCGTGAATCTTTTGGAAGCATCAACTGGCAGAGGTTGTTTTGTTGAGAATATATTGTTGATGCTGTCTCAATGCTGTCATTCAAAGAACATTGTAGAGGCAAAGTGACAAAAGAAGTAGTTACTTAATGTACTCATATTAGGGAGTTTTAGCGCCACGCGTAAGGTAGTGACGTTATGCACTAAAGTCACGTGACGGCCTTGAATCTAACGTCTTACCTTAGGCCTAAGGTACGACCTTATACCTTCATAAATAGTGCACGCCTACAGGAGTCTCTACGGTCATCTTACACGGAAAATGGCCGCGTAAAAACAGAAACGTTGGGGATTGTTCCATCTGCGACAAATCCGATTCTCGTATGTGAGACAGTTAAAAATATTCCTTACTAACTCTACAACGTTGGAAAAAATTAACGGTAAATGTTGGAGAAGTGACACGAAATAAAATTTGCGAAAAAGAAGTTGAAATCATATCTGTGGGATAGGTTATGTCTTACTCTCATAATAAACGCTGGTTGAGAATATTTCCTACGTTCTCAAGAACAGTCGAATTTCCAAACTGAACACTCATCGCAGAGGCCCACAAAATCTAAAACTCTATATACAATGTGCATTTATTATACTATTGTATCGTATCGTGGTTGACAAGACTCGCCGCTAGCGTAGACTCTCTGATATATTATGCAACTTCTTTGGTCAACGCTTGAAACATTTATTTTGTTGTAATGCCTAGCGCAATGTCGCAATTGCTTAAACTCTTCAGAACGTTGTTCATTAAGAGCGTATAAAGTCGTTAGTCACGTGATCAATAGAGTTTAAGGATGCCTCCTCACGCCTGACGCTAAAACTCCCTATTGACTAGGTCGTTCACTCCGAAGTGGTTTGCCTCCTTGAATGATTCTTACATTTCTTGCGTGTTTTATATCACTTACGGGGGTCATATACTTATGGGTACATATACTTATGGGGGTCCGAAGCCTTGGAGTTTAACCTACTATGATTTCACGATTTAGAAACATGAACCAGACATAACGGTGGAAACCGTGCGGCCCTGAAGTGAAATATCTTATCATATTTCACTTCAACGACGGGATACAGCATTGTGGCTGTGAACTACATTGTGGTGGAAGAAACTCATCATTGTGCCGAGTCCCGTTGGCGCTTCCCACTTACCCTTGAGCTCGTGACACACGGCCTCGTCTCGCTGGGCCGTCCGTCGCGTCGGCGCCTGCGGAGCGAGTCTGCGGTGGTACAAGGAGGGAGGACCAGACCTCACTCACTCACTCACTCACACTGAAGGCGGGTTGACACGTGTCGTAGTGTGTAATGTCAGAGAGTGATTTAGAAGTAAAGCAACTGGTGTAAACTCCTTAGAATGTCCAATTCAGGTCTGTAAAAACCGCTAACTTGCCCTACTTTCTTTGTAAGCATACATACATTGGAGCATGTGCACATTTGAAGGAATAAACTTCTAACCGCAGCCACAGCCTCATTTTAATGAAATAATCAAATACTCAAAAGAATTGCTTGGTAGAAAAACAATGTGTTCCACAAATTCAAAAGAGCGATGAATGAACCTATGTATTTCCGAAATGTTTACTTTGGTCTCGACAGACAACGCTGTAACGCGGAAACATCAATATGCTAGTCCGACTGCGTTCTATGATTGGATTCAAAGTGATAAATGACTGCGGGAGTGATGGGTCATAAAATAGTGGTATTATTCCCTCCAATTCAGGTCCTTTTTACGAAATCATCCACGAAACTCAGGCAAGCTTTGAAGAAAACGTTAAAAGTTAAAAGTCGTTTATTCTTCACATTTTTTACGGTTTTTATGTTAAATATAGTACGTTCCTGTAAATTTTTCAATTGAGCTCGAAAAGCTTTGAGTGCGCGTTCTCAATGACGAGTGGCATTGCAGAGCCACGCCATTGTTCAGACGAACGCCAAACGAGATGATTCGCACGCGTGGTTGCACAATACATGCGCCTGCTAGCTGTCACTTCCACATTAGTCTCATGAAGTATAGAAGCGGAATTTGATCACAGGAAGACTGCGACAGCCCCGTTATGCAACCTGACTGTAGGCAGAAATAAGGAAACTGAGGAGATGCATGCACACGACAGAAGCCGTTCGAGCAATGGCAGCACACCGCGGCCTATTTGCAGTGCCGCAGCGTGACGAAATCAAATTGATAGAAATCAACCCGAAGATAGGAAGTTTACGAGGAGGTGATTCTCAATTATATCTCCCGTCGTCTTTGGCGTCTTCCCCCTAAACGCCATCTATTGGATAACTCCAAACCTGCATTGTTTAAAACACAAAGTTGAAATAGATCATAACTACATTGCATCGCAGCGACGATTCAGTGTCCAGAACGTCGTCATTAAGGTACGTGTACCCCGTTATTGAAGGGCTGTGTCTTACGTCGTGAGTAGGCGCTCAAATTGTCTTTCTGTCCCGCTGAGCTGTGCTGACTGCAATGAGCGGGCAGAGTGTCCTTCATGCCTGTGAAGAGAGATTCCGACCCGTCTCCGTTGAGGCTTTTCATTTCATCTAGTATTTGCAAGCGCTGCGCTACCCATGGAGGATAGCTCCAGCCTTTCCCCTCAGAAAATCAAATCTGAATTATTGAAAAAGAAGCCGGCGGAGCTAGCCGAATTCGTTTACTACGCTCCGTGAAGTCACGAAGGTTAAGCGAATTCGAGACTCGCGGGTTCGTGGTTGGGTGACCATCTGGTTGGGATCTAACGGCGTTGAGCCCCTCGGGATAAAAGGCACTGACTAACTGCGACGTGACGAGACTTGACTAGTATAGTAATTAACGGAGGATTACTCCAAAAATAAAAAGCACATTAATGGACTCCCCAGTGCAAAGCGCTCAACGCCCCGTAAGGCGTCAAGGTGTAGCAACAAATTTTTAAAAAATGGTATATTTAAATAACCTAAACTCGTATGATTCTCCTTATACATTTAACTAACTTTGACAAGAGCTGGTTACACAATTCTTTGTGTATTGTTTTAAACGTTGCTGAAATTTACACAGATTTAAACGATTTTCCATTGTCTTAAAAGAGTTTAATCCTCAAAGGTACACGGATAAATTTACAATATTTTGATAATGTCATTCAAATGTTTCGAAATAAATACTTAAATGATACAAAACGTGCTTCGTGCAGAGACTTTATACCATACCCACTTTTCCAAAAAATGGAAATATGTTCTCGGATCGACCTGACTCGTTTAAGACATTAGTTTCGGCAAAGACTATTTAACAAAATGTGTGTACATTTTGTACACATAAAGTACTTTCGTAATAGAAAAAATGTTCTAAATAATTTTTATTACTTTTAAGTGCTTTTAGGTTTTGAAATTCGTTAGGAAATCTGTCCGATTTTTTAAAAAAAATATTTTATTTCATCCTTGAATGCATAATTAGTAGGGGGTCGGATTTTGATGACCTAAAACATCGCCAAAATGATAAATGAAATGCTCTTAAAATGCTTTAAAATTACCCTAAAACCAAAGAAAAATTTCGTAAAAAAAATCTTATGAAAACCAGTTTGGATGAACTACTCAAGCTGTTTGATACATTACTGATGTAAACGAGGCTTCTTCCATTCATTCGAGTGAACTCACCTCACAAACTTTTGGTTTCGACTATTCTTTACTAGGACATCTGTCTTTAGTTATCCCGAAATCGACCGAAACGGGCAGTGGCGCTGATACAAGTCACAAGAATTACAACCTCACCATTGCTGTCAAAACAATTTCTGAGCGAACAAATCGAATAAGCTATTGAGTAATTCTGTGAAGAACATTTGTTGCATCTAGTAAATATTTTTTTGAAGCAATTACCACTAAAAATGACATTAAATCTATGAAATCGGTAAAAATGCATTAACAGTGACAGAAATCGGTAAAAAATGACTTATTCGTCGAAATCGACAAAAAATGCAAAATAATGACCTATAAAAATGGGACATTTCCTTTTGTCTTAACTAAAATGAATTTCATACTAAACGGGTTGTTCTAAAGTGAAAAGGAAAAATGACACTTCATTAAAATCCGCCCTTTCCTTTCTCCCGGGTGCGTCAGGGGTCGCCGCCCTCCAAACCCGCAGGGGCTGCGGGACCCGTTGGGCTACTTATTGCCATATTCCCTTCACACATAAATCTGGGTAGCGCTCAGCCTCCGGAACACTAGCACCGGAAGCGGCAGCGTTTGAAACTAACGGGGCGTGGGAGCGGAAGGGCGGGGCTAAAGGAAGCGTTCGACCCCCCGGATTCTCCTTCCAGGTGGCAGAACCATCTCTAGAGAGACTCTTTGACGCGATGTCTGTGCTTTGGCCATCCCTCGATTTGTGCAGGGTTCTTTTCCTCGAAGATGTCTTGCCAACATTAGCACTTCTCCAGATCTAAGTCTCTAAGGCAGAATCTACTCGAGATAAGCACCACCACAATTCAGAGATCATAAAACTATCGCAAAACGTTTGCCGTTTTCTCTTTCGTATCTCTCCAACTATGCGATGTGGTTTTGTAGCCGTCTGATGTGTTTAGAATCGAGTAAACGCAAAGATGTAGATTGACTGGACACAAACGTGGACACACCACACTTTTCTCGAAGCACAAATTAACTTGCTTTCCCATAGAGCCCGTAGAGAAGTCAACTACTCTGGTAGTCTGAAGCAGGTATACAAAAATCATTTGTGAACTCGTCCAAAACGCAGGTGTAAATCTAATTCCATTCAACACAGGAGAGAGAGGATCTAATACCTGGGCCAATCCACATGAATTTTCTAAAAATTCGGATAGCCCATTTTCCCTGGTCTCTTGTTATAATTCCGCAAGTATAAAAGTCTCTCGTATTATAATTATTTTAATGTATCATCTTCAATCATCATTCAGATTATTTATTTATTGCTAAATTCAAGCATTTATTTCCAAAGTTCATTCACGCATTCAATCATTGTCCCATTTGTGGATATTCAATATCCATCGGATAAGTCATTCGATCAATGAATCATCTGGTGTAAAAAGGTAACCGACTGAGACAAGGCAGTTGCTGAGACGTAGTATGAGAAAAGAGTTTGTTTAAATCCGTGTAAATTGAATGAAGGCCGCGGCGGCAATGGTGTAGCGGTTAGCGTATCGAACTGCTATACCCAAGTTTGCGGGTTCAAACCCCATCGAAGCAGGGCGAAAAAAAATCGTTCCTTACGCCTTCCTTTGGAGGGGAAGTACAGCCGGCTGTCCCATGTTAGTAGATTTACTGCATGTAAAAAATCCTCAAGCCTAAATGATGCCTCTGAGCTAAATTCAAATCGCCTATTTCGTCGCCCAAGTAATACCTTCTTTCTCCCATGATTGGTGAAAGGAGTGTAACGAAATTTGCGTGATAGGATGTGGATCACGGGATCGGTCAATTAATGAGATAACATTAGTTTGCCAACATTTCGGAATATTTAATTCCTTCATCACGGCTTACTAATACATTCACTGGTCAAACATCATGTTCGTAGTGTATGTATTAGTAAGCCCTAATGAAGGAATTAAATATTCCGAAACGTTGGCAAACTATGTTATCTCATTAATTGACCGATCCGTGATCCACATCCTATTCTTATTAACGGTCGTGAATTCTACAATGGAAAATTTGCGTGGTCAGACGGAAGAGCAGACCTCATGGCCTGAGCTACGTAAAATAAGGCAACGTCAATTCAATTGCTGCCCTCTGGCGGCGCCGCTGGCGGTGTGCGCGGGCGGAGGCCTGGGGCCTCGCTGGCAGCGTCCGGCGGCGGTGGGGCAACCGCGAGGCGGTTTCTCCGGACGCGCCGCCCCCGCCCCCGCCGCCTCCGGAGGTCCTCAGGGCCGCCCCGCCCCGCCCCGCCCCACGCCTCGCCCGGCGGAGGATGTGGAGGCGGCTCGGGGGCTGTTGCGGGGATCGACTGCTCATGGCGGCGCATCTTAAAGTTCATTTAACTGCAGTTACTTCCTTCGGTGGTAACTGCGGAAACTCACGGTTCGATGCGAATGAAGATGTTGCAATGCGAAGCTTACGGGAGAGATGCCAGGTCCTTAAGAAGCGAATTTTTGGGCTGGAAAAAGTAGGGAGCACTGTTTAGCGAGTTCATATTTGTTCACCTCCCGCCGCTGAGTGTGGACCCTTGCACCCTCGTGAAATGGTGGGGGCAAAAGGGGTTTGCCCAGGCTTTCTCAGGTTCGTCCATTGCCCCGTCGGGATGGAACCGCGGTGCCAAGGGTAAAAGGTGAGCAGCCTGGCTGCAACACCACGAGTCGTATCTTAATAATTGTAGTAAACGTTATACGAACATTTTCTGTAATAGTTTTAACTGGTGTAAAAACGCATGGTAGGGATAAGAAGGTATATCCTTCAGATAAACGTATGTGCAGAATAAATGTGTTCAATTGCAAAATTACCTATTATATTATTACTTAAACAAAATTATTTCCAATTAAATGTTTATAGCAGTTTTCAATAATTAACATATTTCTAATGAGCTGTGCTCACTCTTCTAGTGACTATGGATGTGCTGACGTTTATAGTCTTTCGCAGCTCGTATAAATAGTGAGAGTTTACCGGTGTTGGACTTTTTTGTTTTCTTTACTCTTCTCCTTTCATGCAAAACACTTTCACTCCTTTTCTTTGCTGCTCTTCTTTTATTTATCCTGTTGCATTGTCGCCCGGATCGCAATCTTCCACTCGTGGACGTTCAGGTATTGAATAACAGTGTCCCTTTTTTCTCTCAAATTTACTTGCTTTTATTTCAGATGACTATCATGTCGCGGTAACCTCCTGTCTTCCTTTCAGGCACCAGCAATGTGGACCGTTCATGAATCTTCAGCGGCGTCTTCCAATATAACTCGAATAATTTTATATTGAATCAGATTGTGGTGTAAGATTACGTATTTCACAAGACAAATACATTGATTTCTAATGAATGAGTACCTTTTACGACTATCTCAAATTTATAACGGTAGTTTGAAACACGATACTTCATTGAGGAGTTGATTTCAATTTTCCCTAAATATATATTAATAATGCTTTCGGCCTAAACTGTCAAATTAGTTTCAGGAATCGTTTTAGAGGCTGGTGCCGCGAAATACATTGATTTCTAATGGAATGAGTACCTTTTACGACTATCTCAAATTTCTAACGGAGGTGTCAGTACACTCAAACCGAGGCGGTAGCTCAGTGCATCAACTGATGTCACTGCAGCACCTCTGACCGGGAGGTCCTAGGTTCGAGTCCTGACGGCGGCAAGATTTTCGATACTAGCTTTTCAGGTACGTCAAATTCAGACGCTGCCTGGAGGAGAATTCTAGCGGCTGGCTGCTCTGATCGGTAGTTTCCGTGGTTTCTCCGATCAACACCAGGCGAATGCCGGAGCAGTACCCTAACAAACGGGCCACGGACCGCGCGCGATCTGTCCTTCCTCTTCCTTGTCCTATCCTCTCCCTTACACACACACTTACACTAACATGCGCTACCCTACCATATATTCCGGGAGACCGGTCAGGAGCTTAGAGCTTGTCCCGGCTGGGGCGGTGCCCGCTGGTGGGAGAGTCCTGGTTAGGAAACCTCCACTAGCCGATGGTAGATCGGCGCCGGATCTCGCCATCCAGCGGGGGAAAATCATCGCCATCTCCCGAGGAAAAAATATGCTCTACACTTACGGAACTAATGACCAAAACCGTTGACGCGCCCGGAAAACCGAAAAAAGACCAAACCAAACCAATACACTCAATGTGCAAGGTCAGTGCGATGTCAATGCTATACTTGATTTGCAACTTTTTGAAAGTGTTTGCTACGCCAATTCCTGTGTCTTTGGGAGATGGGAAGCGGACAGAAGCCATCGGCACGCAAGTCTTCCTCCAGCTGGAGGATGTTCCGAAGGTAATTTGTTGCGACGCGCGTCTGCCTGCGACCAGATCGGATTCTTGAGGACGCGGGAGGAGGGGGCGGGAGGGGTTGGGGGCGGAGGCGGAAGAGGACGGGTGGGCGGAGGACAAGCACCGTCGCTCAAGCGCAGCCCCAGACGTCTCCTCCCTCCCGCTAGACCTCCTCTCCCTCCCCCTCTCACGCCTCGCTTCCGGTAGACGTTTTGTGGCTCTGCTCCCACCCACAAGACAAGATTCCTATGCTCCGCTCTCTTTCCTTCTTGTATCTCATCTTCTTTCATCCATGTTCGTTTCTAGTTCTCCTGTTCTTCCTCCTTAGCCAAGTTTGTGGCTGTCACCTCCACTCTCTAAGATTCTTCTCAAGTCTTCGGTATGCAGTCTTCCACTTTCTACCTTGTTATTTTCTTTTACTTCCTTTTCCCTCCATTCTTAGTTCCACTGTGACCCTTTTTCATGCGCCTTCCCCACAATGTCAATCACCATTGTCGATTGGTTGGTTGATTGTTTTTTTCGTGTTTCCTGGCGCGTCAACTGCTTTGGTCGTTAGTCCCGTTAGTGTAGTGCATGATTTTTTTTCTCGGGAGATGGCGGTGATGTTTCCGCGCTAGATGGCGAGATCCGGCACCGACCTACCGTCGGCTAGTGGGGTTTCTCCTAACCAAGACTACCCCACCCGCGGGGCACCGCCCCAGCCAGGACAAGCTCTAAGCTCCCAACTGATCTCCCGGAATATGTGATAGTGTAGTGCATGTTAGTGTAAGTGTGTGTGTGTAAGGGGAGAGGATAGGACAAGGAAGAGGAAAGAAATATCGCGCGCGGTCCGTGGTCCGTTTGGTAGGGTACTGCTACCATTGTCGAATAACATTAACTTTACATCCCCTGTTCAAAACTTCTGTGTGGGCTGTTATACAGGTTCCGCCCGATTCCCACATTCGTCTTCGTATATCCGCCCCTTCCTCTCTCTGCGCGCGTTTCGCCTGGCAGCCCCGCCCCGCCCCGCGTTCAGTGCCCCCGTCCCCGGTTCCGCCTGAGGCGCCACGAAAATGTCTCCGCGGAGCCTCAAACCCTCGGACGCCCCTCGCGGCGCCCCCGCGCTGCAGAGGCCTTTTAGCCGCGTCCTGCAAGAACAGGGCTCTCGGCTGGTACCGTCTTCTTGATGGCATGATGGCGATCAAACATCAGGGAATTTAGACTTGCCTTTCATGAGCAGTTGTGAAATGTAATGATAATACAAATTATTAGGGTTTGATATATTTCTATCATATTCTCAGAGATTTATTGAGTATATTCAACAATGTAACTACATTGTTGAATATACTCAAAAAATCCGATTAGATTACATGATGTACGAAAGCAGAAGTCTTTTAATCTAATTCATCTACGTCGAAGTAAAACAGCAAATGAATTCCAATTGAAAAGATCACATGGTGCGGGTGCTGTCATTTACCTTCCACGCGACAATCGCGGGGTGGAACCAACGGTACTACGATGGCAGCACCGCGGAGGGGCCGCAGCATCTCTTTTTTGGTCAACATGGGCAGTGAACAATACTTTTTGATGAGTAGATCTGTGAAGTTCACAGATAATATTCTTTTGCGTCTCTTTTTATAATTTATTACGTTCCAGTTTGGAAAGAAATCACGCTGAGAAGTGTTCACAAAATGTACAAATTGAAACTACTTGGAAGTCGTCCAATTTTAACCTCTTTTTCTCATTAGTTCAGTTTTTTTTAATATATTGTATAAAAAATTGTCATGTGAGAGGCAGAAATGCATGTGACGCAACATTTGCAAATCATTACATTAATGAAGAATCAAACTACTGATTATTGTGGTAATGCTTGCAATGACTCTTTGTTTTCAAAACCGTTCCATTTTAGTAAGTAATCATTGAACATATATTATCAGAATTTCTTTACTTAATATTACGTCTCAGATGCATTATAGAAATTGTATATCTTGATGATCTTCCTCTAGAGAGAATAAACATTGCTGGTTTGTTCCTCGGGTCTATAATAAGGTTTCTCTCGCTCCCGCAGTGGGATGTGCTAGTTTTGTTCGTGCTGCGAGAAGAGAGCCGTCAGAAAATGAAGGGAATTTCATTTTGAATTTTTTATCAGCACATGCCTGTGACTTTCTGACGTGACAGCTTGGTTGATGTCATGCAGTATATTCTATTCAATGGAACAAGGGAAATATTTCTTTGTACTGGCAAACAATAAAAACAAAAGAACCACGAAGCGTTGCGGTTTACACTTAAATGTATTGATATGAAGAATTGATGTTCAGTGGTTTGTGTGAAGGTTCGTGGGGTAGTAGTGTTCACGTTGTTATTATTTTTAAATATAACTGTCCTTGTGTCAATGTATTTGAAATATATAGGGAAAAATGGTTTTGTTTGTAAAAAGGCAGTGAAACGATATAACGAGGGCAGGGGGTGTAAGCTTCTAACCAGAAAAGGTAAAGTAAAAGTTAACGTTAGATTAAGGTGATGATGGTATATCGTTGACGTTCATCACTCAGTACTTCTCACCGCAATTTTTAAGTTGGATTCGGTAACAATGACCTTTCGAACGTCTTAATCCTGATGTCGTAATAACCCCGGTAATTCCGAATACTTGCATCAATGATGGCTGTTACATGGCTTCCTCTTTTATAAATTCAGTAAAAGAATGTAGGTCTAGATTCTAAGAACGCATAGTATGATATAGTTACATTTTATGATTATAATCATTTAAAATTCTGTTTTTCAATGGATTTTTAGGAGTTTCAATTTTTCTCCTTTACTCTTCTGATTCTTATGAACATCCTCCTCCTCCCTTAAGGTGTTCGAATATTTGTGTTCCTCTCCGACCTCTTCTCCTCTCGCTTTCCACATAACTCTCTCCATAAATTTTAATACTATACTTTCTTTGTCACTGTAAACATGACCAAACCGGTTCTCTTTTTCATATAAATGAATTGGAAACGAATGAATTGAATGAATGAATTGGAATTGAATAAATGAATTGGAAACGAATGAATTGAAACGTTTTGGAACCCTTTAACTTCCGACCTCCTAATTCATTTAAGATGCATTAATCGTAAAATTCACACCTTGAATCATCCGCGGGGAGATTCCATTGAACAAAGAAAATTGACACATGCTTAGGCAGTGGCTGACTTTTACTTATGTGCACCCTGTCAAATGTTTTAGCGCCCTTTTAATTTGCTTTTTTGAAACATTACAACTATTTATAATATTTTGAATAAAAATTGTTGTAAGATATTTGTAACCGACGCAAATATTGTGTACGTATAAATAATGAATCATACGCATACGTATAAGTAATTCTCACACTATATTCATGTAATAAATATACGATATTTTGTATTCATTTTATCTGTATATCATGGATACATATTTGATTAATTAACACATTTTCTATACAATATTTTCTACACAATATTTCTATACAACAATTCTATTCTTTGACTATGAAATTTTGAATCCGCTGAATTCGTTCGCCCCAAAAAATTGCGCGCCTCAGGCTGCAGTCTACTCAGTCTGTTCGGTAATCTGGCACTGTGCTTAGGAAGCAGATCGAAAACCCACCTACGAACTCTCCGTTTCCAAAGACAGTAGTTCGCCTTTCGCTCGCGAGGCGCGGGTGCGTTCGTGCTGGGACGTCCCCCCTCCCTTCCCCACTCCCCGCGGCCCAGCCTCCCGGAAGCGGCGCGGAAGGCGGAAGTAGGTCGCGGAGCACAGGGGGCTTTGTGAGGCGCGGGCCAACGGCGCGGGCGATTGTCGTAGCGCGTCTTGGCGGTCCCATGCACGCGGCCCGCCGCCTTCGCCCGCGCTGCTCGACTGCCACACTTCCACAGCGCTCCCACGGACACAGCCCGATTTACCTACAGGCGAAATAAGCAATTGCTGAGGGACCCCATTTATGGGGATCCAGTGTCCCGAAAGAAATAATGAAATAGTCGAAAAAGGGTTATAAAATTCAAACTTTATTGCTCATTTATCCTTGAAAATAGATTTTATTACATGGGAGATTTTTGTTTTTCTCCTTTCAAAATTCAAAATTTATTGCTTGTTTATCCTTGAAAATAGATTTTATTACATGGGAGTTTTTTCCTCCTTTCAAAATTCAAAATTTAAGTAGTATATGACTTAGTGTCAGGATCACAGAATTTTGAAAATGTGCACACAACACTTTCCCCGTACCACAGGCATACATTGCTGGACCCATTTTGTCATTCGAAAAATAAGAAATATTAAAAAGTTTAATTTTTGCTTGTAAAATAAAGACTATGTTAATATAAATAATTACTTACAATGATAAATGACGTAATTCAATAAAATATGTTCAATTATTTAAACAATTCGTTAATTTTCCTTTGTGTACAATATCTAATTCAATTATAATTAGTGTTTTGTTTGTAAATCTGGATTTTTTTGTTGGAGAGGGGAGGCACTACCACTTTGTACTAAGAAGAGCGATATGCAGACACAAAGTCGGTCCTTGGCGACTGACACAAGGCTTCATGGAGAGTTTGCTCTGGGCTTGCTGAAGAGGGAGAGGGGGGCATGGCGAGAAATTTTCTACTTCGTTGGCAGATAGATTCTTTGCGCTGTTTGGCTTTGCGAAGATTTGCGACAAATTGAGGTTAGAACCAAAAGGTTCTATATGACCTTTATTAAATTTCACATGGGAGCAATTTAAAGTTTAGATCAAAACGAATAATAAAGCATAACAAAATATTACAAATAATACAATTTCTCTTATGAAAAGTGAATAAATTAGGTTCAGTCCGTGAATAGCATTTCGGTACACAACCCTCCATTTATCTGAATATGAGGCAAAACTTCTCAAACTAATAAAATAAAATACTATAAAGACTTCCTCTATGTATATATTTATTATATTTTATTTAATATAATGTCTTCCTCTATTTTGACCTGACTTCTGCTGTCAATTTCTTTTTTTCGTATCAATGTTTTCTTTCTATTGTTCACTTATGGAACCTACTTTGTTTTTCGCTCTTTCCTTCTATTAAGCCCTCAATTAATGGATTATCGGATTTGTTTAATTAACTCTTAAAATATGGTTAAACGATTAATTTTTTCCCATTTTTGGTGTTGCGACATTCATTACTGCACCGTTACTTTTCCTCGTAGTCTGCGAAGGCGCCGCGTGAAACAAATTTCAATGTCGCTTGTTCGGAGTCTATAAGCCCCTGCGTACGTAGTTAGATTTCTCCGGAGTGACATGTGGCGAGTGCATAGAACGTTCAGTTGCCGTCTAAATGATTTTTTTTTCCTTTCAACTCCTATCGCTCTCCGCAACTGGCACAATGGGGGACTGACGGCGGCAGGATTTTCGACTAGCTTTTCAGCTAGGTCGAATTCAGACGCTGTCTTGGAGGAGAATTCTAGCGGCCCGCTGCTCTGATCAGTAGTTTTCCGTGGTTTCTCCGATCAACACCAGGCGAATGCCGGAGCAGTACCCTACCAAACGGGCCACGGACCGCGCGCGATCTGTTCTTCCTCTTCCCTGTCCTATCCTCTCCCCTTACTCACACACACACTTACACTAACATGCACTACACTACCACTTATTCCGGGAGACCGGTCGGGAGCTTAGAGCTTGTCCCGGCTGGGGCGGTGCCCCTCTGGTGGGAGAGTCCTGGTTAGGGGGAAACCCCACTAGTCGACGTTAGGTCGGCGCCGGATCTCGCCATCCAGCGGGGGAAGACCACTATCTTCCGAGAAACAAACATGCACTACAGTAACTGGGCTTATGACCAAAGCAGTTGACGCGCCCGGAAACACGAAGAAACCAAACCAAACAATTGGGGAGGGGGGACACTCTTCCTCTCAGACGTACAGAGTGAACAGTTTTGCGTTGCATTCAGCTTTACATATCCTGGGCAATGATCTTGGGTGCGAGGGGGCGGAATTATGAAGGTCGCCCAAAAAACTGGTTAAGTTAATACCACTATCGGTGTCTATCTCAAGGTGTTATTTTAGTAATAGAGATAAAGTAATGCCATTTTGGTGTCTTTCAATTGATACAGCGTAATTTCTCAATTCAATAGGGAAGGTCGGCCATACCTTGTAGAAATAAAACGCTATCATCTTAACTTAGGAATTAATAGATTGGAGCTTATTGAACAAGTTTAATAGCTCCAATCACTTCCATGTATCTAAAGGTAATGTTTTTAAATGTGCATAACAAAGTAAACAAACAAAACAATTAAAATATTTGTTATTAAAAACTGTACCAGTAAATGTGCAATTTTTCTCTTGTTCTCGAAATAAGAGTCGTGAAGTAGTACTCACTGATATACTTCGCTTAAAACTGTTAGATTAATTTAAAATAATATTCAAAATTCAAGATGAAAATATCAGCTCTGGAGGTCTGCAACGTATATTATTTTTTTAATCCTCCTAACTTTAACTTTTCTTTGATCTAAGTTTACTCCAAATAAAATAATGTGCTTACATTTAGATCGAGAAATAAAAAATAATTGATTTGTTTGGATGTATGAAAAAAGTAAGTAGTTTGGAAAAGGCACTCTAGAAATTGTGTATTTCAAACGGTCTGGAAATGGTTTGCAGAAGCCTTTGATCCTCTAATGAATTTACATTTGAGTCTCATCAACTATCTCAAAGTTGACGTAAACATTAAACAAAGGGAGACCAGTAAATCAGATCACTAAATCAAAATAGAGAAACGCTTACTAATTCATTGAGACCGTAGAACGAAACGCTTCCTGTTTTCAGTTTCGCTTTTTGTGCTTTGAATGCAGGAGAGCGCTGTTGCGTTCGTGACGTAAATAGTTCGCCGTGAGCCACTCCATTGTCGCTTCTTGCGGCGGCAAAACAGCGGGAGCGTTGCCCCGAGCGCGCCTCGCGGAGCCGGTGAGCCCTTTGGGAGCCGAGTCGTGGGGGAACCGGGTGTTGGAGTTCGATGAACCGACTCCTCCGCACCGATTTCACATTGGCGTCGACCAAAATAACTCTCGCGGTCGACAAACCTGCTGGAACAACATGACTGGAAGAAACAAACAGGAGAGGAGGCTCAGGGAATCAACGGATGTCACTTCAGTGCTCTAATCGGAGGCTCCTAGGTTCGAGTCCGGACGATGACAGGATTTTCGCCACTAGCTACTTAGCTAGGTCGCTGTCTGGAGGAGAATTCTAGGGGCCGGCTGTTCTGATCGGTAGTTTTCCGTTTTTTCTGATCAATACAAGACGAATGCCGGAGTAGTACCTTAGAAACGGTCCACGAACAGCAGGCAATCTCTCCGTCTCCTTCACTTACAAATTTCTTCATGGAATCCGACAATATTTGTTATGGGGAACATTCAATATAATTATATTTTTTTATTTAAATGAGATATTGGCCATCAAGAGTCAGAGAACCGATGGTGAGCTGCTCTGGGCAACTGCTAAATAGTATTCGATGAGCATAATGATTTTAATTTTGTAGGTTGATATTCAATTTCACTAAAGTTCACTCAATTTCACTAAAAACGATTAATAGCACTGTGGATCATCATCTTCTTTTTGCTGTTCATATCCACTGGGATATGAACTCCATGCCTCCATGCTGTTCTCTCTTGGGCCAGTCTCGTCCAGGTGGGACCAGCTGCTTTACATAGCTCGTCTGTCCATCTTCTCCTCTGTCTCTCTTGGTTTCTCCACCCATACCGAGGGTCCCAGGTTGTTGTAGTGTATGCCCATTGTTGCTGGTCTTGCCTTATAATATGTCCTCCCCAATGCCATTTGTTTATTTTGGCTTGCCGTACTGCATCTTTAATTTTAGTCTTTTTTCTAATTTCTGTAGATGGTTATTTTGTCTAGGAGGGAAATATTTAACCTTTTCTAACATTAAAAATGTTTAACATTATAATATTAATAAATTATTCTAATATTTAACATTAACAATATTTAACATTCTCCCATACATTCTCGCAAACAATAACTATTGATTGTTGAGGTCTCCAGAGGGAGTATCCTCCTCTCCTGGTTGTAACACTATGTACTAGGAGTGCTAAGTTGCAGTTCCATTCAATATTGTAAAGCTGTCGCTTCGCTGTATAAGAAAATAATTTTTTTAAAGAAAGATGCTATTTACGTCGGCGGCAGTTGAGGCTTACGAATCTCTCAGCAATTTGAAAAAAAAAATATTTCCATGTTCTTCTTAATAAAAGGAAATTTAAAAATGGGGCAATTTAAGGTATAATAAAAAAAGTATTCATTTGGTGGGGAAATATCTATTAGTTCTTTCTTATTACATTTGGCGATTGAAAATTTTACATCAGGTGTATTAATTTCAAAAGCCCTTTCCTGTTTATTTCGGAAAAGTGAGACAGTAAATTGTACGTCTGTAGTGTTTTCCAAAACACCAGAATAAAGGTATGTAGAATTGAATCATTTTTGCCTTCCATATTTACAATTTCAAGGTTGGTATGGTAAAACGGAAAAAACGTGTAGTTCTGTTTAAAGTAATGTCCAATTGATTACGTGGCTCCGCGGCAAGGCCAATTGGCCAAAAACCGACTATATGAAAATTGAAGTTTTCCAATGTCGGTACTGCAGTACGCTCTGAGGAAGGCCACAATATGTTGGCCGAAACGTCAGCTACGATCGAACCGACGCAGCTTGTCCCGGACAGCCAAGAGACGTAATGTCCAATTGATTCGGTGCGCCTCTTCAAATCGGCTTTCATGAAGTACGCGTTTGTCGTGACATTTCTTTTTGCCTTCACACATTCAAATTACCGTATAATTCACGAACCCTTGTTTGAATACTTAATGAATTGAGTTCTGCATCTCAGCGTACTTAGCGCAATTAACCGCTTCCGGAAATGCATTCTGCGGTTTCTCCTTTCTCCTGCCAGATGGCATTTACGGCCGCTGCCGCCGCCAGGGAAAAGGCGCCTTCTTTTGTCGAGCGCAGCGCGGGTCGCTCTCAGGTGGCCTTGGAGGCGACGGCGGAAGGCAGCGCGCGGCCGCCCTCACTTGTCACGAGTGGCTCCCCGGCGAGCAGGATACGCTAACATTCAGGAGGTGGTACCGCTCGGTCACGGCTCACGCAATTCGCGTACGGTTGGCAACAGGTTCACTGAATTTCACACGCTTCCGTTTTTCAACGCACTGATGTATAGTAGGATATGGATCACGGGATCGGTCAATTAATGAAGCACATTGGTTTGCCAACGTTTCGGAATGTTTGGTTGCTTCATCAGGGCTGCAGAAACGCGGTCACATGGAATAAACACAACTTGTCTGAACAACAACATCAGAAATCACACAAAATATGCCTTACTTACCTTGACCACTCAGGATTGAAGTCTACGTTCGAAGGGACATCACCTATTCTGTGTTAAGGCGAGGTGAGCGTTTTTGGATAATCTGAAAATGGTTCTGACATCCTAATGGGAGCTATCGTTGAGGGAGATTTATAGACTATGAAACTGGGTTAAACACATAATTACAATCAAATGAATTGTTAAAAGGATCACAATAGTGCATTAATTTGCAAGTAAGGAGGAAATTGTTCTTGATGATTAAGAATGTTGAGTAGTTAACTCAGCTGAGTACGAAATGAAGTCATTAATGTTACAAAATGATTTAAAGAAGACTGCAGTTAACACGGGCTTAATCGTGGATGCTTCTGTTTTTATGAACGTGCTAAATGCATGATTTAATTTAATCAACTTAACAATTACACCACACTGTACATCCGTTGCACGGGAGAAGCGCCAGCATAACAGTGATGCATTAGTTGGTGTGTCCCAGTACGCGGCATATTGATCGATTGATTTTATCGTATTTCCGGGCGCGTCAATTGCTTCGGTCATTAGTCCCGTTAGTGTAATGAATTTTTTTTCGGGAGATGGCGGTGATCCTCCCCCGCTTGATGGCGATATCCGGCACCGACCTACCGTCAGCTAGTGGGGTTTCCCCCTAACCAGGACTCTCCCACCAGCGGGGCACCGCCCGAGACGGGACAAGCTCTACCCGGTCTCCCGGAATATGTGATAGTGTGGTGCATGTTAGTGTAAGTGTGTGTGTAAGGGGAGATGATAGGACAAGGAATAGGAAGGACAGATCGCCCGCGGTCCGTGGCCCGTTTGGTAGGGTACTGCTCCGGCATTCGCCTGGTGTTGGTCGGAGAAACCACGGAAAACTACCGATCAGAGCAGCCCCAGAGCAGAATTCTCCTCCAGACAGCGACTGAATGCGACCTAGCTGAAAAGCTAGTGTCGAAAATCCTGCCGCCGTGGGGAGTGGGAACCTAGGACCTCCCGGTCAGAGGCGCTGCAGTGACATCAGTTGATGCACTGAGCTACCGCTACCGGTCAATGCGCGGCACACATATTTGCAGGATACAGGGGCAGCACTCAGAACATCAATGTTGTGAATAATGTATTCGTAATTTTCAGTCACGAACATTTCTCGTACAATAGTGGAGGCCCAACAGAATAAGTTTCATTACAACTATACAAATAAATGTCACATTTACAAAGTAAAATGTTTTCACACGTACATATCAAAAGTTATGTCACAAGTGACACGAATTAGTCGAAAGCAGATATTGATGCGTCCTGTTAAAGAGCCCGCAGCCAGTTCCGTTAGAACAATGCGAATAAATGTCACATTTACAAATTAAATGTTTTTCAAGCACATATCAAAGCCATTATGTCAAAAGTAACAAGAATTTGCTGAAGGCAGATATAGATGCGTCCTCATCAAGAGGAACGGGCCGACTGACAATTCCGTTTCAACGATTGTAGGAGCGGAGAGAATTGTCCAAAGCTCTGAGCCAATTGGAGTTCTGGATTTTGCTACTAGAATTTATTATTATTATTATTATTATTATTATTATTATTATTATTATTATAAATCAAGCTTGTTTTATGTAAAGAAGGGAGTGATAGTAATTATCGAATTTAGCGATTTTGAAAGGATGTTGTTAAAATATTATTAAACAAATAAGTAATGAAGTTCTCGTAAGTGGGACACGATTGTTGCGGATACTGAGATTTGGCGTAGCTTGATAGCACCATGCCTCTAGCAAAGACGCTTAAATGTGTAAATATACAAATTAAATACATTATTTGTACACGCCTGGAATTACTGTGACAAGTGCCTGCATTGCAGATTAAATGGTTTACAGTAAAAACTGGCACCGATAATATTAACAACTATGCGAGCACAATTTTGGAAAGAAGATATATTGGCTGTGCAATTTGAAAGAAAAGATCTTGAAAAGACGTTTGTCAAGAACTGTTTGACACTTGATGAAGACTTTTGTTACAGCAATAGGGAATGTTTGCCATGTAACACGCATTTAACCTGCCTTGAACGTATTTTGCCAATTACGCGTTTCTCGCTGTGTAAGTCTACAGACGAGTTGTAACTCTGCGGGAGATCTTTCAACCGGACCTGAGGAGCTTGCCAGCTCGCTAACCGGTATGTGGAGATTCCAGATAGTTCTCGTAATCCGGGGAAATATGAGGACTTGGCATACTGATGTCACAAAAGGCTGAGCTACTGAATGCAAAGAGTGCGGAATCATCCTACTATTAGCAAATTAATCGCGTTCTGTAGAAATTAATCATAGTCTTATTTATATTCTTTATAAAACATTCAGCAGTGCCAGAAGCCTGAAGTCTGCTTACGAGTGTGTCGGATAGCGTTTCTTTCAAGTATTTGGTTTGTTGTAAATATTTAATTTATTTAAGCTTTAAACGTTCTTGAGGAATTTGTTTCAATGTCTAATCTCGACTTTTTAATTCATATTTTCCTTAAAATCTACATCCAAATTACTTATCATACATTAAGAGGAATCAATGTGCAATATTGGCATTTCGAAGTCATTTCACCTTGTCTGGACGGCTAGATACAATGAAGCCGTTCTAAACAATAAGATGTAAAATGCTTTACGTATCAAGACTTTACGACTTCATGTCCCTAAGTTTATTTTAGCTGTTGTCTATTTCCCATTGTGAATATATTCGTAATAAAACAACCCGAAGTTTTAGGCTTGTAAAAAGTATTCATTTCTGCTCTGCTCATCTTTGGACATTTTAACGACAATGAACATTCAGGTTAGTGCTAATATTCCCTGACCTCGCTTATATCGTTTTACTTCTTTTTACATCCAAGTGAGCCCTTACTCTTTCCTCCGATCCTTAAAACTACAGTGACTCGTACGTCCATTGCAGCCGGAAATTGACTCCTGCCGCTAAAAGCTCGTAAGCCCTGGCAGAGCTTGAACGTGTTTCGGGTAGAGACGTTTGTTGGCGGTCAGGTGAAGTTCACGTATGGGCCATTACGGAGATAACTCCACGAAGCAACGTTTGAGAATTCACTGCCTAAATATTGTGGAGGGAGAAGTCTGGGAAGGAATTGGAGTATAAAAGGTGCAACATAGTTGGCATACGTCCCACCATGCACAACATTAAAGCAAACCTACAAGCCGAAGGCGTTCACTACGCAACGAGACCCGGCAATACGTTCCTATCCCCCTTTTTTTACTTTCTCGCTTGACTACGTACCTAGTAAAAAAGAAAGTACAGAAAGAATTCGGCGCATCGGCGATTTATTGTTACAAAAAACTCGTCTTGTGGGGCCCTGATATCGAAAAGTGGATAAATATTAATCCTTTATGTAGTAAATTACTTCCCCTATAACGTATAGTCGGAACCAAGTTTTGTGGGTCCTTGATACAGAAAAATGTATTGACGCCAAAACGTCTGTCTGTCCGTTACAACGTTCTCGCTTAAATCGTTCAAATTATTTTCTCCAAAATTGATATTCCCGATCAAACTGAGTGAACTTGAGGTCCTGCGAGTTTGAAATGGATGTATTCTCATTTTTGAGAATACCTTACATGAAGCCTCAACATTTTCAAAATTTTCCCGAAATATGCTTCAATTTTTTACTGAACTTTTTCCTGGGATAGAGTAAAGGATACTTACAAATGGAACTACATTATCGTTGAAAATATCTTAATTCTTGACAATTGCAAACATTCAGATTTTTTCGGTGTCTCCCTGCAACTAAAATAATAAAGATAAGTATTTTCCTCAAATCTGTTCTTCAAATACATCTTTCAAAACGGTCACGTACATTGTAAAAAATAAAACTGGTTTCGCGTAATTTTTGCTTCAAGTACAGGCAATTTATAAATTTTTTCTCAAAAATTGCTTCAGACTATTTCTTAAAATTTTTTCTTCGTAAAGGGCGAAGGACAAAGAATCGCGCAGGTTTAATTTTCTGTATTTTCGAAGTGCACACAAAAATTAACATTGTAAAACTACAACATTGATGATAAAGATTTTTTCCTAAATTGATATCCGTCCTTTAAAACTATATCTTTAAAGAAAGTAAACGATCTGAATTTTTGAAAATTGCAAAAACCTATTTTCAAATTTTTAAGCGTCGGGTAGGTAGTGAATTGTGAAGCTGGTGGTGTACGGATAACGTGATAAGCATATTAACTCTTATGGACCTGAGTATGAAATTTACCACGGAGAAAAATATTGTTATTGGAAACAAAAGTTTACAGGTTCTTGCAATATTGCGTAATCGTTATAAATAATGTAAGGAAGTATGTGCTGTTATAGCACACTTGGTCTGAGATCACATCTTTCTACAAAAAGAAATTTCCAACGTCCTCAGAAGTATTTTCAGAAATAGATGCAAAAAAAAGAAGCTATTAAGAAATATGATAATTCTTTACTTTCCTGACTACTTGCCTCGCATGGAACTTGCCATAAAATTTCCGATGGAAATTGCATAGATGACTAGTCCCGCATTTTATAGCCCAATACCTCGCAAGGAAGCACGCTAGGAATGGAGCGTCTGTGCAGTGGCCGCGAGGGCCTTTCGGGGGCCGCGGGAGTGGCGGCAGGAAGCGGGCGGGCGTGCTCTAGGCCTTGAGCAGTGGCGGTGTGGGGGGGGAGGGGGCGAGGTCGCCCGGCGCGGGGGCTTCGCCGCCGCGCGCGGGGCGCTAGGCCTTGAGCAGCCCCCGGGCGCAGTCGGGCGGCGGCGCGGCCTTAACCGTGGAGCGCCTCTGCCTCCACTCCCCTTCCCCACCACCGCCTCCTCCGCAGTCTCCTCCACATCCGTCTCCTCCTCTTGCCGCCGCCTCCTCCTTCCTCCTTCGCCGCCTCTTTATCCTGCTGCCTTGGCCGACTCCGCCTTCTTCTCTTCCGCCCCGCCTCCTTCTCTTCCGCCCCCCCCTCCTCTCTCGCCGCCCCCCTCTCTTGGCCGCCACCGCCTCCTTCTCTCCGCCGCCACCGCCCCTTCTCTGCCGCCGCCACCGCCTCCTTCTCTGCCGCCGCCACCGCCTCCTTCTCTTCCGCCGCCGCTCCCACTCCTGTCCTTCTCTGCATCCTCTGCCTTCCCTTCTGTTTCTTGCCTTGGTCGTGAAGACGATCGGCTCCACCAAACGGCGTCTCCCACGTGCACGATACCGCCAATATCATTCCAACGGGAAGGACGTACTGTTTTCATCTCATTACTTATTTTAAAACATTGAAATAAAATAATTATAAGTCACACAATAAAGCATGACTAAATAATACGACATATTACATTTTAATAATTGATTGATTGTTAGTGATTCCGGTCAACGGCTAAAGACATATTTCCGTAAGTGTAGTGCATTTGTTGTCTTTGGGAGGTGGTAGTGGTCTTCTGCCTGTTTTCTCCGCTCGATGGCGAGATCCGGCGCCGACCTACAGCTAGTGCGTTTTTCGCTGACCACGTAACTCCCACCAGCGGGGCACCGCCCCAGCCGGGACGAGCTCTAATTTCCCGACCGGTCTCTCGGAATATGTGGTAGTGTAGTGCATGTTAGTGTAAGTGTGTGTGTGTGTGTGTGTGTGTGTGTGTGTGTAAGGGAAGAGGAAGGGAAGATCGCGCGCGGTCCATGGCCTGTTTGTTAAGGTACTGCTCCGGCAGTCGCCTGGTGTTGATCGGAGAAACCACGAAAAATTACTGACCAGAGCTGCCAGCTCATAAAATTCTTCTCCAGACAGTATCTGAATTCGACCTAGTTGTTGAGCTAAGGTCGGAAATCCTGTCACTGTCTGAACTCGAAGCTTGGACCTCCCGGATAGAGGCACTGCAATTACATTAATTGATGCCCTGACCCACCTCTTCCGGTACAAATTAATAATAATAATAATAATCCAAAAATTGTGGGGATAATTAAATTCAGGAAATCTTGGAAATTATTTAAATACTGACGTGAAGTGGAATTTTGAAAATCCTTACTTTCTGATTCTACCATTTAATATTCAGTTTCGATATCGACTAAATAATTCTTTTTGAAATAAATTAAAAAGCTAAATATTGATTATTCTTCTTATTGTTATTGTTATCACTCAACAAAACACAAAATTATATTACAGTAATACAAAGAATCGCATCTACTTTTCAGACACTTCCTACAACTTCCATAACAGGATGCACCCCTCTCTGAGGGCAGTGGCTGATGGAGATGGAAGGACTGTGAGGATGGCTAGCGCATTGTTTAAGATACTACCTCGGCATCCATCTAAAATTGAAAGAAAAAAATAGCGATCTATGAGAGCAGCCAGCCTATACGAATAGTATTCTTATCTCAAGAGGCATCGTGACCAAACTACTTACCCGATGGCGCAAGTTCGCCCCCGCCACGATTCGTATTTATGATCTTCTGGTGAGTCGTGACTCAATTGTTCAAAGCATCCGGGATACATCCGTCCTGGACACAAAAAACTTCGTGTGGTTTTAATGGAGACAATTATGGTGTTTTTCGCGTAAAGGTAAAAAAACGCGCTTTTAGTTTTAATTTTTTCGCGTCGTCAAATTGTCCTAAATTATATTATTTCTCAGCTTGATACGTACAAAATAAGGTTTTAAACAATTCACTTAGTCTTGAAAGTAACATCTAAAATTATTGCTATCCAATTTGAAAATTATACACCAAAAATTAGTGTTAAAAGGTACTATACAGGAAGTTAGTAAATTAAATTCTTAGAACAAAGAAACGTGTTCATGTGCGATGTGCGTATATTTTGACCAAATAAACAAGAGGGTAAGAAGTGTGTATCTAGGATTAGGTATTTATCAAATTCCTGCAATTACGAGTATAAGCATTGAATATGCATGTATGGGTCATCCTGCTTTACAAATGTTAAAAATTACTGATGACATGCTAAGACAAGAATTCTTTGCGCGTGTTGTGTTAAAGAGATAAAACGGAGGTAATACCTCCAGCCCTCAAGGCCACATGCGAAGTCCTCTCGCTGGCGGGCTCGCGGCTGCGAGTCTGAAAAGCGTTCGCTCTTCGGTGTAATTACGCGCGGTGTATCGCCGAGGGATCTCGCATGCGCTAATTGGAAAAGTCTTCCTGCGACAGAAGTGCGCGTGCGCATAACCGCTTCCTCCCCGGCGCGCCTTCCGTCTTCCGCGCTCCGCTCCGCCCCGCCCTACCTTGCGCGGAAGTCCCATCCACCCCTTCCCCACCGCAACTCTCATCATCCTATTCCCGCGACGCCAGGGAGCGGTGCCGAAGACCACTTCCCGTCGTCCCACCGCTCTTCTGTCCAGAAGGGTGTCCCTCAAGGCTCATTTCCGGAGCCCTTTAAATCAACTGCCGTGTTAGATTTTTTTTCGTGTTTCCGGGCGCGTCAACTGCTTTTGGTCATTAGTCCCGTTAGTGTTTTTTTTTCTGTTAGATTTGATTTCTCCCACCAGCGGGCACCGCCTCATCTGGGACAAGCTCTAAGCTCCCGACCGATCTCCCGGAATATGTGGTAGTGTAGGCATGTTAGTGTGTGTGTGTGTAAGGGAAGAGGATAGAACAAGGAAAAGGAAGGATAGATCGCGTGCGGTCCGTGGCCCGTTTGGTACGGTACTGCTCCGGCATTCGCCTGGTGTTGATTGGAGAAACCACGGAAAACTACCGATCAGAGCAGCCCCAGAGCCTGCCGCCGTCAGGTCTCAAACCTAGGACCTGCCGGTCAGAGGCGCTGCAGTGACATCAGTTGATGCACTGAGCTACCGCTCCCGGTCCGCTGTTAGAGAAACGCTGTATTTTTTTTCTCAGAAAAATGACAAATTGTTAACTTGGTTACTTATATTGATTGGCCTCTTGATTAATTGCGACTCTTTCTAAGAATTTTGAGAGTTACGGTTTAAATGTTGAAGTGCATTATGTAAAGTCAAATATAATGCAAGTGTTGTATAATGGAAGACAGGCAAAATAGAGGCAGGTACTACCGTCGAGAAAACTATTAAATATCGTTTTGGCAACCTTAAATTTCTCAAGAAAATTTCACAACTTTATACTATGAATAAACTGTTATATGATAACGTTCATAGAACGAAGGATGTTTTCGTAAGCAATTTTGTTGGAGGGGCACTTACAGGTACAGAGGTGTACATCACCAGCCTCATGTGCTCCCCCCCCCCCAAAAAAAATACCTAGGCCCTCTTTTCCTGGGGGAGGAGTATTCCTGTCTCCAACTGCAACGGAGCGCGTGGAACCTACGTCTGATTCTGGGTGGGGGCAGAAGAGGTACTTGCGGTGGCCGTTGGGAGCGCTAATGAGCGATGAGGGCGGCGATTCCAGACGAGAGCGCATGGGTGCAAGCGGCTTGCGGTCGCTTTCGCTCTCGGCGATAAAGAGATCGTGCAGCCCGTGGCGCATTTGCTGCTTTCAGAGCATTAACTAGAGGCTTGGGGGACCTCGCTGTAACACAGTAATAATACCTCTTTAATTTTCTCAGCATAAACTACTTTTCCTAATTATCCTTTATCACTGCATTAACAATTAAGAAGCTTTACACACCTTAAACGAATGAAACTTGTTTTCGATAAACGTCTTGTTGGTGTTTGCTGTAATGCTTTCGATTTCTGTTCACTCTTTAAAACAAAAATCTCCAATATAAAAAAAATACATTTTTGTCTTCGCAGTTGGGAGCCTTCTAAGGTCGGAGCCCTGACGCCTACCCTGTTTGTCCTGGTGGTAGTTTACGTTCTGGCTGCTTCAGGATGCTGAGCAGTGCATAACGCTTCTATTATAAGCAAGTAGCTTCGCTTCTGTTACAAAACTGTCCCCGAAATATTGAAACTTTCGTGTATAATATGTATACATTCAGTTAGATTAAACAAAATGGAAAACATTTGTCCCATCGAAAATTCGCTTCGTTAGTTGTCAATTTATTATCGTGGAAACGTTAACTTCATACTGAATAATATAGAATGCTCACCTACTAAGTGTAATATACAATGAGCCTAAACCTGAACTCTTCTAATTGGTGAAGCAAAATGATATAACACTAGAGCCAATGTATTGTGTGGAGTTTCAAACCAAGAAAAAGCCATATTTTATTCTGAGTAGGTTCATGTACTGCCCATATCCGGGGGGGGGGAATTAATTTTGAAATGTTGTTAAAGGTTGTCCTCAAGGTGGCCAGCCTTCCTACAAATGTGAGATGACTGTTGCATATCCGCTCCTTCCGCAGTCGTTTGTTATTTGATTAATGTGCCCTTTCGCCCCTTCATCTCAGAGATCTGTTAAAGTGCTACTGTTTTGAACGCAAACCTTGAGAATAGCTAGCCGTCACCTTTGCCATCACCGTCGCCACATCTGACCCTCAAATTCCTACCTGTCACCCTAAATATCCTTTTCCGATCATTAGCGTTAAGTTCAACGTGCGTTAAAACTCCTTTTTATAAACTTTTGACCACGGTAAATACAGGTTTCGGTCCTACTAAAAATACGATATTTGAAAATGGTGTCATTGACGAACACCAAATTGCATTCATAGTTTGATGGTTCAACCTTCTCTTACTAGAACAATGATTATTAGGATATGCGTAGATTGTAAAAACGGTTATTATTATGTGAAGCATAAACACTAAGCAACGTTGTAAAATGATGGGCAGGGAAACGGTAGAAACATCTATTGCACTTATCCACCACGAATTCCACACAAAGTTCCCGCAGTTTGAGTTCTGCTATATACAGAGGGAAGGCACTTACAAGAAAAGAATACTCTCAAAATTCTTTTCAACGAGACGTCACAATCGTGCGTGATAACTTGCTCAAGAGCCCCTGAGCCACAAACAACGAAGGCTCATGTCGCTCCTAAATGTGTTGTGTAAAATTTATAAACCATTACTAGAGTAGAGAATAATTAACACCACTCGAACAATTCTTTCTTCACTTGAATTCCACATCTCGATGAAGGGGAATAGTTGATGCCACTGCAGTACATCTGCCCAGGAGGTCCAAAGGTTCGACTCTCGACGGGGGCATGATTATTAAGACTACATAGATGGCTATGTAGAATTGGGACTCAGTCTGGGAGAGAATTCCAGCGTTCGACTGTTCTGATCGATAGTTTTCCGTGTTTTCTCCTCTCGACACCAGGTAAATGTCGCAGTGCCCTAACAAACCGACCACGGTCAGCCCGTGATCTTTCCCCTACACACACACACACACACACACACACACACACACACACACACACACACACTTACATGCACTACACTACCACACATGTCGGGAGAGCAGTCAGGAGCTTAGGGCCCTTCCCGGCTGGGGCACTGCCTCCTGCGAGGGACACCTGGTCAGGAAAAATCCTGTAAGCTGATGTTAGGTCGGAGCCGGATCTCGCCGTCCAGCGGGAAAGGACGCCGCTGCTTTGCGCGATTAAACATACGTTACTTACGGAATTTATGATCTTAGCAGTTAATTCTCACGGAAACACTTATCAAAAAATGATCAATCCATGAACGAGATTTTTTTAAATTTATTTTTTCTTGTTCGACAATAGTATTTCAAGGGTTTTAATAGTACAGAAGATTAGTCAGTACATTTTGATTGGTATCCATAAGGTATGAACGGTTTGTACTCTAAATTAATTGTTTTTATTCTTAATTAGAAGAGAAGGTAAATGCTCATATTAAGGAGCTTACGGTGTTAGGGTGTACGGGGGGTTTGAATCTATCTTCGGGAAATCTTGATTTTATACGTGGATGGAGAAGGGGAAATGTTAGCGAAAAATAATTGAATATAATTCCAGGTACTGCGATCTCTGAATTCGAGGAAATGGAAATTCCTACTTTCCAACGAAATTCGAGAACCGAGAAGTGCCGAATCCCCGAAAATATAATAAAAGATCCAGAAAGATCTCATTTTGTAATAAACGGAGTGATTGAAAAAGTTCGATGCCTTAAGCCTTTGGATCAAGGTTTTAAGGTCCTAAGATATTCCGCTTGCAAGTTACTCCTGATAGACGTGAAGACAAATTCTCTCTATTTGGATGCGGGATTGTATTTGTGCCTGCTATATAAACGCGTTTTCTCAACAAACTTTAATATTTATAATCTGACATGCAATTTCTATTCTTCGTGAAATTCTTTCTTTTACATTTTTTAATGTCTGGCTCAATTTAAAATCATAGAAACGTACCTACACTACAGAAATAGCACGGCGTCATTGAAAGCGCAAAAAGTGCATATCAAAAAGTAGTACTTTTTAGGAGAGCAAAACAGTGTTTATTTCTTTGATTCAGTTTATTTAATTGTACTTCAAATAAGGTCACGGTAGATACATAACTATTTTTCATCACGTGTATATTGTAAATAGCCATATATAGGACCGATACAATATGAATTTTTTACGTGCATTTTGCACTTTGTGAGAAGAGATAACGTGAGTTTAATTTGTATACTTTAAAAACAATATAGGAAGCCTTCGATTCACGTACGCGGTACAATGTCGTGGTATTTTGAGAAAGGCTTTACGAAAAGGTGGCTATAGTTGCGAATTTGTGCCCCTTGCGGCAGGAGCTGCTGGCGAGAAGCTGAGGGGCTCCGCGCCCAAGTGCCGTTGTAACTGCATTGGCCACTCCCTCTCCTCCGCCTTCGCTATGCCTCTCACGCTGTTTGGGAGTCAAGAGCCCGTGCTATCGTCGGGGAATCGGGCCTCTTGCCAGTCCAGGGCGCTGAGGAATGTGCGTGAACAAAAGTCGGTGCCGTTTCTGTGGGAAGCGAACAACGGACCTCGGCGCGAACACTGGGACTTGAATGTAATTCAGGACAGTATAACTGCTCAACGCTTTGGCTTAACCTTTGCACTAGGTAGTGCAACTCTCACGCGTTTTTCGACTCTAAAAGTGCTACAAAACCAGTCGAAACAGGCAAACCGTGTTGCAGAACCGTGATCAAGTGACCAACAAAGTAACAGACTTCATGAAATATTTAACACTCTACTTAGGTTTTTGTGACGTGGCGCTGATGGTATTATCTTAAAGATGGAATATGGCACGACTTTTTGCGCTTTTTCGATCCTGCCGCATGATCGGACCGTATCAAGCGTACTGAGATCGAAAACTCTAGCGGCACGACTGAGAAGACGCGAAAAGCCGTGCCATATTCGATCTTCAAGATAATACCCTCAGGCGCAACGTTACGAAAATTCGTGTATATAGCATTATTAAGGTTCATGTTTTAAAAAATAAAATTCTTTAATCTTTGATATTGATAATATATTTTATATATTTTAAGGGTAAAATCCGAATATTGCCCTCCAGCAACTCAGCGACGCCAGTTTCAACTTATTTGGAGGAGCGACCATATTTCATCCGCAAGAGCGAGATATCGACCTCATTTCGTTGCTGCGCGTCGGACGTCCATTTGCCGGGGGCGTGTCCGCTCTCCTATTCCCACGCCAGCCCACCTCAACGAAAACTTTCGTGCCCGCCAGGGATAGGCAAGATGCCGAATGCTCTGAAGTGAGCCCCGTGCCCAACATCGCTTTGGGGCAGGTATGCCAAACGAAATGGTTTCAGGGCGTCATGGACCATAAAATGCCAAGGGCATTGCAACTCTATTCCCTCACCCTCTACCTTCGTCGCCCTTTATTCTCTAAGCACTAAACGCAATGGTATCATTTCTGTTAGATTCGAAGAGTGTTCTCTTAGTCTTACCGAGAACAGGCTGAAAGATATTGAATTGAAAATCGTGCAAATGAAAGAAGCAGGAGGAATAAGTCTTTGTTAACTGGAATCAATGTTTCTATGGCTAGACAGCTAGGTCGTATGCAGCCGCTGCTTGGAGAATTTTAGCTGCTGGCTGGTCTGATCTGTAGATTTTTGGTGCTTTCTCCGTTCAGTACCGGGATAATGCCGGAGCAGTACAGTAACAAACGGGGCTACAGATTGCGCGCGATCTTGTTTTCCTCATCGTTGCCCCTCCTTTCCCTTTACAAACTAGTACATTTTCCCGTCATATACACTACGTTACCACACGTGTCAGGAGTTCAGTCGGGAGCTGAAAGCTTGTCCCGGCTGCGGCGGCTCCCCATGGGGGAGATACCTGAATGAGGAAATCCCCACGAGTCCACAGGTAGGTTAGCGTCCGACCTCTCCATCCAGCGGGATGAAATATTCACTATACCTCGGGAATAATAAATAGTTCACGTGCCTGGAAAAATTAATCAACCAATCAAGAATATCTCGTGTACATTATCCGGCAACTCGTAACACTTAAGAGTTAGCATTCTATGGTGGTCTAGTAAAGGCGGTCCCTTTTACGCAATTATTTTCGCAGAATTGACAAACGTGCGGTCTGAGTTGCAACGTACGTGGCTCTGGCTGTCCTGGAATAGTTCTGGGGCCATTGTTTTGGAGAGACAGCTCTGCTCTAGAGCACTGGGCGGTGTGGCTTCCGCCTCCACGCCTCGCAGATCGCCATCGCCTTGCGGCGCCGCCTGTGTCGCTGAGTGTGGGAAGTGCGGGTGCGGGCCGAAGCGCGGAGATCACGGGATCCTCGGCACCTCCGACCACGGCGATTACGAACTGGGTTGCCGACGGGGAAGCGGTAACTGCTCATGTAGCGGCGGCGATGGTGTAGCGGTTAGCGTATCGGACTGCTGTACCCAAGTTTGTGGGTTCAAACCCGATCGAAGCCGTGGATTTTTAAGAAAAAATCCTTCGTACGCCTTCCATCGGAGGGAAAGTAAAGCCGGCTGTCCCAGGTTAATACATTTACTGCATGTAAAAGATCAAGCCTAAATGATGCCTCTGAGCTAAATTCAAATTGCCTGTTCCGTCGCCCAAGTAATTCCTTCTTTCTCCCAGGATTGGTGAAAGGAGTGTAACGAAATTTGCGTGGTCAGACGGAAGAGCAGGGCTAATGGCCTGAGTCTCGCCACGTAAAATAAGGCAAATTCAATTCAATTCAATTTCTTACAGAGATAGCTGAGTGTGAATTGCTCTCTGAATTCGTCTGGCCCAGTGAACTTTCGAACTTCCTAGTAGTCCAGTATCCATATCAACTATATTAATGTAAGAATTTGAGGAACATAAACTAAAGTAATAGTGCTGAACTGAGTTCCGCGGAAAATTTTTTGAGCGTTCTGAGAGAATCAAAAAGTTAGGTTCATAGATAATGAAACAGAACTTGCGTTCTTAGCTAGACTTACTAAGTTCACTTATCGGACATCAGGAAATTTACTGAAAGGTGCATGTAGTGCACTTAGTTCAACAAACTTTACGCAACGGACTTGGCTGAAACAATTCATAGTTTCATATTCCCTACGGATCTTTCAAAGAGGTCAGTGGCCCAAGCGGTTTCAGAATTGCTGATCTACAGACAGACGTGCATTGTCGTCTCCGCCCTCTCTTGTCAAGATGCCAGAGTTCCCTTTCGTGCATGACGCGACGCATTAGAGAGTTGACGAGCGTCGTCCGTGTGAAAGTAGTTACCTCACACGACAGAAATGGGCCTAATCGAAGAGCTGCTTCCTAAATGAACGCAAACAATATTTAATGCATGTAATAATACAGAAATTCGGGTCTCGTTGCAAGCACTTGGACCCAATTTAGAAATTCGGGATGTCACAATCAACGAAGGATGTGACAGTGTTCAAAGTGCATTTACCAAGGAAAACGCCCTTAAAGTTCACTTAAACGTCGCTGGAGGGTCTGAAAACCACACTATCGAAATGGCATGAAGTTATTTTTTTTTTTGTTAAGAACATGTTGGTAGTTTAATATCAGCGAATTACTTGTTTTCTTCACAAATGTGGATTCAAGAGTAGTCAAAAAGCCGAAAATATTGCTCACAAACATTGACTCGGGCATTTAGTTGTCAGAGTTTATAGTTTAAATCTAATTGTTTATATTTATGTTTATATTACAAGTGTGCCACATGAGCTTGTGTGCTATACCCTCTCATCAAACGATGGCGAGGAAGAATGCTAAATCGTTATTCTCCACCCTTTCTAGAATAGTGATTGGTAGTGGTTTGCCATTTCCTTCTTATGGTTCATGAATGGTAGAGGGGTGATGAATAATGAATTAGGATGTGATAATGGTTCCAATTTGATACATGATAGTATGAGAAGCTGACTATTAAATTGTGTGGTAAAAATACATTCTTTCACACCGGATTGGAGCCCGCAGCCACAATGTTTAAAATAATTCCTTTCTCTCAATAGTTTTCTATTTATTTACCAAATATTGATTTAGAACGCAAATAACATTCCATAAGTGTTGTGTGCGTTATGTTCTATTATTTAACTTCCCGCTAAAAACGTGTGTCTTCTGGAGTGGCAGAGGCCTGGGATTTTTTGGTGTATTTCTGTTGTCCCCCTGCGGGATGTTCCGTATCGCGGCACTGCGGCGGCGACGGTGTAACGGTTAGCGTATCGGGCTGTATACGGCTTAGCGTATCGGGCCAAGTTCGTCAAGCCTTCGTACGCCTTCCTTCGGAGGGGAAGTAAAGTCGGCTGTCCCATGTTAGTGGATTTACTGCTGGTAAAAGATCCTCAAGCCTAAATGAAGCCTCTGAGCTAATTCAAATTGCATGTTTCGTCGCCCAATTAATACCTTCTATCTTCCCTAGTAGGTGCAAGAAGCGAAACGAAATTTGCGTGGTCAGACGGAAAAGCAAGCCTCATGGCCTTAGTCTCGCCACGTAAAAATAAGGCATTCATTCATCCAGTCAGAAATGGAAATCTGTGGGCGCCTTGTGACGGAAGGCGGAGCGAAATGGTACTGCGGGCGCGGGTGGGAGTTCGCGGCTGAGGTGTCTCCGCACGGTTCCCAGGCTGTTGCGCCACCCCGTCTTCCCTTCGTTCGCCGCTGCTCGTCTGTTTTCTCGTGGTCTGGAGAGCTCGCCGTGGCGCCCTCTGCATCCGGTACATCGCTTCCGGAAGGAGACTGCAGAGGAAGCGCTGCCCAGGTTCTCACTCGCTTTATGACGCCTGGGGTTGGAGGTACAGCTGCACTTCGCAAAAACGGCTGGCTTCCGTTCCACTGCGGTTGATGTGAAAATGGATGGTACTGACCCTATCCAACCGATAATTTGAACATGGATCTTAGGGTGCTCATGACACACTAACCGTGAACTCTCGGGCTCAAGTGTTCTTAATTCTGCGTTTCTTTGTTTTAGTCATTTTTATTTGTTTGTCATAATTATTACAGAGTTATTTGCGAATACTAATGCCTTCTATTATTGACCTGTAAAGTGTAGGAAATCTTTAAAAAATGCGTTGTTCCATTCTAATTTGCAAATCTCGGAATATCTGATACAGTCACATTGCGAATTTTGTCTTGAAGTTTCAAACAATACGCAATTAGAGTTTCAATTTTTACGGGAGAAATATATAATGATACGGCAAATTTAGGTTGGTTGTGTTGTTTGGCGTTTCCACGATATTGCAGAACGATATTGCGTTCTTTATCGCCAGTGCTAACAGCTCGAGGAAAGAGAAACGGAACCAACTGTGTATGTAGATGACCCGTCGGCATATTATAGTCATTGTTTTTTGGAAACGGCGCTATCGGCCGAGTCGCCATTGTTCCCTTAGCGTTGGCCAACGCTTATCTCCGCCGCGTCTGGAAAAGTCCGCGTGGGCGACTGCGGCAATCCGCGCGCCGGTGCGTACGCCGGGCGACGGCGGTGTGGCGCACGGAGTGCACGCCGCCCCCCGTGTCCGCGCCCGGCATCGCTCTCCCGCGCCGGCTCGTCCCCGCGCCGGCTCGTCCCCGCGCCGGCTCGTCCCCGCGCCGGCTCGTCCCCTGCAAAAGTTGGAACATGTTTTGACCCCTACCATTTCAATACAAAAGATAATTTTTTTCTTGATAAAATCGGATCTTCAAAATTAGGCCGTTAAATGATGTATACATTACTTTTTTACAAAAATGTTAGTCTTTTTCCAAAAACGGTTTGGAATTTTTTGTTCTAATATTTGTGTAAAAATATAGTGCAATACAATACACATAATACTACTCGTAGTTGACATTTCATTTAAGCTTTGAAATTTCCAAACATAAATGAAATACATTTTCTCTCGATCTTCCACGCGTTGCTTGAAGAGTAGTATTTTAAAAGATTGCTAAGGGTTGGTAGGATACAAGTTGCAATATGTTGTATAACCGTTAAAAATCATTCGAGAAAGTATGTGCTGTTGAATAAAAGTTTAAAATTACAATTCCAAGAAATTTAACATTATATTTAAATTACATAAAGTACGTATCTTTACGGGAAGCTAATAACCGAAGAATAGTTTTCCGCCTTGTGGCTTGCCGTCTGGTCCGCACTTGGCCATCAGCGGAAAAAGCCGGACTGCGTCAAAGGATCGTGCTTTCCTTTAACGCAGGGCATGATAAACCTCCCAACGGAAATCTCTAAAGCCAATTTTCCTCCATTGAAAATCCGCAGACCCACCACAGAGGTTGCACTCCTTGTGCTCAAAACGTTATCGCTTGTGTTTGTTGCTTCGTGCCTCCACCTCTTCTTCCTTAGTCGCCTGGGCCTTTCCGTTCCGCGGCGACTGATGCTGTGCAGACGCAGCTGCCGAGTGGCTGCTCCCGCGATCGCAAAGCGTCCACAGCCAAGGGCGCAGAAGAGCAACGGTTAGATCATGCATCGTTACTCTCGTTCTAAGAGTGTGCAGCGTACTGGACAAAATTTACTTCCTCGTGCGATAAATACGAGCGCTACCATCGCCATTGAAGGCATAGAATATTGCTGGGATTGGAATATTCGAATTAAGTGTTCAAAGTTCTGTTAGGTAGCTGTTTTAATGCGCTTTTCTATAAATACAATAATGAATTACCCAGGTGTGAAGCAAAGGCGCTGCAAGTGCACTAAATGAAGCGTATCCGGCCTGAAACAATGTATACAATGCGGGTAAGCAAATACGTCACCCTGAGGTGGAGCTCACGCTGCCTAACCCAGAGCGGTCTTTCTCATTGTGATTCCTTTGAGGCCTTACTGTAAAGGTTGGTTGAAATTGATGCTCAGCGATGATGCTTGATAAATAAAGATAGAGCAATAATGTAATTAGAAGCGGAAAACGCGAAACCTTTACAAAACTTGCCGCGAACTCTGTCTACCCTAAATTCCACTTAGATTTGAATCCCGGTACCTGGCAATAGAAAGATAATGTGATGGATACTACTACAAAAATCAGCATTAAAAGGGAGAGATTCCTAAATTATCAGGAAAATGAATCTTAAAATGAGATAAAGCGCTTTTTTTGTACTTTATAAATTATATTACTACAGCAACGTACGCTGGTATACGGGTATATGACATAACCATCGCAAAAAAATATAGACACTTTTTTAAACCGTGTATATTCTCTCAATTGGATAAAATCAAAATTCAACCTTTTGTTATGAAAAAATTATTTTGTTCCATTCTTATACGAAGTTCTTTTATTTTTAAAACCAATTTTTGAATTGATTACTTTATTTTTGTGCCGGTTTATGGCGGAGATATTGATATGTCATTTAAAACGAGAAAAAGCTTTCAATATAACAAAACTATTGAAAATATATGAATGGAATGGCGAGTGAACTGCAAAGATGAGTCTTATAAATTTCATTTTTTAGCCACTCATGGGACTTCAGTATTTGACTATCATAAAAGCCATGTACAGACTAATCCAAACTTACGTAAAGCGGCTTCAATGGGGAAAGGAGTTTTCTCCGACATAGGTTATAAGATGTTATAAGAAGACAATAGGAGCGACAATCTATGCTCCCTAAAAGTGTACAGGAGCCGCGTTCCTTAGTTACATCACTGGTGTGAGAATTCGTAGACACTCTGTTTCATTTCCACGGATTACATCATAATAATTACAACGGTCTCATCTCTTCGGCGTACAGGAAAACGTACACAATTAAAGAATAGTAATTTTGCAGCAATTCGGTACTAATCTAAGCGGAGCCTTTTATTTCGCAGCCAAAGACCATGTTTTACTTTATAAACTGGCCCTGTTGTTTGAATTTTTTTTTAATTTTATCAATAAAGAGTATTTTTAAACTTTTCTTTACTAAACAAAAAATGACTATTTTTGAGATGTCTTTTTTTTATGCACCGATGATGTGTCGTAACTTTTCCAAAGAAAAATTACAATTTCTTTCCCGATGGAATCGGTTGATATGTCATTGTGTTGTTTTCTGTTGATAATGAAACGATCTACAGCAACAGATGTTTTCGGCACTTCCTATCCTCAAGGATAACACCTTTTGGACCAACGCCGGTTTTGGCGGCGCGTAATACATTAATCCTCAATAGCTCGTGAACCCTTGAGGGTGCAACATTTGAGGTTCTTCTTTATTATTTACTTATGATTCATCGTTGGGGTGTTGATCCACGTTACCTTTTAAAAATAGGGTATTTACATAATATGTTATCCATTTAAGATGGATCATCGTAATATAAATAACCTGACTAATTTTATTCAGTATATATTAATAAATTGTAAATACAAATCATAACCGTATAGTTTAGAAGATGCGTTAGTGATAATATTCCTCCTGTGAGAATTTTAAAACCTCACAAGGCATTTCACATACATTTGTGCTTATACAGGACTTTATCAAGGAAGCGAGGAGCGGTCCTATCCTTCTGCGTACCGGGAGCGGTGGCTCAGTGCATCAACTGATGTCACTGCAGCACCTGTGATAGGGAGGTCCTAGGTTCGAGTCTGGCGGCGGCAGGATTTTTGACACTAGCTTTTCAGCTAGGTCGAATGTAGTGGCTGCTGGAGGAGAATTCTGGCGGCCGGCTGCTCTCATCGGTAGTTTTTTGTGGTTTCTCCGTCAACACTAGGCGAATGCCGGAGCAGTACCCTAGCAAACGGGCCACGGACCGCGCGCGATCTTTCCTTCCTCTTCCTTGTCCTATCCTTTCCCCTTAGACACTCACTTACAGTAACATCCTTTACACAACCACACATGCCGGGAGACCGGTCAGGTACTTAGAATTGTCCCGGCTGGGGCGGTGCCCCGCTTGTGGGAGATACCTGGTTGGGGAAAACCGATAATCGACGGTAGGTCGGCGCGCATCTAGCCTCCAGCAGGGGAAGACCACCGCCACCTCCCGAGCAAAAACACGCACTACACTTACGGGACGAATGACCTCGTTAGTTGACGCACCCGGAATCACTATCGATAAATCAATCCTTCTGCGTACGGAAACCTCGCGCGGTCTGCGTTCCATGTGCCTGCGCATGCGCCGACGGGGCCCTCGACGCGCTTCGGAGCCTCTGCGCTGGGTGCAACCTTTGAGGCAGCGAGCGCCCGCCCCCCAGGCACAATTTTTTTTTATTATTATTTTATTTTTACAGATCATACATAGTTCAGTACATATAACACTTAACATATGTATTGATGGCTTACATTCTAAATTACCTAAATTTAAACTAAAAACTAATTCGGGTGAGCAAATCTTTTCCAGACACCTCTAAAAACAATCTATTTCGGCAAATTTGGTTAGGAATGCCTGGTATGGATATCTATTTTTTAATCTGGTTCTATGAGGAGTTTTCCGGAGTCTGAAATTGTCTAGGTGTGGAATTTGAGGTATGGAGTGATAGAACTGAGCTGGGATTTTATTTGTTGTATGGAGTTAATTTGAAATTCTTTGTAGAGCTGTGAGTTTGAGGCAAACCAAGGAGCATTTGTGATAGTTGTAAGAAACTGGTTTTGGTCATTTGGAGCTTGTTTAGGTTTGTTCTTGCAGCGGAGATCCAAACTGGACAGGCGTAAAGGAGGAGTGGTCTAATGATACTTTTATAGATGGATATGGCGGTTGGGAGTGGGAGGTGTGAAGATCGATTAATGATGGGTTTTAGTTGGTGTATCTTATTTTTTGCTTGCTGTATTTTACTATTGATGTGTTGGTTCCAGTTCAGTTTAGTATCCATGTTTAGACCGAGATATTTGACGGTACTATTTGGAGGAGCCAGTTAATGGGTTCATTATTTATTGTGAGCGGTGCTGGAGGTGTATAAGGTCTTAAAATGAATATTTTAATAGCTGTTTCTGGACCGGGAGCGGTGCACCAACTGATGTCACTGCAGCGCCTCTGACCGGGAGGTCCTAGGTTCAAGTCCTGATGGCGGCAGGATTTTCGACGCTAGCTTTTCAGCTAGATCGAATTTAGTCGCTGTCTGGAAGAGAATTCTAGCGGCCGGCTGCTCTGATCGGTAGTTTTCCGTGGTTTCTTCGATCAACACCAGGCGAATTCCGGAGCAGTACCCTACCAAACGGGCCACGGACCGCGCGCGATCTGTCCTTTCTCTTCCTTGTCCTATCCTCTCCTCCTATACACACACTTACATCACACTATCACATATCCCGGGAGACCGGTCGGAAGCTTAGAGCTTGTCCCGGCTGGGGCGGTGTCCTGCTGGTGGGAGAGTCCTGGTTAGGGTAACCCACTAGCCGACGGTGGGTCGGCGCCGGATCACGCCATCCAGCGGGGGAAGATCACTGCCATCGCCCGAGAAAAACATGCACTACACTAACGGCACTAATGACCAAAGCAGTTGATGCGCCCGGAAACACGAAAAAAAAAACAACCAAACCAATCCATGACGGTGTCATCTGCACGTCGGCTTGCGGAGTTTTCCAGCGTCCAAGTATCTCCAACCAGTGAGGCATCGCCCCAGCCATAAAACGCTCTAAGCTCCCGACATGTCACTTTGTGTTCAGGAGTCACTGCAAGCGCAACAAAATTGTTGAAGGGACACAAAAGTGCATCTAAGTGTGAGTGTAAGTAAGGGGTGAGGATAGGGGAAGAAGGATGCAGGAAAGTTCGTGCCCGGTTCCTGGTCCGTCTGTCAGGGTAGTTATTCGGCATGCGCCTGTTGTTGATCAGGGAAAGTACGGGAAATAATCGATCAGAGCAATCGGGGGCTAGAAAACCCTTCCAGATAACGGCTGATTTCGAACATGCTATGTAGCTGGTGCCTATTCTATCGGGACCCTCCCAGAAGAGGCACCTCAGTGACCTCAGTTGATGCCCTGAGCCACCTCAGCCTATATTCCTATCGATGTCACATTTAATTTTCCCTGTTTTTAACGTCAAATACAATACTCAAAAGTAGAGAAAAGAGGACTAGAAGTCCGTGATTTGATTACCGCTACTTTCGATTGAAGTGTCTTTTGCGGTGCGTTTGTTGGCACACCTGGACGTTCGCCGGGAGGTGGAACGCATGATCGCGCAGCTCGGCTGACCTGAGCGCGAGGCACGCGGGGGGGGCCCGAGGCCCGTCATGGGGCGGTCACGGGGCGCGCCGGCCACCGGCTGGCGGGGGAGCGGGGCGATCTCGGGGACGGGGGGAGACGGGGGCGGGCGGCACTGCGGATGGGAAGTGAATGAGGCAGGGGGGGTGACAATGGGGACGGGGGTGAACATGGGAATAGGGATGGGGATGGAGACGGAACGGGATAGGGTGGGAATAGAGGCGATGAGGACGACGATGGGAATGGGGACAGGGGACAGGGACGAAGTAGGATGCGGACCGGGGAGGATGGAATGGAGTAGGAAATGGGAAAGAGGCGATGAGGATGGAGAAGGGGACAGGGACAGGGCAAGGATGGGGAAAGGACGAAGTGAGGATGGGATGGATAGAACGGAGACGAATGGGACGGAGACGGGGATGGGAAGGGACGGAACAGGGAAAGAACGCGGGATTAGACGATGAGGATGGGGACAGGAGAGCGAGGATGGGGTCGGTGATGGGACGTGGATGGGGGCAGGTCGGGGCGGGCAGACGGAACGCCGGCGACGCGGCGGCGAGCGGCGTGTCTGGGCGGACGAGGATCGCGCGGTGGCTGAAGGGCGTGGCGGGCGTGGCGGCGCAGGCGGCGTCGCAGGCGGTCGCGAGTCCGGCCTCTGGGCGGACGGTGCCGCCGGGCCTACGTGGGGGCGCGCCGGCGCGTCCACGCTCCGCTCCGCTCCGGCGCTGACCTCCCCCGCGGCCCCTCGCGCTCCGCTTCCGGGTGCGCCTCCACGCACGCAATATTCTGTATTTGCCTCACAATCATAATGAATAAGAATAGCAGTAATTTTTATTTACGTATTACATCAAAAAAACTTGCACTGAGTAACGCTGAGGGAGTAAAGTAATATTTACGGACTGAAAGCAAATGGAGGACCATTTTACCATTCGCTCTAAATCCCGGGAAACGTCGAAAACCACAATCATGCAGATCATGTACCTAAGAGAAATTTCCAAATTAATTTTTTTAAACCAGAAAAATTATATTAAATACCCTGAGATTTCTCCTTTTTTTATAAAAACGCTTTAAATGCTCTCTATCTGCGTTTGCATCAGAATGGAAAAATATTGAACTGACTTCCCATCAATGAATTTCAATAAAAGTTAAACCCTCAATTCCGTCGCCAAGCGCTCCCACTCCCACTCAAAGCAGGTACTCCTACCCCCCCCCACCTTTCTGGTCGATACGAAGGTCATTCATGGGGCCCTCCTTGGGAGACAAAAGATTTGCAACCAATGAGGCAAATTACACGCTTGGTATTACCTGTATTATGTCAACTTGATCACGAGAAGACAACTTAGCAGAAATAACTCGTAGTTCTAATTCCAATTGTATGTTAAAATACTTTACCTCAAATATTTCTACTTTTCATATCTAAAATCTTTTTCAAAATTCGGGGACTTGAATGTGCTATCTTTCAAGATATTAGATCACGTGATTGGACATCTTGAATAAGCTGAAAAGAAATAGTATGAGCAGTAAACTTTCAGGAAATGAAAAGAGCGCAAACTTTACCGAACGTTGTGAAAAATATCTTGTCTTAAATTGATGAGTCTTCGAAACGAAGTGAGCTCAAATTGCCACGAGGTAGGAGTTAATGTTTGGAAATAACGCCGCATTTCTGTCGTTTTGTAGTTCGAAGTAATCTTCCGACAACGAGCTGGTTTGGACTGCTCAACTGAAAGTAAGAAACACATAAATTACTTGTCAAGAAACCAATCAGCTAAGGAAGTCTGTAAAGATACTAAATAAAGTTGTGAACACACTACTCCGTGAATAATGCATGAAATCGGGGATCGGCTTGGTGCCGCCTGAGCACATGCAACCCTGTCAACAGAAACCTTGGGACGTTGCCTACGCGGTAGCCAGTTATGTTTGCACACAATGGACCTTCAAAACAAAAACTGGTAGTTGCCAAAAAAGGCATGACTTACTCACTGTCAAGTATAATGCTTTTAAAATACGTAATATCTTGTTTACAAATTTAGAAAATATGCAAACATGTTATTAATTTCATAGTTTTATTTGTTTTCATTTGTTAGTTTGTTTCCTCTGCTCTGAATCATTTGAACTGAATGCCAAAGCAGTTGTGTTAGTGTTTGTTTAGCGTGATTTGTTAAAACAGAGCCGTGGAAGTAATTCATAGTGACACGTTTGTTTGAGTGGAAGGACGCATTGTTTAACGAACGAACGCATCAAATTCACTTGTCTTGTTCTCTTACGGTCTTCGAGAGTGAGAGTACAAGAAACTTTTCTACTTTCTACTATCTTAAATGTAACTTTAATGACAATGAGTGCCATCATCAATTTATATCTTGCTCTTCTCAAATTTTAGAGCACGCTATCATGAGCTCACCAAAACCAGTCAAGGCTGCTTCGTTTGTCATCAATACTATTATCTTTATCGACACTATCGTTCTTCTCATAAACGGTACTATCTTGATCACCAGCGCCAACAACGGTGGTAGGGATGGCGGCCCTGCCGTCATAGGTACGCACAACGAAAGGCACAATAGAACGCAAAAATACGAAAAGATGGTAATGGATGTGAAGCTTCGTCACTGTTAATTTCATGTGCTGGATTGGGTTAATTCGGTATTTTGTAAAAATGAATTGTGGGCGCTGATAATGCCTTTGGGGGTCGGCGATTGATTTTTTTACTGATTGCTTTTAGTGATTCCCAGCTAGTCAGCGTCGAAGGTCATTATCCCGTGAGTGTTGTGTACGTTTTTTACTCGGGAGGTGGCGATGATCTTCCCCAGCTGGATCCGGGACAAGCTCTACGTTCCTGACCAGTCTCCCAGCATGTGGTAGTGTAGGGCAAGTGTGTGGGTGCGTGTATGTATGTGTAAGCAAAGAGTAATTACAAGAGGAAGGAAAGTTCGCGCGCGGTCTGTGGCCCGTTTGTTAGGGTATTGCGCCGGCATTCGCCTGGTGTTGATCGGAGAAACCACGGAAAACTACCAATCAGAGCAACCGGCCACGAGAATTCTCCTCCAATCAGCGACTGAATTCGACCTAGACGATAAGTCAGTGTCGAAGTTCCTGCCACCGTCGGGACTGGAACCTAGGACCTAGGGTCAGAAGCGCTGCAGACATCCCTGAGCCACCTCTCCCGTCATGCCCTGAGCCACCTCTCCCGTCATGCCCTGAGCCACCTCTCCCGTCATCCCCCCTCCCGTCATGCCCTGAGCCCCTCTCCCGTCATGCCCTGAGCCACCTCTCCCGTCATGCCCTGAGCCACCTCTCCATCATGCCCTGAGCCACCTCTTCCATCATGCCCTGAGCCACCTCTCCGTCATGCCCTGAGCCACCTCTCCGTCATGCCCTGAGCCCCTCCCGTCATGCCCTGCGCCGCCTCTCCCGTCATGCCCTGAGCCCCTCTCCCGTCATGCCCTGAGCCGCCTCTCCCGTCATGCCCTGAGCCGCCTCTCCCGTCATGCCCTGAGCCGCCCTCCCGTCATGCCCTGAGCCGCCTCTCCTCCGTCATGCCCTGAGCCACCTCTCCGTCATGCCCTGAGCCGCCTCCCGTCATGCCCTGAGCCGCCTCTCCGTCATGCCCTGAGCCGCCTCTCCGTCATGCCCTGAGCCGCCTCTCCCGTCATGCCCTGAGCCACCTCTCCCGTCATGCCCTGAGCCGCCTCTCCTGTCATGCCCTGAGCCGCCTCTCCGTCATGCCCTGAGCCGCCTCCCGTCATGCCCTGAGCCGCCTCTCCGTCATGCCCTGAGCCACCTCTCCGTCATGCCCTGAGCCACCTCTCCCGTCATGCCCTGAGCCACCTCTCCGTCATGCCCTGAGCCGCCTCTCCGTCATGCCCTGAGCCGCCTCCCATCATGCCCTGAGCCGCCTCTCCCGTCATGCCCTGAGCCGCCTCTCCCGTCATGCCCTGAGCCGCCTCTCCCGTCATGCCCTGAGCCGCCTCTCCCGTCATGCCCTGAGCCACCTCTCCCGTCATGCCCTGAGCCACCTCTCCCGTCATGCCCCGAGCCACCTCTCCCATCATGCCCTGAGCCACCTCTCCCAGTCAGCGACTGCATGTCCTCGTCCGCCGCGTTGTGCAGGCGGCGCCGCGTCGCGGATTCACGGTTGGGTCGGGTCCCCGGAAGGGGTTAGCGTCACCGGCGGCGGGGCAGAGGGTCCCGTTGGCTCCCACGGGCGGTTCGCAGGCGACGCGCGGGAGACGCTTGCGACGCGGAAGCGCCTGGCGGAGGCAGGAACGTGTCTCCGCCGACGGCGGGCTCGAAGCTGCTCGGGCGTCGGGGTTTCCGGTGCGACGCGACGCGGCACGCCGGCTGCTTTGGGTCACGAGGGAACCTTTGGGGCGGGCGTGCGACCCGCGACACAAGGCGACACGTCTAACACACTGAACTGCAACTTCCTACTCAGACAGAGAAGAGAGAAGCTTTAACGCTCACGTTTTATAACCCTTTTAGTAACATAAAGCATGCAATTACTGGCACTTTGGAATTTATTTGGTACACGTTTTTTATAGTTTACGTACTACCAAACTTAGAGGTCGTGGGTGATATGGAGTGCTGTAACGTTATTACAATGACAAAAGGAATAAGCTAAGTAGGAATTTCGATTGAATGCTATATCAATTGGGGAGGCCTTAAGGCGCGTCCACACGATGCGTCTTTTCTGTGCGTCACGGGAATAAAATTGCATGCGCAAAGTTGAAAGCGAACGTTCAACACAGCGCACGTGCGCTACCCTGTCCACACGGTGCAACTGTGCGGTGCGTCAGTTCTGTTCTGTACAATGGATCCAGCAATTTGCGCGGCAATTTCGGCAGCTTATTTTATAATAAGTCGGAAGAAGAGAAAAAGAGAGAGGCGCATGTGGATGAGAGAGTACTTCATGCAAGGAAAACACAGCATTATTCGTGATTTGCGAAGCGACCGTGATTTATTTAAAAACTTTACGAGAATGTCTCTGACGATTTCTCGTTTTTATTGAACTTTTGAGAGGACGTATTTCAAGACAAAATACGGTGATGAGGAGTGCAATACCAGCAGAAATAAGACTAGCAATTACTCTGGTTACCTTGCTACTGGTGACTCTTACACCAGCCTAAGTTTTATGTTTCATGTTTCGAAACAAAGCATTTCAGAAATAATTCCTGAAACTGCAAGATGCATCAAGGACGTTCTTGGGGACTACGTAAAGGTAAGCAGTTTTTTCTGAAACTATTATTTATCATCTTGCATGTTAAATACATAATCATGATCCAGACTGGATATGATGGTGGAAGTGGAGGGTGGTGGTGAGGAGGATTGAGGCACTGGAACTAATTGTTATAAATAAATACATATAGGTAGGCTGTATTTTGTAAAACTTTTCTTTATTATCTTACATGTTAAATACATAATCGTGGTCTGGAATGGTCACAATGGTGGAAGAGGAGGAGGAGGGGGTGAGGAGGAGAAGGATTGGGCAAGGAAATAATTGAACTGCAGGATGCGGGTGGACGAGGTGGAGGAGGAGGTTGTGGTTTGGGGGACACAAACCATGTCTCGCTGCACTTAAATTTTCTTCGCTTAGCTCTATATTTGTAATTGTTTTTAATAGCTCTAATTGTGCTATTTTTCATAGTCTTTCACTATTTAAATTTTCAATTTTTTGTGCTATTAATTCACCAAAACTGGAATACTCACTCCTTCGTTGTATCACTGAAAATGCCTGATTCATAATTTTGAATGCATGTTCTTCCTTTTCATCATTCGTCCTCTTCTTGACCTGCGCTGGGGTGGGAGTGGATGACTATGACAGGGCTTGGTTGACTGTCAGGCGACAGTATGTCTTCTGTCCCATCTGTCGTGTCTTCAGTTTCTAAAACTACCTGCAAAAATTAAGAAAATTTTATTTTTCAGATGCCAGCTAATGAAGAAGAATGGGAAAATATCTGAAGATTTCAACAGGAAATGGAATTTCCAATTGTATTGGGGCTGTTGATGGAAAGCACGTTACCATACAGTGCCCTGATAACAGTGGAAGCACGTTTTAATTATAAAGGCCATTTTAGCATTGTCCTCATGGGAGTGGTAGATGCCAATTATTGTTTCATTTATTGCAATGTCGGCTGCCAAGGCAAAATTTCAGATGGTGGAGTTCTTAAAAATACTGAGTTCAATAGGAAACTCTCCAATAACGAACTGAAATTGCCCAACAAAACCCCTTCCAGGGCGAATTACCCCAGTATCCCTGTTTTGAGCAGATGATGCCTTTCCCTATCCCCAAATATAATGAAGCCATTTAAAGTGGATTTAAATAAAGGGTCTCCAAAAGAGTATTTAATTATAGGTTTAGCTGAGCACGACGCATTGTCGAAAATTCTTTTGGCTTAATGGCATCGGTATTCAGAGTTTTTAGAAGCCCATGGAGTTAAAAGTTGAAAATATAATAGATGTTACACTTTGTTGCATTTATCTGCACAATTTTTAAGAAAAGTGTCTCATCAAGAAGCAGATATGCTCTTTCGGTGTTCTTGACTTGAGGATGTCAATAGCAGAGATATTATATTGGGGTCATGGAGGCAGGTGACAGCCAATGACACTGGTCTGAGACCTCTAGTGATTATTGCAAGGAGACCATCAGTCCATGCTACTAATGTTAGAGAGGAATATGTGGAGTATTTCATGTCAGATATGGATCAGTGCCCTGGCAACATAAATACCTTACCTAAGTTTATGTAAATTGTTTTATTTAATCTTTATAGATCACACACTTGTCAATAAAATGATACTCACCTCCAGAGTTGTTGGATTTATTTCTCCTACTGAATCCTTTGTCACACCAGGACAAGAAACGTCCTTTAAAAACATAAGTGGCTCAAATGCGAACCACTTGGATATATACACATCATTTCCTCCACTCCCACTTCTTCTTTTAGATACTTTGTCAAATTCCTTGCTAAATAGGAGTGGAGGCTTTTATTTATTCTTAATGTTAGGAATTTGACAATTGTACTTGAATGCCAACTGGCTCAATGCATCTGCAACATGATAAATAATATTAATTTTTGAATATGTGAATAATTTGATAATTTTCAGTTTACTTTACAATCTTACTACTCCCTCAATTGCTTATTGCAATAATCTTTTTTAGTGGAATTCCACAGAACTTCCTTCTCCCTATAATCCTCAATGAACTGAAGGGTAAGTTGTTTGCTTTCTAGAGACATTCTGAAATTACAAAACATTGATAAAAACTACTGTATTAATTGTTTCAGCTATATAACTTATTAAATAAATTTTAAAAATTGGCATTACCTTAAAAATAAATTAAAATGTAGGAGAATTAAATAGACTTCTCACTGAAACACACTAAATCAGAAATCGAAATACTTACATGTTCATTTTTACTAGTTTCAACTATATGGCTCAATATTATTGAATGTTGATATTTACCGTAAAAACAAAATAAGAATGCAGTACAGCTAAGTCTCAGCTCAGTCTCCTCTCTCACTGCAACACCTGAACTAAACATGGAAATAACCACATGTTCATTTTTACTAGTTTCCATAGCTTCTTAAATAAATATGTATTGAAAATTGATATTAAACTCTGCACATTCTGTTAAAATATTATTATTAAAATTTATATTACCGTAAATATATAATAAAAGAATAATATGCACTAAATTCGCCAATACGGACACCAGGACACCACACAGAAGGACTCGCACAACTACTCAAAGAACTCTGCACGGCTCTGTATTCCGGATGACTTCGCTATGAAATACGCATTCTTTGGAGAAAGCGCACGAGAAAGACGAACGAGATTCCGTCAGCTCTGGGAATGCTTGCGCTATTGCATGCGTCTATCGTTTGACGAAAGACGCATGCCCGAAACGCATGCGCTACGTGCGCTAGACGCATGCGTTGGACGCATGCGCAAAATTGAACGAAAAGACGCATCGTGTGGACGCGCCTTTAGGGACTTGCCTCTCGTCGTTGCCCCCATCCCCAACTCTACCCGATCGCCGCCACCTCATCCTCCTTTTCCGCTGCTAGCTGATTTCAAGTCGCGTATCAGATTTAGCATTCGAAATGTTTTATATTTCATATTCTTAATACTGAACTCTCATCTTAGGGAATGGCAGCTGTAAATGGAAGACTTGAAAACATAACTTGCCGATCTGGATGGCCGAGGTGGCTAAGAGCGAGTACCGACTCAGCGCTTCGGTCCGAAAGGTCGCTGGTTCGAGTCCCGCTTTGGGTATGGTTGTTTACCCCTTGACTTTGTGTTGTCGCGGAGGGCCTCGCGTTCTGCTGACCCCAGATCAGAGGAGCCTGCACATGTGTTGGTGTCTGGTGTATGGTCGAATATGCGTCCCATCGGGACGTAAAGGATAACCGGCTGTCAGCTGGATAAAAACCCTAGAAAGAAGAAAACAAAACTTACTTCGATCAAATATTAATCACCTGCTTTCTTTGACAAACTATTCCTAAAATGGTCACAACTTCGAGAACGTGTAATCGAGTAATCTGAACAATGTTTTTATTTCTCTACGGTGAGGATCACGTTCGGAGAGCATTGCATTCATTATAATAAATGGATTCGATATTTCCTTATCATGCCGAATGAAGACAGATTCATTGTTGTCGTGCACACTTTTAGCAATCAGAGCGGAAACCCTTAGAGGTTGAGTGTGCACGAGTCAACCCCGTAAGGAGGGAGGCGAGATAGCGATCGCCTTGGGCAGTGGGCAGCGGTGCTCTGCGTTGGCGCAACGGCTGGCGGCGGTGGCGCGGCCGGGCGGGGGCGGTCAAGCGAGGCGGCGACGCCACCGCCACCGCCACCGCCACCGCCACCGCCACCGCCACCGCCACCGCCACCGCCGCGCAGTCACCGGAATGGCAATTCTAGCCGGAAAAATTCCAATTTTTCGATTTATTATTTTACATTATTTTATGTTATTAGACATTTTCGATTTTGCGGCAGAAGATTGAAAACACAATTTATTATTAGCGATCAGCAAGAAATCTTTCAAAGCTTTTAGTTATCCATTCTGGGATATTGCGATTTTTACGGAAATTTCAGTTTTAATGTCTACAGAAAACAGAATTTTAAAAGAAAATTAAGTAAATGACTACTAACACTTTATTACAGAAATTATGATAATTTTAGTGGATGACGCATGACATAAGGTGTATGTTGGCTCCAGTTTGAACGGCTGCTACAGCAGGCCAGTTGTAAGGGCCGTCCAGGAAGCCGCCGAGCAATTCATGTTCGCTCGGAATAAGTAATGAAAAAGTTCATCCGGACATTAGCATATCTTCACATAGTCTATACAGATGTATTTTTGAAAACACCATCAATCCAGCTTTGACTGCAACGTGTGAGCTTTTCTTGGAGAATTAGAGATCCCAAAGTTGACGCGACAACATTAGAATTACACGAGTTGAAATCTAATAGCATTATTTTTTAATAGTAATTGCTTTATTTTTCTGATATCCTCTTGGTAGTCTGCCTAACTTGAATGTCGTTAACCTGAACAGTTAATTAACATATATCACTAACGGAACGTTCTATTTATTCCGAGGACGATGGACTGCGAAATTGTTGTAATTTGGTGTTCAAATGAGCAAAGAGCGTTTTATCAAGGAAAGCTTGTTTGAAGAATGGAGTGAAAATGGTCTGAAGCCCGAGCTACTTAGCAGTCAAAATGTGGATTCCCGCAACTAAAGTATTGGAAGATTTCGGGAATGCCATATTTGCAAATATTATTGCTTGAAAACCACAAAAATGTTTATGCAAGTTTTATTCATATCGTCAGATATCACTATAGGATCATTGCGATCTTAATCCTTTAGAGTTATGCCAAAGCGTAAAATGTATTACAAAATGTGTAGTTAAGCGAATAAACTATTTTTAAGCACAAATTATTCATTTAACCGATTACAAACCTCTTTGGTAATACAGTTTAATGAATATACATCCCCCCTCGCGTATAACGCAACTAAGTTTTTTTGGATGAAAATTTTAGAATAATTTTTGCGTATTGAACAGAAAGGGACTAATGCAGTAATTACTGCATGGAACATGTAGTAATTACTGCATTAGTCCATGCAGTAAACAGTTTAGCACTGATTCCATGAATGTGGTTGACCACAACTTTTAGAAGTATACTTCATATGTTATTCTTTGCAATGATCGTTGTCAGCAGGTCATAAGAAATTTGCAGGCGGGGTGTCGAAAGTAAAAATATCTGTACATTTGTATAAACGAAAAGCAAAAGACGATTTTCGAAAAAAAAAAGTATTTCGCATCATTTCGAGATAATTGCATATTTCCTCCATTGTTTGTGGCCAATTTTTAAGAAGACAGAGGAAGCTTCTATTCTAAAAAATACGGTGCTTTGTGTACGTTTTTGCGCCTGCTGTTCTTTGTTCGACTAGAACTGCAATTGCAGGCGCGGGGGCTGGCGCGGGGGGCAGGAGTGAGGCCCCTGGTGCGCTCCCGAGCATGACGTCGCCTCCGCCCACGGCCCCGTCTGCATGCGCCAGCGCAACCTCCCCCACCTCCACCCCCACCCCCACCCCCACCCGCGCAGGCGCAGCTGCCTCCCCGCAATTTAGAGAGCACTGCGCTTGACTCGGAACGGAGGGTTCTCGTTTTAGAAGCTTAGGGACCAAACGTGTTGGAACATCTGCTTTTGGACGAAGATTAATCAATCGGCCGTAATCAACATCCCGGATTTGGCTCTTCCGGCGATTTGCCTGTTGACGCGACTCCATGAGAAGTCTTTTCGGCTAGAGGTTTTCTTGCATGGGCTAACGTACGTAGATCGGCTTTTCTTCCTTTCAGGAGGGTATGAATCACAGATTTATTCTGCATTTTCTACTTTCAATTAGTTTTATACATATTTTATCATCAGCTTCAGGATGATTTATTCGGAAGAAACATTTTTGAATGAAAAATGTTGAACCTGAGAAGTTTGATTATATGCTTTTGGATAAATCGTAATTAAACACTTTCATGAACGTGTTTTTGAAGTGTATAGATCGATGAGTAAGTGTCCCCAACCTTTGTTATTTTTTTCGTGATTATACTTTTCCGTTGCTGTTAAAAAACAGTTTGATGTATTCTTACCAACGCATTAGCTCTTGCCGCCGAAGTTTTCGTTTTGATGGTAATAAAAAAAATACAACCGGTATACGCCTGATGTTTTCAAATCGTAAAAAAACAAATCGTCAATGCCATATTTTTCCTGTTAATAGGTCTCTTTGTTGAGACTATTAATGGGGCTGTGTGTGTCGTTCAAAGGCTTCCCTTTCCCCAGTCGCCTGGTTTGTGGGCGACGACGGGGGCCACTGCACAATTGAGCGCGAATTGGCGCAGAACTTTCAGGTGAACTGCATTCCTGAGCAGCGTGGCGATTCGATCGTGTCTCAGAATTGGCTAGTTAAAAGGAAAGAGCGTCAAATCCTTCGGTAGCTGTTTTCACTACATACACGTATGCTTTCTCTAATGTGCATCGACTGCATTAACAGTGCATCTTTATCCAGAAATGTTTTTTTGAGATGTCCACTGCGAATGAAGATACCTCCTTAATATCGTAGATTCGTATTAATGTACACACACACACAATGTGTATGTATACATTAATAATTATATATATATATATATATATATATATATATATATATATATATATATAAATTAATAACTTTATTTAAATTGGTTATTAATTTATCATTAATATAATAAAATTAATTCTGTGTGACCAGACATCTTTGCATAAGACATTCTAGAAAAAATTTAATAAGCCTGAAACATTACAATTATTTTTTTAAATTAATATTTGTGCCATATATTTTTCATTTTACAATAGATTATTTATCAAATAGTCACGAGAATTCACTTGCACATGCAAGGAAAATTAATTTTAAGTAATGGAAATTTTCATTTACAAATCTAATATTGTCTCTGGAAGCAATTGTGAATGTCGTTGCATGAAATTTTCACATTAATTAAGGAATTACGGGAAATTATTTTTCACTTGCACGCAAAAAGAAAGTCTTCTCAAGGTAGGACGGAAGGCGAGATGAAGTCCATGATCAGTTCCAACGCACTGACATACGATCTTAGACCGATGGGCAAGCTTACAAGAACCAACCTTTGAGGTTGAGGTCTTTTCTGTCTGATGTCGTCTTCTTTGTAAGCTTCAGCGATGGTGAATGAATTTAACTACAGGCAAATTTCTGCACTAAATTAGCAATGGGTAAATTTTGCTATTTTATTGAAACTCTAGTAAATAATTTTGCATGCAAGAATTTTTGTCGTCTTTTTAAATTAATAAATCTATAAAATGTCTATTGGCTTCTGAATATTTTCTTTATTGAAATAAGTCAATGTCTTGGGACAATTTAATAAAATAGTGAACGAATAATTGACTAACACTACAAAAACTGTACTAAATAATGATTGGTTAGGTTTGGATTTCAGAACTTTGGATGATTGGATAAAGTTAAAAATAAGTGGAAAAGCCGACAGAATAGTCAAATGTGAATTTACATTCCTGAATTTTCATTTAATATACGTAGGATATGTAACTGGAAATCTTTTAAGATTTGCCTCAAAAAGGAGTAGAAATTAAATTATGATTGATGCTTTTTTTTTAATTACGTTACTTGCGTGACAGCGACCCTTTGGCGTTTTCACGCGAGGGGTGATTGAACATACATGACGTTTTACAAATAAAGTCAGGTCAGGTCAGTCATTTAAGATTTGCGTACTCGTGAGTCCTTTATGCCTATCAGCGAAGGTCATTAGCGCCGTTGACTATCCGGGATTCCCTGACGGTCATCCGGGAAGCCGCGGTGACTCGAGCTACTGAACTGCCGTGACTTGAAGGCGCACCGCGGCGCTTCGTTCAGCAGTTCGGCTACCGCGGCTTTGGTTCCTTTTCTCCGCAGGTTCATTCGCTGTTTGTGACGAGGGCGTGTGTGGTGTGTGCGCAGGTGTGCGGCGGCGCGGGCCCCACGCCGCTGTCCCTGCAGCGGCTGTCGGCGGCCCTGCAGGGCGCGCTGCAGCTGCTGGAGTGCCCGGTGTGCCTGGAGCCGGCGGCGCCGCGCGCCGCGCAGTGCGCCAACGGCCACCTGCTGTGCGCCGGGTGCCGCGCGCGCACCGAGCGCTGCCCGGTGTGCCGCGTCGCCATGGGCCCCCGCGGCCGCTGCCTGCTGGCCGACCAGCTGCACGCGCTGCTCGCGGCCGCCTGCCAGCCCAGCGCGCACGCCCAGCAGCGCCACGCCCACGCGCACGCCCACGCGCAGCAACAGCAGCAGCAACAGCACGCGCATGCGCAACAGGCCGCCCCGCGCCGCGCCGTGCAGCCCGCCGCCGCCGCCTCCCCCGCCGGCCGTCACCACGCCCAGCAGCCGCTCGTGCAGCTCAAGTCGCGCCTGCTGCTGCCGGTGAGTCGCCCTTGCCTTGAAACCCCGAGGACCAAGATCCAGGATCTCCAGACCTGCGTCCCTTGTCGTCCATTTTACCAGTTGCCATGCATTTGCCGTTAGAACGTTCTTACCATTTGAATATACTTTGCTTTTCGAACAACAAAACTAGATTGCTGATCCTGAAGGCTCTCTTCTGCCCTGTGACACCTCTTTACCCCCTTACCCGAGAACCCTATGCACCCCGTCACCTCCTTGGCCCCCCTTTTTTCATTTATTTTCTTCTTGTTCGGCCGTGAGGCCTTTCAAGGGCTTGAATACATGAATATTATCATGATTAGGAATTGGCATCCTTGACTTTTTGAGCTTTACATCGCTGCTCAGTTTGTTAGGTGTTTGATTTTGGATGGACTTGGTTAGGAGTTATTTAAAAATGAATTACTTGGTTTAATATTAGGCTATTTGACTTTTTTAATATAATATTCTTATGGGGGGCGAAACTTGTCTTTTGGGAATTTGGATTGTATTCGGCAAGGTTGGATAGCATTTCGTCCTAGGTTGAATTTATTTCTTTGGCCACTAAATCCTTAGATCCAACCCCTAGAATCGCCAACCCCGCGTCCCTCGACGCCCATTTTAGAAGTGTTGCCAGTTATCAACTTCTTGGCATTAACGTACACTTTGCTTTCGGGATCGTACAACTCGATTGATGGTGCTGAAGACTCACTCTTCCGCTGCCGGAAAGTGGCCCTGTGGCATCTCTTTGCTCCCTTGCCTAACCCCACGCTCACAGTCACTCCCATGGCCTCTCAACCCCATGGTCAAAGTCCCAGGATCCCAAAATCCCCAACCTCGCGTCCCTCGATTTTAGCTGTGTTGCCTTTTACCAGGTTCGTGGCATTAGCATAAACTCTGACTTCGAAATCACGCAATTCGATTGCTGATGCTGAAGACTCGCTCTTCTCAAATACATCAGCACGGTAAACAGTTTCTCTTCGCGAGCTTATGCAAGGCCTTACGTACTGAATCTTCCTTGTTGCTTTCCACGTTGCTGAAGATTTAACTCGCACAATACAACTGTGTAATAAAGAAAAATCGTCGGTTTGATGCTGAGAATCTGCAGCTTGCATACGCTGCAGGCAATGAAGTTCAAAGGATTTCTGTGAAGCACGTGGTGAAAAGCTAGACCGCATGGTTGAGTCTAATTACATTCTCAAAACTTCTCTGGTTTATATTTTCTACTCATGTTTCTTCTAATTATTATTATTATTATTATTATTATTATTATTATTAATAATAATAATATACATCCTTCTTGTGCATAATTTGAGTGTCTATAGTGTGATCCAGAATGTAAGTAAATTCTTTGAACAATTTGCAGAATAAAATTCTTTTTTGCTTTTGGTTGCTTTTTTCCTTTTTTTCCACAGTTGCAATATGCTGCATATTTAGGTATCTAAAAGGATATAACATATTTAATAATAATGTAAAAAACTGATTTTAATTTAAATCCTTTGGAAATGAAATGATTCCAAGAAACATTTAGAAGGAAGATATTTTGTAAGGTGATCTAGATATACTTGATTTCAGTGCGGAAACAAATAGCGTGACAATAAATAGTTAAAAGCAAATTTGAAATGGGCCGTAATTGAAGTGAAATGTATTACCGTTTAGGCTAAAGGATATTTCAAGAGAAATCTTTTGTATCTGGGAATTATTCTTGACAGAAAATTGGATTGTGAAAATAATGTAAATTTTGTCGCAAAGAAAAGCTGAAGGTCCTTCCACTTTACTTTGCGGAGACTCAAAAAGAGTACTCTGAAAGCGAGAGAATTACCCCACTTATCTCTTGTTCGTCCGTAACTGGAATACGGAGCGGACTTTTGGGCCTCTTATAGAAACATACAACTGGGAAGTCTTAATAGAATATAGGAAAGAGAATGCACACTCCCATTCCCTAGAATAAGAGTCATTAAAAGCCAGGAGTGTTAAAGCAAGACCTGACTTTGCCTTAATACAAAGCATATGTCGGTTATCCAGCTTGGAAAGATATCTACATCCTACCCGGTAGATCCACGTACTTTAGGAGAGGGGATCACGAGCACACATTTCAATTGAGGTCATAGAGAACAGTTGTTGGAAAATTTTCCTTCACAAAGAGTGCTATAACGAAATGAAATAAGATGCATTAAACAGTCTTTGTTCCCTTTCCTCTAGACGTTCAAAAAGTTCAAAAATAAATCATTAAAGTATAATAACTTTATTTTATAATTGTTTATTAATTTTGTTTAAACATGGTTATTAATTTATATTTATTTATTAATAGTCTAGTGAATTATTAAAACAGTTTATTAAATATAGTATATACAGTATATTAAAACTATTATTTACTTTGATAATTCTAATACATAAACTAATGATTATTATTGTGCATAAGCTAATAAATAATAAATGGAGGGATGTATCATGTTGGAAATTGGAGAGAAATATGGAATGAGAAAGAAATGTAGTGCCATATAGTGTTGTGAGATGTGGTTAGAAAATCATGTGTTTAATACTTCTAAATATTGATATGCGATAGCCATAAACCTTTATATACCACTAATGAACGCGGCAATGCTTCACTGTTACAATGTATTACACTCAACACGCTACTGGTCGCTACGGAATGTTAATTACGTTGTACGCTACGCTCTTCAAAATTTTTAATAGATGAAAGACTTTATCGCGAGTATGGATTTGTTCTATGTCCTAGTTTGAACATGGTCATCAAGTTCTTTAAATATAAATTGAACATGGTCATCATATTGTTAAAACGCATGCATTCGCTACGACACTACCTCGGACAAGTAAATTAAATTTCTCCGAGACGTTAAAGTTCAAGTAAAAACTCCGGCCGATATTTCACAATCGCAGGGGCAGAATATGCAGCGAAGACGCGCTTAATACTTAAGGGTGCGGCAGGTTGCATAGAGCTTCTGTTCAGGGGCGCTTGAGTAATTTAACGCTACAAACGCATAAAATCAACGCGCGTCTATATGCGACAGATACACGCACATTCTCATTGTAATCTGCCTGTATTCTTCGTGCAAGTGCAAGCAATAAGTTGACAAATTTTCATCGCAATCGGATGAACGGCACGACAGCGCATAAATTACGAACAAACAAACGTTGATTTTTATGCAGTAAATTATTATTTGTATTTTATTGTTATTATTATTATTATTATTATTATTATTTTAGTTATAAAATAGTTTTATTATTATTTTATTATTATTTTATTATTATTTATTATTATTAATGTATAGATTTCTTTAATATAATAATTAATTATAGGTATCCACAAATGTTAAAACCTACTTGATGAATAATAATATTATCTTTTGATTAATTACAAAATATAATTAATTGAATTTGATGCAACTTTTAAATTTGACTGCTATAAGGCTGTTGGAAAATGCCGAAAGAGTTAGGACTCTCCATATAACAATATTACAAATTAAGAAGTATTTTATGGTTAATTATACCAGTAATGTCAGATATATTTCTCAGTCGTTGTGAACACCGTCCGTACCAGCTCCGGTGTAGCAGGAATTTTGAGACTTTTTCAATGTCCACTTTAAATTACTTCACGGCGACGTAATTGCCTAACCTTTACCGCGGCGCTCTATTGACTGAATTATCGGATGCGGGAAGAGCATCAAAAAGCCTCTTCGACCCCACTCTCGTTCGATGATTTACGCCCACAAATTTACAACTTGCACACTCCTAGTAGCGTACCATCGATTCAATTCGCATTGACACAATTGAGAAGTGTCGGCGGTTCGTATTTTGTGCAAGACTTTTTCAATGTGTATTTCGTTTAATTTCTCAATTAAATTCGAGATTGGCAAATTAAAAAGAAACCCTGAAAATTTGCAGAAAATTGAAAGCTAGTGATTCTACCATGTATATACGCCCAACAGAAGTATTTTTGAATGTTCATGGAATTGAAACTGCCTTCGTTGTATTCACTGTCTTTACGTCAGTGAATGTCAACATCAGGATTAATAATGTCCAATTCGGGTTTTATAAAACTGACCAATTCGATAAACCTCTAAAATTATGTTATCAGATCCATTATTTGATTCATGTCACATTAACCAATTTATTTCACTTATCAACCAAAAGTTCACATTTCGACTACGCAAAACAGACTATTTGCCACGTTGGAACTGCTGTCTGGCATGTCAATAAATGTCTTTCGATTTTGCCTTTCTTCGAATATGATCCATTCTTATCGTCACCCCCTCTGGCGTCTATACGGCGTCTATACATAGTTTGATGTCACGTTGTCCCGTATCGAACACATCCAGAAACACACTGGTAGCGGTAGCTCAGTGCATCAACTGATGTCACTGCAGCGCCTCTGACCGGGAGGTCCTAGGTTCCAATCCTGACGGCGGCAGTATTTTCGACACTAGCTTTTCAGCTAGGTCGAATTCAGTCGCTGTCTGGAGGAGAATTCTAGCGGCCGGCTGCTCTGATCGGTAGTTTTCCGTGGTTTCTCCGATCAACACCAGGCGAATGCCGGAGGAGTACCCTACCAAACGGGCCACGGACCGCGCGCCATCTGTCCTTCCTTTTCCTTGTCCTATCTTACATACACATTTACACTAACATGCACCACACTATCACATATTCCGGGAGACCGGTCGGGAGCTTAGAGCTTGTCCCGGCTGGGGCGGTGCCCCGCTGGGGGGAGAGCCCTGGTTAGGGGTTAACCCCACTAGCCGACGGTAGGTCGGTGCCGGATCTCGCCATCCAGGGAAGATCACCGCCATCTCCCGAGAAAAAAACATGCACTACACTAACAGGACTAATGACCGAAGCAGTTGATGCGCCCGGAAACACGAAAAAATCAATCAATCCCGCAACACTTGGATCATTCACATGTTTGTTTATCCGTCTACATGCCACAACCATTTTTGTCTTAAAATCCGCTCTGACACCAACGAACATTATGCAATATACGAACTTATTGTGACCCATCACAATATACGAATTAATATCCAATAAGAAATATACAAACTTATTGTGACCCAACACAATATATTCCCGTCTCAGCACCGTAGCCCTTGGATCAGAAAATGTAACGAAATGTTTGCGGACGACAAAGGCGTTTCAGCGCTAACAATGGCGAGACTTTAGAATGAGAGCCTCTTTAAAAACGAGTTCACGAGGAAACTCTTGGGGGGGGGAGGCATGAACTCGCCGCCGGAGGGGTTGTAGCAAGGCCGGTGGGGTCGGCGCGTCGCGTCGTCACTAGAGCATCTCCAGCGCCGGGCTCGCTATGACGACGGGGCTAATGAGCCGCTAACGAGCTGCCCCCGCGGGCGAGTCCTCGCGGTGCCCCCTGATGAGGCTCCCGCGCTCGCGGTCGGCAATTAGAGCGTTACGCATTTCCCCTGCGGAACACTGGCCACAACAAACACGCCGGGCTCAGTTTGCTTACGGTGTAATGGCTAGTGACTCGGAAGTTGCCTCTGAAGATTCAAGCCGTTGACGACAATGTCTGTCAAAGTATACGACTCTAGTGAGAAAAGTCATTAAATGCTTTTACTGTTTTTGAGTAAATAAATACATAAAAATAAAAAATAATAAAAAATAAAAATGCATGCAATACTCCCGGTCAAGTTCACTCTGAAAAACTGTTGCAAATTATTGCTTATAGACTCGCTTTACAGAGAATGTATTTAACTATACACAGAAAATATTTTCTACGATGTACACTAAAATCATGTTTTTACTCGAAGGAATTGGGTGAGATTAACGATAGCCTAAAATAAGCCCCATGGATTCGTCATACGACACTGGAGTTGTGCACTGTGCAGTACTGGTGAGATACGAATTTTTCACTATTAAGAGGAACATGTTAATTTTTACAGCTGAAATGTCCCTTCCTTCTTTTTAAATAATGAACTAGCTTTTTTTTCGCTTTCATTGCAACCATTACGAGAGCAATCCTCTAGTGGTTTAGTGCCAGGGTCACGAGCTGCTGTTCATCTGCCGCGTGCTTGCGCTAATTGTGGCTTCACCAAAGGCTTTTTCGACCACATAAAGCAGCTATTTCTGTACTGTTCGTAAAGTTGTTTATTTCTCCCTGAAGTTGACGTTTCTGAGATTAGTTCCAAAAGTTTTTACTACTTTTTTACTAGTTTCATAGGCAGACATAATGAGCAGAAATGTGCAGAGCACTGCAAAATACCTCTTGACGTACGATTTCGGGGCTTTTGCGAACGCGCGCATGCACACAGCGGCATGTGGTGGTAGAACCGAAGCGAATGCGCTCGTTCGCTAAAACTCCCGAAATCGTTCGTCAAAATTACGCATTTAAATCGGGTCTTAAGAGACGACTAATGATCATCACGCAATCGACGAACAGGACAATGGATTTGGTACTACCAAGTTTACAATTCGAATACAAAATGAAAGATATGAACGTCAGCGGAAGGAAGTTGTACTCGCTTTATTACAGTACAGAAATGTGTTGAGAGAAGAAATAGAGGGAGAAGAGGAAAGTACAAAGAAACTTCTGACCTCGACCGCAAAGTGAATACTTTGACTAGCTCCGTTGCAACTCACCTCCAAAAACATTCACACTTTAACCTTGATACATGATCTAAATCAGGGATTCCCAAGCTTTTCTTTCATCGACCCCTTTTAAAAGAATGATTCGCTCCATCGACCCCTTTCAATTTTCTCTAATGTACAGCATAGAACATAATTATACTATAAATAGTTGCACATAAATGAAAAGGATAATCATTTGACTGTGAATATTACCAATTTTTTTTAAAAAAACGTTTATTAGATTTGTTTTATTATTTTGTACTATTATGGTTTTCAACTTTTACAAATATAGACAGGAATGATGTTAACTCCAAAAGATCTAATTTGTAATTTACAGGTGTATGACTATATGCTGCTAGGTGATACATACCAAGCTCTTGGGGAACCCTTATTTAAATAGACTACACACGGAGACTTTCTTTTTCCTCTTGTTGTTCCTCATGCTGACGGTCAGGTGTGTGTGTGTGTGTTTGTGCTGCAGCCTAAATCGTCGTCGGTGGAGGACGTGAGCCCTGGACCGCCGGCGACGCCCAGGGCGGCGGCAGCGGAGGCGGCGGAGGAGGCGGCGGCGAGGGCGTGGAGGGCGGCGGCGAGGGCGGGGAGGCGACGGCGCCGCGCGCCCGCTCCCTCTCCACGGGGCAGCTCCCGGACGCCGCCCCCGCCGCCCCCGCGCCCCCGAAGGAGCCCGAGCCCATGGTGCACTGCCCGCGCGGCCCCGCCTGCGCCGGCCTGCTGCCCGCCTCGCGCCTCCTGCAGCACCTGCCACCGCGCAACAGCCCGGGCCTTGGGTCGAGGGCGGACCGCTGACAGTGCTGCTGTCTCTGCGGTGACTTCTCCGGGAGGTCTAGGGTTCGACAGTGGCGAATTTTCTAGACAGGGGGCGAACAGTTCGACAGATACAGTGGCGAAATTTTCTAGACGGAGTGGCGAATTCAGCCGCTGTCTGAAGGAAAATTCAGCGATCGGCTACTCTGATCGGTAGTTTCCCGTGGATTTGTATTATCAATATCGATGAAGTAGTACCCTAACAAATGGGTCACGGACCGTGCACCATCATTTCTTCCCTCATTCTTGTCCCCTCATCTCATATTATGCCTGCACACTTATATGCACTGCACTACCACACGTGTTCAGAGATCAGACTTGAGCGCGGAGCTTGTCCCGCCGCCGGTGGCATTCTGCTGGGGGAGATTACTGGAGGAAGGAATCTCCTGAAAGCTGGTAGGTTGCCGTCAGATCTCATTATCCAGCAGGGGAGGAGAACCGCAAACGGGATGATACATTAACCATACAAATGGGAATAATAACCATAGCAGTGCCCCTAAATGGTGGATGAAACGGCTGCGAAGCAAGTTTCCTTAGAGTGCTTCTGGTTCCCTTTCAGTGCATTTCTTTCTCCTCGGTTATTACATCATCCTTGCTTTAGCCATTAATATTTAGGTGTCTCAGAATAAATGTTTCAAACTTCTATGTCATATAAATGGGCAGAAAATGATCATTTTGTCAATAAACATGAGGTTGGAAATTTCCTGTAGCTTAGTTAACCTGTGACATGCCCTGTTGTTAATCATTAATGTATTGATTCTACAGTAATTCTCACATTATTTTCCCTACATTAGTTCTCAGAAGCGCTTACTTTTCTCGTCACATTGATCAGAATGGCACACTAGAAACCGGGTTGGTCCAATACCGTAACACTTCTTGAGCGCTGCTTCCTGGCTTCCACGCACAAAAAATGAATGAGACTACAGCAAGATGCGAACGAAAGAGCAGAAAGCTATAAACGAATCTAGGCTTAGAGAATAAAAGTGGAATTAGAGAAATGATAATTTGCTTTCTATATTCATTACAAGTGAGGTGACTTTGATTTGAATACAAAAGGAAGGAATAAATGACCGCTGCTCAAACCTAGCCTACAAAATCACCTCCGCGTGGGTGCGTATAGATAATATTTCCTTATTTTGGGTTGTAATATTTCATCACGAGACTGTTGTCTTCAAATTGTTTACCGAAACTAATGGCTGAAACTTTCAGTGAACGACGTACACCGAAGTCGTAGGTTTCCGCGGCCAGAGTTCATGTAAATGATCTTGGCTGTCCGGGTGACGTCGCATTGAAGGCGTGTTGCTGACCTTTCGACCACCTTATCAGTTGGCAGACCAGCCCTGATGAAGACCACGAAAAACCGGGAGCGGTAGCTCAGTGCATCAACTGATGTCACTGCAGCGCCTCTGACCGGGAGGTCCTAGGTTCCAGTCCTGACGGCGGCAGGGTTTTCGACACTAGCTTTTCAGCTACGTCGAATTCAGTCGCTGTCTGGAGGAGAATTCTAGCGACCGGCTGCTCTGATCGGTAGTTTTCCGTGGTTTCTCGATCAACACCAGGCGAATGCCGGAGCAGTACCCTACCAAATGGGCCACGACCGCGCGCATCTGTCCTTCCTTTCCTTCCTATCCTCTCCCTTACACACACACTTACACTAACATGCACTACACTACCACATATTCCGGGAGACCGGTCGGGAGCTTAGAGCTTATCCCGGCTGGGGCGGTGCCCGCTGGTGGGAGAGTCCTGGTTGGGGGAAACCCCACTAGCCGATGGTAGGTCGGCGCGGATCTCGCCATCCAGTGGGGGAAGATCACCGCCATCACCGGGAAAATATGCACTACACTAACGGGACTAATGACCAAACAGTTGACGCGCCCGGAAACCGAAAAAATCAATCAAAATCAATCAATCAAGACCACGAAAAGATGGTCGAAACGTCGGCAACACAGCCTTCGACGCGGCGTCACCCGGACAGCCAAGATCATTTAGACTACACCGAAACCTGACGATGAAATCGCCCTGGGAAGCAGGCGGATGAATGAAATCTCGCTCAAACGTGATGTTCATGCAGGCTCTGTATGCACAGGAGGCGCACGAGGGCCCCTGGTCCAGTACTTCGTGGGCGGCGCGGGGGCGACGTCGGCGACTGCGCTGGCGGTGCGCGCGCCTGCGCCCGGCGCGCCCGAGACGGTGGCGCTCACCACGGCGGCCGGCGGCACCCTGTTCGTGTGCGCCGCCCCGCGCCGGCGCCCGCCCCGACGGGCGACGGCCCGCCCGCCGCGGGCGCCTGCTCTGGCTGTGGGCGCTGGGCGACGCGCGCCCGCCCGCCGCGCTGCTGGTGGGCGAGGGCGACGCCCCCGCCGCCGCCGCCCCGCAGCCCGCGCCCGTCTTCCCGCTGAGCGCGCCCTGGGCCGAGGTGGTGGCGAGCGACCGCTGCCTCCGGGTGGCCGCCCCGCCGGCGGCGACGACGCGCCGCTGCTGCTCAGGGTGCAGCTGGCGGACAAGACCTCCCCCGCCGCCGTCGCCGCCCCCGCCGCGGCGCCCGCACCGGCCCCCGCCGCGCTCACGGCGGTCGGCTAGCGCCCCAACGCCAAGTGGTGATTGGTGATTACTGCTCCCCGCCCCGACCGGCTCTTCCGACGGAAGATGCTTTCGTCCGTGGCGAAACAGAAGAGGTGTGCCCGAAGCCCAAACTCGGTGTTAAAGCTGTGTGAACCGCGGAAAATCGCCCGTTAGAGTGTAGCAAGATAATGTTATTCACGTATACCTAGGACGCGCAGGGTTCCAAGCTAAGAGCTAACTTGATCAACGAGATCTTGGGACGTGCTTTATCCGCCAGCTCCGACTTTGACTGTCATTCTTCGGGGTCTACGTATCCTCCGACTGATCCGCGGAACCTTCACCTTCCTCGTTTTTCCCCGTTTCTCTCCGTGACTCTTTTCGTTTATTTATTATTATTATTTTAATGGGCGTCACCACTGAACGTCACTGCAGCTTCGTCTGTTGGTCGTGTCCTTCACGACGTCCCGGCGCCCGACGCTCGGCGCCAGCGTTGTCACTCGGGAGCTGTGCGCTTGTGCAAGGCTGCGCTCGTGATGGGGGCAATTGTACCACCTTTGTAACCTTTCCTTCCGAAACATTGCCGCGATACTGAAAGTAGGTTGCCTGCTTCCTCGTTATGTAACATCAAAAGGCGGCGTTTTCTCAAGGAACGCGGGAAGCGGGAATGCTTATATACATTTCCTTCGTTGTTTTCCTACCTAAGTCACGAAACGGTTTTCCGTGCCGCGAAACCGTTGGTGTCCAAGAGCGCCGTTTCGACACGTGCCTCGCGTCGATTGTTGAAGGGTGCGTTGGACAGCGATTACGGATTTCAAGGAGCCGCCGCCGTCACCGCCGCCGTCGCCGCACGGAGAAAGCAAAAGCTGTTCGGAGAAAGTCGGTACGATTACTCACGTCCTCACTGCGATTGCGTCGATGTGCGGCTACTGACTACGGTTCGGAACGGAACTCGGTGGGAAGATTCGGCCACGGAAATGCAACGCGCTCGCAAGTGTCTGTTTGAACGCTGCGTACCCATAACTTCGGACATCGGGTACACACTTGGTTCATTTGCACATTTTATAATAAATTGTTCAAAATGTTTACAAAATCAATTTTTAAAACTTTATTATAATAGTATAATGGTTCATTTAAATTCGGACATCGAAGTACCTCGAGAAAAAAGATTCGCAGAAAAAAAGTTTGAAATATCAATAAAAAGTTAATATTTTCTATTTTTGTGCCTCAAAACACCTATCTCCGTCCACCTCGTGTCTTCAGCATGGGACAGCCTTAAAATTTAATAAAAAAATTATCTTTTTTATTGCAAATTCGAATTCTATAATAAAAGAGAAGTAACTTTTTCCAAAGAATCTTTCTTTTCTATTTGCGATAGATGGTGCTGTAAAAAATAAAAGTGAAGTCATCTTAGACTTCCTTAATTGCGAATATTCACGCTTCATATTATAACAAATTTGCGTCAAACAATATTTTATTTTTATTTTATTTTTTAATGACGAGGTTGTTTAATTGGTTGAATTTGCAATCAAATTAATTTATTGATTCTTCAATCAATAACAGCGATTTAATTGATTTTAATTGCCTAATGATTTTCAACCACATCCTTAAAATCTGAGCACTCCTTATAATGAAATCCTTGTGCTAGCTTTTGCACTCCGACATGGCATGTTGTGAGCAGAATCGCTTAGAGAAAGAAATCACTCTGCACACGCTGAAATGTTGATTGTCCCCTATGTCCTAAAAATCGGCTGCAATCGGGTAGCCAGTTGCATCTTCTCCTACCATTCACTGTGATGTTGTCATGCTTTCAGTGTCGGTGACAGTTGATACTCTTCGAGCTCGATTGTGCACAAGTATTGGGTGCCAGTCCCTTGAGCTTACAAGGGGACCGTTGACTATACTAGTTTTTGTTTTTTTACCTCTCCAATGACACTTGATCAGCTATTACGGTGTCATCCAATCGAGGGCTGAAACGTCATTACGGTGACGATACTGGGGTGACGTTTAAGCTCCCGATTGGACGAAACCGTAACAGCTGATCAGTTGTCATCAACCATGTTACAGAAATTAAAGTATAACCCCAATCGTTCTCCTCCCCGCTTACACCCTGCATTCGTTGACGGGCGGAGAATGGGAGTATTATACTTGGGTTTCTGGTTGATGGCAACTGGCTGATGACAACTGATCAGCTGTTACGGTTTCGCCCAATCGGCAGCTTAAACGTCACCCCATTTACGTCACCGTGATGACGTTTTAGGTCTCGATTGGATGACACCGTACCAGCTGATAAAGTGTCATCGGCCACATTATAAAAACCCAAGTATAAGAAGAGACACTTCCCCTTCGTCTCGCGAGACTAGCCTACCTTTCAGTGGCGGATCCGGGAGGAGGAGGAGGAGACCAGGGAGCCATGCCCCCTCCCCGAAGGCCTAGAGTTTTCGTTTATTTTGAAAAATTGATGTAAATATTTCTTAGAATTATGTAATTATTTAAAAAATAATATTGTATAGTATCGTATTTACATCACAAAAATAATATACAATATAATATATGTTTATAATTGAACAAATATCTGTGATGCCCCCCCCTCCCCCTAAAAGAAATGATCGTCTGGATCCGCCCCTGCTCTTTCAAGTGTTTTACTGCGCGGTACATCTCGTGTAACTAGCGGAATGGCGCATAACGACGAGATTTTGCTGAGAAAAGACTTTCCGAACGTCTTTAAATAAATAGCTTTGCATCAAGGTTAATTATGTTTGTCGTTCGTGTATATTGGTCTATTTTCTTGTTTAATTAAGAGCATTGCCATTAAATGGCCTACTTCTGTTAACGCAAGCCTGAATACCTGTTACTGATAAAAAACACGCCGATGAGTTTTTCGTGTAAAATATGCGATAAAAAAAAAACCTTGTTTGTGCACTGTGACCAAGTGCGTACAGGCCACAGTGAGCTCTGCACCGCAGTGGACCTCAGTGTTTCACGTTCTGAAATGCCGTGCATTCGGGAAAGCGAACTAAAAGCCTTCGTGAACAATTGAGCGGTAAAGGAAATAAGGCTTATCCAACTATAATCGATTTTTGTAAAAAAAAAGTCTACAGACGTGTGTGTTAATTTATTTCAAAATTTTAGAACTGAAACCAAGTAAACAAGATTTGTAAAGCACTCAAATTCTGTATTTCACAGAAAGAAAGCAGTTTTATTGGAATTATTTCTTCCCCTGGATGTCATCAATAGAACATAGTTCAACTGATTAGATTCAGTTGCATAATCTGTGAGCCTATGCAATTGATTACAATTGTTTATTGATTGAATGGTAATACATTCTTGTAATTTTTTTGATTTTGACTTTAATTAAGATAAATTATAGATAAGTATTAAAAATCATTAAAGATATTGTAGTTCCAATTACAACCAATCAAATTGTTGTAGGTATTTGTGATAAGTGTGTTGTGACAAGTTGTCATGTAATTCTTATATAAAGAGTTAATTTATAATAAAAAAAATATACAATTTTTTGCCTTTCTAATTCACCTTCAGTTGATTTGTCAGCCATGTCATCTATATATGTATTTGTTTTTTTAATTGATCCATTATTAGTTTAAAGCAGCACATACACATTTTTCATGAAACGATGGTTTGGAATTCAGAAAACACTGAAAAATACTTGGAACCAAAGGCAATGTTGACAACATTTTAAAAACTGCTTCATATTGTGGTTTCATAGATTTCTTAAATTCAAGTCCTTATTTAATGTTTGGGCAGTCTGGGAATAATTATTGGAGCTCTATGTTCAGTCACATTCATTTAAATTTCTTACAATAATCATATTTTGCAGCAAGGTTAACAGCTGTCTTAAATATTTCTTACACCATGCTGTCTCCCTAATTCATGAACCAAGGCATACTTTGAAAGAGCTGCTTGCTTCATAGCTTCCCAAGAGGGGGTACAAGTAGTTTAAAATTTAATTACAGAGTTGCTACACCTGTTTTTGTCAGTAGCATGCAAAAGATGTGCTTAATGCATTGCACATCATATTAAAGATCAAGGCTGAAGCTTTACCACTTTATTGAATCTTGAGGGCAGAAGAGGTATGAAGAAAATGGTACTTTGATGAAAATATTTTGTGGCTTTAGTTTTTTCATCATTTGGAATGTTTTCAAGAGAAATAGGACAAATAAAATTACATGTTTTCTTTTATTTTCTTTCTTTCAGGACTAGAAAGTGCGCTAGACTGGAGACCCTTGCCAGAATTCAAAGAATTTCCAAATGGCCAAATTTACCTGTGGTAATTAAAATTAAAGCTACTAAGAATTTTAGTACCATTGATAAATTACAAGAATCTTCTTTTTCATATGGTAAAAATAAATTAAAATCTAAATAAAAATAACTTTGGTGTGGGGCAAAGTTAGGTGGGACAGGGGATGGTGAGGAGAGATGTGGTGGATCTGAATGAGCGAGATGGGACAGGGTGGATTGATAGGTGGAGCAGGACTGGGCAGGGATACACTACAGCTAGAATTCCTTCCTTTTCCTACTTAGTGAACAATCGTGATAAATATTAGGGCAACACGAGGTATTTCAACTATCAGTTTTCAATCAGATTTACTTTCACATTTATACAGTGCTTTAGTGAAGTGTCTCCACAATGAACTGCAACAGGAACTATTAAAAATTGCATTTATGTTGATAGCAATCATAACGGGAAAACAAAGAGGGCAACATTTCCTGCATCTCTTATGATTGTGGTGAGTACACAATTTCTGTTTTCATTTGTTACAAGATGCAGCTCGTTCTACCAACATTTCTGTTGCTAGCACTCTCACCACCAAGGTACCACTGCAGAGACTTTTCTGACCCACTGTAGTAAACTTTTGTGACACTTCAGAATGGTTGTTTTATGGAAGATTCTACACTGTGAATAACTTAAAATAATTTATACAAATCTTAACAAGGTTAAAAAGATATGTACACAATGTATTTGGCTTATTACAGATTCTTAATTAACAAATCATTATGTTTTATCTTCCTCATTAAAACATTTTAGTTCATCTTCATTGTCATTTTCAGATTCACTTGGTGGTTTAACTTCAATTGGCAGTAGATCACCCCAGTGAGACGCTCTAGCACACTTGTAGGTGACTCTGCAAATACATAATTCAACATTAAAAAATGCATTGTTCTCATGAAATCAAATCAGCAGTCATCTTGTATTAAATAATCAGACAGTAACATACTTTCCATGCTTTGCTGCAGTGAAGATTACTTCCTCCAGCCTACCAGCAGATGTACACATTCGACACACCACATGTCTCGCTCTTGGAAGAACAGGTCTAACGAGTCTTGGCCACTGGAGATCGTCTTCAGGACGAAAACCTACAGAATATGTAATGAATATTGGCCCACAGCAATTCCATTACGTAAACAAACAGGGAAAAATAATTAAATACAAACCTTTCTTCAAGATGACATATGAAAATCTCTCTCTCAAAATGCCTGTTGATGGATGATAAAAAGGGTTTGTATATGTAACTTCAAAATTACAGGGTGTGTAATCTTCTGCAAACCTCGGGCATGGCTTGTCATGAGGACACTGAAAAATATGAGCATACTGTATTCATTCCACTTGCTGTACCTCAAAATATCCATGTTGAAAAACCAACTTACCGGAGCAAATACATGGGCTGCTGGTTGTGATGTGTTCTCCTCATTATTATAAAATTCCAGAATGAAGTCTCTTACTTCATTGACAACCTGAAATTAAGAATGTTAATAAAATGTGTTAACAGCTCCTATGGCAAATTATTTGATGAAGAAACTTACTTGAAATCCAGCATTTGTTCCCTTTTCAATAACCACCAAATAGCCTTGAGTTTTTTTCCAAAGATTCAAAATTGTTTCAAGTCTTGATTTAAGATTTGGAAGTTCAAATAATGAAAATGCACTCACAACTAAATCATATTTTAGCTAAAAACAAACAAACAATTTACACTAAACTTTTCAGAAAATAATTAATTTATAGCCACTATAGGAACTACACATACTGTGTGAGAGGCAGGAAGAAATTGACGATAAAAGTATCCTTTACGCAAGTTTTCATCGGTCTCTTCACCATTCAAAACTAAATTAGCAAGTTCATTCATTGAAGCTGACGCATCAACGCAAAAATATTCTTCCAGTGAATTTTTCCAAAAATGATTTGCAGCCCTACAAGAATAAGTCTTCTAAGAATTATTTGAATAAAAATATACCAGCAAAGAAACCAACCTAACCCCCACAAAGCACATACCAAGTCACTGTACCAACACCTGAACCAAAATCAAACAGAGATTTGGGCTTAAAGTGAGGAAGTCGTAGTTTCATTTCGTTAAAAACCCGGCTTAAAACGGCATAGTCTGCTGATGATCTTCCGATCAGATACACTTTAGAACGATGGTCGTTATAGTTAATTGCTTTCCACATATAAGTTTTCTGTTTCATTTGACTTGCAATTTGCTTTGCAAATCTTTTCCTAAATTCCTCTTTTTCTTGTTCTGTAATGTCTGAAGGGATATTATCTGCAAAGAATCAGGATTTATTCATCACATTCCTTGAATAAACAAAACTCAACAAAATCATTTATTTATATCTACGTGTAAAAAAGCCTACCAAGGAGACAACCCTGTGAAAAATGAAACAAAATGCAAGAATTACCAGTGACCAAGTAAGAATTTATTTATGCCAAACATCTACTACACAGAAAAATGGAGGGATTCTATTAGGATAATATGGAAGTAATTTAATTTCTTCACAATTGGAACCAAATATTAGACACTTAACTTTTTATGTATTACGATGTGAATCCCAGTAAAAACATTAAGTATGAGTGGAAGAAAAGTCATAATCAATGTCCATAAGCAAAATAAGAAAATGGATCTACAGAAACTAAATAGAAAACCTGACTGAGATGGGGATCATTGCCTTTGAAACTGTTAACAGGCATATTTAGATTCCTAGAAATATACAATTTAAAAATTAACTAATCCATTAGTACCATTAATATAAAATAAATACCAGTATTATTTTCATTGCTGATACAAAGTATTCTCTAATTGTACAGAGAGAGTTATGCAACAAAATATTTTACCTGAAATATAGTTTTTTCTCGCTGTTAATTTTTAATACTAGCTCACAATGTGTTGTAAAATAACCAAGCTTACATGGATATTTTATAGAGGGCTGTTGATACTGACTCCTGATGCATTTGATTCTAATGCCTTAAGTATAGGTATAAGTATTTCTATCTCTAAACACACACATACTCTATGAAAATAGATGCCTCCCTTCAGGAAATTTGTTTGGACAAACTCCACTTATTCTTAATGAGGCAATGATAGGTTTCTAGGGTGACTAAAGACTCGACTTACAGGGATCATATTGATATATCTGCTTAATACTCATACAATTTTTTTAAATAACATTTTAAAGTTTTTGAATTACATGAACATGTTTCTCCAAACGATTGTCATTTCTCATGAAAGACTATAAATTCACACCAGAATTTGAAAGTATTCTGAATGTGTAATATAATGTTCCTAATTTTGCATTTAATTCATTTATATAAATAAATAAAACAATGACTTTAGTAGTAGTGAGGATCAGGTTATTTGGCCTTCTCTTTTGCCTGACCACTAAATGGCATTCCATTTTAAATGTGATTAAATTAAGAGACCCAAAAAACTATTTTAATAAACAGCTAACTGCACATGGTTAATTTTCAATGATTCCTGCAATTGCTGGTTTAAATTTTTTTTCTTCTTCTTTTTTTTTTCTTTCTGAAAAGAGAACTGTTCTTCCATTTCTAATGGACAAAGCCACATCATTTACATAAAGAAGAAGCTTGACAGAATATATGATCAAAACCTTCAGAACCCGTGCTTAATCAGCATTGAATCTAAATTATGTGTTATTAAATGTGCTTTTATGTCAGACAGGTATTTCTACTCTCGGATATCAATGTTTAATGTAAGATTTTCAATGTAGACCAATGCCACAAATACCATAAGAAGTTAATTACAAAAGAAAAATGAAGAACTAAGGACAATGAAATCAAATGCTTTCAAAAGATTTAAAAATATGCCAATAGATGCAAGCTCTAATTTAGATAGGTAAATAAAGGCCCATTTCATGAACTAGAATTTACTTGTGTAAATAATAATAAATTATTTATATAACATTCAAATCATAACTCCAATGAATTTATACACCATTATCAACAAGATTTCACGTGATTCCATGCAGGTCTACACATTCTTATATTAATTGTAATGCAATCACTTTAGGAAGTTTGCATACATTTGTTTACTTACATCTTTTTTCAACTTGCGAGGCTGCTTGTTCATGTCTATGTCTTAATTCATCATCTTCACAAGGAAGATGTCTTGAAGTAAGGTACTGATTTAACTTTAAGCCTTGAGCTGTCAGTGCTTTCAGAGGTTGGTCTGTAAAACAACAAGCAGGTAAAATGTTGCCTTAAGAAAAACATTCTCGTCTTGACACTTCAAACACGTACCTTTAAGAGCAGCATGAATATTATCAATTATAGGCTTAGGCAATGTACTGCTAACAGTTTTTATAATTCCTGCATGTCTTTTTGGCTTATAGTTTCCTTTCTCGATCGAATCCAATACATCTTGATTGATTTCGGTAGATAATTTTGGTCGACTACCATACTAAATGTAAATAATCAAACATAATCATACAGAATTGTGGTTGGAATCTTCATTTTAATGCCATAAAATACTTACATTTCGAAACAAATCCAGCAAATTTAATTGCTTTTCTCGCAGACCTAGAAAAAATAATTCTTTCGATAAACATCTATGCACATTTAAATGCACTGGTGCCATGGCACATGGGGACTTCAAACATACAAGAGAATGTGAACCTTCCAAAGAAAATTCAACATTTGCGAAATTTTGTTTTCTCGTACTGAAGTTTGCTACTCTGCTAAAGGTCAACCAATGTTCGAGGAGGAAACTAATAACTTCGTTGTGAGTGGTTCCCTCACATATTGCAATATGCACCTTCTTCTGTTCCTAAGAACAGTATTCGTCGAATCACCGAAGACAGTATAAGCAACCTTAAAGTTAAGATAAACTAAAATGAAGCAAATTGTCCAATTCGGATTTAGTCATTGTTTAATGTAAGCTAAAGTGTGCGCGTAGTCTCAGTTTATTATTATTATTTTACACTGAAGTGCCAAGTGTACAAATGGTGCGGTCAGAACAAATTTCTTCCGTAATCCGTGCTTAATTTTACTGATTACTGTGAAGCTGTCGTCCAGTTGACGTTTTATGCAATGAATACTTTTCTTTCAGTAATAGAATGTTTTTTTTAAATCACAATTTTTCAAGTAGAGGGCCTCGGAACAGTTTTCTTGTTGTTTCAGCTTTAAAGAGACAGTTGTCAAAGAGTTGTAATTGTTTTAGTTAGGTTAAGGCGGGATAATGAATAAATATTCAAGTAATAATCTTTGTTGTTATAGTGTAATTTTCTGTTTCTAAAGCTGTTGACATATAATTCATTAACATGAAGTTCACGGAGCACTTAAGTGCTCATATAACTCCGGAGTGGAGGAAACAGTATATTAATTATGAGGTAAGATAAACTTTACCTTAATGATGAGTTGACATGATGTAAATAAGATGTAATTTCTATCTTGTTATTAATATTGTATTTTGTTATATTTTCTTGCTATCCTGTATGACTAGGAAATGAAGGCGATGTTATATGCAGCTGTAGAACAAGCTCCATCTGCTGAATTAGTTGAGCCTGAAGTTCTAACACGATACTTTGCAAAATTTGATGAACAGTTCTTTCATTATTGTGACAAAGAATTGACCAAAATTAATACCTTTTATTCTGGTAAGAATCATTCATTTTTAAGTTCCTTGCTTTCTATCTTTTACTTGTTAATTGGCAAGTTAAATATAATAAAATAAATCACTTCATTGTTAAAATATTCTTTCAAATTACAAATTAAACTTAATTCTATGACAAGTTTTTATCATTTTCTGATGTATCACGAGTAGTAAGAACTTGGTAGTGAGAACTAGTAGGTGAAATAGTGAATACAAAATGTGAAAACCTAAATGTGCTGAATTCATAAAGAAATAATACTAAAAATGGAAAAAATGATTTTTTAAATTTCCATTTAGAGAAAGGATTTCAGAGATACACATTCTCTTTTCTCATTGTTGTTACAAACAATGGCCTTTTTTAGTCATGAATGAATAATGGGAAATGTTCAAAACATCTTTTATAATGACACACTGCATTTCACACAAATTGTTATTTATTTATTTCATTCTTTATTGGATTAAGGAGTATCTATCCATGGAAATAATTGAAAAGTTCAGTTTCTTATCATAGCTGAGTTACTTCCTCTCTTGAATAGTTTCATACACTCTCTCTCCTCTCTTTCCTCTCTCTCCCTAGCTCAGTTGCTTTCGCTCCCTTTTTTGGACAAAGACTCAAGAGCACCATTCAGAAAATGACTCAGAATTGTGCATTTGTTTTAAAATGTTAAACACTTTTTTTCATATTAGAATTTAAAAGTTGTATCATCATTGCTGACCTGTTGTCCTTGTTGACTTTGTCTTATGTGCACATACAGCCATCGTTCTCTATAATAAATTGGTAACATTAGTTATTTCAGCTATTTTCATTCCACAGGAGCATTTTGCTCAAATTTTGGCAAAGACGTTCATTGCTGCTTTTATTCATAATTCATCAAAAACAAATAATACAATAAGAGCACAGATTGCACTTCTATCCCATTTGTCACACGTAGTTTTAACACTTTTTGACCTTAAATCAATGAAACTTCTAAAATTAAATTTTTTAGCATTTATGAGTGTGTAACATAATGAACTGAACTTAGTGTTGAATTCATTTATATGGCCATTCCATTTGAGATTTGACTAAATTAAAAGATCCAAAAATTTTCTTATCTTAACATCAGCAAATTGTACATTGGAATGATAATTTGAGTGTACATTCCAATTTGATTGCGATAAGTGATTTATGCCAACAACCTCTTATATGTCAGAAAAGATGTGGCTAACACTGACTATTTGTATTGCATTGTGTTGTGAACCACTACCATAGATGATCACAATCATTTTGTAGTGCTTTGTAAAGTAAATTCAGTACAATAACAATCAATTTTAGTTTTGTGTCATTATTGTGTTTGTTTTACAGAGAAGCTTGCAGAAGCTACCAGGAAGCATGCAAATTTGCGAAGTGAATTGAGCGAATATCTTGAAGATGAGTTTCATGGCAAAAAGGGATTTTTAAGTCATGGACCAAATATATTGAGAAAGAAAGATGTTCCTGCTCGAAAAATTCAAGAATTGAAGTTGGCTTTCAGTGAATTTTACTTGAGTTTAATTTTACTTCAGAATTATCAAAACCTTAACTTCACTGGTTTTCGTAAAATATTGAAGAAACATGATAAGGTAATGGAAATCTGTATTGTTGCTTTTTTATTTATTTTTCTCATGATGATTGTTCATCTTCAAGTGGAAAAATTAAGATTGGTTGACAAATTGCCAGTTTTGCTATAAACAAGATATTTTACCACTTACCATTTGTCATTGTGTTTCCTTAATGAGAGAAACACTCATACAAAGAGTTAAGGGTACAGAAAGGGTGTTGTTTTTCCCAATTAGATAATACTGTATCGCGGAGTGGAGTGTAAGGGCACATAAGATGCCCTAATTTTCACTCGTGTGTACTGTTTGCCCATATCAGCTTTGTGACTATGTTCATCCTCTTGTATGGACAGGAAAGACAATTATGATCAAATGCCAGTTGCAGATAGGATGCATAGAACTGTAAAATGGCTAATGTGCAGAGTTGGCTAAATTTTCTCCAACCCAAAAATACCTGCTCAATTTTTTTTGAACCCATGTCAAAATATCCCTTGAAACTTCATAAAAACTATTTAAATTTTTATTGATATTTTAAATAATTGTAAATAAAATAAAACCATTATAATTGTAATGGTTTCTTGACCTTAAAATACAATTATAATTTCATGTAATGAAATATTAATTAAAAACTAAGTGTAATTACAACAGAAAACAAGAAAAAAAAAAATGAAATTAAACAAATAAAAATAAACTTACTTGTAAGATGCAAAGTTGTTTTGCTACATGTTATGCATCTGTTATTTTATTACCAAAAAAAAGAAGAAGAAGAGGCATAGCTTTGTGTTAATTTTTCTTAAATATGCAATTGTAATTCTGTTCTTGAGTATTGAAAATTTGTTAATGTATTTATAGTCAACAGATTTCCTTATTCAAAATATGAGAGCATAGAGCACATGTAATGCATATGGTGGCATGAGAATAAAACTAACAAAATTGTAATGAGTCCATTGAACTTTTTAAAATTATCTTAGGGTTCTTGGAATGAGAATTCCATTGAATTTTTCAAAATTATCTTTGGGTTCTTGGAATGAGGATTCAGGTTTATGCAAATGAAATAGATAATATTATGAACTATGAATTTTTATCTATGAAATGACTTTAGGGTTGTGGTGAGCCACCTTCCAACCTCTACTTACATCTCATTCATCAAAGGGTGATTTAAGATCTCTAATTTCTATTAATAAAGAATTTTGCATAGGGGAATGTTCTCTTCATGTTATTTAGTTAATCTTTTAATTATTCTCTTCAGATTTACGTATTTTTATGTGATATGCAAGGAATGAAGTTTTCTTAACGAAGTCCAATGGTAGTCAGCAAACATTTATAAATCTATTTTTAATGATATCAGAAACAAAAACATTAAGTTAAGTTCATTTGTACAATAAAATCTCTCATCTTTGCATCATGTCAGTCATCATGAGAGTCTTATTGGTTCTTTGTATTCTGGATACTTATGATACTGAGCTTATTTTATGAACTCTTTTAAATGGGTCAGTTAACTAAATGATGATTATAGTCATACTTTAAAATTTCTTCTTAATAGATGTTTTGATCTTTAAGTGTGAGATCCTCTTCAGTATATAATATATCTAAAAATTCATAGTTGTTACAAAACCTTTTTTTTTTACAATTATTTTAAAAGTCAAAATTGTATATTTAAAGTTTTAAACTGCAATAACTACACTAAGTTACACTTAGCTACACAACTAAAAACCTCTAATTACGTGTTTGTTTATTGTTTTGCAGTTGCTCAGTGTTGACATTGGAGCTCGCTGGAGAACCGAAAATGTGGAGTCCTCTCATTTTAACACAAACAAAGATATTGATCGCCTTATTCGTGAGACTGAGACCATGGTCACCCAAGAGCTGGAGGGTGGGGACCGGCAGAAGGCCATGAAGCGGTTGCGAGTGCCTCCTCTCGGGGAGCAGCAGAGCCCCTGGACGACATTCAAAGTCGGCCTGTTCTCAGGCTCCTTCATTGTTCTTCTTATTGCAGTTGTTTTGTCAGGTGAACCATTTATTTGTAGATATATTGATGGTATGAAGAGAGTCAGCTTTCAAACAATTTTCAAGTTCTATAGGAGATCAAAATATTAGTACAGTACATTTGATATGAAATGTTCATACTTCTTTTGTATGGAAGAAAGTGAGGTGGATAATTTATTATTCAAGTTACATGAACACTTCCATTTTGTCAGCCCCTTTACCCTAACGTTTACCTAACGTACTTGTGTTAATTTACCTCACTAAATTGAGAATTACAATATTAGAAACTTGAAAACCTAAATTGTTGCAATTATAATGGCAGTTTTTTTTTCTTTTTTTCGAAAGACTGAGAAGTGGGAAAAGTGATAACAAGTGTTGTTTAATTATAAGCGTAGTATTAAACTTTACCAAAAATGCTTTGAATTACTTCATGAGCCATTCACTCTAACGATTCTGGACAAGGGAGACTGGTCAAGTAAGTCAAGTTCCAAAGGAAAGACATTGAAGTGTTCTGATGCATTTCATTAAGTTATCAGAAGTGACTCTCTAAAGAGCAGAAAATTTGCATGTTCTGACAGTACAATAAATGAGGCTTTTGCTTAAGCCTGTACACACTTGGCTATCTGGAAAGCGCTGTGTCCAAGGCGTAGTTCCCAGCATTTTGGCCATCAAACTCCATCTATCCTCAGGGCGAATTGTGCCAAGGAAGACTGCTCAAAGGTTTATAAAGAATAAGGTTCCTCTCCACCTGGCTGCTGGTTGGTCTCATGATTGGTCAATCTGGAGAAAGCATCAGCCAATCGGACAAGGAGCCTGCTGGGTGGGGTAGGAGAAGGGTGGTGACATTCGACCTGTGGTTGGATGTCAAGGAGCAGTGAGAACCACACCCAGACTCATAAAATAGATGTTTCCAGGCCTCATGGAAACATATTTCATCCTCAGGAATGTCACAGTATGACAAAAATGCCTTGGCAAAAATGCTGAAGATGCAATGTCTCCTTAACAGTCAAGTATCAATTGACACTAATCCCAGAAGCCTATGCTTTCATTTATTTAAGCTTGTTCTGTCAACTCGTTGATTTGTCTCCCCTTCAGAAGCTTTGTTTTTAATTAATTTTTTAATTATATTGTAGGAGTTTGTATTTTGCATTAAATGAATGATAATATGACTATTTATAACAGGAAATATTTCGAAGAAAACTTAACCAAGTAGACCTTCTAAACCTCAAACCTTATTCTTTTTCATAATTTCAGTGTTGATATAAAAGAATATTTGACCACTCATTTTCTATTTTCTTTCAGGTTCATTATATTGAGGTACTACTGTAGTTATTTTATAATATTTGAACAAAATTTGTGTTTTCATTTACTACAAATATTTTATATTTTTTAAGTTCAAAGGAGAAAATATTCTAAAAAAATGCATGAAATAAGTAACTAGTATTCTGTAACATAGATAATCCTGTCAAATAAAGTTCGTTTTCAATGCTACTAAGCTTGTAATGTTTGATGACCAGTTGTAAGACACAATAATTGATTTTTATCTTTGGTTTTGAAATATTTTTCTAAACGTTTTTACAATTCCTCTGCGTGACTTGTGAAACCTTTTTCCTTTGTTTTTCAGGAATCTTCCATCAGCCTAGAGATGACTGGCACATAGTTGTTAGATTATACCGAGGACCTCTTCTCATTGTAGAGTTCCTATTTCTGATGGGCATCAATGTGTACGGTTGGCGTTCATCTGGTGTGAACCATGTGTTAATTTTTGAATTGGATCCTCGTAATCATCTTTCAGAACAACATATAATGGAACTTGCTGCAATTTTTGGAGTTGTATGGGCTCTTAGTTTCTTGAGTTTTTTGTACAGCTCATCCCTCAGCATACCTCCATATATAAATCCATTAGCCCTGATAATCCTCATGGCACTTTTCATTTTTAATCCAACGAAGACATTTCGACATGAAGCAAGATTTTGGGCACTAAAAGTTCTAGTAGGTATTTTAAATTTTAGACATTCACATGCTCTAAACTACTTTGTTCTTTTGACTTTATTGCACTTGTAGATTTATGCAATGTCTGGCTTCTAAAGTAGATGTACTTAGATATTTTGAGCTATATAGCTTTCTCTATTGCAAAGAAATGTTTTGTTAACTAAATTTGTGAATGAAGCAGTGGCAGTTTATATTCTTTTGAAAGATAAATGTCCAAATATTATTTGGGTGGATGACTTTGTAGTAGTTTAGTCACGCTTAGGTAGAGTGAACTTTAAACGTCCATCTTGAGGTAAAGTAAATTACAAGAAAGACGTGGCAACTTGTGTTATCTTTCCTAATAAAAGTACATTATCAATCTATTACATATGTTTTTAAAAGCACTGGAAAGCAATTTGTAATGCTAGCTCCAAATTCAAGTCAAGATTAGGATAAACAGCAGTTGACACTTATTGAAAGACATATCAAAGAAGTTTTCACAGAAGTTCATTTCTAATGGCTAACACGTTTTGTAATAAGTTCTTAGGTCCCCTTAAATCTTTGCCTGATATTGGGTTTCTTTGGAAGTGTGCTTAATTTGTGTACTACTTGCTGCCAGAACACCAGAAATATGACTTGGTTTGCAAAAAGCTTCCCATGAATTGGCTTGTTCAGGCTACAATTTGTAATCCAGTCACATGACTGGATTACCAGTTGTAGTCTGAACAAGCCAATGAGCAATTAAGAAGAGTATTCTAAGATAATTATTCAGCTTTTCTTGCCTCCATTTGCACTGGGAGCACACTAACTTTTTTTATTAATTAGTCCCCAGCACTCATAGCTTCCTTCTGCCAATGGCATTACCTGTATTGGACACAGATTTTTAAACATTTAAACTATCTTAGAAGCTTGGGAGAAGAAATTTGATTCTTTGATAAACAATTATTATTAAAAAAAAATATTTTCAGCAGTTTTGTATAGTAGATTTATATTACGTTCATGTGAGAAGACTTCATTAAAAGTCTGTTTATCTACTCGATGAGCTGTAAAAATATTGATTTATTTACATTACCATTATTATGTAATTAAATATATTTAGAAATTTGTCACATTACCTTTTTGGCTTATGTTTTGAAGTGTATTGTGTTGAAAAAATATTTTTCTGGTAATTGAAGTAATTTTGAAAATTTCAGTGTATATTTACTTGCACACCTTGTTTCTAGAATCTTTTTATGTTGGTGAATAATTTAGAAATTACTTGCAGTTAACCTACATAACTTTTGGTATCTACTTTATTAATATATTTTATTAAAACAGGTAAAATATATTTATGTATAAAAAGTCTTTTATTTTTGCAGATTATTTTCATGAAAGATTCATTTTGTATTCAGATACTAAATTTTTTGTGCAAAATCTTTGACATCCTAGAGCTGCATTGTGCAGAGTATGAGTAGAGAACACATTTTTATGTTGTTGAAATTATTTAATTGGCACCTGTTGTTAGTGAGTCAAGATACTTTCTGCTTGTTATGTAGACTCTGTATAAATGCACATTAAGGTGTAAAGTGGTTGAAGTGTGCTTTTGCATGTTTCTGCAGAGGGCATGACTTTTATTTTCCCAGTAGGTGCCTGGGCCACAGCGAGGACAACATAACATCTCGCTTGTTACCTAGCTTGGCTGTAGAACAGTTTGCATGAGTGCTCTTTACTCGACCTGACACTTCATCAGATGCATTCCCTTTCTTCACCCATTGTCGCCTTCTAGTGTTCTTTGTATTGGATCCATTTCATTGAGTTTGGTGAGTTTATTGGCATACTTCTTTATTTACTTGATCCAAGTTCATTGCTAGGGCTCTGTTAATGTTATATTTTAGCCTTAAATATAAGCTGGAGAATGAATTATCAAGTTAAAATAAAATATTATCAAATTGCAATTAGGGATGAAAAAATTAGCAAAATTGAAAGAAGTAATTTTAATTTGTTAAAAGCTGAGAGCTTACAAAAAACAAGTAGTCATTCTTGACTTACCGCTTCATTTGTAGTTTTTCACTCCGTAAGAAAACTTGTACAGTGAAAAACAAATACAAACTTATAACTATACTGATTTTTGTGCACTGTTTCAATATTTCAGTATGTAATTATGTCTATTAAAAATATATTGTATAAAGAACACGGCATGCTATATTAACACTTCTTTTCCATAAACTTTTTATTGAATGACCTTGCTAATCTGCACTTTCTTGCAATTTGTGAACTTTGCACCAATAATAGCTTAAATAAGTAATAGATTGATTGTTTCTCATTTCCTCTTCTATTATTTGAAAAGAACCTGGAGTATACCATTAATTAAATTGTAAAAACATATTCTGTAATCCAGATTTAAAGTGGCATGTACACATGCATAGCTAGATAATCAAAGTATGCTATATTTGTAATTAGTGCTTGTACATTTATTGATCTTTTATTCTAGGGTCGTATAATTCTAGCTCCGTTATTCTATGTAAATTTTGCGGATTTCTGGCTTGCTGATCAACTCAACAGTTTAGTTGTGGCATTTCTGGACCTCCAGTATTCAATTTGCTTCTTTGTATCTATAGATAATTGGATGGTTGCAAAAGGTATGGTAAAATTTCATAATATAGAAATTCTTTGAATATATATACAGTTACAAGTAATGTTTGTCATTTTTTGTTTTAGACACCAATTATTGTATGAGTTACTCTTGGCTTCTACGACCCCTTGTGGGTTGCCTTCCTGCATGGTGGAGATTTGCACAATGTCTTCGAAGATATCGAGATACAAAAGAAGCTTTTCCTCATCTTGCAAATGCAGGAAAATATGCCACTACATTCTTTGTAATAATATTTTCCACTCTTCATACAGAAAATGAAAGTGAGTGTTAAAAACATATAAGTATCTTCTGTAGTGACCTCACCTTGGTCACATACGTACTTCACTTGACAGGACTCAAATCCACGCATGTACAAATGTAGGATGTGAAGTGGCATGCTGGCTTGGATTTCATTGCTCCAGCTGTAGAGATCTCAAGGATTTGGGCAGCTCTGGGTTGGAAATGATGTAAAGACCTTCATGTATTTAAACAATAAGTAATATAATTATTACTTTCAACATTCATAGCCAGATGGGCAAATGCTTATTTATTAAAGCCAGCTCCATGTTACATAGACAATATGTATGCACATTCATTCTTTTTACATTTCCGTAACACCTATCATTATTTTCTTGCTTAACTATCATTATGCAAATGCTAGATGGCACTAAGATGGAAGAACCAACCCTGAGCTCTATGCTGTTGTGAATTGGCAGCAGGTGAACCTGTACTGCAGAGCCCAATGCCACAGTCCAGATGGATGCTCCTCAGTTGCAGGACTTGGATGCTTGGCCATATCTCTTCATCCAGTTGGGTCAGGATATTACTGTATATGGGGCCTTGTTCACCTGTCTAATTGACCACCTCATGTTTGTTTTCAGCCATCAAATGCCTCTAGCATGCATTGGCAATATTTATGTTTTTTTGCTGGAGTTAGAAAATATAAAGATCTTTTCTGCCTATTTCACCTGCTTCCTGGAATGCACTCTCTCTTCACAAATCTCCCTAACTTCTCTGCAACATGCTCCCAATGTGTGATCGGGAGGGTTGGCATTGGATTTGCCGAATTTGGAATTTCGAGGGTGTTCAGCCAAAAAGATAGTGCTAGAGTGAGGGCTGCTTGCTTTTCTCTAATCCCATTAATGGAATATGTGATAGGCTCTTAAAGAGTTTTTTCTTCAATGTACTACTGGAAAAATTCATAGATATGGAAACCTGTATGACAAATCTGACTAACATGCGGGAGCTGTAGAGGTCAAGTGCTCGCTCCAGACCCCTTTTGTGATAATGGATTTATTATGGAATTCCCACAGTCTTGCCCAAGAAGGAAGGCAAGAAGGGAAATTTTTGAATGAGACAAGATGTGGTGGGGCCGTCATGTGTGAGGGGGCGGCAAGGTAGGATTTAGGGTGGTCTGCACAAACTGCATGAGGGGTTGAAATGCCATCCATTATGGTATGTAGGTAATAATAATAAAATACCATTTTAGAAATGTGAATCACAAATTGACATTTTGAATTATCCTTGTGCCTGTGTCAGCCAAATCAGAAAATGTATTTCAGGGGATCAAAGAAATTCTTATAGCAAGTTTTAGAGGCAGATTAAAAAAAAAGAGGCATTTTCTTGTGTTACAATTGCATACATATTCAAGAAACTGTCAGTTCCTAACCTAAATCTGGAAGGCCACTCACACCCAATTTAATAAAAAACTAATAAATAACACTTATTGCGAACAACAACTTAACTTATATAAATCTTTAAATAAATATTAAAATGATATCATCCCTTCCACTGCACCACTAATAAACACAAATATTCAAATCGTAGTCGTCAACCATCTTTAAAATCACAGGCAAATAGTAGTCACAATGTTGCGGTGTCTGAAGAGTGAATCTGATCCACAAGGGACTAATCCATATTCACAGGGATATATCGGAATGATCACACTCGCACTTCTACAAGCTATGGTATAACTACAATGGTGTATCACCACATCTAACATTTCTTATAGGCTGCCATAACAACCACACTTTTATTTATGTAACTATGGTACCCGTCTTCTCATCCAAATTTGTATTAATCACAGTATGTATTTTTTGACTAATTTATTTTAATAATTGTAGTGGTAGTGATAAGTGAAATCACTGTAAGGCATTTATTTAATCAGTACAGAAGATATAAATCTCCAAATAAGTACAACGAAAATGAAATGTAATGTTATGCCCAAATTATTGAAATTTAACGAACTGTAATAATATTAATTATATTAAAAAACTTTATTTTGTTGGTTGAAATGGAAATTAGTGGCCCCTACCACAACCCCACCTAAACTCTGAGTCAAGGCCTTCTATAAAATATAAATGTAAAATGATTTACTGGGGAGGTGTTTATTTATATTTACAAGTGCAAGTGTAGATTTGTTGTAGTAAGTTGCTAGTGGAAGTGTAAATAAGTCCAAAACTATTCCCTTTAAATGCAATTCTCTTAAAGGGGACTGAGATTTATTAAAAAATGTGAAAGCAGAGGAGCGAACCAGGTAGCGAGAACGATTGTCAGAAGACCCTTCTAAACACAGTATGTTGGAACCACCAGGTGGCTCCATGGGTTAGCAGACCGCTAGGTGTCAAAATGTGTTGGTTGTAAAAATGGCTTTGGTTATCAAATAGCATACTATTGAAAAAGACATTTGTCTGGAGAATTTGACCACCTTATTTATATTTTGAGTAAAAATGCTGTCATTTTAACACAAAATACACTTAAGATTACACTTTATACATATTTGGATATTTAAGATCTTGAAGATCCAGACAGACACTGACAGTTTTCTTCTTCAGAAATCACTAATTGCCTCATCAGACTGGTGTACTCATAATGATCACTCAACACTAAAAAAAATGCAAAGCAGTCATTTTTAGATTCAGATCATTAGCAGCCAACTATGCACTGTGGAATGCTTGAAAAGGGTTACAGCCATGTCATGTCATACGCAGTTTTTTATTTTTGATGTAAAATAAATAAATAAAAAAAACAAAAAAAACATAAGAGACCGCGATGTGATTTAAAATTCTGGGATGACATTTTCAGGTCTTTTACAGTTAACCATTACCAAATTAAATCAAATTTTGAGTTTTATTAGACATGCATTTGGGTGTAATTTCGAGATGACTGTACCTGATGCTAGTTAAACCTGTTCTGATGATCTCATCAGTTGTTTGGTCATCTGTGTTTGGTATTTGTATATCCAAAATTGAAGCCATACAACATAAATTGTTCAGAATTGTTGCCCAAGGTCTGGATTAGAGCGATTGTTTTGTTGATGCATGATTGATTGAGGGCGATATTGATTCCATGCTTTTGTCCAACTAAATATTGTACAGAACTTCTATCTTCAACTCAGAAAAATTTTTGTATTAAATTTGATAGACATTTCCAATACTCTTATCAACCATTATTATCGATCAGCTAATGCAATAAACATTAGAAAACAATACTAATTTTTTTCAAATGTGTTTAGGAACTTCTTATTGACATATTATCTTTTTTATGTACTTTTTATATACTTTTGATTGTGTATTTTTGAATTACTTTACGTAATTTCTGTATTTCTGTGGACAAATTGTCTATAAATTAAGTCAATAATTAGATTTTAAAACATTTAAAAAATACTGAAAAGGGTACTTGTGTAAGTTTCCAAAATTTTTAAATTGTTAATTTATTCAAAATTTTTACATTTGTGAATGTCTATATTATTAAGAATCATTTCTTTTAGTATTTATTTTAAATTACGTTACCAAAGAGATGAGTTGCTCTACTTAACCCTATAGCAGCTCTTGGAGAAATATTCTACCTACAGATGGTGTTGGGGGTGGGGGGTGGACTGTTCTCCAATTATCCCTTTTGTTCATTTGCTAACATTTCTGATTTATTGTTTGATAACTTCAATAATAACAATTCATTCATGTTTTTAAAGTTGAAGTTTAGTACAAATATAGTCAACTTCGGTTATAGCGAACTCAGATACAGTGAATCCTTGGTTACAGTGAATGTAAGTCACTGGTCCTGTTTTACTTACATTACAAGTAAGCATAAGAAGACTCGGTTATAGTGAATCCAAACCTCGGCTATAGTGTGTGTAGGAAATACAATGTCATGTAAATTAATTCTCTCCTGGAAAAGAAAATGTCACCTCAGTGCCACAAATTGAAACACTAGGCAGCTTGAAAAGAATATCATCGGCCAAAGGTCATAATCGAAGATCTCTCCCCTGAGGTGAAGGTAGTGGATCTGGAATGGGGACCTTACTGATGACCTTATGCCACTCAGTTTCATTGCGGAAACAAAGGCTGTGTCCTGCAAGGGTGACAACTGGCTGCAGTGACGCATGGTTGCTTACTTCGGTATCAATTTTGGTGTTACTTGCTATTCCGTGGGATAAAGTGCGTTTAGTTCTAAGTAAGCGACAGGAAGCACATGAGTACTCCAGCCTGGCGATATCTGCCATACCGTGCGGAAAAGCAATCAGTTTCATTACCCACTTGCACCATTCTGCTACCATAAGCATGCTGTATATTATTAGGCTAGTAAAAAGGACCTTCAGAAAGTCGGATGATCTTCCAACAGTGCAAGAGGCATAACAATACTACAACACAGAACAATGCAGAATCTATTATGGAGAGAGCACGAAATGTGGAAAAAAATTATTAATGAAAAAGTACGAAGCATACAATTGAAAAGAAATTGATTTTTTAAGGCAAATAAAGATATTGAAATTTTCCATTTGTGCTATTAATGTATCTATATCGTTATATTAATTAAATCAATTGTTATGGAGAAATTCTGCTTAATTTTGATGTCGTCGGATATAGTGAACAAAAAATGCTAGTCCTCAGAAGTTCACTAAAACTGTACTTACTATATCTAGTTTTTAAATTGTGTATTTTGAAAACTTTAAAAATTATTGAGGATTTTTGTTTCAGAAAAATATCTTTCAACTTCAGATAACCCATTTTTCTATCTCTGGGTTTTCTCGTCCATTTTAAGTTCATGTTATGCGTATACATGGGACATAAAGATGGACTGGGGTTTATTTGACAAGAAAGCAGGAGACAATAAGTACTTACGAGAAGAGATAGTGTATTCATCTACAGTAAGTAGGTTGTTATAACAAGATTTTTGCATTTTTTAAATACTTTTTCTGTATAATAAACATTGTTTTGTAGGGTTATTACTATTTTGCAATTGTGGAAGACCTTGTTTTGCGTTTTGGCTGGGCTCTCTCCATGTCTCTTATAGAGATGGGCTACATACATGGTGATCTGATGGTGTCTATTTTGTCACCCCTGGAGGTTTTCAGGTATGGAGAATTTTGTTATTTGTTCATTTGTAAGTTTTCATAAACCGAGATAATTTACCGGGTTGTCACTTTCATAGGAGGTTTGTTTGGAATTTTTTCCGTCTTGAAAATGAACACCTTAATAATTGTGGTAAGTTTCGAGCTGTACGAGATATATCTGTGGCACCTATGGACTCATCAGATCAAACACAGATTATTCGTATGATGGATGACGAAGATGGAGTTGTCAACAGAAGAAAAAAGAAGCCTGCGGCTAAGAAGAAAGATGATCACCGATTACTTTTGGAAGGAGAGTCTACTGATGATCCAGATAGTTAAGTGTTCATTGTATGAAAATATATTTGTAATTTGTATATTAAATCAGTCCTGCTGAATAAGAAGGAAGGATTAAAAATCAAATTCCTGTTTGTAATATTAAAATATGACATAAGGAAATAAATTATTTTTTTAGGCCTAGTATACTTCAAAAGATTGAGAAATTTGATGCATATGTGGTTATGTAGTGCTTCCCAACTAATTATTGGTTAGTATTGGATGATCAGATAGTAAGCAGAAACTTCCAGAGCACTGTTCAGTATTGTAGTCTTATACCAAGTATATTGTATAATTTTGTTTTTATTCTAATTTGTATTGTGAGCATAGAAATGTGTTTGAGGCCATCAATGATCTCTGTATATCTGTGGTTGTTTCAACAGCAGACAGTGAATTTATTAACTCGTATCTGTCTTGTGACCAAAGTGAATTATTTCTCTTAACCATGTCAGTTAAGATATATTAATTACACATTAATTCATTTACACCTTTCCAGATCTGAGTGAAATATTTGCAATTTATTTTGTTTCCGTTTTATTTAAGAGCTTGCATTTATTTTATGGAATAATTAAAAAGGCAAAACAAGGAATCCAATTATTCCTGCCGCCAATACAGTTTTTTGAAAAAACCTGTAAATAGTTTGTCTTCTAATTGATAATTGTCTTTGAATTTTCAATGTGTCAAAAATGAAAAAATAAGGAAAAATCAGAAAATTTGAATATTAAGCAGAAAAAACATCATTAGAATATTCAAAGCCAAAATTCATTTTTTACAATTATTATTATTATTATTATTATTATTATTATTATTATTATTATTATTATTATTATTATTTAATGGTACAGATCCAGTTACTTTTTATGATTAAAGATCTTGGAAATGAATTAAACTCTCTTTGTTTGTTTGTTTTCTAAAGTTGGTATTTCAGAGAGTTACACATTGCAGCATATATTTTCAGGTGACTAGATAAATAAAGATTGTGATCTGTATATTTGGCTGCAACCTAGTTACATGATTTTGCTGTTTTTTTAAATGTAGAGAGTAGTTATTACCAAACAGTGAAAAAACAGGAAATTTTACAATAGATTTTTGTTGACTTTCTGATTAATGAAGTTAGGAAGTTTGTAATCTAGTGTGTTCTTAGGCATTTTCTATTAACATAGTGGTTGTCATTTTGCTGCTCTTGTGCCTTGTAACCCTTGCTCACTGTGGTGTGCCTGTGTTCTTGTTGAAGGTAGGAAAATCAGTTGACAGCTTTTTAGGGAGAAATGTTTCTAATGAGGAAAATGCACTACTTACTTGTTTGTCGTGCAATCAAAAAATACTTGTTAGAGATATTTTGTACTTCCATTTGTTAACCTCTAAGAGATGTTTGTCTTCTTAACTGAAATGTTCACACATTGACCAAAGAATTCATTTTTCTTTCTGGAAAAAATAAAATAAAATAAAAAATTGTTGGGGGTAGAAGAATTCTCTGTGTACTCACAGCAATATTAGTGAAAATTATGGATTAAAGTGCAAGTGGTATATGGAATGGATGCGATTAGGGAATATGGAATGGATGCGGTCATAAATTGTCGAAGAAAAACAAATTTTGTTTCATATTGTGTTGACATTAGATGTTTTCTTTATGGAACTTTAATTTTTTGACTTGGATTGCAAGGATTTCATTTTTTCATACAGTATTTGATGCATTAATTTAATGTGTTTTTATGTTTTCACTGTGAATAACAGTAACTGAAATATCAAAAGCTGTTTAGAATGAGCGAAAGAGTAACTTGTAGAACATATTTTGCTCTGGCTTTGAGATACAACTTAAGGATAGCATTGATTCAGTGAATAGTTGATAGTCCTGTGGAAAAATATTGGCGTTTAATTGTAAAGGCCACTCCAAACATTCAGCATTCGCCAAGCCGCAAGCTACTGCTCGCCCAATCCTGAAGAGCAGATGTGTTAGGTTGAAATTTTGTGTGTTCAAAACTGACACGCGGTGGATAGGGCTAGCACCGAATGTTCATTACACAGCAAATAGCAAGGAACTCATTTATGCTACTTGGGGTTCAGCAAGCAGTTGCTCTTTTCTCACCAAATAATGAATGTGAGGAGCCCTCTTAATAGTATTCTGACCTTTTATTAAAACAGACTACTAGTACTATTGAAACAGACTACTACTACAATATTATTTTCTAATAATTTATTAATTTGATGTATTGACCCTAATTGGATCCTTTTCAAAAAAATTCTTGGGTCCAGGTTCATTAAAAAGACTTGGTAAAAACAGGTTGTATTTTATATAAAAATTGTTGATATTATAAAAAACTCTGCTCAATAAATGTGAACTGATTAACATCACCTGGTCAACTTCACTCCACAACTACTTCTTACAATATCAACAATTCTAATGTAAGTTGCTACCTGGTTTGTATCATTATTATGCTGATTTTATCATTAAAAACTAATCCCAGGGTTCTTGGCTTATCACAGTTCTGAGTCTTTTTAACAAACGTGGACCTGAGATTTTTTGAGAAAGACCCCAATTAGGGTTGAAACATCAAAATAATAAATTATGCTCGTGGAAGACCCCTTCTGTGAATTCTTAACATTATCTTGAGACATTGTAAGGGGGAATTTGTTTGGGGACATCATCTTTATCCCAGAATGGTGTATTTTGTTTTTTCTTTTCTATTTTTCCCTCACCTCTTATTCAACTGTTTTGCGTCAGTTTGATTTGAGGTTCTTGCTTTGAGAATTTTACCAGGTATTCGTCAATTTTCTGAGATATTCCGTACAAACATTATTGTCAATATTATTTCCTTGTGGCTGTCAGTAGAGCAATCACATCATTGCATACATTCATTATATTGCTTTTCCTTTGTATGTGCTACTTCAGTATGACAGTGCTACTTGTATGAAATCAAAAAATGTTCTTTAATTCATGTCTCAGTGGAAATGCCCAGACCAGAATGATGAGGGTAATTTGTCGTATTAACCCATCTTGGAAATAAAGTTGTTATTCATCATTTATATTTTCTGTCATGCAGCCAAATATCTTTTAATCAATGCCAGGTCAATTCTTGCCAATCAAAAATATTATCAAGGAAGCATTGAACAAAACTATTTTCTTAGTTTCATTTACAGATGTACTTTTTAAATTTATAAAAATTATATTTCAGTTTACAGTATGTTTTCGGACTGCAGTGTTGCAAATTTATAAAATTATATCATTAAAATATATTCAAAATATTTGAAACATATTTTTGTTGTTGTAAGTAGTTCTGTTTCAAAAATGTCTCAACAAATATTTTGGTTCAGTAGTTATGACCAATTGAAGTTTTATCAGATGCTTCAGTCCACAGCAAATTATTTGTTGAGTTGGGTTGAATCTTTTTTTTTTATCTCTCTAGTTGTAATTATGAAACATACTTATTCTTATTTCCAGTATGGACTAAATACATGTAAAATTTGACATTCAAAATGTAAGAATGCCTTTAGGTTGTAGGATATTGTGATCTACGTATTGTAGGCAAATGGTCTCTAAGTTGCATTTTCAGGACCTCATAGTTTACTGTAAATATCACTTAAGTGTTATTGTGCACGTGTTAATCTGGTATTGGTACAAAAAGTTTGTTTTATTTCCTTCTGATCTGATGCTCTATTGAAATAATTTGAGCACCTCATTTTCAATTTGTACTTAAATGTTTGATTTTTGTAACATTTTTATTTCTGTAAATGTTAACAATGGAGATCTATAATCAAAAGTTTGAAAGAGGTATGTTGAAAGGAAAATGTATTATTCTTTCTCTTTGCTCCTAATATGGCTATTCTTTGCCTTTCATGTAACTTTAAATAACTTTTGCAATTATAAGTTTTACCTATTCAATGGAAACAACTGTGCTTCTGATCATCCAGATTCAATGTTAATGAACACATCCATGAGTTGTATGTGTTTTCATCTCCTTCTCTCTTACATTAAGAGATTTGTACTTCATAAATTTCTCCTTTAAACATTAAAACTATTTTAACCCAATGTTTACATAATTTCATGTATATCTTCTTACAAGTTTCATATTTCCACGATTTTTAAAACTATTTCTTAATCACAATTAAATTTGTACTTACAGAATTCTGGTTAATTATATGATTCAATGAAGTACCTGCCAGACATTTATAAATAGTAATTATCATCTAAAATGATTCACTTTTTTAAAACCATTTTTGCTCATTACTGTTTCATTTACAAATAAATTTCAAGAAGTTCTTGTTTGTGATATTAAGGGAATTGATTGTACTATTCTAAATTTTTTTGTAGTTATTGAATTGATTTTTATTCCACTTGTGAAGCAACAAGTGGTTCATGTTTTATGGCTCGATTCTCAGCCATAATTTGATACTTGTGATATTCAAATGGAAATGCCTTCTCTGTATGGTATACTTGTAAGAGAATGGTTTGAGTATGACATATTTTATGAGATAGACTCGGAAGGGATGTTTTTAGTAATAAGTACATGTTCATGAGAATAATGAGGGCTATTATTTTTCAGTAGTTGGTTGTAATGAGCAATATATATAAAATAAAAGATGTGATAACTGTGAAGTATTATTATGTTTAAACACATTAGTTATCTGTTGAATCTATGTTTGCAATATTACAAACAACAAGGGATATTATTGACAGATTGGAAATCATGTAAGTTTTGATGAGCTTCTCTGTAACCTTTTATTAGTTTGAGATTTTTTCTTTTGTATTTTTAACATACTGTGGGAAAATCATTTCCTTCTGTAGTGACTTTGGTCTATAAGCACCTTAAGTATTTTCTGCCTGGTGTGGAATTTTGTTTTATGACTGCAAATTATTTATGTAGAAATAGAAGAAGGTCTATTTGTAATATAATTTTAAATGTTCAAAAACTTCCTTCATTTGTATTTATAAACCCAGTGTACTTTCTTATTTGGGAAATCAAGGTTGTTTAAATTTGAATTTTTTATAATTGAACATTGGTTTCAGTATTGTACTTTCTACAGTTTTTTTTGGATTCTTCGCAATTAGTGTATTACTATGCCATAAGTTCAAGCAGTACATAATTATTCCTAGAGCTTGAAAAATCTTCTCTGTATACCAACTGAAATTTTTTCTTCACATTTACTTATATATTTAATATCAAAGAACATTTAAAAACTGTGACGTACTTTGGGAAGAAGTGCAATGTGTGCACGGTTTCTTGAGCCCTGGGGTTATTATACAGCTGCTGCTATGCTTCTTTTGTGATAGTTGTGAAGAAAACAAAATATTTTTTGCAAGGAAAGCATTGTTTTATGTTAAGATGGATTTAAAAATAATAGGGACCTACACTTCAGATTAGAAGAAACATATTTATTTTACAAGTATAAGATTACTTGACATTTTAATTTTGACTTATGAAAATGTGGCAATATGATGAGTTTAACAACTTAAGTGACATAAATAAAGAATTTGACCATCAACATATTGAACCCATATTGAATGCAGTAAATCACATGATCTAATTATAAATTGTTTGCCTGTTTTATTTTAAGGGAATATACACGTGACAGAATTTGAAATTTGGTGTGAATGGGCCTTCAATGTCATGGATCAAAGTGATCCCAATCTGTGTCAGAAAACGAAACATCCTCTACATTATTTCTTCAACAATTGTACTACCACCATATTAAAGAATTAAATATTATTTTCATTTGTAATCCATGCTAAGATTGATTATTCATAACATTAATATTAATATTCATGATAATAATCATTAAATTACACAAAAGTATGTGAAATTTAATGATTGAGAAAAATTAAACTCCATTGAAAGCTATGTCTTTCTCTCCCTTGATCATAGCTGTCTTCACTATGCATCAGTTATGTGACATCAAGTTTACTGTATAAGTAGTAAGTAACCCCTCTATATAATTTATAAATTAGTATTTCGTATAAAACTATCTTTGTTTAGCATATTAGATTATAATACATCATTGTGTCCGATTTATAAGAAACTACTGGCACAAAACCCTGTAGGTGTACTACTGCTGGATTGGGAATTATCCCCCAGTCCTAGATCAAAGACGTTTAAAATGAAAATCACAGAAGTTTGCAGGTTGTAGTGTAGGTGCAAAATCAACACATATACAAGTCACAATACCATTATGCAGTGATACCTTTACCATTATGCATAATCTGAAAATGATGTGTTCTTGGTTCTTAAAACTAAATTGTCATGCACTTAAACAAATTAAGTTTTTCAACCTGTAATCTAGAAAATGAGGTGTCATCATCCTGTAGCACAGGTTGCGTGGAAGTAGTGCTCCAGTGTGATGCTATTTTCATTTGAAGCAGAGATTTAAAAAATACGTTTTTTGAAATTGTGTTTTCTTACAAAGAATTTTTGGACCTTTCTGATACATTTTTGGAAGGTTTCTACTCTTCTGGGCACCCTAGTCATTCAGAACTTCCTGTTGTATCTGCCAGAAGAATCTCTGTATTATTCACCACCATAATGTTTATCAAACTGTTTCATAATAAAAAAAAAAAATCGCTTACATTTCCAGAATAACTAGTGCAGCAATGTTTATTTCACAGGCTGGTTGTTAATTTGGCTGTGGATAATGAGGTCCCCAAGAATAAAATCTCATCGTTCCTCCCTGTCGCTCAGAAGAAAAAATCTCAAGGTTTACTGAAATCCAATTATTGTTTAAATTTTTAAATATAAACTTTTTAGTTCAATGCCATTTTTTAGTACCACTAATTTTAATTTGACACGATTTAACTCAAAATGACGTGAAATCTTTTCAAATTACAAAGATTTATACTTGCCAGGGGCCCCTAGAAGTGTATTTCCATCAAAATCTCGTTCATTTTTTGCAGAATTACATAAATTTCGCTACCCATCCCATTCATTTGAGAAAATAAAAGGAACCATATTGGCGGGGATGTCGCCTGTGTAAACAAGGACCGCGTTGGGATCCTTGCAAGCGGAAAGTCGACCCAGTGTTTTTACGGTAACGTGAACGAACGGAAGAACGCCAAAAGTGGAGTAAAGTTGAGAGAACAGACATCGCGAAGTTCTGCTGACTAGCGCCAAAAATTGATTTCAAGACAATGTACCGCTCTGGCGGCAAAATCATTCCATTTTGGAAATCGCAGGACACAGTAACAAAACAGAAGAGAGAGAGAGAGCAACAGTTTCTTTTCCATCGTGGAGACGGAGAAACTAAGTTAGCGCACACCCGAAGGGGGAAAGTAAGACGAACCAGAGCAACTTCTTGCGGCACTGGAAATGGAGGAAGAATTTCCGTTAGTCCTGGGTGCTCGTATCGCAGTCCGCCACGCGCCTGTGGAACGGAGTTCCGATTCCGGTCGAATCCAGTGCCACATCCGTAGTAGCGTGCGGCGCAAACCTAAACACGTTGGCCAGGTCAATGAGAGCCAGGCTGAGGTTCTATCGGCCGCTATGGGAGAGATGGAGCTCTCTACCAAGAAGGTAGTTCCGCTCCAATACGCCAACAAACGGCCGGAGACCCTTCTGCGTCGCAGATCAGACGCCATATCCTTCAGCTATCTGCTTGGGCAGTGGGACAATAAACCCGCAGGCAACTTACAAAGAGTAGGCGTGAGTGTTATAGGTCGCCAATTTGGGGGGCGGGAGCGCACCTTGGTCAGCGGGAGGCTGACATCGTCCGCCTACCTTAGGAGAGCTCGCCCGAGCTGCTGCCAGCCCACTTTGAAGACGAACATAGCGCCCTTCTTGGGTGCGCCGGGGTCCACCCGCTGTAAATCCAATCTCAACTGTTCGGTGGTATAACGGTCAGCGTACCGGACTGTTGTACCCGAGTTTTCGGGTTCAAACCCGATCGAAGCCGTGGATTTTTAAGGGCGAAACAATCCTTCGTACGCCTTCCTTCGGAGGGGAAGTAAAGCCGGATGTCCCATGTAATAGATGTACTGCATGTAAAAGAAGCCTCTGAGCAAAATTGAGAACCGCCTGTTTCGTCGCCCAAGAAAATACCTCCTTTCTCCGCTAGGTGGTGAAAGGAGCGTAGCGAAATTTGCGTGGTTAGACGGAAGAGCGGGCCTGATGGCCCGAGTCTCGCCACTAACTAACTGTGGCTAGTCGATCTTCATGACGCGCTCGCGGAATTCCTGACTTCGGTGTGGGCAGATAGGTGTAATGTGCTTCGATGCAGCTTTGGTGATGAAACTGTTAAGCCGCATTGACAATGCAAACATAAACATAACCAATACATAAACTTCAACATAAGTGAAAGACTGAAGTACAATGTCCAACATAAGCAAAATAACATTTTCTGTTGTGTGGGACATTCTAGTTTACTATTAGTTGGATGTGAGAATCGATTTCGCGTTATTGACTGTGTCCATGGCCTACGGGATCGATTTATATAACATTTTAATTTCAATAAAAATAGAAACTAAATGAAACTATTAAGATTACAACTAACTAGACAGTACCATGAATACTATCAATTACAAGAATATCGTATGCTACAAAACAAAGCAGAAAACCGCTGAAAATTAACCACTAAATCTGGAAATCCTGTTCGGATAGTTCGATCTTTCGACTTCGATCCTATTTCGATACTCGATTTTGAGTTGCCATACTGCGATTGGTTCATTCTTATTCCTTACTTAAGCATAAACACAGAAGCTTGAAGTTTTAAAGTTAACGTCTTACGAGTTATGCTTATGCGGACGCTTTGTGAACTAGTCAGCTTATAGACGTAGTCCTACATTTATGTTAACCCCATGCTTATGTTTGCATTGTAAATGATCGTTTAGCATATGGGAATGTTATACAAGCGGTTCAAACCCGATCGAAGTCGTGGATTTTTATTGGCCAAAAAATCCTTTGTACGCCTTCCTTCGGAGAGGAAGTAAAGTCGACTGTCCCATGTTGTACATTTACTGCATGTAAAAGACCCTCAATCTTAAATTAAGCTTCTGAGCAAAATTAAAATCGGCAGTTTCGTCGCTCGAGTGATACCTCCTGTCTCTTCCAGACTGAGGCCAGAAGGAGCGTAGCGGAATTTGCGTGGTCAGGCGGAAGAGCAGGCCTCTTGGTCTGAGCCTCGCCACGAAAAATAAGGCATCATTGATTGATTGTTTGTTAGGTTCCCGTGCCTTGAGAGCGACGTGATGTCTCCTACGACTTCACAGGCGATGTGGAGGAGTGGGATGTATCCACACACACGCACGCACGCGCGCACAACACACACACACACACACACACACACACACACACACACACACACACACACCACAAAACACACACACACAATGCTTAGAGGATGCAATGCCGGCCCTGAAAGGACAGGAAAATGCGCAGATCCACAGGGAGACGTACGCTCGTGTACGGCGGGATGCCGACACCGGATACGTCCAGGCGCCGACCGGGGAATGCTGTCATCACTGGCGGCAACCTGCAGAGCGCTTCTGCCGGGCGGGTTGCAATACCCACGTCCCGTCAGGCGCCAACATCGCTCGCGCCGCGCAGACCTGGAGGCCTGCCGCACTAGACGGAAACCCATAGGGACGAAGATATGGATTCAACCCTTACCACTCGCGGACAGTACACGAGGCCGCGGTTGGGGAGGGGTGCAGGGCGGAGAGGGGAAAAAAATTGAATCCTGATTTGAGAAAATGGCATTAAGCGAAATTTCGAGCTATTTTTTTCACAATATTTTGAGTTTTAGAGAAAATTTATTGGAAGCCATTTGAAACACCTAACTCCCAAACTCAATAGTTTTCAAATTATTGAAAATTATTAACGGCGTGAGAGATATTAAAAAAATACGTTTGTGTAATTTTTTAAACAACCAAAGAATATACCAAAATGGACTTTAGATCATATTAAACAGTGCAATTAGCACTATCAGTTGAAAAAGTTCGAAAAAATTTGAGCAATTTTTGAGAAAATGTCGTTTGAGCGTTTGTAAAAGTGCGAATTTTTACCTCATTTTCACAAAAACTGAGTTTTCTAGAAACTATGATTTTATTTAAAATACGTTTATTCATAAATACAATAATATAAACATTGTTGGCAGTAAATTTATCAATATCCCTCTCCAAAGGTTAAAGAAAAAATTTGGAGCCGTTTTTGAGAAAATCTTGATTTTGTAATTTGTTTAAAATGCACATGTTGCAGGCAATAAAAAAAAAAAGCTTTATGACCTTAAAGAAAGAATTAAATATGGGAACAATTTTACTTGAAGGAAAAATCCTTTAATTTTAATTAAACCCAGTTAAAAAATTCAGTTTTTCAATTTTCGAAAATTCAGAGTTAACAGAGTAAAAGGACCTATTCCACATTTATAATTATATTTTATTCTATTCTTACAAGAAATTTAAAGAACAAAATTTGGAGTCGTGTTTGAGAAAACTTTGAAAATGTCCTGAGAGCTCCACATAAAGTACCCCCAAATTTTGAAGAAAGGTTTCCAAAGTTCAACTAAAGACAGATAGACAGGGGTTTCTTCAACTTTTTGGCGCTAGTAGTGTTCACAGACAGACGGACGTTTTGCTTTCAATTTGTTCTTCGGCATCAAGGACCCACAAAACAGGGGTTCTGGCTACACCACGTGTTAGAGAATTTTTTCTCTTAATTTAGCAACTGGATTTATACACTTTTTCGTTACCAGGGCCCCACAATGAATTTTTTCTGCCAAAAATCTGCTGTTTTTTCGTGCAGCATTACATAACTTTCTCTATACTACATATATTAACCCGTACATACGTATGTACACGAGAATGTAACTAGAGGTGTGACAGAATGGCACAGACTTTCTCGTAGCACGTTTTTCTAATTTTCTTGGTGTGAAATGGTTTTAAGGTCTTGCTCCATTCTCTGGCCAGCTGCCATCTATTGTCGCCTAAGTACATTTCTTTAACATTTTCTCAATTTTTCAGTTTCCTAATAGTAGAACGGAAATATAACTTCAAGAATATTAAAGATGAGTGAAACCTTGTCATAAATTGAAATTTTCATTGAAAAATTTGAGGCCTTTTTAAGAAAATGGTGATTAAGTATTACTGTAAATGCGAAATTTGAAGCTCTTTTCACAGAATGTTTTTAGTTTGCGAAAAACTTCATTTGAAATTATTGGAAGCACTTCTACTCACAGATGCAATAATATATACATTATTGCTTATTGCATTATTACAGTTGATGATAATGTGCATATTAACGGCGTAAAAGTTATTTAAAAAATATACATGTGTGTGTTTTTTGAAAAAAACAAATCAATGCAGGAAAATGAACCTTTCGTCATATTAAAAATTTAGAGCCATTTTGGGGAAAATAGCGTTTCAGCGTTTTTTAAAATGCCTACTATTGAGCTCATTTTAACAGAAAACTGTTGAGTTTTCGAGAAAGTTTATATTACATTATTTAAAGCACATGTAATCATAAGACTATAATGCGAAAAAATATGCTCTAATCTCAATATTATCGACGTGGGGGAAAAGTTAAAAAATTACATTTTGGTAATTTTTGAAAAAAACAAAAAATAGAGCAATATGGCTTTAATGCCATCGTATAATGTTTGTTTAGCACTAACACTACTAAAAATTTAAAAAAAATTTTCCTTTTTAAAATTTTTTTGTAAAATTAAAAAATACCACTAATTTACGAAAACTACTGAAATTTTCAAAAAAATCTACATGACCTAAATGAAAGAACTATTTATGGACAACAAACTTCAATTGAAGAAAAAATCTCCATCTTCAATAATGTAGTTGTAAGAAGTTGCCGACAAAATGCAAAATTTTACAATTTTCGAAAATTCAGAGTTAATTCTAAAACTAGGACCTATGCCACCTTCACAAGCGTATTTTTCTATTCTTACTCTAACTTTATTGTTACAAGACTTTTAAAGAAAAAATTTGGAGCTGTTTTTGAGAAAAATTTGAAAATGTCCAGGGGGCAACAAGTAAAGTACCCCCGAAAATTAATGAATGTTTCTCAAAATGGCCGAGCTTTGACTCAGGCGAGATCGACAGGGGTTTATTCAGTTTGAAAAAAATCTTAGGCATGGTTTAGACCAGGCTTGCACCAGGGCCCCAGCGACGCGCCCCAAAACGGCGCGGTGGCAGCCCTTCCGCGCCCCACCGGCTTCTACTGACTTTCACTTTTGGGGCAAGTGACCGCTGCCCGAGCCCTCGGAGGGAGGAAAGTCCTATCTATGGCTCTTAAGTCGGAAATTTGTTAAACATGTTGAATTTGATAGGTAAAGACTTGATATAACAGCTGCTCTTTCTGGAGATGGATGGTTTCGTATTGTATACTATTATTTCATATTAAATTGCTTCACAACTCTCACAAATTCCATGTTTAATCTTTAGTATTGCAACTGATTTTGAAACTATTTGTAATTTAAATTACAAGAACAGAATATTAATTTAAATAAAAATAACAGAATAATAACAAGAACGATCTATCATTGTTAATAATTATACGCACTTCATATATTTAACTCTGGTTGTAATACATTTGACCATAATTTTCTAAATGTTTCAATGCTGGTAATTTAATTTATATAAGGAAGAAAATATAAACATAGCTTGAGATAATAATAAAGATACAAAGTTTTTCGAGAAACACAATCATATCGTTTTTATTGAACAAAAATCATATTAAGTTTCACATTTTTTAAAAGAAATGATGAATCAATATTTGGCGAGAGTGTTTTTGCACTGCCACTCGCATTGTCGACAGCAGATGTGAGAGTGTCATTCGGCGTCTGGACCTGGTTTTTTGTAAGTTCATGCGGGAAAAAAATGCTCACAGATATAAGTTGACAATACACGTGCAGTTGCAACGATTCCCAACTATTCGATTTCGTTCGGTACCTGCCACTGTTTGCACCCTCAGTTCAACCTCCCGACAATTTCTGACAGAAAAATGTAAAGAGCAGAAAAGTGAAGGGGCAGCCCGGCCGTCGGGGATTATGCCAACTTTCCCGGTTCTCGTGGGGCACCGTGGGACGCGGATTTCCAGCGCTCCCAGAAGAGGCTCAAATGGGGCGCTTGTGCACCTCTGGTTTAGACCCTAGAGTTGTTCACACACACCAGACAGACGGACAGACGTTTTGGAAGGAACCACTTTTTCGGTATCAGGGGACCCCAAAATGTGTATTTCCGTTCAAATCTCGAAATCGATTTTCCGCAGCATTACATAATTACGTATATTATTCTGTATATACGCATGTATTCGAGAAAGTAACTAGAGGTGCTACAGAATGGCACAGACTTTCCCGTAGTAAAGTTTTCTAATTTCCTTGGTGTGGACTGGTACTGTACAGTCTTGCCCTTGCTTCTTGCCTGCTGCCGTCTACCCCGCCAAAGTATATTTTTTTAAAACTTTCTCAACTTTTCGGTTTCCTAATAGTAGAAACGGAATATCATTTTAAGAATATTAAAGAAGGATAAAACCTTGTGCTAAATAGCAATTTTCACTGAAAAATGTGGGGCCGTTTTTAAAAAAAAAGGCGATTTAGCATCACTGTAAATGCGAAATTTGAAGCTCTTTTTCACAGGAGTCTATTGAGTTTTCGAAAACCTTCATTTGAAGTAATTTGAAGAGAATTCACTCACAAATTCAATAATGTATACAAATCGCTGGAAATGTGCATGTTAACGGCATGAGAGATATTTTTAAGAAAATACATTGGTGGAATTTTTAAAAAAAAAAAAGCTAAATTAACAAAAACTGTGAAATTTCAGAAACTTTATTTGACCTGTTTTAAAGCACATCTACTCATAAGTACAATAATGTGAAGAAATCGCCTCTAACGTTAATATTACAGACGTGAGAGACAAGTCAAGATAATTACATTTTTGTAATTTTTGAAAAAACAAAGAATAGAGCAATTTGACGTTTATGTCATCTTATAAAATTAAAAAAAATTGGAGCCGTTTTTGAGATAATCATGTTTTTGTTATTTTTCAAAATTGCAAATATTGCATGCACTATTGCATGAAAACTACTAAAAAAATAGAAAAATCGGCTGAATGTTTTAGGCGGTAGAGTTGAGAACAGACAGACGTTTTGCCATCAATTGACTTTTCGTTATCAGATACTCACAAAACATGGATTCCAACTACACATGTGGAAGTAATTTACTACATAGTAGGAACAGAATTGATTCACTTTTTTGTTATCAGGGCCCGGTAATAAGTTTTTCTGTCGAAAATTCGCTGATTTTCTGCGCACGATTACAATACTTTCTCTTCTTTCGAAGTAAGGGCGAGAAAGTAAAAGAAACCGTTTCTGAAGAATTATCGTTGACTGTTAAAGTGAATCCCACAGCCAAATACCGAAATGTTATTTGTAGTTTATGTGGCATGAGTTTTTGTGAGTTTAGAAATCAAAGGGAACTATTTTGAAGAGAATACAAAAACATCGTTTCTACTTTCATGTATATGTGATATGCAATTTTCTTTCTTTATCTCACACTGCACGAATTCGCATACTTCCACATCACGCTGCTTTCCCCGACAATATTACAATGCTGGCGTCCATTGAGCTATGAATATATATATTGAAATAAACTGAATATATTAATAATTTATACCAACGTAATCCGTTCCGAATTTGTATAAATGAGCGCCAGGAAAAGATTACGCAAATACTATTATACACGTCAACCTTCAACTCTAATTATAATAAATTAGTTTCCGGCTACCTGGGTCGATGGGTTTCATGGAAATAATCACTATTGTATGCTAATAATGATTATCCGATCTGCCATCTTTACAGAGTGTGAGGAACCTAAAAGCAAATATATTTCTATCTTGCTACTTCGTTGCTAGAATTGCTCAATGAGAATCATGTATTCATTTCACAGAACATGGAAATTTATTAAACAATTTTGGTATTTTATAATTTTACCCAATATGAAGAAAAAACAACCTTGGTCATGACCGGTTCCAACCTTATAATGTCGTATTCGTCTTCGCGCGCTTTTGGACCATCTTTATTCATCTCCGACGTCGCCGTCCTCAGGTCCAGATACCATCTTCTCTCTTCTTTTCTCGGAAGCACACTTCAATCACCGTTCATCAGATCAATAAACTATCTGCTGCTAGCATTCCAGTCCAATTACTGATAACTTCGCCTAAGCCCTCAATGTCCTTCTAACTCGTTCACTTGAAGTATTTTAAGTTTTACTGTCACACTTAGTATTCAAATTCGATGTTCTATCAATATCTATTCCCTAGTAGATGCTTACAAGTACCCAAAAACTCCTAACATTAATTGGAGCACGATCCGTTCAAGACCACGGCATCAGTCAGAATGAATGCCTCTCGTATTCTTTCAGCCCTGCAAAGCTCGGTCCATTTTTTCGATTGTTTATTTGCAGATAACACTTGATGTACTTTCGTACCTAGCCAATCCCTAAATTTCTTGCAAAACGAACTAGCCGTCTTCACGACTGTCACTGCTTTTTCGGCCAATTCCTGAATTCTATACAAAATGAACTCGCCGTCTCCGCTAGATTGTCACTGCATGAATATGTTGACCTTGACGAGGGCTCGCTTACCGTTGCTATGCTAGCATATTCACATATATTTATCCTCCATATTTAGTCCATATTGTATAATAAATATATATATATATATAATATATATATATTATATATTACATATATATAATATATATATATATATATATATATATATATATATATATATATATATATATATATATATATATATATGGAGGTGCCATTGCAAACATCTTTAATGTTCAGCAAGTGAAGCCAGTTCGCCATATTGGTGGGTCCACAATATTGCTGTCAAACCAATACCTTCTGTTACTACAGGCCTAACAATATGTCATTAGTTGCTTGAGACGTAGGAGTATGTAGACCGACTTTGATGGAATTGCGAATTCCCGCAAACGTACATACGATAAAGAAGTTATATTAAAATCGTGTTCTTGGAAATAAGCCGAACATATCCTATTGTAATTGCTTGGTTGCCAATTGCCTCTTCGTTCAGCCCGAATCCACAATGCTCTTCGCTTTGTATCTGCAGGAAATCTTTAAGAAAAAAATTCACGAATAAGTTGCAAAGTGACCAAATGTTCCAAATTACAAGGAGTAGCTACTTACTTGTGGAAAGTAATTTCCGGTTTTTCCGTACGGTTTGTACAACCGTTAGCCGCACTAGTAACCATAACGAACTGTTACAAAAAGCTAGCGTTTCCGAACAAGGCTTTTAAATATTGAAAACGATGCCAAACAACAACTGAACACGAGCACAGTTACAAGCCACAGAGCACTCACACAATTTGCCTATGCTACCCGCTTTCTGGACTTACCAATATGGCAAAGATGGCTTCAAGTTTGTGACGTCATGCCATCTCCCTGAATTCCGTCAAAGCAATTTTAACGCGTTTGAAGATTCTCTCAAAAGCGGTATGGTGTTTGTAACCATGGTAACCGGAGTACACATTTTGAGTATTCTTGACACAAATGTGTACAAACAGCATAACCACTTTTATATATACACAATTTAATTCAAAGACATGAAAACAGTACAGTGAAGAAGGAAAGTGATATAATTGAAGGTGTAAAATATTGAATATTGTTTTTGTTATTTACAACTTTGATTCAAATCTGTTATAATGGAAAGCACTTTTGTATATACAAGGAAAAGATCTGACTTTGGACGACAATGTCTGTTTTCTGATGAAGGTCCAAAACTAGTAGAAAATATAGTACCTGATAAAGCCATAAATGCAGAATATATCTTAAAAGATCCAGTTGATAGAAGTATACAAATGGGTGTTATGCTTTCAGAACATGAGGTAATATTATCTTTCTGTTCTCCTTATTTGCCAGTGTAATGTTAAAATTATCATCTCAGATGTTCTTTTGAATGGGAAGTTTATAAAGAATGCTTATTCCCCTAGTTTTAAGCGAATTTGCAAAGGGATTGCACAATAAAACTCAAATATTGCTGATAAAATAATGTGGAAAAATAATTATTATTTTTTCTAGGCAAACACTACTAGAGCTGAATATACTGATCGTGGAATGAACCATAATGAAGGGGGCTGGCCTCGTGACATCAACCCATTAGATATAGAACAGACAACAAGATACAGAAAAAAAGTTGAAAAAGATGAAAATTACATTCATACAATGCTTCAACTCCAACTTGTAAACTAAATTTAAATATAATTCTTTTTTTTTTTGTATTTATTTCATTTATTTGAATTTAGATTTTGTACTTTTTAAATGTTATGGAATACTGTTTCATGTAGATAATAAATGTGTAATTGTTATTTAGGCTATGGAACACTGTATTTTACAAAATAATGCTGTCAATATATATGAAGAATATTATAGTGATTTAGAAGCCACAATACCAGTGGAACATTTTACAGCCCAAACTGTTAGTGTGTACCGTGATATTTGTAGTACTAAGAGGCCCATTACCCATGTATCTTGGTCTCCTGATGGTGGTCAACGAATTTGTGTGACACATTGTAATTTAGAGTTTCAACGATCACCACCTGACCTTAGTACTACATCTTATATCTGGGAAGTAGGTAAGTGGCAAATGTTATTTTTGAGTGGAAGTTACTAACATTTCTAATCAATTTTTTGTGGACAATATTTTGTATTTAAGTTTGTCAGACATAGTACAATTTGTATATGAGTCATTAAAATTGATACTTTATTTAGACTTACTTTTAAAAAATGTGCTTCCATAACAAGATTAAATGAAAAGGAAAGTGAAATGAGCATACCACTCAAAATTTTTGAGGTCATGAAGTGGTGTTTGTAAGAAAACTGATTTATGGTTGTGTTTTTCATTTTACTTCAGAAAATTCTAACAAGCCACAAATGTCCTTGAGGACCTCTGTTCCACAAGTGTGTACAGAGTACAACCCAAAAGATCAAAATACACTTGTGAGTGGACTGTTTAGTGGGCAAGTGGCTTGCTGGGATGTGCGGAGGGGTGAACTGCCAGTGGACGTGAGCCTGTCTGAAGAAAGCCACAGAGACCCTGTGCGCAATGTGTTATGGATTAATTCAAAATCAGGAACTGAGTTCTTCTCTTCTTCCTTTGATGGTCAGGTATTGAAAGGAATTATGTACTGTGAAGTACCTAAGTTAAGATCATATCAGGTCACTGTTTTTAAGTGCAAGTCTTCTTTTATGGCCAGAAATTTAATATGAATGTCTCCATTAAAATTTTTCTGACAATTGAAGGGGTCAGGGAAACATAGCGATAACCCTCATTTTTGTTATTTTATGCTAGACCAAAAAGAAAGTTTGTGTAAATGCAGACAAATTTCAGTTGTGTGTATGCACGAATTGCTATTTTCTAATCAAATGTTGCAGTCTTATGAACAGGATTTTGCACCATTTGAATCAAAGTTTTTTTTTAATTAGGAAATTCAAGTATATTTTATTTCGGATGAGCACTTGATTTGTGGATTATGATTTTGGTGATCCAAACTTTGAGGATATGTTGTTTGATTGCTGAATTAAAAATTGTTGTAGTTTGTTAACATAACTTAATTTACAAACTAAACTAATCATTCTGAGACCATCATATACCAATGCTTATTTTGGCTGGCACAATTATCAAAAAAAGACTAGTTTTGTAGCTTTCATTCATCTACACCGTATGTATTTCATTTTATAACAGGCGATTTCATCACTTCCTCTCCATGCAATAGATTTGCCCTATGTAAACATCTTTTTATTGAGATAGTTTCAATACAATTCATTAAGTAATGGTTTTGTTTATCAACATTTCCTAAATCCCAGAATGTATTAGATATTGTTTTCTTAGCAGAATTGTTTAACTGTATTTTTCTAAAGATTATGTACTACATAATTTGCATTAGTGCAACTTGGAACTTTCTTTTTAGTTTTATTTGATTTATATTCTCTTCATTTCCTCTTTGCTTGTTTCTTATCCTTGATTTTATTTGCCTCTGCCGTTTTCCTAGCAGTTATCTTCTGTGGATATGGTTGAGTTGATCTTCTCATAAAGGGATTATTGACTTCGGAAATGTCTCATCTTGTAAAGAAATAAAATTAGAACTATTACTATTAGAACTACTTTATGAAGCAAGAGATGATCATTTTTAATTTTTAGTTAACTGTAGAGACCCATCAATCAACAGATGTATTGGATTATTTCAAATTATGATATAAAAGTTTAAAAAAATAAAAATATGTTAAATGTTCATTTTAGGTTATTTTTGAAGCAACATAATAATAACCCTCATGTACTTTTTCTGATGAATTCTCTGTGTTGTGTTGAATATAATTCAGATCATCAACACTATTGTTCTCACTGAAGTCATCAGATGTGTTCATACAGGAAGAAATCTCTTTTTGACAACTTCTAGCTGGAATATTACTGCATCCAGCCATCCTGCCTCTGAGGGATATGATTATGTTGCCTCTATACATTAGGCAAAACTGTTAAGTTGCAACACTATCAATTGCCTTTTAAGCACAATCTATTGACAATTTTTACAAATATTGATAGCAGTGGTAAAGAAGACATGCACCAGAGTACAGTATTATGTATACTCATTTTCTGGAGAAAATGAGGGTTATCATTATGTTGCCCAACCCCTTCAGTTGTATTTAACATTTGTAATATTGCCCTAACAATGAACTTCACAAGTTTCATATTATATTTTTTATATGAGCCCGAAAAAACTTTTATAACAAACATGACTCTTGATGTTAGGAAACAATTTTCATAATAATGAGTTCAATTTTCTTCAGGTGAAGTGGTGGGATACAAGAAAGCTTGCTGCACCTACTGAAGAGATTGTTCTTGATATGGAGAAGATTGATGAACAAGTGGTAAGCCGTGCTGTTGGTGCTTCTTGTTTAGAATACGAACCAACAATTCCCACACGATTTATGGTGGGAACTGAAAATGGATTAGTTATTGGTTGTAATCGAAAGGGCAAGTTGCCTTCAGAAAAAGTTTCTGCTAAATTCCAAGCTCACTTGGGACCAGTGTATGCCCTTCAAAGAAACCCAGGCTACTCCAAAAATTTCTTGACAATTGGAGACTGGACTGCTCGTGTTTGGTCAGAAGATTGCAAAGAATCATCAATCATATGGACAAGGTCTGTTATGTTCAGTTTTTTCATTATTTGCACATTATTTTGCACATCATATTTAGAAAATCTATATTTTGTGTTTAAGAAATATATAAAAATAACAGTACAATAAAATATGAATTATGGAGGTTCATTAAAAAGGAGCCCATATTGTTATTATAAAGGCAACATTTTTTTGTATATAAAATACCATTATTTTGTATATATGATATTATTCATGATTCATATTTTAATCCTCACAAGATTAGGGAATTTGTATCCAAAAATTTTTCCTTAAAAATTGGTTTCTTCAGTTTTCATCGAGCTCTACTAACAGATGGAGCTTGGAGTCCAACACGCCATTCTGTATTTTATACAACAAGAATGGATGGTATGTTAGATGTTTGGGATATTATTCAAGAACAAAGAGAGCCTTCTCTAAGTATTAAGGTACCAAATATAACATTTTCTAAGTTTCTCTTGTGGCTGGATGACTGATATTTATGTTTCTGTTATTTATTTATATATTTATTTGGTGTTAGGTGTGTGATTTCCAGTTGAGATGTTTACGAGTACATGATCAAGGTCTACTTATTGCTGTTGGAAACCATATAGGAACAACGTACCTTGTAGAATTATCAGAGAACTTGACAACAAGTCAGAAGAGTGAAAAACAGCAACTTTCAAATGTAAGAAGGAAATACACTCCAACTTAAATTTAATATATGTCTTGCCAGTAAAACATCAAACTTGTTTCTCAATAATTTTCAGTTGTTTGAACGTGAGAGTCGGCGTGAGAAGATTTTAGAAGCTAGAATTCAGAGAAATAAGATTGAAGCAAAAATCAGCAAAGCCTGAAGACAGAGCTTCAAAAGTTGATTTAGAAGATTTTGAAAACAGCCTGCTGAAACAGCAACTAAAGAATTTTATCAAATAATTCAGAAGGTAAACTTCTTTTCTTTTCATAAGAAAAAAAAAATCAAATTAGCACAGATCATCGTCACTGTAAATTAGACTGTCAATGAAATTAATTAAATCGAGCATTTTTATATACTGATACTTTCTGTCAATACTGGAGAGTTGACTAGTATTTGCTCAGAGTCAACTTTGCTTGCTAGCTAACATGTTCCCCATGCGTGGATGTAGTATAATTCCTGTGCTTGGGGGAGTAAGAAAGACATGTGGCAAACATGACGTATTCCCTTCACCGCAACTAGCAAATCTAACCTGCCTGAGCTTCGTCTCACAGCTACAGAAACTGAGATGATTTTCAAGGAAAGCTGTAACTCTTATTTTTGCCTCAGCTGGAAATCAAACTCAGGAACACGAAATGGGAATCTAGTACACTGCCCATGAGCTATTGTAGTAGGCAGAAGTAACATTACAACAACTTATACAGTAATAGTGTATTGATGCTGTCTCCCAAACAGTTACACAAGTGAAGTTTATATAATCAATTCAATAAAACTATTATAATTAATATTTTCTTATTAAAAACTTAAACTCTAATATTAAGCCATAATTTCTTTGGGAAATGTACATTGTTTTACTTTTGTTTTCAAAATTAATCAAAATTAGACTGGACTCGATTATAAATTTGACTTTACTGATAATTGCATTAGTGAAATTATTTTTAAAATTGTATTGTCTATTAATAATTTTAGTTACAAGTTTAAAGTAATTGTTTAAAAGAGATGATATGCAAGTTAATCTGTAAAACTTGTATTAATATCCTTTTCATATATAAATTACCCAAATTACTGGAAAGTGTTTTGGAGAAAAAAAAGCTTTAAAGTGTTATTTATGTGCTGACAGTTGTGTACCAAACTTTACTATCTGTTCTCATTTCTTTATGTGTTTATGTGTGCAGGAACTGAAGAACATATCGCGTGCTGAGAAGGCTGAGGAAGGTGAAGGGGAAGGCGATGAAGGAGAGGGTGCAACTTAGCTGGAATCTTTTGAATACTGAGCAAGAGATAGAACTCATGGGGGAAAACAGTGCACACTGACTGCAATGACCATTTACATATTATAGACTGGACAATATTGTACCTTGTAAATTAAAAATATTTGGAGAGAGAAATTATTACTTCACTAGTATTCATTGTATGCAATATTTACATTATTTTACAATTTATTTATTTAACTGAGCAACATGTATGCTTATTAACAAAGCTTATGCATTATTAGAGATGTCAACATCAGTAGTAGGTTTAACAGTAAGTGGACTAAACAGACAGAAACATGGGGTCCAAATTTCACAATATTCGATGTTTTTACAAAAATGTCAACCCTTTATTTGGCAGCAATCCTTTCCAGCAATATACACTTTTTAGGGCACTATTGGAATTGAGGTAAAGATTTTTCATGTGCTACTGGTGTCAATAGATGTCCTCACATATATAGAGCTGCCAATAGAATATTGAAGCATTATTGAAGATTTTTCTAACGATTCTCTCATCTAGAGAAAGATCACTTTCAATTTAAATGAGTTAAAAAATTATTTAAGGTATACAATTGGAGTAAAACGCATGGATCATTCTTCCCATCTACTTTGTTATTAATGCAAGAAGACAGTGATGTGATTATCACTCATGACCATCTTTGTACTAAAAACAAATATGCAAATTACATATAACCAGTGCTGGATTTATAAAATTTTAAATCTTGGAATGCCTCCAAATTAATTATTAATTTAATAGAAATAGTTATATATTTATAATATATAATTAGTTATATTAATATAATATTATAAATCACACTCAATAACAATAATAATAACAACAACAGTGCTCTTTGTGAATTTAATAATAGTAAATTAGAAATAGTTTATAATGATACTTTACGGTTTTAATAATATTTTTATGACATTTGTAGTAATGGTTCAGTTAAATGAAAAACTATTTAATTTGGAATTTAAGAAAGTTGGTTGAATTAAAAATCGAAGTTGTTGTTCTCTCCTATTTTGTTCCGAGGTACTGGAATGCCGTTCCATCATGTTTCACTAGAAATCAAACTCTGTTCATAATTAAATATATTTAGTTGTTATACATTGTATGTTGTAAGCATGAAATTTTAAACCCCATTGACACTGCCAAAATAATTCTGTTTTAAAAAAAAACAACAGAAAGATGGAAATTCATGTAAAAATATTTGTGTAATAAATTTAATGAATAATGGCATGAAACTTTTCATTACTTTTCTGTTTTGTTAACAAGCTTATGAGAGCTTTTGCAGCTTCTATTTCTAACTTGAGTTTGAGGGCCCCAAAATGTTTACCACTTGGGATTGCCACTTGGTATATGAACTGCCACTTGCCATCAACCCTCACAATATTGTGTTAACCATATTAGTAACAATAAAGGCAGATAAAGTGAATGGAATAGTAGGGAAAGGACAAGATTGTTCTGGAAAATTACATAGTCATAGTTGATCAGTCTTGCTCACTGGAATGAGTGGCATCCAAACCTGTGTTCATTGGTGAATTTAATAGGACTTGAGCACCATGGATTTATGCTCTTTAGTACAAAGTATAAGAACTCCAATCCAATATCAAGATAGATTGGTATAGTAGTTACTAATAAGACTATAACAAAATTAAACTTGTAAAAATAAAAAATAAAACTTCTTAAAAGTGATAATGATATGCAGGGATCTGGTATGTTGAATTGTGTCATTACCTGCACATGGATTACTATTTATGTATCTGGAATAAGAAATAAAAACCAATATTTATTATTGAAATGGTTTTGTTTTGCAGTGATCAATTCACTTTTGCATACATTTGAATCAATTTTCTTACTTTTTTATTTACTTTACTTTTTATTCCAATAGAGTTCTCTCCAGCACAAGCATATTGAATGCTTCAACCACTTCCTGAAGTGTTGAAAATTGTTAATCACATAGTTTCTTCTTGGATGAGAAGAAAAAGAAATCATTGGGTGCCAAATTGGAGCTAAGGCAGATGACCCAACAATTAGATGTTTTGACTGATCACATATTAAGTTGTGTGGGTCAATGGGCTTGAATTGTCATGACAAAGAAATAATGTGCGATTTTCTTACTTCTTTAAAGATTTCTGATGAAAAAATGGTTATAAGACATTCAGAATTGACTGTTCTGAGATTCTCTAGTGGCTGGACCATTTGTTTCAAAAAAGCTTCTTGCATGATCAAGTTTGGTTGGGTTTGGTTTGTTACAGAAGAAGTTATGCTATTAAGCTATGAACAATTTATGTAGTGTTTATACATATTGATGTTGTCATGCTTTTAACACCAGCCCTGAGGAGGGAACAAAAATATTCAGAAACATCAGCGAACTAATGGTTTAATTTTTTTACTCTGACCAAATCCATGAACGACATTTCCTAATATAATATATAAAAATCCTTCAAGCAGGAATTATCTTGATCTTCAAAACACTACCTAATGATCAATTAAAAAAACCTTAATATATTAATCATTTCCTCATGCAAATTTGTTTTTTGGTGTCAACAAATATGGGTGAAAAAAATCCTTTGATAAAACCCATAAAATGTAAATACACCATGTTGACAAGTCAGCATTTAAGTTGATCATACTCTCAGTGTGATCCAGAGCAACTAAATTTGAACCTGATTTGAAAGAAATAATGTCAAATTTTGTACATACTCTTTTGAGCAGCTGAAAAGAAAGATAGGAGGATAACGACACCAAATTGTAGGGAGCCTTTGTGGGTATGGATGTTGTTGGGGTAGGGGTGACTTGATCCCTCCACCTTGCCAGGCGAGGTGGAGTGGGCCAAGCATAGATAGTAGGCATGAAGATACATCCACTAGTTAAGAATAAAAATGAAAATGGTGAGAGGTATCTGGAGCAGTGGAAAATCTGAGATAGGGGTGGTAAGAGATAGGGGATAGGGGCGGCAATGGTGTAGCGGTTAGCATATCAGACTGCTATACCCAAGTTTGCGGGTTCAAACCCGATCGAAGCGGTGGATTTTTAAGGGCAAAAAAAATCCTTTGTACGCCTTCCTTCAGAGGGGAAGTAAAGCCGGTTGTCCCATGTTAGTACATTTACTGCATGTAAAAGATCCTCAAGCCTAAATGATGCCTCTGAGCTAAATTCAAATCGCTGGTTTTGTTGCCCAAGTAATACCTTCTTTCTCCCATGGTTGGTGAAAGTAGTGTAACGAAATTTGCGTGGTCAGACAGAAGAGCAGGCCTCATGGCCTGAGTCTCGCCACTAGACATAAGGCAAATTCAATTCAATTCAATTCAAAATTCAATAACCAAAATAAGATGACCTGAATCAGGATTACAGTTTTTCTGGATTCAAGAATGTTGACTTAAAAACTGTTTCCTTCCTTTAAAAGTCTTGTGTTCATGCTAGACATTAGTGGACACAGTCAGCACATACTTAATGAATATTATTGGGAGGAACTTGTTAATAAGTTGAAACACTATTGGAAGTTTGGCTTATCATCTCTGGTGGACAAAGAGCTTGTTTAAGCAAAAAAATTAATTTCAAATATGATAATTTTATAACTGTGGCAAATTATTTGTAAAAAGACTTCTTTCTAGGTTTTCTTCCTTTGTGTACAATTCTTACATATAATATAATAATAAATAATGTTATATTTATTCATTAGACTTTCTAATCCCAAATCTATAAATTTGTTGTTTTTATTTCCCATGCTCCATGCTACAATTAGACAAATGCATTAGGTCCATGAAATATAGATTCAAATGATTGATTACACAGGGCTACAATGATTTGCCAGTTTTAATGAAAATCAGTGATTATGAATCAGTTTCTCATCTTGATTACATACATAATTTTAGTTTTATCTATCACTTTTAGTTTTTGCAAAACTTTTGGTTTTTCATATTTCAAATTAGTAGTGCAGTCATATGTAAAGATTGAGCTGTGGCAATTCACTGCTTTTTATTAAAAGCAGGGTGACAATTAAAAATTGGATTGGTTTCTTCAATTGCACACAGTTTATGCAAAATTTACGATTGATTAAATTTCAAATGAACGTTGGCAATGTATTACAATGACTTATGTCAGCCATTAGACCCGCAACCACATGGTCCTGACATTCCTATATCAAACCCTCGGTTTGAAACCCACTACATGACCTACCATCTACATTATCTTCAGATTATTCAGACTGCTGTGACAGTGAAAAGAATGTTACTGATTTCCCTGTTCTCTCTTCTAGAGAAGGCCCTGGTTGTTTAATCCAGAAGAACGTTATGATTTGGAGCGAGATCTTGGTCTCTCAAAGGAATCGGCGCAGGTTTTAGGCTCACATTTGAAAAAGAAAAATATGCTCGCTCCAGGCACAACATTTTACTGGTATTGAAAGAGACAAGAAGAGTTCCTTGATTATTTCATGAAAGAGGGTCAGTTTGTATACTGCAACAACATCCATGATGTACTTTAAAAAATTGGAATAAGATATGCAGTGATCAATGGAGGTTGTAGATTCTTCAAACGCAGCCTCAAAGCTGTTCTGCTTCAAAATGAAAATCAATATGTCTTAGTGCCAGTAGCTCATTCTGTTCATTTAAAGGAAACATTTGAAAAATGAAGAACTTTAAAAAAATTAATTATAAAGAACACCAAAGGGTTACCTGCGAAGACTTGAAAGTTATCGGAATATTGTTGGGATTCAACTAGGATTTATTAAATTCCCCTGCTTTCTATCTGAATGAGATACCAGAGTTTGTGTGTTGCACTGGGTCAAAAAGGATTTGTCAATCAGACATACTTTGAATCCCGGAGATAAAAAACAAAATAAGAAGTTTGGTTAATCGGGAAAAGATTATTTTGCCACCACTGAGTATCAAGCTTGGTATAATTAAAATTTGTTCTGAATAAGAATGAAGATCTTTTTAAATATATTTGTTCAAAATTTCCTTTTCTTTTTAAGGCCAAGCTTAAAGAAAGCATCTTTGTTGGACCTCAAATTATAAATCTGATGAAAGATGAACACTGAAACTTTAATGAGTGATGAAGAAGGAAGATTTCAAAACAGTCTCCGTAAATTTTTAAAGAAATAAAAAACATCCAGATTTCAAATCTAGATGGATGAAATGCCAATTTCTATGAAGAATTTAGGATGTAACATGAGCATCAATCACCACAACTACCTTGATTTCTTCCCTTATAATCGGAGGGATTTCAGTTACAAGCATGAAGAAAAGTTTCATCAAGACCTGAAAGTGATGGAAAAATGTTATCAGGACAGACATTTTGAAGTGATGATGGCAGATGACCATTTAAGAGAGAAGGTAAAATTGCACAGAAAGCGACAGAGGAGGCAAAATTTCAGCAAAAGAAAGTGTTAGCAGAGTCTCTGACATTGTTAGTGTAAATATAACATTATTTTATGTATGTTAAAAAATTATTTATACTTTTTTCCTTTAGTAGAATTGTGTATATCTAGTTTTAAATCGTTTATTCACTATGTGTTTCCTGAAACTTTCATAAATCGTTTTTGTTTACCAGTCTTTTCTTTGAAATTACAAAAAGTCTTATGTGTTAGAGAAAAATAGATTTCAGATCTATTAATTATTTGCTTAAATAAATTCAATTCTCCCATCAGAACCAAAGCGCCGAGAAATTTTTTTTTCTGCCCTGTGTTATTTCGTTTCCAAGGGTGTCAGCTGTCGTGGTTCCGTTAGTGTAGTGCATATTTTACCTTGACGTGGCGTAATCCTTACCCGCTAAAGGGCAAGATCCAGCGCCAACCTATACGTCGACTCGTGAGGTTTACCCTATTCAGGTATCTTCCACCAACGAGGCACCGCCCCAGTCGGGACAAGCTCTAAGCTTCCGACAGGTCTCGTGACATGTATAGTAGTGTAGTAAGTGTGAGTGTAAGAGGCGAGGATATGAAAGGAAGAAGATGGAAAGGTCGCGTGCGGTCCGTGACACATTTGAGTAGGTACTGCTTCGACATTCGCCTAGATCAGAGAAACGACGTAAAACTGACAATCAGAGGAGCCGACCGCTAGAATTCTCGTCCAGTCAGCGGCTGAATTCGACCAAGCTATCTAGCTTGCGTCAAAATTTTTCAAAAAAATCTACGTAACCTTGATGAAAGAACTATTGATGGACAACAAATTTCATTCGAAGGAAAAATCTGTCATCAATTTTATTGTTGTAGGAAGACGCCGAAAAAAATCATAATATTGCAATTTTCGAAAATTCAGAGTTAACCGTGAAAATCGGACCTTTGCCACTTTTATAAGTGTTACTCTATTCTTACAAGAAATTTAAAGAAAATATTTGGAGCAGTTTTTTAGAAAATTTTGAAAATGTCAAGGGGCTTTATGTAAAGTACCCCGAAATTTTAAAGAATGTTTTTCAAAATCTCAAAGCTTCACTTGAGTCAGATGGACAGGGTTTCTTCAATTTGCAAACCGGGAGCGGTAGCTCAGTGCATCAACTGATGTCACTGCAGCGCCTCTGACCGGAGGTCCTAGTTCGAGTCCTACGGGGTAGGATTTTCGACCTAGCTTTTCAGCTAGGTTGAATACAGTCGCTGTCTGGAGGAGAATTCTAGCGGCCGGCTGCTCTGAACAGTAGTTTTCCGTTCTCCGATCAACACCAGGCGAATGCCGGAGCAGTACCCTACCAACAAATGCCACGGACCGCGCGCGATCTGTCCTTCCCCTTTCTTGTCCTATCCTCTCCCCTTACACACTCACTTACACTAACATGCACTACACTACCACATATTCTGGGAGACCGGTCGGGAGTTTAGAGCTTGTCCCGGCTGGGGCGGTGCCCCGCTGGTGGGATAGTCCTGGTTAGGGGGAACCCCCGCTAGCCGACGGTAGGCCGGATCTCGCCATCCAGCGAGGGGAAAATCACCGCCATCTCCCGAGAAAAACATGCACTTCACTAACGGGACTAATGACCGAAGCAGTTGACGCGCCCCGAAACACGAAAAAATCAATCAATCAATTTGGACACACTGTTTAGGCGCTAGTAGTGTTCACAGACAGACGGAGAGACGAACGGACGTTTTGGAGAAAAAATAATAATAATAATAATAATAATAATAATAATAATAATAATAATAATAATAATAATAATAAATCGGTATCAGGGAACCCTAAAACGTGTATTTCCGTTGAAATCTCGAAATCAATTTTCCGCAGCATAACATAACTTTCTCTATACTACGTATATTACGTATCATAATAATCCGTATTATTCCGTATATACATATTATTACGAGAAAGTAAAAACGATCCGCGAGTTCATATTGTCATTATTATTTGTACGCGTAGGCTTCCGCGGCTCGATCGATGACTTCTTCGCTGTCCGGGTGACGCCGCGTAGTGGGCTGAGAGGCCTCTCAGCCCACTAAGCGGCGTCACCCGGACAGCGAAGAAGTTATTATTATTTGTAGGCCGTCTCAAAGGCCTAGGGAGGGGAACAGAGGCCGACAGACAAGGGAACACGTGAATGATTTTCAGATCGCTTTCGTGCACGATGCGTACTCCAAGAGCTGATTACAAGTCTCCAAGGGTCAGAATTAGTAAACTTCCTAAGAAGTTTAATCCACTAACTGCCATCGTCCCCAATTGGGTTTCTCAGACTTTTTTCATTGTTGCGTGACATTGTGTGAATTGAGCAAATTTATTATTATTATTATTATTATTATTATTATTATTATTATTATTATTATTATTATTATTATATTGTAGAAATATGGTTCTTTTTACAATATAAAAAACGGGATCAACAGGAATATATTCAACCATTCTAATATTATTATTATAACTATATTAAATATATATTTTAAAGTGAATCTATTTAACTACAGTTAATTTTTTTTCAAGAAAATGTACTGAATAAATATATTTTATAAATTTTGGGGCCACACTTAAGTGGGGGCCTGGGCAAGTTGCCCCAGCTGCCCTACCCTTTGGACGCCTCTGGGAGTAACATACGGGTCACACACCGCACGCAAGCTTTCCTTCCTCTTCCTCGTCCTATCCTCACCACTTATTTACACCAACACCGAGGAGACATACGTCTAGGTTGTGTTGTTACATTTACATGGACTACACTACCCCAAGTCAGGAGCTTATATTTTTATAGCGCTAGTACACTTGCATGCAATTCCCTTTATTGTTCTTTTTGAAATCCAGGCGATAACGCTCTACAGTCATTTAAAAATGACACAATATTCCAACTAATCTGTAACTAATAAGATGGTATTACGAAGGCGGATGCTGGATTTCAAAAGCCGCGCGCTTTTATATACGCTTTGTCCTTACGTTTTAAGGTAAATGAGAAGTTTATGGCATGATTAAAGACATGGAATACAATTTTACCATGATAAAGACGTAGTTTTGATTGTAGATAATTTCGGAGCGACTCTGATGGTCACAGCCGGTGCAAGGGGGCGGGGCCAAAGTTGTTTTAGGTTAAGTGGCTAATGATATGGTGGGGTATGCAGTCGCAGGAGTCGCTTTTCGTTACGTTGCCTAAGTCCACAGACACGGTGATGTGCTCTGTGTCTATGGTGTTGCTAGGGACAGGTGTCTCCGTCGCCTAGATTTCCCCCGATACTAGAGAGCAGTTGGAGATAATAGAGAGATTATACTGCTTTTTAAAGCCAGTTCATGCTGCAATGGCACATGCGAAACTGTTTGATTACTTCCTATTACTTTCAGTAATTTTCGTTGGGATATGAAATAGTTGGAGTATGAAATAGTTTCGAGTTATAAGTGTTTTTGAATAATGAAAAGCATGAAGTTTGACGCAGTAAAACTCGAGGAATAATGAAGAGTAACGTCTGGCTGAAAGTACCCTGGATTTGGGCCATAGTAAAGAGTATGAATTTCTCCATCAGCTTTCATCCCTTAAAGTAACTGAGTAGTCTTTTACCTAGAATATCTAACCTAATAATAATGGCATTCTTACGGAAAATTGGCCCGTTTTGTTTAAATGGTGCTTCCATCAGCCATGTACATATTTCTGCTGTGCCTTTGAAGAAACAAAGTTCTGCTGGAATCATAGGTATATCAGCTTATTACTGTAAACTTAAGGACAGTGAAATAATGAAAAATTCATTTGACTTGAAGTAATACTTGTTCTATTTTGCTTTTACTCAGTGATAGGAGAAGAGATTTTGAAAGGTCAGGTTGCCGATACTAACTCACACTTCATTGCTCGACATTTGTTTGATAGAGGCATCAAAGTGAAAAGAGTGAGAACATGAAATAATATGTTTGATACGTTAATAGTTTAGAAATCATTCCAAATGTTTTAGTATGACCAAATAAAATGACAGGATAAAATATTCCTGATGTTTCTTTTAACTTGACTTTTTTTATGTAAATAGATATCTGTAATTGGAGATGAAGAAGATGAAATTGCTAAAGAAGTGCAGTTATTTTCTAAAAACTTCTCATATGTAATTACAACTGGTGGAATTGGACCAACCCATGATGATGTTACGTTTTCTGGTATAATTTATACTGTTCTCTAAAACAAACTATTTGTATAATTTTTAGTTTTGTATAATTTTATACAATTATATTTGTATAATTTTATAAAATTTATTATAAACAAATATAATTTACAATAAATAACTCATTGACAGCTATCGCCAAAGCATTTGGGGAAGAAGTTAAACCACACCCAGAGTTAGTCAAATTGTGTGCAGATTTCTTTAAAACTGAAGATCTCAATTCTCCTGCAATGAAATTAGCTCATGTAAGGATCTTGCCCCAGGTATTAAGTTTTATTGTATTTTAAAGGAACTGCCAAAATGTTGAGAAATTTTTAAGTATCCTGATGATTCTATTCCTGAGTTATCATAAAAATAAATTTTTTATTAATGTGTATTGTTTTGAAAATTGTTCAACTGATCTCATAAAAATTCATTGTTAAGTGCACTGCTGAATAAGTTGTATTTATAGTATAAAATGTAGAAGGGAATGTGGGTACTTGCTTACACTATTTTGGCTCTTCTAGAAAAATATATTATTTATGACCTCAAATGTACACCAATTTTTTTACTGGCACTATTTAAAAGTTATTGACAATGGGGAAGGAAAACATGAGAAAAGCAGAAATTATAATAATATATTTATGCAGCAAAACAATGTGAATGTTGAATAATTTGGAATATAATTTTATTTCTTTCTATTTTTCTAAACTATTTGAGAGTTTTCACCTTACCTTCACAAAGAAGAAAAAGAAAAATTCTGTTAACTAATTTAAGAAAAAAAACATCAAATTTTCTTTCTTTATTAAACAAATTTTTTCAGTTTGTGTTTTGTATTGAAGGTTGTACTAATTAGCATTCATTATTTTAATTTTTTCCAAAGATTCGGAAAAAGAAAAATTCTGTTAAAAAAGAACTTCATATCCAAATGTATCGGTACATAATGTATATATTTTCCCTGGAATTCCCATCTTGATGCAAAAGCTGTTTTTGGCTGTATATGAGGTATGAGAGTGGTAAAAGTATTTTAATATGTTATAGACTTTAAAAAAAGCAAATCTCAAGAATTCTCTAAACATGTCAATTTCAAAAACGTTTATGTATGGTACCTGCACACAATTTTTCTTGATACTTGATTTTGCATGAAACTCAGTATGGCACATTCAGAACCTGTAGTTGAACATGCTCTGAATGGGTTGAACTTTGCTGGGCCAAGCCAGATATCAAGAATATGTGTGTGAATAGTAGATTTTAATGTTTATGAATTTCTGATTGAATCTTTTTTGATTGTATGCAACACATTCTGATATTCTAGTAGGGATTTTTCATAATTTAAGTTTTGTTTTTGTAGGAATTATTTAAGGAAGGGAATGAAAGAATACATGTAAAAAATTTGTATTTGAGCTGTACTGAAGTAGATTTTGCAGAACATTTGAATCATGTTGTTTCAAAATATCCTGCTGTGACATTTGGTTCGTATCCCAAGTTGTTTGACAGGTGAGGATAAGTAGTTTGCAAAAGGTAGAGAGACTGGAATTTAAAATAACTTTTTAAATTAATTTCTGAATGTCTTTTATTTTCAGGTTTTATAAAGTTCATGTAACAATTCAGTCAGTGACAAAAGAAGAATCTGAGAAAGCATACAATGATCTTGTTGCTTTGATTCCAAGAGGTAATTCCATCATATTCATGTGTTTTTTAGTGATTGTGGTGGTAAGAGCTCAATAAGCACAAAACTGTTCCTTACCTATTGTTCCTTAAGGTAAGAGTTAAAAATAAATGGGGAAGCAGCCTGGGGCACCGTTAGAAGACGAAAAAATGGTCACCTTTTCAGTTTTGTTCTGAACTAGAATTCCTGTTGACTCTGAAGCGATTCTGACTATGAGGTCCTGGGGTTTGAGTCTAACAGTGGCAGATTTTTGACACTAACTAGAAGCTAGGATGAATTCAGGTGCTGTCTAGAATTCTAACATCTGGCAGCTGTGATTGGCAATTTTCTATGGTTTATCTGATCAACACCAGGTGAATGCCTGAGCTTAACCCTAACAAACTCATCCATGTCCTGTCCTCACCCCTTAAACACATACACACGCTTACACTTATGTGACTGGGAGCGGTGGCTCAGGGCATCACCTGATGTCACTGCAGCGCCTCTGACCGGGAGGTCCTAGGTTCGAGTCCTGAAGGCAGCAGGATTCTCGACACTAGCTTTCCAGCTAGGTCAAATTAAGTCGCTGTCTGGAGGAGAATTCTAGTGGCCGGCTGCTCTGATCGGCAGTTTTCCGTGGTTTATCCGATCAACACCAGGCGAATGCCGGAGCAGTACCCTACCAAACGGGCCATGGACTGCGCGCGATCTGTCCTTCCTCTTCCTTGTCCTATCCTCTCCCCTTACGCACACACACTTACACTAACACGCACCACACTACCACATATTCCAGGAGGCCGGTCAGGTGCTTAGAGCTTGTCCTGGCTGGGTGCCCCGTTGGTGGGAGAGTCCTGGTTAGGGGGAAACCCCACTAGCCGACAGTAGATCGGCGCCGGATCTCGCCATCCAGCGGGGGAAGATCACAGTCATCTCCCGAGGAAAAAAACATGCACTACACTAACGGGATTAATGATCAAAGCAGTTGACGTGCCCGGAAACATGAAAAATCAATCAATCAATACACTTATGTGCACTGCACTACCAAATATTGGGAGACAGTGGCATAGCGTAGTGAGGGCAGCAGGGGCGGCATGCCCCACACAGCACTTTTAGGGGGTGGCAAAATTTCACAAGAAATAATAATATCTAGTAAAAATTTAAACCATATCATATTTTTGTTGCACCTACGATTCAGACAGATTGAAATGAGCATGGCATCTTTTATTATTTATTCTGTGAGAACTTCTTTAAATGAATGTATAATAATACCATCTTGCTCATTGTAGTGATTTGCGACACCCCCGTTACTGATTCGTAAGGATTCCTTGTATTTTATTTTGTGCTTGGATTGTTTATGACTAATATTTAGTGAGAATGACTTTTTTGGTATAATAATAGTGGTACTGAGATGTTAACTTGTCTTGTGAAATGAATTGAGATAAAAGCTATTTTCTTCATTAGATAGAATAACTGTAGGAATTCTTGAGTGTTTTCAGCAGCTACAGAATTTGGCGGAAAAGTTTGCTTATCTAACGCTGGTTACATTACTAGATTTGGAAGATACTAAATGTAATCTAGACCATGCATCTGCCAAAATTGACTAGCAGGACTTCAAGCTAGATTGACTTTGTCTTCATTGCTGCACAGGCAACGAAAATTAATTATTTAATGTAGACACTTGTATTACAGTAAGTAGACTATGAATTAATTATTTAATGTAGACACTTGTATTATTTAAAATACCACAAACATTTTGAACAGTAGCCTTTCGATTAGACAAAGTAATTTTTTGAACATTCGTTCCTGACTTGGTGTGGTCTTTCTCAGTTCCCTACAGTTTTGCTGCTTTGTTGATGTAAGTGGTTCACCTAATTCTACCTTCCTTTAATTATTCCAATTTTTTGGAGAAAATTCTTTCCCTATTTCGCATGCTCTCAAGTTCAACAAAATCTGAATTTCCCTTTTTTCCCTTCAATATAGGTCTCCTATTTTACCATGGCTATTGTTTCCTTATTAATCACAAATGTAAAACTGGATTCATACAATATTCACTGGAAAAACTCTTATCATTGCTAATCTACTTTAATATAAGTTCTACAAAACAACTTCCTTTCTCAACTCAGTTGTGAGTAAACAAAGAGGGAGAAAAAAAACCATCACAACAAATGGCAGCACTTACACCATATATCACGAGAAAGTCAGACTTCTAAGTTACCTAGCAGTGCCGAACTGAGTTACCGTCTTATTCAAGACAAAGGAAGAGCCCTACATTCATTTCCACTCTGACAAATAAAATGAGTGAGTATAATGGTGCTAAAAAATCCTGAAATTTGATCAAAAATAGATATTCCTAATGTGTTGTCTAGTGACAGTATTAAAATTTATTGTGAAATCCAAGCTGGAAAATACTCTGCCCAATATTATAATAATGCTCTGATTATTCCTCACAATTGCCACAAGCAATGTCAGCTGTAAGAGGAGTTTTTCAATGTTGAAATTGATCAAAATTATTTTAGATCAACAATGAATATTTTAAAGCTAACCAAAATAGGTTATCTTGTCTAGCTGTCTTGTCTATTGAGCCTGTCTTGTCTATTGTCTTGTGTATTTTCTCCAAAAGCACCAACCACTTTATCATTTACTTTTCTCCCTACCCTAGCATTCATGTCACCCATTATTATCAGTTCTTTTCTACTACTTATTGAATCAAGAACACCTGCGAGTTCATTTTCAAATGCATCCTTTAGAGTTTTATCTGCATCCTCAGTTGGTCCATACACTCCAATTATTACTATATTACATCCCATTATTTCTAATTATAACTTCATAATTCTTTCATTTACTTCTTCCCAGTTTTTAATAATTTTCTTCCATTATTTATTTATTGCTATTGAGATGCCCGCCTTGCTCTTTTATCTTTAGGTACACCACTATAAAAATGCAAAAAATGGCCCTTTACTTCATTTCCGTGACTTTTTTTTTTCATTTCAGAGAGAACAGCAACGTCAATTTTAAATTTTTCTAATTGGATAAAAACTTCTTTATCTTTGGTGTTTAGGCCCTGAACATTCCATGTTCCAAAAATCAAAGTCCTTTTTCTAGCGCGAGTTCGTTTCCATGTACATTTCCGAGACTCTGTGTTGGGACGTCTTGCAGTTTGGATTTTTTTATTGGTAATGGGGAGCAAGCCCAGTGCCCAAACCCCCAACCTGGAGAACCAGGGGTTTTATTTTCGATCTACCCGTGCCCTAGAGGAGTTGTCTTCTCCATGACTTAAGAGGCTCCCCTCTCCTTTTCGGCGAGTCCTCTTCTTGTGTTGAGGTCCTCTTCTGGAGTACCTCTTCGTCTGCCCCCTCCCCTTCGACCTGTCCAGCAAGGGAGGCCCTATCAGTAGCTACACTACCACCGGCATAGCTCTCAGGATCACAGGGGTACTCAAGCTCCACCACCAACATGTCATATACTCCCTAGGTGGAGACTTCTTAATGTAATATTATTATATAATAAAATAAATAATATTATATTACTTCTTAATGTAATATTATTTATTCTTCTTGAATAAAATAATTATTTGTACATTTAAAAAATATTGTGTTAAGTGGATCAAAGAGAAATATGATTATCACTTTTATTTTGTAGGAATTACATTCAAGATTTTGTGTTTGTGCGTGCGTGCGTGTGTGTGTGTGTGTGTGTGGGGAGATTCCTCCCTAAATTCAGTCCTTGATTCCAGCCCTATCTGTGTGAACTCCCCTCCCCCCTCATGCCATGTCACTGTTGGAAATGTGTAGTGATGGGAAGCAGCCAGGAATGCTTCATTTAATTCAGTTTGCAGCACTAAATTTCTACCAAAACTTCGAATTCAGTGGTTGGGAAATTTTCTAATAATAGTGGTATTTTGCTGTATAGTCTATTATCTATATGTAGAGTACATCTTTGATTGCATTTAACATGTAAAATGATGTAAATATAACTGGTAAAGAATAAGGCAGTAATTTGACGTGTAGAACAGAGACCTAATGAGTGAATTTAAGACATCATATATTTAACTTTAATTGTTACAAAATCTGTGCTTTGTCCAGCTAATTGTTTTATAATTTTTTGTTTTAGAATACATTGTAAATTTTGATACAGCACCAACACAGAATTCATATGAAAAAATTTTGAATTTTGGAGTGGAAAAGAAGAAAAACCATGTTCAGAATGCTGTGGAGAGCATAGAACAGTTCTGTAAAGTATACAGGTACACAATGGTTTTTATAAATTCAGGTTTCTGCAATTATTTATAATTGACATGGAAATTGTCATTAACAATTTTTTTTCTCAGAAAGTATATTGATTTTTACTAGGAGGACTGGATTGTGATGACTCGCCCCTTTAATAGATTTTTAATAGAAACTAGCTGAATTCCTGTGACTTCATTGCACGAAAAGAAGAGCTGTAGTAAATTACAACAGAAAAGTACAAATGCACTGAACGGAAAATTGAAAACTTTCCAAATAATGTTTCATGTCATTTAGTTCTAATTTTCCAAATCTAATGAAATGGAGAACGTTACAAATTCTTGAACAATTCAATCACTATTCATTGTGAAAACAGTTAAATATATTTCTGAAAAAAACTTTTAGAACTACAAATGTCTACTCAACATACATAGTCCTGCTATGTAACATAATGCCTCAAATCCCAAGATATATATTATAATGCACAAACCTTTTCATTAAAGGACATTTGTATCAGATGATTGCTGAACATTGTATTTGTATGTATACTGGTGATCTCTGCATTTAAAAACGGTCAATCATTGAATTTAAAAACTTGCTGTCTTTGCTTTGCTAACTATAACCTCATGATGCAAGGATATCCTACCAAGACCAATGACAGTTGTGTTATAGTTGTTTAAAACAATGTAATGAACAAATGATGGCAGATAAGCATTCAGTCTATTCATTTTAATAGTGTCTTATTTAATTTAGTGTTTTTACCATAAAACCAGTTCAAAAGATCAAATGATAGCACATCTGCAGAATCATGAAATCTGGTTCAGTAGAAAGCTCAAACTGCATTAAAAATCAAAAACCTTAATGTTTTAAATATAAAGATTATTTACTAAAATGAATATTCTGGTCATGAAACTTTAATTTCAGAAATGTATTTGCAATTTTTCTGTTTTATACCTTTATAACTTCCTTTGATATTTAGTGCAATGTTGTGTAAAGGTACAAACAGTTCATCAAGATTTTGAGGAAATTCATTTTATAAGAATCCCTTTTGCCAAAAACGTGTAACTATGAGTCCACCATTCTGGAAAACAACATTAGTATCTAAACCGTATGTGGCATTTTCCATGAATGAAATGGCCAAACTCAAGGCTTAACAAAATTGAAATGGATCTTCTGTGTTTTGAGGGAATTGTTGTGAAGGTCACTTTCAAACACATTCTTGAATAGCTCAAATTTTTACTTTCTCACTACCACTTACACAGTAGAGAGAAAGTTATGTAATGCTGTGCAAAAAAACAGCAAATTTTCAGCAGAAAAACTCTTAATACATGGCCCTGGTATCGAAAAAGTGGATACATCCAATTGCTAAATTTAGAAAACAAAATCCTGTAACACATGGTGAAGCCAGAATCTATGTTTTGTGAGTCCTTGATAATGAAAAATCAAATGACAATGTCTGTCCTGGCCGTCTGTGAGCTATGATTTGAACCCAATCGATCTATATCTGTGAGCCCAATCGATGTGGCTGATGTTGTAGCCGCTGAATTTAAACCTTATTTATTTTGGGAGTACTTTCATGAGCCTCTGGGACATTTTCCAAATATTCAAAAAAATTGCTCTTAACTTTTTTGATTTATTTTTTTGTTGATTAGTGTGAAGGACGTTTAAGAAATTTGTGCAGGTCTCGTGTTTGTTGAAAACCTTGAGTTTTCAAAAATTGCAAAAGTTCAATATTTTTTTTTTTTTTTGAGTCTTTCTACAACTAAAATATTAAAGAAAGAATTTTAAAAAATAAAGAAGTGTGTGAAAGAATAAAACACTTCTCTTCACACTACTTCTTTATTTTTGTAAGTTACTCATTTTCACATGAGTAAAACATTGTGTAGTATTTTATTACGTATAACGTAAATACTGTGTTTGCAATACCAAGGAATAAATTATGTTTATCGTATGCTGGAGAATTCGTATAGTTTTGGGGGATATCTTCTTATAAGCATAGAGGGATGATATTCACAAATGTTAAATTGTTCACTATCTACTACAATTTATATGGACAGTTGAAATATTTTATATAGAAAAAATATTTAAGGACTAAATATAGTTTCAAAATTCTTATTATTTTCTAAAAATTACTTTTAAGCCATCACAATCTAAGTTTTGGTAGTTACGGATCTTTAATTAACATTTAATTATGATCTTACCTGTATAATTGAAGTTTTGTATACTGTTTTCATGTATTGAATTGAAGATCTTTTTGGGGATTAATGACTTTACAATTTTGAAGGCCAGCTGAGATCTGTGTTGTTTTCAATGGAGATCCTGAATCAGTTGTGCTGACACATCTTATCCATGGATGTTTGAGAAGGAATTCAGAAAGTGCACATCTGAATGGAGTGACTTTATGGAAGAACCTTATCCTTCGGAGTTGGAGCAGTTTATTCAGGAGACACAAACAAGGTAAGATACCTTATTTTGGTATTCTTATTTCTTTTCCCGATACTGAATGATTTAAACTATCTCTCTTTGGAAAATTATCTGCAGGTTTTACAAAACTTTATAATATTAGGGTGTAAAATACACAGTTTTAAAATGCACAAAAGTAATCTGAGATGTAGTTAATTAAATTAAGTATTACTAATTTTTCTTTTTCTAAAGTACCACCAAGGATATTAAGTTGATTTCTGATATTTATAACAGCATTGTGTGCACAACATAGTGTAATAGAAAGTTATATAATTTGGCAAGGGGTACACCATATGTCTGTTCGTCAGTCCGTACACTTCAGAATTTTAGGAATGTATTGTAAGATGAAGTAGGACAGAAGTTCTGCAACCAAACTGTTGTCTACAAAAGGAAAGGAAACTAGAAAATAAGCAAATAGTTGCTTGCATCTGACCTTCATTTTTCTGGAAAATTATGTATTACAAATCTTTTAGTGCTAAAATCATAGAATGTCTTAATCCAGTTTCTTTTTAATTTTAAAACTTCAACCAACCAGTTTCATGAGTACAGAATGAGACCTATAACTTCCTGGCATTCTTAATTAATGGCCTATTTTCCTCAGCCATCAAACACAATTTTGAATTATGTCTAAGCTATCATTTCAAATGCCAATTGAAGTAAATGAGTTTTCATTTGACAGATATTAAGTATGTTGGTTTAAAAAGAGTTAGAATTATCAACTAACTCTCAAACATTTGTTGTTACACTTAAGATATTCATATCAACTATACAAAAAAATTTCAATTTATGTTTTTGTACCGTGTTAAAAATCAACAAACTAGAAGAATATGGATTGCTGTCATTTGTGTACTTGTGGGTGTGTACTTTTGTTTTGTAAACTTTGTGTGCTATTGTTTTGTTTGTAGGTATAATATGAAACTAGAGAGGTTTTCTGGCCCTCTTACCAACACTCTAAATGCATTTATCGATGTTCATGAACACTTTAAAGCCGTATTTGTAGGCTGTGTTTCAGATGAGAATTCTGGTATGTATTGGAAAATCGTTTTGAAATATTGTGAACATGCTACTAATATACCACTAACATACATTTTTCTTTGTGTAGACATGTTGCAACTGTTGACACATGCAGAGAAGAATCACCCCTCAATTCAGTGGGTGAATCCATTAAAAGAGTGGACAAAAACAGATGTATGGGACTTTATAGATTCTCTCAGTCTGCCGTACAGTATATTGTATAATAGTAAAAAATAAATGTTATTTTTATTTTGTTTATTTATCATTATTAATATTTAAATTGCTTTTTATATAAGTCATAGTCATCAATTTTGCTTATTCTGTGGTTGTTAATGTTTTTGAAGAGGGATTATGGAAAATATTGATTTATCTATTTTCATTCATTCATTCAAGTTTATAAAGCCTGTAATAACATATTTCTTCACATGTTCAATATGTGAAAATATAATACCTGTTGCAGTTTCTTGACCAACTTAATTTCTTCAAGAGTTGTATTGTGACATTCGAAGTTGATTTTAAAACTAGTGTGTGCAACAAGCACATACTGTCTTGTATTAGTTGTTACGTTTCAATTTTTGAAATTCAGAGAGATCAATGAAAGTCAGACCTGTGCCATTTTTGTAATCCTTAGTACTATCAACAAAAGAAATAAAGAAAAAATTTGGATCCGTTTTTAGAAGATATTGTAATTTGTTTTTATTTCATGAAAAAATGTGGGAAACCTACTCACATTTGAAAAAATAGTACATGACCTCATTTAAAGATCTAATTTTGAAGAACTATTTTATTAAAAAAAGTATACCTTCAATATTACAGTTAGAGGAGCCCTTTCAATAATTCTTGTGCGAATTCCATTTCTGTATCTATTTTCGATTCAGCCTCGCCAGTATTCTTCCAGTTCTTCCTAGAATTTTATTTGAGACACCATCGCCAGTATTCCCTTGCAATTCATTCCCACAGATGCAGAAATATTTATCATATTGGACTACAATTTCATTACGCACTTTCTACTACGTGTTTCCATTGTGATTATATTAAACTATTTTCACCAAAATTAAATGGCATAATTTCTAATCAAAACTAATAAATTGTCACTCATTAAATTAATAAGATGACTGGCAATTTCTTAAAATTACTGGCTGATGATTGCACATCAATTTAAAAATGAATTTTCAGAAATACACAGTTTCTTACCCCGCGTTGGGCTGCCATTTGTGAAGTACACCATCTCTTGCCCCGCATTGTGCCCCCATTTGGAACTTCCCTGTCGCAGTCTGGCCATTTGAGAAATACCCTTTCCTTTTATGATATTTAATATTACTCAATCGTGATACTATTTACAACAATTATACAATATTATGAAGCGGATTAGGTCCTCTGCTATTATCAATATTATTTCTTCCATTGCCCTGCTATACACATAAATTCTCTCTATGTTAAATATAATTTTATATTTTTCACTTTCAATTTTAATCCTGGGGTTTGACATTCATTTTACTCCTTACCTGTTGCATGTGGACATGTAATTCTATACAGAATCACGATTTATGGAAGTTCTATTGATTAAAACTAATTATTGAATTGATGGCAACTACTGTAAATTTCCAGCCTTTTCTTTTCTCAAAAAATAAAAATGTAACATTTATTCTGACATTTTTACAAATTCCAATGAGTTCATTAATGAAATGATTAACTTTTTCTCTGTATAAACATTAAGGTCTCACATGGCTTTCCATAAAGTTCGTAAGCTTACTGCGATGACTTCTTAGATGTACTTTTCGGATGAATTCGAGTTGGGTGTTGTCTGTGGAATGTCCTCGATATCCCTATTATCGTGTTCTTGCCTACCATTAGAATAAATTTAAAATGTTGCTAGCTAGAAAAAATGCTGCTGCTAGAAAACAGACTTCCAGTCAAACAAGGAAGTGAAATTTGAGCAAAAGGTAGATTTGACAATTGAAGATTTAGAAAAAGCGCTTAAGACTTTGAAATCTAATAAGTTACCTGGCCCGAGAGATATACCGGCCGAACTACTGAAATATGGCCCCTATGAACTACATCAAATGCTGAAACACACATTTTCAAGGTGTATGAACAGAGAAAATCCTCCTCAAGAGTGGCAAACGTCTTATCTGACACCGATTCATAAAGGATCTAGAGACAATGTAACAAACTACAGAGGAATAACAGTTATTGGATCTATAGGTAGACTGTATAGCAAAATAACACGAAATAAATTAGAAGAGATAAAAGAAAAAAAAATGGAGAGGAACAATGTGGCTTTACTGCCGATAGATCGGTCATAGACAATAAATTTACATTAAAACAACATGTAGAAAAGAGAACAAGGAGAGGTAGGGAAGTTCATCAGGGTTTCATTGATCTTCAGAAGGCGTATGACAATGTACCGGTTGCTAGAGTATGGAAGGAAATGGACGGATTTAAAATCAGTGAGAACTTAATTGGAGCCACGCACAATCTATATAAGAACAACACCTCTCAGATTAAAATCTACAGCAGGCTCTCGGATCCATTCTCATTCATTAAATGTCTTCGTTAGCGTTGCTGTTTCCCCCCCAACGCTGTTTAAAATATATTTGCATCAAATTTTACAGGAGTGGGAGAAACAGTGCAGAATATTGGGAATGACGATTGGAGAGGATAAATTATATATCCTATATTTTGCCGATGACCCGGTGGAAATTGCACAAGACGCTAACGATTTGAGTTTCATGATCCGTTCCCTCAATGAACACTTTAAAAGCAGGACTTACTATTAACATGGACAAATCTTAATACCTGTCAGTTGGGAACGTTGAAATAGAAGATCGTCTTCTGGAAAATGGAGAAAAAAATGATAGGAGTAAAACATAAATACTTGGGTGTACTTTTTAACAAAAAAGGAAATAGCCAAGAAGAAATTGAGAGGCAAACAAACTTGAGGAGAAACGTGACACGAAGTACTGTGTCTTATGGAAAAAAACATCACCAACACTACTAAAGAAACGTCTTCACTCCACACTAGTCAGGATTGTTACAACATATAGTTCAGAAGTTTTGGACGTTGATAAAAGAATCAGAGGGAGGCTGCTGACCCTTGAAATGGACTACTGGCATAGAAGTTGCTGCTACAGCAGACGTGACAGGATCAGGAACTATGGCATAAGAAAGAAAAGAATATAAAGAAACATCTTAGACGAAATAGAGAAAAAAGCAGCTCTACCGATGTTCTTCAAGACAATGATCCAGAACATACGGCCTATATTGTGAGAGAGTAGTGTAAATGTCCAAAACTATTGTCGACATTCCTCAATAACAGGTCTTGTATTCTCTGACCTATTTGTGGAATTAAATCAATATCAGAATCCAACAAACAACCATTACGACAAAGAAAGAATTCAAAATGACGTTGTTACAAGAATGGATTAAAACGGGTAATAAATACATCAATAAAATAATTTTGAACATCTCAAAAGAAAGATGACCTAATCAAATACTAAGGTAAAGTAGTTACTTTCATTTTGTTTTATTTTAAATATTCACCATATTCAAATCCATTCAATTGTGACGATTCAGAATATTAAATTGTGAATCTACCTTGAAGAGACAAAATTCTGGGAAATAACATATTTGTCTCTATTGGATAATTATTAGAAAATAGACATCCGTCGTCGCTGGATTTATTAGGAAGGTTGCTGAGCGGCGAATTTCTGCATCGCATGTATCGTCGCCGAATGGTTTGACCTCGAAACGACGACTGACACTACGGCACACGAGAACAAAAGCAGAATGTAAATTGCAGAAAGAAGGAACGGATCAAACCATTATTCGATGATAGGAACAGGAGTGGGGAAACTAGAAGGCGACGTACCTCAAACAACGATGCTGTTGAAATACTGTATAATGATAGATATAATAGTTTTTGTATTGACACTTACAAAATTACGAGTTACTCGGGTGTACATCGGAGTATGTTGTTATATCTGAAAGATTTATTTATTTATTTATTTTACGTCAAAAAACAGTTAAAAACTGCTATGACGTGCTATGGAAAAGTGAATTGTGTGCACATTTTCAAAATTCTGTGATCCCTACACTAAGTCATATACTACTTAAATTTTGAATTTTGAAAGGAGAAAAAACAAAATCTCCCATGTAGTAAAATCTATTTTCAAAATAAATAAGCAATAAATTTTAAATTTTGAAATTTTGAAAGGAGAAAAACAAAAGAACTCCCATGTAATAAAATCTATTTTCAAGGATAAATAAGCAATAAATTTGAATTTTGAAAGGAGAAAACAAACAAAAACTCCCATGTAATAAAATTTATTTTCAAGGACAAATACGCAATAAATTTTGAATCTTGAAAGGAAGAAAAACTCCCATGTAATAAAATCTATTTTCAAGGATAAATAAGCAATAAATTTTGGCTCTTATTACTTCCTGCCGCGACAACATGGAAACGATAATTTGAATAATTGTATTTCCCACTGAATTCTAGAAGACGTGCACAGAAAATGAAGTTACATTTATGTCCAGAAGCAAAACAAGGGGCCATCTCAGCATTTGCTAATGATAGTTTGAAACTGACAAATTACAACCTGAATCGGAATGTGATTAAGATTAAGTTTTACCTGTCAGTAAACCATGAATGGTATATAACTATATTGGTGTGTAAGGCAAATTTAATACGCAAAAAGTGTACGGTGCATTACATAAAATTTAATAGTTTCGTCAATATCCTGATGAAGCCTGCGACATGTCAGGTGAAACGTCGGCCTCTCAGCCCACTACGCGGCGTCACCCGGACAGCGAAGAAGAAGTCATCGACTCGAGCCGCGGAAGCCTACGCGTACATTTAATAGTTTCTTCAAACAGTAGCCTTTAATTGAAAAATTTTTTAAATAGTAGCTTTTATAGCTTGAAACGTTACAGCTCAATTGAATACACTTCTTCCCGGAAATACCGAGCTTTGCTCAGAAAAGTCCAGAAAAGCCTTTTGCTCTAATCTAAGGAGAATAAAGCAGAACTCTCACCGGAATCAATGTGCGATTCACCGCGTAAGGATTCCGAGCTGCAGCAACGAAATCTTTAGTGTCAAGAACATTTTGCAAGACTTACTCTATCATACATCACAAACATATAAAATGTATGGCTCAGCCAGAGGAACGTTACTACTAAAAAGGAACATGACTGCTTTCCTTGACACTTCTATTATGGCAAAGTCTTAATCTCGGTATCTTGAATTGCAGCCTCGTGGAGATGGCCGAGGTCACTGTGGGTCCATACGTCTCGGGATATCACTTTATCTGACCTTTTTATTGTATGATTCGTGATAAATTGAGGTCGCAAAAATAAAATCTCGTCATGAAAAAGGGGTTAATGGTTTTTACATAATTTTATTTCTATTTGAAAATTTCTGAGAAATTGTTCATTATATGGATTTAGTAATTATAAGTGACTAAAGTGGAATATTAATAAGGTTTTAATAATTTGGTAATTTGGCAATATTTTTGAAGAGTCTGTATACTAGTGAAGGGCAATAAGGTATATTAAAATTGATATTGCACCTAATTTTTTGACAAAAAGTCCCTTTGAATATTTCGTAATAAAAGCAAGTTTCTAGAGCCTCCCTTTTATTAACCTTCATATTTGCAATGTAGGAATTCTTTGAAACATCACGAAACTGAGAAAAAATATTTTTTAGGGTTATTCATCAATACAGATATTATGACAAAGTGTGTTTCAAGATCCATCCTTTAACTTTCATTATTTATTTAATGTAACAATCAAAAACCTACTTATCAGACTAAGAAATGTTTTATATACTTACGCAATATTGCTCTTCTAAAATGGATAACTAATTGGTTTTTGTTTTAACCGTTTTAGAACCTATATATTGACAACGAAGAACCATAAAAGTTAACTTAAAAATGTAGAATAGTGAAAGATAAACCTGAAAAAACTGAATAAGTGATACATTCTTCATCTAATGTTGACGTAAAGACCCTTACATTGGAACAGTTTCCCCAAATTCTGTGCTTTGAAAACGATTTCGCAACTAATTAAAAACCTTTAATCCCTAAAGTTATTACTACCAGACCTTGTTCTTTTAATGCTCTAATTAATCTATATTTATTACAATTAAAACCCAACTTTGTCATTGCTGCAACTGTGTATCTTCACCTTGTGAAGTTGTTTCAGAGGTAACATAATGAACTTCTCCGACAAATTGAAGGATAGATCAACGGGCAACCCACAGTCGCGGAGAAAAGCAATACAGAACAGTTAACCTCATGTCAGTTTGAGCATTTGTAGAGACTTTATTCGAAAGGAAACACTAAAGAATTTATTTAAAGTGAATGTAGGATAAAATACCTTTTAAACTCTGTTCCTTTTCGATTTATTTTCTTTCAGGTTTCTCTAGAGTGGCTTTTGGGGCTCAGCATAAACTTGTCGCAGTGTTTCTCAGAAGAAATCAAAAGCGTATATTTAGAAATATTACGAGGACCTTCAATTATTTATTATTGTTTATCCGAGTGTACTTGCTTTTTCGCCTTGCAGATTGAGTACAGAGGTCCAAATAACCTCCGTGTATAAACCCCACTATATGTGCAATTTGGATTCAAAGTAAAGTAGAATGTTTCCATTTCAATCAGTACCGAAAAATCGTAAAATCGCAACAATACACCGAACAAAAAATAATAAGGCTTCTTAAACGTTGTAATTAATGTGATGAAACCTACAAATTTTAAAATTATCACCAATGACAATGATTTGCACACAAACTTTACGTAACCTTAACACTAAAAGATGAATGAAAATTAATTACCAAACAGCTAATATTTTTAATAATATTTTTTAATTGAAACAGATTTTGCCAGGTATCAATATTTTTAAACTCGAAATCTTTTCGATCGAGTAGCAATCCTCATCAGAGGTAATCTGAAAATATGTACTACAAGAAATTATTTCACGGAGGAGGAAACGCTGCAAGGTTCATATGATCCGGTTTCCCCATACATCTGCCATAATAATTAACAATATTGTTTTGTAATAATTTCTTACATTTTACATTTTTCAGATTAGCTTTGACGATCGCTACGCGATCAAAAAAACATTAAACATTAAAAATATTGATATCTTGACATTTTTTTCTCAAGCTATCAATATTTTATTCAATATAAACGAGACTGCAATATTCGTGCTTGTCAGGACCTTTTCTTAAATCTCAACCTTATAAGCCCACCAAACGATTAAGTTGACTGCAACTTGCTTCGTTGAGGGTCGCTTTGGACTGCGAGAACTCCCCCTTCTCCACTCCCCTCCAATTCTCCCACCACACTCTTCTAAGACGTCAGGCGGCATTTCTGCGGAATATTTTATTTCACCATTGGTAACCTGTAAAATCAAGGTACATTTTACCAATAAATGCGACATTATAATTGCAGGGATCCACTATGTATTTCTAAGTTATTTTTTTTAGAAATCACGATTAACAGTGTGCTTTTTCTTTGCGGGCAAAATCACTTGACCAACCGCCAATAGGATATCGGGGAGGGGAAAGTCGCGTGTTCTTCAGGGGAAATGAATCGCGTATAAAGCCGGGCACTGTCGCACTTCCTGAGCTGGGTGCAGAGGGGACTGGTGGGGACCGTGGTGCTCTGCTGACTGGTCTGGCTGGCTCGGAGGCCCGCCAGTGGTGTGCTGACTGGCTACGCCCAAGTGTGATGTCCTCGCCTCTGCCTGCAGTTTGGGGCGCGACCAACGGTTGTGTTTGGCACTGGGTGGGCCTTCGCCACGCGGTGGCTCTCGTAGCCCCGGTGATCACTTGGAATGGGTGATTCTGGGGCTATGTTGGGTTCTAACCACCCGCCCCCCTTTGGCTGTACTAGGGAGCGCGCGCAGTTTATAAAGGAGAAATCGGGCAGTTTGTGAAGAGTTCAATTTAAATAATTATTTAAACTTCTTAATACTCTACTAGAATATAGATTTCAAGTAATTCTGTAGACTGCTTTACTTCAATATTTTAAGTACTTACGTAAATATCCATTTTAATATTTAACTTAAAGTAAAGTTCAACATTCAATCATAAATTAAATTAAAGTAGTTAGTACAAGATTTTACCCTCCCCGATCTCCTTAAACTTCAAATTTCATGAGATTTCTGGGAGGATGTACAGCCATGGTCCTGCCCAGTTAAATGTAAGGGGCCCTCTTGTGCCATGTTAGATCCGCATGCAATATTTTCTAGTGATCCCTGAATGTGTTCATCGTTGAGTAGCACCGCGGAAGGCGAGCCTGTAGAGACCTTCTTAGTTGGCTCGCTTAGGTAGGCCCGCTTAAATCGCTAGCGTTAGGGCAGTGTCTGTCAGTCAGGGGGTCATGGGCAAAATTTTGTAGGTTTGCCCCCACTGCCAGAATAGCGCAGGCGCATTGTTGATTCCTCTTCAAAGGAGGCGGTTCCCCGAAACTTCCATTCGAAGAAAGAATTGAAAAAGGATTCTTTCTCAGAATGTAAATTTTGGGTCTGCCTCCCGGCGCGGGACTTGCCGGCTTCTTTTATCGAGAAACCGTCAGAAAGAGGAAAGTAACATTTGTGTAGTAGACGTGGCACAAGAGTTGGGTGGGATTTTTACTAGATTATTCAATATTTCTTTTAAAAAAGCTTCGGTATTTAACAAGTCGTCAAGAACCGTCGTAAAATACGGTGAGTAAATAGTTTATTTTCAAATTGATGAAGTTAAATAATTAATGGTCTGTGACAGCAACTTTTTTTTTTTTTTTCAGACGTCTCAAGATTTTCAAAGAATCTAAAACTTGCACTTGGATGTGAAGATAGACTACAGTTCGGCTCTGCCATGAAGACGAGTTTGGAAAAAGTGTAAATCTTGTGGAAACTTGGAAGAGGGCCGGGTTTAATGGGTTGAATTGTTTTTTTATTTATTTTTTTTTACAAATCGGGTGAGACTAAGAAGAGCTATTAATGGATTTTCTCTTGATTTAAAATTCTCTTCAAGCAGTCTCGTTCGGAAGGGACGGTCGTCGTCCATGGAACCGCTTCCTTGTCACACGATCCTTAGCGTGTGGATCTACAGAGGGAACATCTGGTTACGGGAGGAACTAATGGCAAAGATATAATTTTTTCAGACGGAATAGGCATGGTAAGGGCAACTATTGGGGTTTTGATTTCGATTTCAGGCTTGCTTTACGATTTTCGGAACATCTCTGCAGGGAGGTATATAAATAATCGCCCTATAGAGCTCTCGGCCTTCTACCTGACGACATACCGCTAGCCTCTTGAAGAGTCTTTATGCTTCAAGAACTGTACTTAAAACGCCGAGCTCTTATAGGAGCTCCCTAGGCAGAAAAGACGAGATTCAATTTACGAGAGTTATTTTGTGTCGTATGGTTGAGAATGTATGGTTTACTTGCCAACACGATTAATTTCAGGTTGTATTGCCTCTCAAATGCTCGAAGTTCTTAGAAGGGACAAATAGTTGGGTTGTCTTTATTTTCAGATGTTTGGCAAATGAATTCTGTATAGTTCTAAAACATGGTTACCCTTCGTCCGCTATGCTTCTGATCTCATCTTCACCGACTACCTTCCTCTCCGTAATTTAAATCGCCATAAGACTAGTCTTCTTCATTAGTTTCAGATTCATCTCAATTTCGGCGTGTTAATCTTGGAACCTGGTCCAGCCTGCAGATTCCATGTACAACACTCATCTGGCCGAACAGTTCCTGAAGAAACTTGTGATAGATTTTTCATTTTTCTGAGACATGTATAAAACCAAAGGGAAAGAAATTAAAATTTTTAATTTGAAATTCCTTTTCATTTTAAATATTTTAAGAGGTTTAACTTAAAATACATTCAATCTAAACATCCTGTCAATTCCTTGATAGGTAAATTTTTCACTTTTCTTTATTCCAATAAAACTTCCTGCATTACATTACCACTTCTTGCTAGTAATTACTGTACTGATGCTTCAGTACAATGAAGCGGTTTCATAATGTTTATGTACTGATACTTCAATACAATGGAGCTGTTTAATAAATATTTACCTCGCATCAATAATTAACACTCGTTGCCATGCAAACATAAAATATTTATTAGTTACACAATTTTCGGAATTCAAGATTGATGCACTGTCCGGAGCTGATCAAGTCGAAGTCTTAGTTTGTAACAAGTACAACACTTTTTAATACTATTGTTAATATTGCAAGATTAAAAGAATCTATATAAAAGTTCTTGAGTTTTGTTGAAACTAAATGAGCGAAAGCACTTAAATTACTTTCCATTATTAAAAAAAATGTCGCAAATAAGAATTCAGTTGACAAGGCACCGAGAATAAAAATCCGTAGAAGTAAATGGAGTATTCTAAACGAGATTTTCTGCATCAAATATTGGAATTCTTAAAATGCTCATTGTACAAAATGTAAAAAGTTGCTCTTTTAGTGTCATCGGTCAAAGTTTTATTTAACACCTAAAATAAAATTCAACTTCAGAATGATTGAAAAATTTTTTACAAAGTCAATTTGGACAACACGTGTAAAGATAAAAAAAGGGTTAAATCTAAAAGAGGGCTAATACATTAGAGGATTTATTCCATTTCGACCAGATTACTCATCTTCAAATTTCCTCACAAAGTTTAATCAATTTTCTTAACCAATTAGTTTTCTTTAAAGAATTCCCAATTTTCTTACAGCCAATTTTAAATCGCTTACAGTTGTTACAGCATAAAACTATATTTTTTCCCGGTTTTCTTGTAAGGTTTGTAAACGGAAAAATTTGCTCTCTACATCATGACCAGACTTTTACATATTTAATGCAAAAACGTTGAAAGGTAGACCCATAGTTACACATCTTTAGTTGTAGTTTTAAACACTGCTGCTACCTTTGACAAGGTTTTCAATCTATACTTCGAGCTTTATTCCCGTTGAAATTTTCTTCACATTTCTTCTCCCTCCGATCCTTGTGCAGTCATGAAGGAATATATAATTGTATTCCTCCAGGTGCAGTTTCCAAATCATTTCGCGCCTTTGTTAAAATTCCAACCACTTGGGTGAATGGAAAATCGTTATTCCAATTAGTTTATTGCTTTCAGAATGATGAAAAAGTAAGGTACATTTGTATTTTTAACGAAGTATACGTTTCTGAGTAACATCTCGAATCATCTGCATTTCATGGTCTTACTGCCACATCGAGTGGAGAAATCTCAAAATTATGAAATATGCATTTTATGATCTTAAAAAATGTATATACGTCTTCAAATTACTTTCTTTACCACAGAAACAAAATAGGCATTTAATGCGAGACCCACTCTCTAATAATGCAGTACATTAATTAAAAAAATGAAATATCTCAATGCTAATTTAGCAATTCTAGAAAAGTATTTGGTACTTTAATGTGTCTTAATAAAGTTGAATTATTTATTTTCTAGCATTATAATCCTAAGTAAAACTTTTTACATTATTTCATAACTTACTCCTTAATACATATGTAGTATAGAGAGTTTTGTAATGCTGCATCAAAAAACGGCGATTTTTCAGCAGAAAAAATCGTACTGTAGGTTCCGGACACCAAAATGATAATTCCTATTTATATAAGTAGCAAATTGCTTCCTCTAAAAACGTTCCGTACTCAAAATCTTTGTCCTCCCTCCCTTGCTTATTCTGTTTGCAAAACATTTAATAGCATTGTAATATAATTTATTCCGTGACCAAATGCTGCATTTATTAACAATTTCTATGCATATTTCAACATTTTTTTGACATATTTGCTTGCATATTTCAGGGCTAAATAGTTGCGTAATTTTCTCCGCTCTAGTAAAAAATAAGCTGAAGTAGAGAACATGGTACATTGATTTTTTTCCCTGTTTCCGGGCGCGTCAACTGCTTCGGTCATTAGTCCCGTTAGTGTAGTGCATGTTTTTTCTCGGGAGATGGTGATCTTCCCCGCTGGATGGTGAGATCCGGCGCCGACCTACCGTCGGCTAGTGGGGATTTCTCCTAACCAGGAATCTCCCACCAGCGTGGCATCGCCCCAGCCGGGACAAGCTCTAAGCTCCCGAACGCTCTCCCGGAATATGTGGTAGTGTAGTGCATGTTAGTGTAAGTGTGTGTGTGTAAGGGGAGAGGATAGGACAAGGAAGAGGAAGGACATCGCGCGCGGTTCGTGGCCCGTTTGGTAGGGTACTGCTCCGGCATTCGCATTGGTGTTGATCGGAGAAACCACGGAAAACTACGGTACAGAGCAGCCGGCCGCTAGAATTCTCCTCCAGACAGCGACTGAATTCGACCTAGATGAAAAGCTAGTGTCGAAAATCCTGCCGCCGTGGGGAGTGGGAACCTAGAAACTCCCGTTCAGAGGCGCTGCAGTGGCATCAGTTGATGCACTGAGCTACCGCTGCCGGTAACATGGTACATCTTAAGGAAATCGTTTCAACAGGTACTTCTATTCGCTCAGGCGAGAGGTTAATCCACCGTGGAGAGGTCGAGGGGCGATTAGAGGCTTGAGGGTTATCATTCGGTTGGGAGTGGTGGTGAGCAAAATACGTAACTTAGTACATACTTTTGGTCTCCCAGGTGAAGTTTTCACGCGACCAGGAACAAAAGCATATCGAAATAAAAATAATATCTCGTAATATTGTGTAACCAGTGCGTGTGGATGCACGTCTTTTATTTATTAAAGCTCGCCTTGAGCTAATGCTCGGCGGCAAACATGATTACAATTAGAATTAGGACAATTACAAAACTGTTACGAATATTTACAATTAGAATTAGAGGTTGATATCCTAGTTCTAATTAATTTCTAGTTCTCTCTAAATTAATTTTTAGCTTATCTAACACTTCACTTCATTTCACTATACTACTGCACTGCACTGCACTGCACTGCACTGCACTGCACTCCACTCCACTCCCCGTCACAAAACTACACTTCATTTCACTGTATAAGGGACACGACCACATTAATGATGATGATGATGATGATAATAATAATTAATAATTAATGATATAAGCAATAATAACTTAAAAATTAAACAAAGCCAATAACAGTGTTAATAATGATAATTATATCATTATTATCATGATCGTCATTATTATTATAACGATAAATGTCTCAGTATTATTAGTGATGAATTTTGTATATTTTTAAATTTGACTACATTAGAAGGAAAAGCCTCTAGTGATTTTGCAGGTAGTTTGTTCCAATCCAGTATAGTGTGATTCACAAAGGAGAACATGCCTGTATCAGTTAATTTTTCGTTTAATAAAACCAGAGTTTGTAAAATTAAGAATACTGTCAGGCTATTATTAAGTTGTTTCCTGTTTTTTATGATACTTTTGATAATACCCTATCAAAATAGAAATTTCATGAAAATAGTTGAGAGTTATTTGATGAGTAAATTAATGAAATAATTGAAAGCATTGTCATTGTCAATAATATTCTTTATTATAAGAGCAGCTTTCACCATCCTAGCCATCATCAACAGTTTCCTGCTGTTTAGAAGCCGCAAAATGGGTAGTTGTTTTGTGGCTTCCAAACAGCAGGAAACTGATGAAGGCTAAACCATCAAAAGCCTCTTTTATAATAAACAATATTGTTGGCAATGCAATGCCTTGAATTTTAATTTTAAATGCCAATGACAAGTCAGTGCAAACAATGAGTAAATTAAACAAGTACTGAAAAAAAAAAAAATTTTAAGAAAATAGTATTTTAATTAATTATTGACAAGATAAAATGCTAAAAATTTAAACATGCTTCAATTCACTTCTAAATTTTGCAATGGCTAACTTTTATTGTTGAGTTGACCTTTACTCTTGTTTACTTTATTGGTTTTATTAATTGAATATGCCTAATCTTCATGACTAAACATGAATGTTATTTAGTTCTTGTCATTGTCACCATGCTCTGTCACATGTTAATGATGTTTAGGAAAATGAAAAAGGTGTGGGTTCTTTTGGATGAGGAATATTTTGATTAAAAGTGAATCATGTTAGAAATTATTCCAAAACTTCAAATAATTTATTACGAAATAATTTATTACTGAAAACAGTAATTGACATAAATAGTGTTATAAATTATTTACAAAAGCTTTAAATTAGAATTATCAGAATGACTAACCTGCAGGTTATTACAAAAACATCCATTCACCATATCCCAATTGCCAAACGAGCCATGTGAGCAAGGCTGATGAAATTTCTCTAAATTTTTGCAAGCCACCACTTTCACATTGCATGGTTCGGTCCATATGCTGAAGGCCCACACCTTCCTTTACTACTCTGACATACAAAGAAAAGGACTTGCCCCTTGCTGAGAAACACCCTGGAGGTTGAGTGAATAGGATTTGGTAATTGATCTCCAGTCACTTGCGAGAAGCTCTTTGGCTGGACAAAGAAATTCTTGTGCTTTTCACATGCCCCAGTATGCCAAAGGATTTAAGATGTGGGCCTACACATATGAATAATATTCCTGTACAGTTGTTAATCATCTAATTACATAGCAGATGGACTACCATCTCTATGGTTGTTAATCTTTGTTTAAGTTTTCACTGGCTTTGGACCAAGAAATTTAATATATTCCTTACTCAGAAATGCCTAATCCACCTGCGTAAGGATGCATTGCTCCTTCATCCTTTTCTTAACAATACATTGTGTACTCTATTGTTCTCACCTATTGTACACTATTCCCTTCTTTAATGCATCTCGGAAGCTGATGGATGATATACTTTGCAAACTGAGTAAGTTTCACAAATTTGCAGTTCTTAATCTTTCAAGCAACTTGTAAAACATAAAAAATGAGTGTTCTTGAGTGTGTATTCTTCCAAGTCATGGAGTTGTCTCTGTTGATTGGATGAACTTGTTACATTTCTGGTGTATCACACGATCACAGATTTTCAATGACTCAGGCAATAACTTTACGTGGTGTTAACCACTTCTTCATGTAGTAACAGAAGATTGTGCTGATATAAATAAGGATGAGGAGAGCACATGTGACTCCCAGAGCTAGTACTGAGTCTTGGTAGGACAAGGCTCCATGATGGTAACAGTTTTGTCTGTAAAAGATTATTAAAATTAGTTGGAAAAATGTGCAATTGTGTGACATAGCGGAATATGGAGTCAGCTCATTACCTTTTCCAAAGTCTGATGAAGGAGCCTCATTTCTGAGAAATTGGCTGTTCTTTTCATCTCCAAAGTCCAGCACCAAAATTTCTTGACTAAGGGTCATATCATCACTCTCTGATTCAGAGTCGCTGTGGTTGGAAGCGATGGATCTCTTCTTTCTGCCCCATGACTCAACTGATTCATGACCCCAGTCACAGACAGCCTAGAACAAAGAAAATGGGAGATTGAATTTTCTGTTGAAGTGTTTGTTCAGTTGGGATCCACTCTATTGTGCCTGAAAGAAAAAAAGGTTTTATTAACTTACTGGTTCACAAGGTCCTAAACAGTATTTCACGTTGCACTGGAAGATTACTCCATACGACTCTGTGAATCGGAAGGCTTCATACACTGACTGAAGGGCATTACCATCAGGGGTGAAGCTTGGGAAGATGCTGGGATCTACTGGGCACCTGTTGAAAAATGATTTCATTAAGTGGACAGCACCAGCTAATATTACTGGGGACTTTTACCATCATTTGTGTAGTTAATTGAAGTATTTACTGTTTCTTATCTTACCCTTCATCATCGATTATTTGGAAGGTGCTCTTTGAATCCTTGGCCATAGCTACACAACTTCTAGCGAAAATACCATAAGGTGCTGCAACAATTCACATTGTTTTCATTAAACTTGGAAGGATTGTTTTCAGCATATAGAGTTTGTATTTTATACAAACGTCTGCAATGATAATATTAGTTAATTATTGTCTACAAATGAACATAAATAAAACCTACTATCTTCTGGGATTTCAATACGGAATGTGAGCTTGTCTCCAATGCGTACAGTCTCCACTTCACGACCTCTGCTGTCCAGAATGCGAATACGTGGTGGAGGTGCTTCTGGTGCAGAGGTAATGCTGATCATTTCTGGATCCCTGTGGCACATAACATTTTGGTTTTAATGTTGTGAGAATATTTACTGATCTATTTGGGAAACCTTATGTACCATTACAAATTTCAGTGTATTTCTTGATGCATTTCCCATTTGAAATGGGTGGATCTTTCCCCAGATACTCATAAAGTTTTGAAGGTTGAATGTGCAACTTGCTAGCTTTGGAAGTATATGATACAATGCAGTGGATGGACAGGTTGATTCTGTACCTCCCAGATATGGGAAAGTGAATTCAGAATTTTAATATTAAAGACATTGATATTATGGGTGTCATGATGTACCATTGGAAAAAATGCATTTAATGCAATTGCCGTATTTTTTGAACTTCTGTTCTTCATTTTATGAGTAGTTTATATGTTTTATTATGTTTGAAAACATATTTCAAAAAGGTTATACTGTAAATAATGTAAACATTTTTAAACTTGATTACATGGTCTTACCTGATTGGCATCATCCCGAATGTAATGTTCTTTGATGTCATGTCATATGTACATTTCACTTTATAAATTTTGTCTGCTTTGGTCATCACTACACTGTGATGCTGCAAAACAACTGTGTTGGTGTATACACCAGTCTGAGAAATTTAATTTTTTTCAGAATTATATTTAAAGTTGAAGTTTCAGATCTTCCAAGGGCATAGATGCGACCATTGAAAGGTTTATTTGTACGGACAAGAACAGCAATTCTGGTGTCTTTGCAGTTGACTGACACTGTGAATAGAGATAATATTATTTCAGATTTTTAGGGAACAGCACATTTCTTGCAGAAAGTGAGGAATGTGACTTTTAGTTGATAAGTATTTATTGTTATGTAATCAATACGAATACATTACCATCATAACAAGTTCCCTTTGAATCGCAGTTGATGTCATTACGGGTGAGGTTGAGATTTGGCTCCTCTGTACTGTCAAAGACAACCGGTAATGTTTCATGGGGGGTGGTGCTTGTTGATTCTAAAAACAGAAATTTATTATCAGTTTACAAAGTGTCACATCTCCCAGTGTAACTGTGGAAGTGGAACTATAATTTCTTTTATATTTATGAACTTACTGTCACAGCTATTTTCATAATAAGTGCCAACCCTCTCTCCACTATCAATGAGGGGTCTTTCAGCATTGAGGTATGTGCTGGGACCATCAGGCAATGTCTTGTGGTCAAGGTGGAAGAGTTGGCAATTGTATTTACTTCCAATAGGAGGTCCACGATACAGGAAAGATCGGCACAAAAATTCGGTTTCGATTTCACAAGCCAATTTGCAGGCAGCTTCACTGTTGACCTAATAATATTCATAAACATGATGTTAGTTGCAATGCATATAATATTCTGTTGTAGGTATAACATATTTTATAATTAATAATTTTTATATATTTTTGTTTGTTAGTGAAGTTTCAAGTTTAGAATGCTTTTCAAATATAAACTTACCTGCATCTCTTTGTCTACATAATAGTGAAGGCTGACATATTGAGACACCTTGTCATCTGCAACACCAATTCTTGGAACTCCATATGATCGGGAGCCTTTGCATGCCTGGTTAGCTGTAAGCAGTAAATTCAGATTCAGTGTAAAACTTAATGGGTTTATCATCTTTAATTATGACAGTTGGTGATATTAGTACCCAAAACCAAAAGAAATCTATCGGAATCATAAGTTCGTATGTTATAAAAAAAGTTATTTCATTACCTTTCAAGCAGAGGTTTTCAAAATAATCTACACCTTGTGCATCAACAAACTGAACATATTGTCCAGTAGTTCGACGATCAGACTCGCTGAGGTGGCACTGTAGGGTAACGTAGTTGTATTCTACTGAGCGGCAAATAAAACGATCCTGAAATATTTTAAAATAAGTTATTTATGTTTCTTCTGAGTTAGTAATCTTTTAGATATCCTTTGTGGTTACCTACCTCATTGAGGCATGCAGCCAGACAGGCTTCTTTGGTTGATGTGTAGATCAGGGCATTATCCAACCCTCGAATCATCTTGTTGGGTACTCTTTCAAAAGACCATGGCCTCAAGCAGACGTTATCTACAAAAGAAAACCAATTGAACATCATAAGTAAGCCATGAAGTACTTCAATGAAACAAATGGAAAAAAGAGCTCCATAATTTTTCATGGCCGTTTTAACTGTTTAGTTGTTTAAGTCTACCAGTTGAAACTTATTATTTGACATGAAATAGTTAATAATGTAGTGCTTTATTTGTATTTCACAAAACAATTTTGTTTTTGTTTTGAGACTTATGCAGTACATTTTGTTACTAATTTTAATTCATTACTAGTTTTAAGAAATAAATAAATAAACCAACAAACTAAAAATGAAGTACTAGTTTTAGGCTTCAATTCTGAGACATTGAAAATAAATTGAGTTAATTATCAGTGGGGCTTTCAGAAAAGATGTTATTTCTGATTACCTTTCTAGATATATAATTTTTTCATTACATATTTCTTTACTTTCTAGTTAAAGCAGATAGTGTACTTTTAAAATATACTTCATATCTTAGTATTGGGTATGTCATCGATCTAATCACTGAATGTATTTTTATTGACTCACTATTCATCCTGTTTAGTATCATAATTATTTTTGTAATGGTCTTAGTTAATTTGAACAGCCGTGTGGAAGAAAAGTGACAATCATCTGCAAGTTCTATCACTACTTTGCCTAGACAATTTAGAAATCAATATATCCCTCTTACCTGAGCGTATCTGCATTTTGACCATATAGTATAAGTTGACAGACCGTTGTGGAACTGCTGATGGATTTGTGGCAGAGGTTTCATTTTGCAACATACACAATGTCTCTTGCTTTGGTGTCAGTGGGTTTACTACAAAGCTGCAACAAAAAGAAGACTGATGAATTTCCTTGCCCTCCAATACACTCATCAAGAGGTTTAACTAAAGTGTTCATGAGAGCAAATCTTTATAGTTCCTCTTGGATAGAAGGTAGTCAAATCAAGTAGAAATATTATTAAAGTTTGATTTAATACATTTTCAGTGCGGATTATAATAATCCAAACAGAAGAATTTTGGCCTCATTTTTGGTACTCTTCAATACTAGATTATTCTATTCTGAAAGTTTTACAATGTAAACTATTGGAAATGGTAAGATACAAGAGAAAGGAAGAAGTGAAACAGTCGGGTACAGGTGGTTTGACGGAGTGGGTCTGCTGCAGGGGCAGATGCAATCAGCAGTACACTGGTGTATGTCGAGATGCCGTTCTCTAGTTGCCAAGGGGTACTTGAGGGCCAAGCGATGTACTAGTTACTATTTATTTACGAGAACTTGTAGAAAAGAACTGTTTCAGTTTATTTAAAAATGCAAAAATAGGGAATGAAATGAAAAAAATTCTGAAAGTAACGTTCGTTGTTCTTTTGTTTTAAAAATTAAGCAGGAGCCAAAGTTTTCTGTGTCTGACGCATAAGAACTTCGAAGAATAAAACGAATTAACGAAAGATCGTTTTAACATGCAACCAATAATTCGATACTTCCCCATCAATTGTTCTGGAAAGCAAGTTATAGTTGCATCACTGTATCTTAATAAAATATAAAATAGACTTCCATCCGAAAGCTGTTATGTTTCATTTGGGATACGAGTGAAACATTACCGAAAATAATGCGTGTAAGGCATAGAAAATAAAATATAAAATTAATGCTCTTTCGTAAAGCCGAAAAAAGAATATCCTTTTACAATCCATGAGAAGGTTCTATTAGCACAACAGGATACGTGCACTAGGATAGAAGACTTAAGCATCGACCATAAATACATTTTCAATGTCTGTTGAAACATTACCTCTTTTATTTTTCTTTCTCGAGAAGTGGTGATTTTGTTAGAAAAAAAATTTACAAAGATTAATGTTGCGACTTCAAGAGAACTATATGAAGGAGGCAATTACCTTTGAAATGCATAATCTGCAGCTGCTCTTGCTTCATCCTCATATTAGTTCTTTTTCTCACACAATGGAGATCAGTCTAGTTTTATTAAAAGCAAATTAATGAAAAAACTCCAAGAATGACATTCGGTTGAATTTTTGGACTCGTTATATTTTATGAATGTTACTGGTAGCAATCTCTAATAGTAATATTCTGAAGTCCGCTGAACTAAAATGCCGAAAGGGGCTGGATGTTTGTAGTGAACTAGAATTTATAGTGAGATCCACAGAAACAAGAACAAAGTAGATGGGATGGCTTAGAAAAAATATATATTGAGATTGACATATGTGAAAGGATAGAAAAAGTGAACTGAGATTAAAAATAGTTGAAAGACATGGATGGGAATGATTTAAACTTAGGAATGGAATACTGACGAAAAATGTTTATCTCCAGGTAGTTTGTTATATTTGCATAAAGTGAGTTTTTGTGTAGAATGAAATTTTTCAATCCAATTAAAAAAAATAAATATGCAAGACTCCTTCATACGAGTTACGTATTTTCTTTAGCGAAAATTTAAGTGTACACCTCTGGGATAATTTGACACATGCAAGACTCTTAATTTGGAATAGAAATACTAAAATAATAGTAAAAAAAACCGCAGACCTGAAATAATATTGTTGGGAAATTAGTGGAAATTGAATGGGAAGATCGAGTAAAAAACCCTCCGCTAAACACGTCTCATCATTCGTCTATTTTGACGCTTAGAAGTGCGTTCGAATATCGTACCGTAGTAGACAGTGGATAAAATAGACGTACATCTAAACTACATAAGAATCATACTAGATACGACCCAACTACCATCACTGGCACGATTCCAATTTCTTTTCAATATTGTTATGACACACACCGGCTACGTTTCGTTAACTTTAAGAATTTTTAAATACCAGAGCCTCGAGTGGGGCTAGATCGACCAGGGAATATTCATTTTAAAAAAATATCCCATGAAGTATTATACCCCGTTAGGTAGGGTACTGCTCCGGCATTCGCCTGGTCGGAGAAACCACGAAAAACTACCGATCAGAGCAGCCGGCCGCTAGAATTCTCCTCCAGACAGCGAATGAATTCGACCTAGCTGAAAAGCTAGTGTCGAAAATCCTGCCGCCGTGGGGAGTGGGAACCTAGGACCTCCCGGTCAGAGGCGCTGCAGTGACATCAGTTGATGCACTGAGCTACCGCTCCCGGTACATGGCAGAGAGGTTGGGTCACTTCTGGTCACCAAGCCCCCCTAGGGACTGACAGAGCAGACAGGGCACTATAGGACAGGACCCAGATTTAGAAGCCATGATGCCTGCGTGCTCTGAGGTCTTTCCAATCCATAAACAGTGAATGTAAGAATTCTTCTCTATGCATGAATGCTATAAAAAAGCTGTTTCCGGTGGCTGGAGTCATGTTTGTGAAATGGGCAGAGAGCTGACTCACCTGAAGGCAGCTGCCTGGCAGTCCGTCTCCTCACGGCACCAGCCCTGGCACTCGTACAGCGTGAGGTTCTTGACGGTGTAGTACGTGCTGCCCCGATAGTCCATTTCCGTCAGCTTCTCGAACGCGATGCGCCCTACGCACACACAAACATGCGGGTTCGCCAACCAGCTCGCTCACAACGGATGGCGTCACCCGAGAACGAATCCTCACTCAGAGACCCGATGTGCACGCTTCCTTTTGATGAACGATTTCTGAGTTTTAGTGAACACGCACTTGCGCAAAGAAGCACTTCTACCCCCCAAAATTGTTCTGCGCAAGCGCTAAAACTCCCGAACTTGTTCGTCAAAATGAAGCATTTCAGATCAGGTATAATGATAGAAGTTGCGTGGTCTCTTCCGTCTACCTATCTATTTATTCATATTTTATGGTACTAATTTAGAGTTCTTGTTTATTTTCTATTTCTTTTTTTTTCTTCTAAAAAACCCGACTAGATATTGTCCGTGAAGAAAGTAACCTCATTTGGAATTGTGTGTGGAAGTGTTTGAAGTGAAGCCACATGAATGCACTCACCCCACGCAGGAGCCAAAACGGCGCACACCAAAGCCAGCCATGAGAGACGCACCATCCTGAAGGTCATTTAGACAGCCTGGAAGCAAAAAGGAAAATGAGCAAATGGGCACTCGAGTCGGGAGCAAGGCAGTGAATAATTAAATAAAACTGACAGAGTTGTAACGTATTAGCGTGTAGCAACAAAATCTGCTCATCTATTGGGCGGAATATTAACAATCCTTAAAAAAATTATTTTCATATTTCCGATTGCGCTTCAGCCCATTTTGGGCGTTGGACCAACACCCGCGTACTCGTAGAACTGACAGAGAGTATGTCCTTCACGGAGAATGAGCCTTCTGGTAAAGGAAAGTAGCTGAACACTAGGCCCTAAGAATGGGAGAGGAGACTGAGTTTGGAAGGAAGGATCGTATAAAGTTTATAGGCGTCAAAATTTGGCAAGAATTGATGTTGAAATATTATTATTCCTTTATTACGTAATACTGATAGCGCTACATAAACTATTTCAGGGCAGAGATAAAAAAAAAACGTGAATACGAGACATAACGATATTTTTTGTTGAGATTTATAATTCATAACAAACCGAATGAGTCATTTTGCATTCTTATAGGTTCTAATATTACACAATTTTGTCCCATTATCAAAATTACAAGGTTGTAGATTAGAGTGCATTTTTTGTCCGCAAAAGAAACGCGATCGTGAACATTTCATATTTAGATAAACAGCTTTGTAAATCAACAATTTTTCTGTAGCATGACGGCTGTCGGAGTCTAAAGATGTACTGTATTTTAGTAGCACTAAAGAACAACAAAGTAATGTTATGAGAAAATTAGAAAGTTTTATGTTCGGCTGACTGTTTAATTGGTTGAGGATATTTATCCTCATAAATGGCGCCATCTTGGCCTACGAACTGGGGTGAATTTTGGCAAAGTTTTAAAAACCACAGAACAAGGCTAATAAAAGCGCAATTAAATGTGTAAACTTATATAACACTTTAAAATAGCACTTTTACAGCGCTTTTTTATGTACAAAAGTTTAGTTAGAAAACTGAAATATTCGTGCAAAGAGAGTAGAAAGGGATTATTATTCATGGTAGAGCACATTTAATACTCTTTCACACGGTATCGTCATGATGGCATTTACTGTACAGAACACATTGCTGGTGTAATTGTCAATCCAAAGGTGACAGTTTGGAGGCAATTGAAAAAGTTAACGTAGCGGTCTTATTGGTGTGAGATTCGTCTTCATTTGCCATTATTATCGCATGAAATAACATGAAGTTTTGTTTCATGATTTAAAAAGTAAATACTTCTCTGCGAGTTGCAGTGCGGCTCCCGTACTCAAGGTTGATGGTTCAAAAAACAGTAATGAAGGGCGACCCCAGACGCCACCGCCTATGACATTCGGCATCACGTGAGGTCCAGATCCGTAAGATGTAGGGTTTCAATGAAAACGAATGGGTCATTGTTATTATTTTGTGAACCACCGTCGTTGAGGACACGAACAGTCACTGTTAAGTTAATATTTCATTAGAATGAATAATGAAGCCGACCTGGATGGCCGAGGTGGCTAAGAGCGAGTACCGACTCAGCGCTTCGATCCGAAGGGTCGCGGGTTCGAACCCGCCTTGGGCATGGTTGTCTGTCCCTTGTCTTTGTATGTATGTGTTGTCGCGGAGGGCCTCGCGTTCTGCCGACCCCAGATCAGAGGAACCCGCAAGTGTGTTGGTGTCTAGTGAATGGTCGTATATGCGTCCCATCGGGACGTAAAGGGTAACAGGCGGTCGGCTGGATAAAAACCCTAGAAAGAAGATGAATAATGAACCATTTCGTAATTTCATGAGTGTTTTCTCGCCACGCGGAAGTAAGAGCGAAAAGCTCCGTAGGCGCAGAACCGTCTCGGTATCGCGCTTTGAAAGATGGGGAAGCCGACGCGGAAAGGAAGGCTGTCACGCCCCACCCCACCCCACCCTACCTTCCGCTTCCCCCCTTCCCTGGCGTCATCATTCCACGCAGGAGGCCGTGGTTGCAGGGGGCCCTGCCTCGCCGGCACTCGACCGCGACGCTCGAGCAGATCCGCGCCGTTTCCTCGCTGGCCGAGGAGGTCAGAGGCACAAGGGGACGCCTCGACTGTTGAAATGGCGCACTTGTACAACGCAACAGCTGATTCCAAAAGAATTCTCCAGGAAAGAATATTTATTCAGAATTCAACTTAATATAGTAAAAGAGCGGAGGTACGGATTTAGAAGATCGTTAATTTCTTTACAAAATTGTTTAAATGGCCTACTTTTGTTCGTATTCATCACAGACATATATTAAACCTTGTACAATGTTTGCAGATTGTGCTTCTTCGTATATCACAATGATTTTTTAAACGTTTTTGTTTAATACGTAATATGTAAGCAAAGGTACACAGCATCGCATCAGGCACCGTTATTGTGTAAACTAATGAAATATTGTCAGACTACTCTACATTAATCCAAGAGAACCATAATACAAATACATGCTGGAGGAATTGATTAATGAAGTTTTACGGGAACGGCTTAGTAATTTTGAGAGTGGAAATAAAAATTTTCTGTGGAAATAGAAACGAACGATTCTGATTGAACGTTTAATTGAAAATGAGCTGAAGCTTCAGCTGAAATTAACATTACACTCGCCATAATCAGTTGAATTTTTAGAATGGCTATTACATTTTTGTAAGGTCATCTTAAGTAAAATTTTTTTCAGCATCTTTTAATAATGAGATGAAAAAATACTACCAAATATACCAAAAATACTTCTAAAAACTACTACTTACGACTATTTCTGTCTCCAAGGTTGAATAATGAATATTTGAAATATAGTAGAAAATGTTATATTTGATGCATAATTGCAAATGTTCTTTTCAGTACATTCGGAAATTTATTTCTGGCCTGTAACGTTTCTTTTCCCTTGCGGGGTTCATAAAATCCAAATAATTTTTTTAAAATAGAACCCCAAGTAAAAGGCACTGCCTGCTGCCTGCTGCACGTGATTGTCTGAAGGCGGAAAGGAGGGGGAGGAGCCATGGTTCTTGGCATAGGGAAGGGTACGACCAATTACAAGACCATAGGTAAAGCCAAGAGTTGTGATGATCAACAAGGGAAAAGCAAAATATAGCGTACTCGCGCCCCTGGATAAATTGCATTGAGGCAGCTTTTTGTTGCAGCATATAAAGGTTAAAAAACCGTACGAGTTATACACATTTCTATTTTTGTTGTCCTCGTGCCTGAAAGTTTTCTTCGCCTGTTGGTAAATAAATAAAGAAGAGAATAATAATGAAAATCGCCAGCGATAGTGTCTGAAGATGCGATTTCGAAACTGTAGTTTCGTTGTTTAGGAGATGCTAGGTTCGAAAATCGGTAGACATACTACAGTCGTAACTTATTTTCTACACCAGCTTGTGTGCTGTGTAGAAGCCGATCTGCCTGGATGAGAGTTATTATTGGCGGATACCGGAGCAGTGCCGTAGTCAATGGTCCACGGATCACGCGCGATCCTTCCTTCCTCTTCCCATCCTCATTCCAATCCGAGTGGCCGAGTGATGGCCTATTCTCTAACCTCGTATGGATACTCTTCGAAAGATTCAAAATCTCCCACAAACGTCGGCAATTCCGAAAAGCAACTACTAGCTGTAAGTTGGGAGCTGTAAGCTTCCGAGAGGTGTCTCGAAGAGGGAAAACCGAAGTGATAACAGAAGTAATAATAGTACTAATAATGGCCGATCCGGATAGCCGAGATCGCCACGGCCTCGGGCATGGTTGTGAGTGTTCATCATCATCATCATCATCATCATCATCATCATCATCATCTGATACTTCGTCCCCCAAGAGTGAACAATCCTGGGATGTAAAAATGGATTCGGCATAAAAAAGTGCTGATCTCCGACCAAAAGTACGCATGCAATGGACCTCGGTAGGTGCAAGTGGCGGGTTAGCGTTCTCCCAGGTTGATCGGTTCGCGACCAAAAAAAGTAATAATGATGATGACGACCAAGTGAGTGGTGGAGCCAGATAAAGGAAATGCTCAGGAAGGGGAATTCCATGGAGCCGGTCGCAACGCGTTCGCTCGCCCGAATTGCCCCGGGAGAGATTCCAGGCGCCCAGAAGCGGAAAGCGAGCGCTGTCCTGTAACTGGTCTGGACTTTTCTTCGAGCGGAAGCGGCACTTCCTTCGCCCTTGAGCGCCGCCAAAGAAGCGGTCGGGCAGAAGAGCGACCGGAGTCTTACACTTGAAAGAAGACAAATTCAGTTCAGTTATACCGTTCGGTAAATACGCTTTGAGGAGCGCTTGGTAAGGTTGAATGACTGAACGTTGACTCAACCTTTTCAGAGACATTCTGCGTGATTTTCTCACGATGTGCCTGTGGAATTCTTCGTCGTGATTCACGTGTCGAATTAAAACTGTAACTGTTCTTTATACGTGACGTAATGCAAAAAGGTCTATGATATTCATGGGCATTAAAATATATTACGGTATTTATGAACGTAAATTACTTTCAGGTTTTATAAGTAGTTGATTGAATCAGCTTCATTATATATGCATGAAATATGGTATTCTATCTTTTCTGTGTGAATGATATTGAGAATCTAAAGGATGTCTATTACGAAGGATGTCTATTCGATATCACTTTGCAAAACAGAAGGTTAATGGTTCGCGCTTTTGATAGAAAATGTTAATGTGACCTGAGATATGATATTTGTATTGCTCAGTCTAGAGACTGTACTTTCTCACATTGCATGTCGCTGAGCCACATTCTGACGTCTCCTGTTCTGGTAACCTTTTTGGCATTCTCCTTCCTTTGCGGAGAGACCTCGTTCAAGGGTGGTGACACATGAATTTTTAATTTTGAGAAGACCTTTTGTAAGTTACGATTTCAAATCTTATTCGCCCATTTTATGTTTCTCGTAACTTGTCCGTAAAATTTACAAGGACCGATTTCTTAAGAATGAATATTATTACTTCAAGAAATACTTTACCGAGTTTCTTCTAATACTTTAATGACTGACGCTCACTTCTTGATGTACGAACAAAAAAAAAGATTACGTTTCAACATTTGTGTACGTTTGTGTTTTTCATATTCTTTCGGACTTCGAAAAGCAAACGTCAGTGTATTGTGGGAAAGTTTCAAAAGAGGGTTCCATCTGCCCTCAATATTTGCGGTATCGAGTCAGATAGCAAAGTTTCCTTTTGCGAAGCACCCTTTGAAAGATGAAACGGTCAATGACACTGAGAAGTTGACACTGAACGCAACGAATTTTTGACGGCGGTTCGTTGCATCGAACAGAGCAACATACTGTAGGTTTGAAGAACCAGAAACCATGTTACTGTGAATGGAATACATTCATAACGTGTTTACGTACTTTAATCATGACATAATTACATCCCGGAATGCGTCTAATGGAATGCCTAAACGGATTTCAATAATTGCACTTATGTTTTGTGTTTTCACTAGTGAAACACAGAACAAAAATGCGCTTCAGAAGTGTACATTGCCGTTTATTGACGCTCAAAGTAAATGAACGTGAACTGATAAAATTGCAGATGCTTATTAAACCTCTTCCTAATTCAGAAATAACGAGCATTAAGTTCGTTTTTGGTTGTTGCTTAAGTGAGCATTTCTATTAACGTAAGGTTGTCCAGTATGGAAACGAACATTTACGAAATACCGGAAGTAACAATGCAGCGGCACTTGTATGGTTCTCTTCAGTCCACAGAAGACAATATCGCAGTGCATCTCTTGCATCGATGTTACGAGGCAAACATTTCATCCAGTCGCCTTTCACTAAACTTTTTTCGACGGTTAATCCACATCGCAGACGTACTGCTGCACACGAACTGGAGCACCTCATAGGCAGCCACTAGCACACAGCAGACCTCGGACTTGGTTCAGAACTCGGCGCCTTCAACTTACCTTGAACTTCGGTCGGAGTCGAGAGGCGCGTGGCTCGTGACGTGAGGGCGCGCCGCTGCCCGCACGGCGGGGCGTGCGCGTGTGCGTGCGTGAGTGCGTTGGAAGGCCGTGGGCCGGCGCCCGCTGCTGCTCAGGCTCTGAGTGTCCCGCGCCGCGATGCTCCCCGGGTGAACGCTCCGTCTGAAGGTCGACCGCCGACTGACTACCTGCTGCGCCTCCGGAGCCTTTGCGGCGGGGGGCCGTGCGTGCGAGCGAACAACGGGACCTCCGCGGTCACCCCCGCTTCTTCCGGCCCCCCCCCCCCCCCCGCTCCCGCCGCCGTGGGTGGACGGGCGGGTGGGAGCGTGTGTCGTACCGGCATGTAGGTCAGTGGGGACGCCGGGCGGCTGGTCGCCTGCCGGCCGCGCTGGGCCGCGCCGTTACGGCAACCGGCGGCGGCTTCGCCCGCGCTCGCGCCGCGAACGGGCGGAAGCTGCGACCGCTGCGCTGGTTGCGGCGAGGGGCGCGGGGGCGGCGGCGCCCCGATTCGGAAGGAGGCGAGTGGGTGGGCGGCGCGCGTTTTCTGGCGGCGGGAAAAGAAACGACCCGATTCCTTTCTTTTGAGCGAACGCGGAACCATGTACGTGTGACTGAAACCGTGCTCGACGGATAATAACACACTTGGAACAGGGGCGCTGTATTTTGGGGCGTATCTGAAAATTGGTTTTAACGGAATGACGTGGAAATTGGAGAATAGAAATATGGAGAATGAGGTTTCCATTTCCATTCTTTAGATTCTCTGAAGACTTCATTTTCGTAGCTGTCCATTTCCTTCGTATTTGGTTCACAAAAAACACATTTTATAATTTTTTTATTTTGTCAACCTGTTGTGGTTTTGGATCTCATTCCATGCAACAATGCTGAAGGGTTTTAAAAATTTTCAAGTATTCTTTTTTATATGAAGCAATGCTATTGATTCAATAGCATAATACGTGTTATACGTACGGGGAAACAATATAGAAGGCATTTGAAATAACTTCTTATAAGTAAATATAAAAACGTTCGTCTGCAAGTCAGTAGGACGTAATCAACTTCGAAAACGCATGTCCACGTTGGTTAGCACTTCATGGAGCAGCCGCATTCCTTGGTGAAGTGAGCCGTTGTGCTGGCAACGAGCGCCGCGAGTGGCGGGTAATAAAAGGCGTTGCGCAGCGCGCGCCGCCATTAGCGATGCAAGTGGACCGGGGCGGAGAGCGCAGCCTGGCGCAGCGGTGGCGCAGTGACAGCGCGGAAGGCCCCCTTGGCTGCCGGGGCGGCGGCGGCTGGGGTGGGGGCGAGGCGAGCGCAGCGTCGGGGCGGGCGGGGGCGTCGAGGGGCGTCGGGCGTGGCGTCGGGCGGGCGTCGGGCGGTGCGCGGGGCGGTGGCGTCGGGGCGGGGCGGGGCGGGGCGTGGGGCGGGCGTGGGGCGGTGGGGCGGGGCGGCGGCGTGGGGCGGGCGTCGGGCGGGGCGTCGGGGCGGGCGTCGGCGTGCGTCGGGGCGGTGGCGTCGGGCGGTGGCGTCGGGGGCGGTGGCGTCGGGGCGGTGCGTCGGGGCGGTGGCGTCGGGGGCGGTGGGGCGGGCGGAGCGGCGGCGTCGGGGGCGGTGGGTCGGGGGCGGTGGGCGGGGCGGTGGCGTCGGGGCGGGGCGTCGGGGCGGGGCGTCGGGGCGGTGGCGTCGGGGCGGTGGCGTCGGGGGCGGTGGCGTCGGGGGCGGTGGGGGCGGGGCGGAGCGGCGGCGTCGGGGCGGTTGCGAAGGTGGCGGTGGGGCGGAGCGGCGGGGCGGGGCGGAGGCGGGGGGAGCGGGGCGGCGGCGGTGGGGGCGGGGCGGCTGGGGCGGCGGCGCCGGAAGCTGCGTGGGCGAGTGCGTGAGAACGCCCACCGCGGTGCTTTCTGCATGGTTATCGCACCGCTTATGCATACGAATTGTCCTCTTGCAGCTGTCGGTTGCGATACCGCTTTGGGAGATGTGAAGTAGTATGGACAGGATTTCTAGTATTTTAATTAAGGACTCGTGGAGTCACGTTCTGAGAGATGTGCTAATTCAGTGCAATAAATATTTTCGAAAGAGAATGTGAAGAAAAGTATTATGCTGCGTAAGATACTACGCTCGCTCATGATGTAGAACAAGTTGTGTCCTCAACATTTTTATACCAACACAAGATTCCTCCGATGTACTAAGTACGCTTTGACTGTCTACATGGTATCTCATCTAAATGTACCTCTCATCGCCCTGAGCGGAATGATGCTGAGCACATTATGGACCCATTTAAGATATGTAGTAGTAAGAAGCATAGTTTCCCAATCAACCGAAAAACTTAGAAAGTAATTGCATGAATCGTGCAAGCAAGAAACTCCTCGCTTGTGTTCATAAGAGTACGCATGTACTTTCTGCTGAGAAAAACGGAGAAGCCAATGAAGAGAATACGCAAAAACAACTTTACGGTGCAACATGACAATTACCACCGAGCTCCAGGCGAACCGTCCAGACGGGTCGTTGTAGTAAAAACGAAGCCTGAGCAAATACGCTCCGCCCGGAGGCGTTGGGCGTGCGCCGGTGGGTCACTGGGCTCTGCGCGGCCTCCGAGGCCGTTTGGGCTGCAGATGGCCCTGCGCATGCGCAGTCACGCGCCGCCGCCGCCGGCGCTTCCGCCCTCCGTAATAAGCGCCTGGGCTGCCGCGTAATTTCGGGGCCGCGCGCCCGGCCGCTCCATTGTTACGCTTCTCCGCGTGGTAAACGGCGCGCGGGTATTTTTACCGCGCCCGCACCGCACCATCATCTCGGGGCGATCGCCCAGCCGGCGCGCGTTCGCCCGAAGCGGTGCCGCCCACCGCCGATTGCGCACCGTGTATTTGTGGAGGTGTGCGGCGCCGATCGGTGGGGGAGGGCGAAATGAGAGGAGCCGGGACGCGTGGGCGGAGTGGCAGGGGCGGGATAAGGCAGGGAAAAGGGGGCGCCGGTGGGTTGCAACGGGGGGGGCCCTGGGAACGGTCTCCCGCGGAGCTTCTCCGGCGGTATTCCCACCGCGGATACACTCTGTGATATTATACGAAATGTTAACAGGGCGTTCTTTGCAAATGAGTGTATTTGAAGAGACCTTCGTTGGAGACTTTAATGCGCGAGTAGCGGAGAAACCACAAACTTTTCTCGCACTAATTGGGCAAAACTGCCGTTAGTGAAAGGAAGTAGTTGTAAGAATGTACAACAAATGCGTATCTGAAGGATAGAAAAACGTCAGATAGTTTTCAAAATTCCCCACATTCAAGTAAACTCATTCAGGCAAAATAAATCAAAGATTGTAACTTCCTGCAGAATGTGAATATGTCAGTGTTCTTCGAGATTTTTTAACTAGAAGTGTTTCAGTACAATTATTAGTGGCAGAACGAATCCTATATTGTCGAAATATGAAGGGAAAGTAAACAGTTTCTGAAATCCCTCGAATATTGTATTTTTTATAATTTCTACATGGTAATAATATTATGATTGATAAACAATTGGGCATGGTGGAAAAATTCAAGAAAATAGGAATCGTGGAATTCCGAATAAGATTAGCTGCAATTGAATGATGGAATTTATTGTTGAGTGTAAAATGTGTGGAAAAAGGTCACGAAATTTGATATGTAACTTTTTGAAAAATAGATACTAATCTCATAAACGCAAAAATCTCAAAACCTAGAGAAGAATAGGAGTCATTAAGAGGTTTGTGAGGATTACTTCGGAATCCATTTTCCATTCGATGGATTTTAGTTTAATGCCTGAATATTTTCTCCCGGGCCTCGTGGCTTCCCCATCCCGTGGCGGGGGAGGCGGCGTGTTCGCTGCGGAATGTCCGCTCGCCAAGGGCCACGCTGCGGGCGCCGTTGCACACCGGGCCGTGGACCGCTGCACACACTCGTCTGTGGCTCCGCCTCTTCGGGCTGCCATTGCACGCGGCGGCGGTGGCGGGGTGCGGCGGGCGGGTGGAAGGTGCACGAGCCGCTTCGCCCCTCCCCCTCCCATTCACTGCCCCGAACGACCGCTCCCTCCACCGCTGCTGCATACTGGGGCCAAATGGGACAAAAGTGGTGTGTAGAAAAGGAAGCAGAATGAACTGTAGTTCCTGGAATGTGCTGTGAGGTGAGCTACACAAAACGTGTATTTTATGTGCGGAACAGAACTTGAACGTTACTGTTTTTTTTGTCTAAATAATCATTATAGTGTAAATTTCACTACATTTCAACTTTCTCTAATTCACTTTCTCTCTTTTTTCTCGTGAATTCTAACCTTAAAATCTGTAAACTTCACAGAATATTAGATAATGTCTTCGTGATTTATCTAACTCTAATAAATAAACTGTGATACTCAAAAGAAAAATTAGTTAATGAGAATCATTTACATTTACATGAGAATAACTTGATACCAATGAAATTTTGAAAATGCGAATATTTTTACTTCTAGCATTTTAATTATGTATCTGAACGGCGATAAGTATATTTAAACTACGTTGGTGAAGGAAAGGAAATACTTTGTTCAGAGCGTCAAGGTCTTCTGAAGTTTAGTTTTCAACATTAGAAGGTCCAGGAAGTTTTATTATTTTGTGTAAGTCCAAATTCTGAAGTGGCCATAGTTTTCACAGCACCGGCCTTTCCGTCTTTGGGCACCGGGCTTCAAACGTAGAATATATCGTGGATAGCGGGTGTCGCGGTAGGTTTTTTTCTGGTTTCTCTCATTCTCTGGGTTCTCTTTCTTTTGTCTGCCACCATTGATCATGATCATTGACAGCCTAAAATCACTATCATGTAAAAGTAATTTTATTCCCTATTCTGATTAATCCCGCAGGCTCAGCGCTCAGGTGGGAGAAAAGAGAAAGACGCAGTAGAGATACTCGTAGGGGAATGGCGCAATACGGAGCTTTTTGCGCCTTCGGGAGCACTGTGCGCAGCCGCCACCGCCACCGCAAGCGCAGGCGCTCGGCCAACAGCCGGCGCAGCCTGCAGCGGCGCATACGTAATGCGTTCACACACACCCTCCCCGCCCCTGCACGCCCTGCCTCACCCCGCTCCGTATCGGCCGACACCGTCGCCCCGCTGTACCTATCCTCCCGTCCCACGTCCCCGTCACAGCTTCCGCCGCCCGTTACGCGCCTCCCGCGACGCACGCGCGTTCCCGGCCCGCCCCGGCTTCCTTACCGGGCGGCGGAGCGGGCGCGGCGCCAAGGGCCCCGCGGTTTTCCCCTCCAACGCGCCTCCCCCCCGTCGCTCGCGTCCAATGTGCGAGGGCTCGCCCCGCGGTTTTACGGCCGCTCGTCTCCGCAGGAAGCAGGCGGCCTCGCGCTTCACAGAAGCTGCGGGGACCATCATAAAGCAGAGGGGTTGCGTTATTGCTTTCCGGTTTGATGGGCCGTTGCCCATTCAAAAGTAAGACGCCAAGCATTCCTTGCCCCGACGCGCTGAACACGGCGCGGTTTCTTGCAACGCAAAGAAGTGAACTACTTTCTGGTGACTAGACACTAGAGGATTTGATAATGGCTAATGAATTATGGTCAAGTTTGCGCAGAGCCTCATGTGCTAATTACATCTCTAAAATGGCAATCTGATCTGAGTGTAACAGTGTTTCCAAAAATATAATTGGGCGAGAGAAACAGTATTATAATCAAGCTTTGCGGTACCATAGTATATAACAAATATTTGTACTAACTCAGTTTTAAAATAAAGTCCTAAATTGGGCAACGACTACCCACTTTTAAAGTTTTGAAAGTTTTAATTTACTCAGAATGCACATACAATTGTATCTGCATTACTGAAATTTCATTTTTGGATGCGAGGAGTATCGCTTAGAAGACCCTCGACTCCGTAAGACATCAAGTCGCAGGAGTACACGAAGAAGATAACGATACGCATGATCAGTGACGGAACAGTAATGAAATTAGATGCAGGGGACACGGGAAACCCTCGAGAAAACCTGGCGAGACCTCACTTTGACCGCCACCAATTCCACATACACCGTCGCGTTACTGGAAGCTGCACACTGTCAAACATTTCTCCTCGTAAATGAAGTCAGGCTTCCGCGGCCAGAGTCAATATTACAATATTACGCGGCGTCACCCGGACAGCCAAGAATGTAATTTCTCCTCGTGTCATCCCGGGTCCCGCATTGCGCCGTCGCGTGGTCTGCCGCTTCGATTTGAGCGCCGCGTCACGACCGCGTCGTGCAAATTGAGGCGCGCCCAAGCGCGCGGGGGGGCGGGGGGGGGGCGCGCGTGCGCGCGGCGATGACTGCAACTTTCGCGTTAACGGTATCGCCACGGGACAAACGGCGAAGCGCGGCGCGCGCGACGCGACGCGACGCGACGCAGCTTCCGAAAAATTCCGGGAAGGGCCGGGCCTCCGCGCGTAACTGTTCTTTTAATGCGCGCCGCCATGATAGTGATTACGCCGGGCGCGCCCGTCCGTCCGCCCGATGGTGCGTGGTCGAGGGAGATAATGCAGCGCTTCTGCCTGGGAAGCGGCGCTTCCGTCTGCGGCCGTTGGCTGCCGTGGAGGCGTCAGGGCGGAGGGGGATGAAAGCAAACCCTGTGTTCGCGCACTGTGAGATGAATGCACTGGCAGCTAATTGTTACTGTCTTCCGAGTCTGCTGTGCCATTTGAAACAGAAGGGACTCGGAGAATTGTCTCCGTTTTCCGACGAATTGTCCTATTACAGTTGCGTGAGAATGTTGACTACTGGATGTTGCAGAAAATGAAATTGTCACTTACTTCTTTGCACGTGGTTGTTATAAATAATGTGTCTGAGGGGAAAGGTGAGTAGCTGCGTCATTTAAATGAAATTATTTTGCAAATCACCGTCTAGAACCTTCTATTACAGATGAAACGCAGTGTATCGTTGCATCAACGTGCTTCATATAGTTGCATTAACGGGTTTGATGTAGAAATTTATATTTAACTACGTCAATGCAACGTATAACATGTTATTTTAAAAAATATTTGCATAATGGAGTAGACATTATTTCTTGGTTCACTTGAGTCATTTCAACTAAGAATGTGTTCGACATGAAATTTCATTAAGACCTACGAGATGAACGAAAGCAACTTTAATGTTCGACGAAACACTGTTGCTTTCAACACTAATATCATGTCTGCAGTGCTGTGTATGCTAAAGTCGCAACTAAACCGGTATCGGGACAACGGGAATTTTTTGTTGCATCTTGACGACCTCATTCTGGTGCCGATATTCCTGAAGTCATTGCCTGTTGTTCATACAAAAAGGATAATTGCTGTGGCGAATGGTGAACTCTCCGCACGTGGCATGTGTCGTGACCGCAAGACATTTGTCCCTTTCAGGCTTGGTATCGAGTTTGTAGTAAGGAGTAATGGTGTAGTCTTTACAAGAATATAAAAAGAGTGGTGGTCAAGGGATATAAATTCCGTTACTTACGAGTTAGCAGGTGCAAAGAAGTGTATGTACTAACAGAAGAACAACACAACATTAGAAGACAGTACTCATACAATTGAAGACTATTTTTGTCGAGACTGAAATAGTACTCGTGACTGGAAGAACGATGGGAGTCATACTGAATACTGAGCGGAAACGAAGGTGGTCTATGTAGACCACCTTCGGGAGCCATATGATCCCGAAACTCCTGACAGATGATCACAGCTGTTGTGTGCTGTTGCCCTCCACTAGCCATGACCGATGAGTGTGATCACACGGGTAAGTGATGATGGTTGATGAGAGATGTCTGTATATAAACGGGATGATGGTTCTATAAGATTCGCTGAGAGGCGATAAGGCAATCACATAATCACTTGGTGCAACACTCGTGCTTTCTCTGGATTCGAACCCGCAGCCTTGGACTCGGTGTCATCGCGCTGCTCCAAGCGCCAGCGCCAGATCGTCGAACTCATCGTCTTCGGAACAGATGGCGGATCACGCTGGACCCAGCGTCGAATTTGGGGGGGGGGAAAAGGGGGGGCGGGGCGGGGCGCTCTGCCCGATGGAGCGGTGACGCTGGACGTGATTTTGTGGCAGCCGCGCTGGCAGGACCGCGGCGGCGGCGGCGGCAGGGGCCGCCACTCGGCAGGTAGATAACGGGTCCGTGCCCCGCTTCCGTACCAACCGCGACGACGGCGGCGGCGGCAGTGGCGGCGGCGGCGGCGGCGACGGCGGCGGGGGGGGGGGGGGGGAAAGGTTGGCCCCCGGGCGCGCGCCGGGCCGGAACCTTCTCGGCCGCCGGGACGATGAACGATCTCCTTAGCCTTCGCGATTCGACTTTCTCGATCGACATCTGCTCGATATTAAGCGGTTTGTAATTGAGAGCTCATGGTCCAGGCAGTTACATGTTCAAAATACTTTTAAGTGGACTTCAACTAACTTTTGTTTAAAATGATTGTAATTGATTAGCTGCACTAGAAGTATTTCAAATATATTACTGAAGTATTGGGAAAAACTTATCACAATTTAATTCACTGTGTTAGTTTCCGACATTCCGATTTTGTTCGGATCTTTCTCATGTCTTTATTCCTAAATATTTTATGTATATTTTGTATTATAATGGTCTATTAGTACAAAATGCCACTTCTAATCCGTTATCGCCTTCATGTTTTGTATGCTTTAATCTGCCCATAATTAAGCTAAGTAAGGCCAAAAAATGGTATAAAACGTCAGCATTTTGCAACTTTGGATAGATTAATTCAATTAGTTGACTCGTCACAAGAAATAGGTTTCTTCTTACATGAATTCGCATGTTGTATTTTCCTCCATAAATGATTAAATGTCGTGACTTTCTCATTTAGTTTCCATATTATACCTTTTTTTGCAAAGACAGCACAACTAATTTTTCCGTCTGTTCTTCATTGTTTCTAAATGATAAAACCGAATAACGGTTTTGTACAGGCGCGCGTGTGTAACTGTTGATTTAAATTGCGTTCGCAACTCGCGGAGGTCTCTAAAAATTTAACCGCGCGCGAAGTGACGGGTGCGGAAGGCGACCCTTGCGATGGAGCGTTGAAACGCGACGCCGTGTCGAGGAATGCCAGAGTGCAGGAGGATTCATAAATCACGCGCCATAACTTCCCCGGAGTAGAGCTGGTCGTGGCCTATGGTGGTTCGCGGAGGAGCGGGAGCGGAGGAAGGAACGAGGCTAGGGCAACTGACAGACCGCAGCGGCGGATGGCCATCGTTGGCCGTTGGCAAGATGGTGCTAGCATGGTGGTGAATGAGGTGCGGAGAGTGGCAGGGACGGGGTTGGCTTGGTTGGTTGGTTTTTCTGTTTCCGGGCGCGTCAACTGCTTTGGTCAATAGTCCCGCCAGTGTAGTGCATGCTTTTTTCTCGGGATGTGGCGGTGATCTTTCCCCGCTGGATGGCGAGATCTGGCGCCGACCTACCGTCGGCTAGTGGGGTTTCCCCCTAACCACAACTCTCCCACTAGCGGGGCACCGCCCCAGCCGGGACAAGCTCTAAGCTCCCGAGACCGAGAAACTGGGAAGAAGTGATTATATTAATATGTCGAATCCTCTCAAGAAATTTTAGCATCGACATGTCACAAATACCGAGACTCTGACTTTTGTATTAATAAGTCTTTGTACAAGATGTAAAAGGATTTTCGTCGTCGTGAGTAATTTTTATTTAATTTTGTTCCATTTCATTTAGTTCAATATAAAACTTTTCATGTTCAATACTTTCAGTTGGCGCCTCGAGAGGTGCTCTCCTCTCCCAAAGCGCTCACAAAAGTAGTTTAAAAACGTGTCACCCGCACGCGACTGAAAATGATGATTCCGGGCGAGTCAAATGCTAAGGCCATTTGTCCCGTTAGTGTAGTGCATGTTTTTTCCTTGGGAGATGGCGGTGATTTTCCCCTCGCTGGATGGCGAGATCCGGCGCCGACCTACCGTCGGCTAGTGGGGTTTCCCCCTAACCACAACTCTCCCACCAGCGGGGCACCGCCCCAGCCGGGACAAGCTCTAAGCTCCCGACCGGTCTCCCGGAATATATGGTAGTGTAATGCATGTTAGTGTAAGTGTGTGTGTAAGGGTGAGAGGATACGACAAGGAAGAGGAAGGAAAGATCGTGCGCGGTCCGTGGCCCGTTTGGTAGGGTACTGCTCCGGCATTCGCCTGGTGTTCGGAGAAACCACGGAAAACTACCGATCAGAGCAGCCGGCCGCCAGAATTCTCCTCCAGGCAGCGACTAATTCGACCTAGCCGAAAAAGCCAGTGTCGAAAATCTTGCCGCCGTCAGGACTCGAACCAAGGACCTCCCGGTCAGAGGCGCTGCAGTGACATCAGTTGATGCCCTGAGCTTCCGCCCCCCGTACGGGGGTTGGCGGTGGCAGAGGCGGTGATAGCTGTGGTGGTAGCGAGGACAGTGTCAAGCGCGGCAAACGGGCTATCTGCGGCGGCAGCACGCTGCACTTGGATAGAGAGTTCCGTGTTGGTGGTTGCGGTGACACGTGTTGGTGGCTGCATCCGTGACGCCGGTGGCAGCGACGGCGGTGGATACGGCGGAATTTCTATTAGTTGTGCGTTAAGACGGACACGGTGGCGGTGTTGGGGTGCGGATGCAGCTGGTGGGAGTGGCGGGGGGCGCGAGCAAGAAGCGTCCGCAGCATTGTTGACCAACAGCCATGAAGGCGTTTTTCGCCGCCGCCACGCGTTTTTCAGTGCCGGCTGCGGGCGACCGCGGGCGAGCGCTCTGCGCTGCGGGCGATGGGCGATGCGGGTGGGCGGAGGGCGACGCTTCGGTGGAAGCGAACGGGACACAGCACAAATTCCTACGCGGACTCACGAATCGCAATTCCATTTACGTGTTTGTGAGGGATTGTACATTATTTATCATTATTATCTTTTTATCCATTACTTACGTGGACTCTGGGGTCATATTTAATCTCCACCTTTTACCCAATAGTTTACCTGTATTTCAAGCACGGATTCTGTTTGGAATTATTTGATATTTATTTGCTTCATTTACTATATTGTTCTAAAAATCAAAGAATGATAATTTCAGAAAAACATTCTAGCATATCCTTATAACTATGCTAGCTAGTTAACAACTAGCTATCCTTATAACATGAAAAGTAAACAATTTTGTCTCGTACTCTAATCCATTATGGAAACTGCGATGTTTGTTGGCGATCTTTTAAACGTCTCGAATGAATGAACCATTCTGTTGGAATTTCCTGCTAGCGTGCAACAAGTGCAATCTTTCTCTTTTACCCTTGACCATGTTTCTTTTAGTGTTACACTCAAGACTGGGAGAGATGAAGAATGCAGGAAGAAAAGAGTACTCGTGAAAAATTATATTCTATTGAAACTGTTCATGCCAGGGACTCTATATCTCGCAAGTAGGTTTGGATGAGATTCAAAGGTCTCTTTCTTAAGCATATCTCTAGTTATGTCATCTTCTGAAAATACTCATGACTGGTTTTCCGGTTAAACTAGTTCTTGAAACAGAGTTAAGAAGCCGTACGGCAGGGTCCCATTTCTGATACATTTGACATGAAAAGATGCATAGGCTAACATGTATTAATGAGCCTAACTGTTGTGGCTTGTACGATGGAGTTCCCTAATGTAACCAGCTTTGAACAGAGTAGCGGAACCCAACTTAGCGATGCAAATTCTACCGAGCAATTTATCAAAAGTTGTCCTCGTTCCGGATTCGCTGCAACAGGATGGCAAGTTCCCATAAACCGCTCGGAAGTGGGTGGTGGAAGTAGTGGGAGCCACGAAGGACGCCATTGCAGACACGTCGTCTAACGGTCAAAAAGACTGCTTTTGCTATCCTTTCGCATGAAAGATTGGAACAGTGTCTTCTGGGTCTCTAAGAATACACGTAGTACAAATCAATTAGATCACACACTTGTTTTACTGAAATTCATTTTTCACTGTTCATATCACTGCTTAAAGTCGACATATTTTGTGTCAGTGCTTGATTTCTGACGGATTAAATATAAATTATGTTTTATTACGAAATAAGTAATCGAATAAGTAGATAAAAAACATATTTTATAAGAATTCAAATCGCCTTTCGAACAGGACGGCCGTGGTTTATAAGAAATTCTGTTCCCAGACGTTTCGTCTCCTATATAGCACGGCCGTCTAGCCCGGAATGTCAACTGAATAGTCTTTCCAATCGTGAAAACCTACATTGCTTTATATATTTTATAATTCCGCTGGCTGGTTGTGAGCCAACGATGATCAACCTCTACGACTAGAAGTTGTGACGGAAGATTATCCGTTAAGACGGGAGTACTTTTTACACTAATAAATTCTAGGAACGTGCATCCTGTCCCTTGAGCCTAGAGCCGCGGGGCAGCTGCCAGCCAGGAAGCGACCGCTCGGCGCGGGGCACGAGTGAAGGTGGGAAGCGCGGAGCTGCACTCGGTCACCCGGTCCTGCCGCAACCGGTTGCCTCCTCGCTTGCGTCGGCAAAAAGGCCCCGCCCCCTCGCAGGACGAGTCGCCTCCTCGCGTGCGCGGAAAAACCGCCCCGCCCCCTCCCTCCCCTCCACACCCCGCCACGCCTCTACGCGCTCTCCGACGAACGTGTTCACCGCGCGTGGGGCGGACCGCCCAAATGAGGCGGCGGGCTTTTAGGCGGTTCCCACGATTCACTGTCGTGCCGCCGAGGAAAACGCTGCCTAGGCGAGCCAGTATGTTGCATGGCGGGCGACGCTGTACGATTAATGCGGTAGGCGTTTAAGCCGCCAATGCGATGCATGGAATCATGCAAGTGAAGGTGAGAGGTGAATGCTCTCGCCGATGAGGAAGCCTCGATTTGCAAATATGGCGCCCAGTGTTAGGCGCAGAGGGGTCCTTGCAATGAATTAGGTAACCGCCAGCGGAAAGAAGGATTCTCCCGTGCAACGGATCGCCGCTGGGGTGGCGCAATGAAGCGTTAGGCGTTTCAGAGGTACCCTGATTGTTTAACTGGCCTGCGGGTGAACGAGTACGTCTCGATTTCGGTTTAGGGAGGTCGGCGTTTAGGTCTCTTGCGATTCACTAGACACCCGGCAGCGGGACGAGTGCGCTCCGAGTACGCCAGTGAACGAGTTCGCTATAGAGGGGCCTCGGTGTAAGCCATTCATGCGGAGGTCGCCATTCGTGGTTCATCTGTGTACGAACGAGACTTTAGGCGTCTGGGGAACTCATTAGGCGCCTAGTCCAGCGGGTGACTGGGTGAGTCTCCGGCGGGCGCTCGCAACGCGGACGGGACACCGCGTCGATGCCTGAATAAGGCGGTAGGGGTTTAGGGTATTTCATTTCATTAGGCGCCTAATAGATGGAAGGGAGGAGGTTCTCTCCGTGAAAACTAGTCGACGGCCGATTTGGACATTTAGGTGGTCCTGAGGTTCGTTAGATGCCTTCCAAAATCACGCCACGCAGCGGAGTTGGGCAGCGCTGGATCCTTTTGGAGCGTCTAAGAGAAAATACAGGAATTCCGGTCGTCGTGACAGGACTGGAGATGTCGCCGTGGGGTGATCGAGAAATGATCTCGAGTTCAGGAGAGTCATTGACCTGGTCGACTCCTGAAATGCGTACGTTGCTAGGTCGAATTCAGTCGTTGCCTGGAGAATTCTAGCGGCCGGCTGCTCTGATTGGTAGTTTTCCGTGGTTTCTCCGATCAACACCAGGATAATGCCGGAGCAGCACCCTAACAAACGGGCCACACACCGCGCGCGATATTTTCTTCCTGTTCCTTGTCCTATCCTCTCCCCTCATACACGCACACACACACACACACACACTTACATTAAAATGCACTACACTACCACATATTCTGGGAGACGGGTCGGGAGCTTAGAGCTTGTCCCGACTGGGGCGGTGCCCCGCTGGTGGGAGTATCCTAGTTAGGGGGAAAGCCCGCTAGCCGATGGTAGGTCGGCGCCGGATCTCGTCATCCAGCGGGGGAAGATCACCGCCATCTCCAGAGGAGAAAACATGCAATACACTTACGGGACTAATGACCTTAGCTGTTGACGCGCCCAGAATCACCAGCCAAGCATTCAGCCAATCGTCCAGCTGTGGTCGCACACGGCCGACGCCTCAACGTCGCAGTGGTGAGGGGGGGAGGGAGGCATGGCTAGTGGGCGGAGCACCGAGCGAAAGAGGCCGCTCGATCACAGGCAGCTGCTTCCGGTGCGGCGAAAGGAAAGCCAACGTCCCCTCGGGTAAGCGCCCGATCAAACACTCGCGGAGCCATTCGTGTTTGCATTGCAATTATTCCCGATGAAGAAGTGTGATTTTATACCGCGAAGTGCTTTACGAAGCGTGAAGTTGCGAGGGCTTTGTAAAGTGTGGAGGTACGGTGAAGGTGAAGATTTGTGATTGGGAGAACACCCAGTTCACTTGCACGACGCACTTTGCCGCCTAGGAGTTGCCACTCCGGGAGTGGCATTTGCGGAACTTCTAATCACGAGCGCGCTTCTTCCCTGTTTGGGCTGCTATTTTACATGTGGTTTTACTTCTGCCCTTTTGAGGGCTGATGCCTAGTACAGTTGTTATTATCACCTAATCAGGGACCGGTAGCGGTAGCTCACTGCATCAAATGATGTCACTGCAGCGCCTCTGACCGGGAGGTCCTAGGTTCCCACTCCCCACGGCGGCAGGATTTTCGACACTAGCTTTACAGCTAGGGCGATTCAGTCGCTGTCTGGAGGAAAATTCTAGCGGCCGGCTGCTCTGATCGGTAGTTTTCCGTGGTTTCTCCGATAAACACCAGGCGATTGCCGAGCAGTACCCTACCAAACGGGCCACGGACCGCGCGAGATCTTTCTTCCTCTTCCTTGTCCTATCCTCTTCCCTTACACACACTCTACACCACATGCAATACACTACCACATATTCCGGGAGATCGGTCGAGAGCTTAGAGCTTGACCCGGCTGGGGCGGTGCCCGTCTGGTGGGAGAGTTCTGGTAGGGACCAGCGAGGTCGGCGCGGATCTCAGCGGGAGATCACGCCAGTACGCCCGACAGATTGAGAACCGACTAACTAACGGACTAAAACAGTTTCGCCGGAAACACGAAAAAATCAATCAACCAATCAACCTAATCAGGGCGTCTATTTGTGAGAGAACGGGCGTTGTGAGGAAGAGGATCTATCCGTTCCCTCCGAGAAGCTCGCGGATCAGAGTTCACGGAAAGAAGGGCAAACGCTTCGGAAGCTCTGCCCGGAAAAGCCCGAGTCACGGCGTCATCAGTCGCGCGGCTGGCACGGACGCAGGCCTGACTCCTTACAATTATTCCAAATTCCCATGTATGCCTCCTTCGTCCCTTTAGGAGTGGGTGATTGAGAAAACCGTTCTGATTACTTTTCAGAAGGAAGTCCCGTTGAGTGTGAGTGAGTGTCTTAACCTTGTCAATCTTGAGGGGCCACTTAAGAGCTCTGAGACAAAGGTCTTTTTTTATGAGGAACTTCGTTATTTTGAAAGGAACGTCTTGTTCAACTTAGACAGCACATGATTTCTGACAGTTGATCATTCATCAATTACTGAGTTGTAAAACGTATGTCCATTTCAAAAGTTGTGATTTCGAGGTCATGAACAGTTCTTACTTTCCATATATATGTTCTGAATGATGCGTAAATTACGGTACTCATGTACGGTATTTTGAACTAGTTAAAAAAATCGCAAAGCAAAAATCTACAATTTATTTAATGTGTTGATATATCATGCTTCTGACTGCTAGTGTTGGAGAACTCCTTTATGAAGTGTCATTACATTGTCATTAATCTGCAAGAAATCTCTGGAATTAAGGAGCTGAGAAAAACTTGTAGAACAACCTCTGAGTTGCTTCACCAGCTAACAAGCTTGTAGTCAGCACCCTGCAGGTATTTGCTTTCAGAAACCCGTGTAATAAGTCGGAATGTTTTGGAGTTCTTAAAGGGATTATCCGAATATTTTGTATAAAGTTAGAAAAGCAACCATATGCTTTCCTCAAAACAAATCTTCTGATCTGTCAATGACTGGTAAAAAGCAACATGAACATTCACGAAAAAAATTAACACGTCGTATGCGTAACACGGTTTCTCGTGCTTGTTTTCCGTGTGCAAACTTTTTTTTTCATTGTAATAGTGTGCGAAACATTATGAAGCTTGCGCAAAACTTCACGTTGCGCATGCGAAACATTTTCGCCTACGTGTTAAAACATAGTATACCCGCAACATCTGGCAAGGGATTCGGCCATTCATCTTTCATTGTCATAGTGTGCGAAACATTAGGCTTTTTTTCATCGGGAGGTTGCGGCGATCATCCCCCACTGCATGGCGAGATCCGGTGCCGACCTACCGTCGACTAGCGAGATTTTCCTCAACCAGCTATTTCCCAACAGCAGGGCACTGCCCCAGACAGGACAAGTTCTAAGTCTCCGACCGGTCTCCCTCATGTATGGTAGTGCAGTGAATGTTAGTGTAAGTATGTGTGTAAACGAGTGAGGATAGGACAAGTAACAGGAAGGAAAGATCGCGCACGGTCCGTGGCCCGTTTGTTAGGATACTGCTCCGGCATTCACCTGGTATTGATCGAAAATAACACGGAAAACTACCGATCAGCGCAACCGGCTGCTAGAATTCTCCTCCAGAGAGCGACTGAATTCGATCTATCTGAAAAGCGAGTGTCGAAAATCCTGCCACCGTCAGGACTCGAGCAGGACACAGAGGACAGAGGGTCTGCAGCGACATCAGTGGATACACTGAGCCACCGCTTCCGGTGGATGATTAGAGAAACGGCTGAGTTGGAGAATCTGTTGATTAAAGGGATTGAGTGGTTAGAGAATTGGAGGGGAGGTTAGGGACTAAGGGGCCGAGGGGAGGTGTTCGTTCGTTCCGCTTCCCTTTTCCCGCGGGGCGTTGAAAGATGTTCCGCGTAGAGACTGCGGAAGCGCGCGCTGCCCGCGGCGCCTGGTGCGCATGCGCGTGCGCCTCGGAGGAAGCGCGCTCTTCCGCCGGATCCGCTGCCCCGCGAGGCGCCGCGTGCCTCGGCCGAGGCCACCGCGAAGTCCTTCTCTAGGAACTAGCCTCAATTGTCTTTCCACAATATAGGGCACCCAACAACACGTTGACGTACGTCCCCCAAAGAGTCAGAAGCAGCACATTGTTCTATATGCTTGTTCTGTGAAAAATTGATCAAGAAGATTCGTTTTCGTAGGTAGATAAACCATGTAACATGCAACACACTAATAAATTTGGTAAAAAAATGTAAATACGACTGATGGTTTTAAATAGTAAAAAAATGTGACTCGTAGAAGTCACGTTTTGTAGTGGTTTCAAACTGCACTGTAGGTATTATAAATTTATATTAAAGATAATCTGAGATGGCTTCTGAGCTGCGTACTAACTTCCCGTGCTATGGTACCTGGTTCGATTTCCCAGTGGAGGCAAAAATAGAGTTGAGCTTTTCTTTAAAATCGACCTAATTCCTGTTGCTGTGTGCTGAAGGAAAGCTCAAGCAGGCGGATCTTGCTAGTTTCGGTGAAGAGAATACGCCATGTTCGCCTCATGTCGCTCATATCCCCAAGCATGGGAATTTAACTAGGACCAGGCATGGGGGACACCGGTAGCTGGCCGGCGAAGTCGGACTACCGACCCAAAACGCCAAATACATACATATTAAAGATTGAAACACAGTTACTATATTTGAATAAAATAACCTAAATACTACACAGGGGATGTCTGTTTTTCTCGTTTGGACATTGTTTCAAGAAAAACAAAGAAATATTGTTGTTTAACCTTTAGTTCAGTGGTTTTCTTTGCGGACTTCCTCACCGCCATTCCACTCAAGGAAAGAACGCGCCGTCGCGCCCGTTCGCCTGGCAGCGCCCCCTTCCCGCGAGCGCTCGAGCGACGCACGCGGGAAGATACGCCTTCCGCCGCCTTCTTCCGGCCACGCCCCCTCCGCTACCGGTGCTACGCCGCCACTGCGTCTATCGCTACCAGCACCTCCAACACAACCCCCCTCCCCTTCCAGCGTCACGCCTCACTACTCCCCGCCCGTACCGCCTCTGCGCTTCTGAGGACCGCTCACCGGCCCGGCACGCTGCCTGAGCGTCTCGCGCCCAGTCGTCCGTGCCTTTCCCCGCCCACGCCGCCCCGCCGCCTCACCGGCGCCCCGCTTCCGATGCTGTTCCTACCGCCTCAGCCGCTTCCGATGCTGTCCCTACCGCCTTAGCCGCTTCCACGCCGTCTCAACGGCCTCAGCCGCTTCCGATGCTGTCTCTACCGCCTCAGCCGCTTCCGATGCTGTCCCTACCGCCTCAGCCGCTTCCTACGCCGTCTCACCGGCCTCAGCCGCTTCCGATGCTGTTCCTACCGCCTCAGCCGCTTCCGATGCTGTCCCTACCGCCTCAGCCGCTTCCTACGCCGTCTCAACGGCCTCAGCCGCTTCCGATGCTGTCTCTACCGCCTCAGCTGCTTCCGATGCTGTCCCTACCGCCTCAGCCGCTTCCTACGCCGTCTCACCGACCTCAGCTGCTTCCGATGCTGTCCCTACCGCCTCAGCCGCTTCCGATGCTGTCCCTACCGCCTCAGCCGTTCCTACGCCGTCTCAACGACCTCAGCCACTTCCGACGCCGTCCCTGCCGCCGCCTCGTCTCCGCCATCGCCACCGCGTCACGCGCCATTTGCGTCTTCATGAGGGGGGGGGACGCGCTTCCCGGCGGGCCGTGGGCGAACGGGCTGGCGGGCTGGCGTCGTGCGCGGCCCAGTTCGTCACTGGGTCGTCCCCGTTCGGCGCCGCCCACGGCCCGCCGCCCCGCGCCTGCGCCGGCGCCACTCCAGTGGAGGAAGCGGAGGCCTCTTGACGTGGAACCAACAGCAGACTCGCTGAATAATTATACCGAGCTTATGCACCCTTCTTATACATTGCTTACAACTCAGCTGAATTTAGCGTCAGTAAGGATACTTTTTATTGTACAGCCACTAGAACTTATAATTAGTCGTGTTTACTGACTTTTATTTCAGTCGTCTTTCAGTCAGTTCAAATCAGTTTTATTTAAATAGTTATGTATTATAATTCAAGAAATATTCATAGTTATGTATATTATTCCAGATTTATATTGATAGTTATGTGTTCTAATACTAGAAAACTTTTTATGCTTAAGAAATGTTAATGGATATATTCAGGTTGGATGATTCTGTGCCCAAGGGCAATAAGCACATGGGAGACTTTAACGCGCGAAGTAGCGCTTTGAGGAGCTAACCTTGGCGGAGGCGGTGCGTGCAGCAGCTTACGCGGGTCAGCGATTGCCGCGAGTGGGGGTGAACATGTGACGGCTTCGATCTCAGTTTCAACTAACTGAACTCGGGCGATTACATTGCACAAAAGGAAGAGTAGAAAAGTTACAACAGAAAAGTCCTTCATGTGCCCTAAACGGAAAGTCGAAAATTCTCAAAGATATTGTTTTATGTCGTTCTGAACTTGTTCTCACAGACTTAACTACACGTTTATGAAAATGTAATTAAAATATTTTATGTTTACTAAGTCCTGTATACTTGGCAATGGATCTAGAAATTCTGGTGTCAACCGTAACTAAAAAACATAACATATCACAAATAATTCAAATCACTGGACATTTTTGGTGAAAGTACACACGTATCAGTCGATTGCTGGATATTACGTTCATATATTCTCCTTAATATTTGCATTTAAAAATACTCATCTATGAACTTACAAAAATTCGCCATTTTCCTTTCACTAACGTTAACGCATGCTTTCTCGAGCTAAGAAAAGTCATATGGCTTTGGTAGATTGACTGCAGCTCGCAGTTGCTCAATAAAACGACTTAGGATACCTACATGTTGTTGGTTTTGGAAATGACATATTGTTTAAATGTCGATAGAGGACCAATAATTCTATTAACTTTAAGATATTATAAAAAGTGAGAGTTTATAATATTAAAAAGTTAATAATAGCAACCGTCAACCCATATGGGGCTTACTGTCATTAATTCCAGTCATAAGTCACGAAATTTGATGAGTAAAAAGCTCAAATTTCTTTCTAAACAAAATCCTTCGCGTTTTCAATATATAGATTACATAGAATAAACATCGTAAGTTGATGAAGATGCAACATACTTCTATTTTATTCGTTCAGGTTCAGGTTCGGGAGCCAGTTTGCGAGTTGAGCGCTGCCGCAATCCAGGGAAGGGCGAGAGTAGCATCAGGGATGGAGCCGACCCGACAATTTACACGCTCCCTTTGACGAACTATTCACTGCATTTTAGCGTACGCGAACATGGGCAGTGTGGCTTGGCATTCTCCAGAAACCACTGTGCGCATTCGTGCGTTCGCAAAAACTTCGGAATTGTTCGTCCACAGGAAGCGCGCAAATGGGGTCGCAGAGTCGTTGTGGTCCGAAAAAGGAAGCGTGTAAATCATTTTGAACTATTCACTGTATATTAGCCCACCTGTCCATGCGTAGAGTGGTTTGGCATACCCCAGAAACCACTGTGCGCATGCGCGTGGTCGCAAAAACTTCGGAATCGTTCGTGGACAGGAAAGGGGCCGTGGTTTGGCATTCTCTAGAAACCACTGTGCTGATCCGCGCGTTCGCAAAAACTTCGGAATCGTTCGTGGATAGGAAGCGCGTAAACGGGTCGCAGAGCTGTTGTCGTCCTCGACGATTTACACGCTTCCTTTGACGAAAGATTCACTGCGATTTAGCGCACTCACTAGATTCACTGCGATTTAGCACATTCACTTCGCATGCACAGTGTGGTTTGGCATTCTCTAGAAACCACTGCTTATGCACGTGTTCGAAAAACTTCGGAATCGTTCGTGGACAGGAAGCGCGTAAACGGGGTCGCAGAGCTGTTGTCGTCCGCGGCCGAGTGCCACGCGGAGCGGTGCGGTGGGGTGAGGTGGGCGTGGCCCGCAGAGGCATCGCTCGGAAGCGGCCACTCGACCGCTGCGTGGGCGGCCGGCGAGCCCCTACACGGCGGGTGGGCTGCTCCGCTCCTCAATGAATGGCCCTCAAGAAACACATGTCTCGCCTGGGGGAAGGACTGAATAAATTACAGTGAACAACAAAGCGTTCAACGTCTGCGAGAACATACACGCACATACGTTCACTGAACCAGAAACGACACAACACGTTCTTAGGTATTAAGTATAATTTTCGCGTTTCGTGTTGTACAATGTTACGGAAACGCTGTACCGATGAAATCATCTCTTATTTTTGGACAGCTCAGGAAATGCTGGATCCTGAGAAGAAATTTTTTTTTCTTTAGATGTATTAGTGCCGTGTAGTTGGAAGCGCGAACGAAAGGAAAACTGGCGTCTTGTGCACCTTTTTTTTGTGTTAAAAAAACAATACCAGCCTTTTTCAATATAATAACCCAAGAGAATGTAGCGTCAAAACATGCAAGTGTGGAAACGTGGGTGAGCCGCAAATATTTGGCGCCCCGCACAAAGGCCGTGCAGTGCGAGCGGCGGCGTGGCGCGGGTGCTTGGTGTGTGTCTGTGTGTGGGGGAGGGGGGAGGGGGAGGGGGCGGCCATTAGCCGTCGCGGCAGAGCGCCCACAGCCCCTTCCGCGTTGCCTCCGCACGACCGCCGCCGCCGCCGCGCCGCCGCCGCCGCCGCCGCCGCCGCCGCCGCCGCCGCCGCCGCCGCCGCCGCCTCACCTCGCCTGGCGCCTGCTCACCGCGCTGTCACGCGAGCTGCGAGTGCGGGAGTTCCCCACTGCAATGCCTCTGCGGCTCGAGATCTCACCCGAGCCGTACCACGAATGCGCGTTAATGGGTTTGATTGATTGCTTTTTCGTGTTTCCGGGCGCGTCAACTGCTTTCGGTCATTAGTCCCGTTAGTGTAGTGCATGTTTTTTCTCAGGAGATGGTGGTAATCTTCCCCGCTGGATGGCGAGATCGGCGCCGACCTACCGTCGGCTAGTGGGTTTCCCAACAACGACTCTCCCACCGGCGAGGCACCGCCCCAGCCGGGACAAGCTCTAACTCCCGACCGGTCTCCCGGAATATGTGGTAGTGTAGTGCATGTTAGTGTAAGTGAGTGTGTAAGGGGAGAGGATAGGACAAGGAAGGGAAGGACAGATCGCGCGCGATCCGTGGCCCGTTTGGTAGGGTACTGCTCCGGCATTCGCCTGATGTTGATAGGAGAAACCACGGAAAACTACCGATCAGAGCAGCCGGCCGCCTAGAATTCTTCTCCAGAGAGCGACTGAATTCGACCTAGCTGGAAAGCTATTGTCGAAAATCCTGCCGCCGTGGGGAGTGGGAACCTAGGACCTCCCGGTAAGGGGCGCTGCAGTGACATCAGTTGATGCACTGAGCTACCGCGCATGTTTTAATGGTTTTGATATTTTGAGATTATATTTACAATGAAGAGCAGGTCTCGGCATTCCACACTCGCGCCGGAGATGCAAACTTCCGGGTCCGTATGCGCGTGACGAATTGAAAAAAGGATTCTCCTTGCATATATTAAATTGTTTTAGCAAAGCAAGCATCCAGTGAAGGGACATGAAGAATATTCCATTGTGTTACACATCCTTGTCAAATATGAACATGTCGAGAAATCAGTGGAGTGGTTAGGGCTTGTCCCGGCTGGGGCTCTACACAGTTGGTAAGAGATACCTAGTTGGGGAAAACCCTGCAAGCCGATATGTGGGTGGGCGCCGAACCTCGCCATTTAGCGGAGTAAGATTACCGTCACATCCTTCGATAAAACATGCACTACACTTACGGCACCAACTATTTAACTATATGAATTATTTCGTATCCTGAAACATGAATCGTTTCTTAACACTTTGTTGACAGCCTGTTAGCGTTTGGGTGTCACTGGCGACAGGCCGGCCATTCATTCCACGAAACGTAAATGGCCTGCCCCCGCATGCTGTCGAGTGGTGTGCTTCCCTGCGCCCTCCGCACACCCCTGGTCAGGAGCAAACGACCTTGCATGCACGCCAACCACATTATGGTGCATCGTCATTCGGAAAAGTCAGTTGTCAAATGTACGCGTAGGCTTCCGCGGCTCGAGTCGATGACTTTCGTTCAGCGCGTAGGGCTGAAGGCGACGTTCGATCGAGCTTCATCAGGATTGAGGTATATCCTATTGAGGTATATCAATCCTGATGAAGCCTGCGATATCAGCGAAACGTCGGCTCTCTCTCACCGCAGCAGGAAAAGTCAGTTGTCAGACCACGGGAAGGAATCGGTTCGAATTTCGTGGAAGGCATGGATGCTTTCATTGTGACAGTGCAGGCTGAAGATGAAGATTTGAAGTAACAAATATACGCAAAGTCTGTATATTGATCCCCGAGGTCTTTTTTAAAATCAAGAGAACTGATTTTATTTAATTTACGAAGGTACACTTGAATTATATCAACGTTGTTTTCATAAGTTCATTTCAGTTCGTATGTGTCTTGTTTCATTTACAGAATGAGTAACGACTTTTTATACATCTATTTTCTTTAAACTAAATTAATACGTTGGTGCTAAGAACTACCGATTAAAGCAAAATTTTTTGAATAATTTATAATCTAAATAACAATTTAAAGCATCCAAATATAATGAAAGTTAAAATTAGTCTAAGATGAAAAAACCCCTTAAATTATTTCACCGAATTATAATAATTTTTTAAAATAATGGAAATGGAAAAATTCCTGAAAGTTGAGAAATTGACAGCGCCAAAAATTTTATAATATAAAAGATTCAACTGATAATATAATTCAGACTCCGGATTGGAAAGTAGATCTCAGTAATTCGATGAAGTAAGGTATGGTGTCTTGTTATTCAGGAAAAAGAATTTTTTCTACACCGTAATTTTTATGACGTTTAGAACTGTTTTGAAGTTAGATTTGATGAGAAAAATTTCCTGAAACCAATATTTGCGATGCACCGCCTTTGACCGGGAGGTCCTAGGTTCGAGTTCTGATAGCGGCAGGATTTTCGACACTAGCTTTTCAGCTAGGTCGAATTCAGTTGCTGTCTGGAGAAGAATTCTGGCGGCCGGCTGCTCTGATCGGTAGTTTTCCGTGGTTTCTCCGATCAACACCAGGCGAATGCCGGAGCAGTACCCTACCAAACGGGCCAAAGTCCGCGCGCGATCTGTCCTTCCTCTTCCTTGTCCTATCCTCTCCCCTTACACACACACGCACACACACACACACACACACACTTACACTAACATGCACCACACTATCACATATTCCGGTAGACCGGTCGGGAGCTTAGAGCTTGTCCCGGCTGGGGCGGTGTCCTGCTGGTGGGAGAGTCCTGGTTAGGGGGAAACCCCACTAGCCGACGGTAGGTCGGCGCCGGATCTCGCCATCCAGCGAGGGAAGATCACTACCATCTCCCGAGAAAAAAACATGCACTACACTAACGGGACTAATGACCGAAGCAGTTGACGTGCCCGGAAACACCAAAAAATCAAATCAAATCAATATTTGCGACTTCAAATCAGGTATCGTTTTAACAGCTTCGGCAACCAGACGGACCGATGTCGTTAAGAAGCGACGAAACGGCTTCGTCGGGGCCTGTGGCGCCGCGCAGGTGAGCAACCCGTTGGCGCCGCCCCCTCCCCCGCCTTCTCCGCGTTGCGGCGTTGCGTCTCGCACGCGCGCCGCGGCGCCGCCCGCACGCCCTCGCCGAACGGGCCGCGCGCCGTGCCAGAGCGGAGCGGAGCGCTCCGCACGCGCGGGAATGCGCGCGCCACAGTGACACGGAGTGGACGCGTCGGGGGGAGGGGGGAGCTGGCGGGTGAGAAAAGCACCTCCGGGGCAACGGAGGCAGTGTTTCGGGAACGCAAGTGGAGAGGGAAAAAATGTTTCTATTTTTGTAATTGGAGATCCTTGTTATCAATGCGTCACTGCATGGGACACTGTTGACGTCATGCAACAGTAATCCTCCGAGAAAAAGGTTCTCCGCCATTAAATATTTGCTATTCACGTGCAACAGTTTTTATATTCTTGGTATGTAAAGAGCTGTTGTACTACTGATACTATACTATTCTGAGATATTGCAGTATTCGCGAAGACTGTTTTTGCTAATATGCGTAATGTATTGTAGCTTCGTATTCTGTTCTAATCAATGAGACATTTATTGATTGAAAAGTAGAAAGCTATGTTAAATATTAAGTAATTATTAAATTAAGCTATGTTAATATTAAGTCGACTGCAACTAGGAAACATATTGCTGGGATGGGAGAAATAATAAGGAGGGGGCAACCATTATGAATTGTTATCCCGGGGGAGGCGGTGGCAACATCTCCTTAGGCATCGGGAGCGACGATGGATGGGGTGTTAACAGCGGTCGAGGAGGCGGGGCAAATGGGGATGGTAGTTGACGTGTCAGGGCGATGACGGTTAAGTCGTCAGGGCGGTGGAGGCTGAGGCGTCAGAGCATGGCGGCTGATGCGTCAGGGCGGTGGTGGCTGTTGAGGTGGGGGAGTGAGCTTGGGGGGGGGAGGGCTGTGGGGCTGAGGGTCGGGTGCAGGCGTTTGAAGTGTGGGGGCAGTGGCGGCTGAGGGTGTCGGGGGCGGCAGTTGAGGCGTCGAGGGCGGCGGCTGAGGCGACAGGATGGAGGCGTTTGAAGTGTGGGGGCGGTGGCAGTTGAGGCGTCGGGGGCGGCAGTTGAGTCGTCAGGGCGGTGGCAGCTGAGGCGTCAGGGCGGAGGCGGTTGAGGCGTTGAGGGCGGCAGCTGAGGCGTCAGGGTGGATGCGTTTGAAGTGTGGGGCGTGGAGGCGTGAGGGCGGCTGCGCGGCGCGGCGTCCGCGAGCGGCGGCGGAGCGCCGGGCTGCGCCGAGCGCGGGCGCCGTTAGGTCCAGCGGAATGCCGGCGCAACCGTTAGGAGCCGCGAGAGGGCTCCACGGCGCCGCAGCCGACGCCTACACGCCCACGGGCGCAGACGCCTACTTGCCCTTCGGTCCGAACGCCTACGGGCATACGGTCTCAGATGCCCACTCACCCAGACTTCTGGTGCCCAAGGACACTGACATCTAAACGCTCTTACGCCCAGAACTTCAGGTGCTGAAAGACCCAGACTCTCACGGGCTGAGAGCATCAGTAGCCCAGAAGCGCTGACGACTTGCCTAATTGCCCTGTTCTTCAGGTGTAAAGATCCTAACCCACAACCAGCCACCCAGTCGTTCGGCCACTCTGTTGCCAAGCGTCTACTGACGCCCTACGGGGAAAGGTGTTGGCGATGCAGAAGGCCGTGGTGAGATTGATTGGTTGATTGATTTTTCGTGTTTCGGGCGCGTCAACTGCTTCGGACATTAGTCCCGTTAGTGTAGTGCATGTTTTTTCTCGGGATATGGCGGTGATCTTCCCTCGCTGGATGGCGAGATTCGGCACCGACCTACCGTCGGCTAGTGGGGTTTCCCCCTAACCAGGACTCTCCCACCAGCGGGGCACCGCCCCAGTCTGGACAAGCTCTAAGCTCCCGACCGGTCTCCCAGAATATGTGGTAGTGTACTGCATGTTAGTGTGAGTGTGTAAGGGGAGAGGATAGGACAAGGAAGGGAAAGACAGATCGTGCGCGGTCCGTGGCCCATTTGGTTGGGTACTGCTCCGGCATTCGCCTGGTGTTGATCGGAGAAACCACGGAAAACTACCGATCAGAGCAGCCGGCCGCTAGAATTCTCCTCCAGGCAGCGACTGCCGCTGTCAGGACTCGGCCATGGTGAGGAAATAGCCATTCTCGACATTCATAAGTCGACTCTCGTGTTAGTTTTAGAAGTTCGCTCAAGAGAGATATTTGCATATTTTCTTTGATGACCTCGCACATGATGAATGCATATGATGGCGTTTGTATTTTACATCCCTTTTAATTTATTGCATCATAGATACACAGACGTGCACATAATGGAGAACAAGTGGGACATGGCGCCCCTGAAAAGTTCGGAAACGGCCTCGTGACCCTACGTAATTTAATATTTTATTTCCGTAAATATGTTTAATTCCTTATTTTTCCTATTTTAGGATACTAATGTGGAGAATTGAAACATATTAATTGGGGATGATGCTCTTCATTTTGCCACTCTGTAACTTGTTCAACATAAAATCATTAATTGTAACATTAAAATTATAATTTCATTCTCCTTGTAGTATGTTTTATTTTCTAGAAAATGTATCAAGTGTATCTAAAAAAAGACTAATGAAGAAAGGGGAGGGGACCCACTGAGGCCCAGAAATGTTGCGCACACCTATGGTTAGGAACAACATATTAGGAATTTTATATTTTATTCCACAGACTTTTATAATAATTTTAAACTTTGAAGATTTCGCGTTTCGAGAGCGAAGCGTCCTGCAAAACACCCTGCAAGAGTTGAATGTCGGATCCGAGAGGAGTCGAACAGAGTGTAACGTAACGGGTTACCGTTGTCAGATATCTCCTCCTAGCAACGGGTACTATGATAGAAGACCCTGAATAAACAAACAGGATGCTTTGCGAGATCGTGGAAATAAGTTGTAAAGATTCTCAGATTTACGGGAATATGAGTTAATGAAAATGACTTCATGTTATGCTAAGAATTGTAGCATTAATCACTTCTACGAGTCTAAAACGGTGTAACTTGTGAACTGTAAGACAGAAGTCTTGAAATTAAATTGCTATTTATTTCGTTGTTGACAAAGTTCTTTATTTCTTAAGGAAAAAACGATGGATGAGAAGTTGATAGAAACGTAGCTGACGCTCTGACGACTGACACATTACAAGGGCCAAGGGCGTGGCAGCAGGCTGAAGGGCCACGTGTGGTGTTGGCGACCCACGAAGCCCTCGAGGGCCTACCAGGTGCCTTTGGGTCGCTCGCGAAGTATTCCGTCTAACAGTTCCTGGGCTGGAGCCAGTGACGGGCGCTCCGTCCTGAGAATGAGGATCTTGCAAGTTGTGCAATTACGGTAGCGTGGACGATTGATTGCGGATTCTACTGAAAACAATAACACACGTTTCGTCACTTACAATGAGCACGTAATTGTTTGAGAGCACTGTTACGTGTTCTGCGGGCATGGGAACTATTCCCTTTGTGAGTGCCCCAGAATGTGAATTCGTTCAACATCCCACACTGTCATTGTGGTGCTCCAGATACGATAACTGCTGCCGTGAGCACAATGAACTGTGAACCTGAGTGATCTAATTGGATTTTTCATTGAAAATGTGAATGCGTACGTTGTAATGAGAACACGAACCGAAAAGATACTTTCTTGGCCGAATATTTGAAGTGTTAGAAGCTAAGCCGTTCCGTTTCCGACCCACAAACAATCGCGGAAGAACCTCGAAAGCCATCTGCTTTTAGAATCTACGATGTAGCTCGCACATTAGTATTTGTGTTATTGTATGTTGACGCACTTACGCGGTTGAAGTTCTTGATAATTTAGAAAATGAGAGTAGAATTTGTGAAATAAGTTTGATATCCAGCTCCGATTGTCGAGGCAGTTAGGAAATGCGTCAATACTCTGTGTATCCAGAGCACCGTGGATTCAAACTCCGCAGAAGTTATTATTGGGTTTTGTGTGTGTTTTTGTTGAGGGCTGTGACTTCTAACACCACTGTTCAAAGGGAACTAATGTATTAGAGTCCGAATTTTCAGAAAAAAATCGAAAAGTTTATGATCGCTTAACGGTAAACCTAATAATGTGAGCGAAATCTAACATAGTACCTAATGTTAATAGTGACTTTATTATCCCCACGGACTGCTGTTGAAAAAAAAGTGATGTAAGTAACATTTCAATAATTTAGATATGCATCATTTTAAAAATGAACAAGAGTAAATTGAAACGTTTAATGATTTAGTCGTTTCCTATTAATTCCTATTAATTTTAAATAAATCAAATATATTTCTTGAAATTAGATTTTGGAAATAAATGTGATTGAACCGGGGAGTTGGGCGGGAGCTACCGCATACACCTTCTACTGCTGGTGAGGTCCAGCCAAAGTGAGAAATTTATGTTGGACGGAGCGAGCTCTCGACCCGTTTTACCACGATTCTCCCGTTGCCCCCGCCTATCACTCCATTATTTCTTAGAAATCATTTCCCTCATCATTTTTGCCATCATCTGCTTATTAGATATGACACACAAACAAAGAAATACTATTTAAACGAGCATTGCGCCGATTTGCAACAAATCAATTCCCATCTTTACGTGTTCGTTGCGGCTCGACTTTCCGCCAGGACAGATCGGCCACACACAGCCAATAGCCGTAACGCGCGCACGCTCCGGTTCATAAACGCCTCATCTCCATGATGTCGTAAACGAACTGCGAAGAACATGTGGCTGAGATTGCTTTCTTAATTTATACGTCTCTTTCCGTACTAATAGAAACTTGCTCGTGAAAACGATTCTCGTCATGAAGTTTTATTGCAGGGGCAAAGGAATGGTGAACCATAGAGGCAGTGAATGCTAGGTCAAAGATCATTGACTTGCCTTTGTCCGGTTTACTAACTTCGACCAGTAGAATTATTTAAAGGATTAACTTTGTTTCATTAGGTGATGAATGCTTTTATAAAGTGAAGTTTCTTTTTCAAAATACGACTCTGACACAATACTTGTTCTAGTTAATGTATATTCGATTAGCAAAAAATGATGAATACATTGGATATAATATTATCATTTTACAAAATATTTCATTTCTGAAACAGCGCAGCAAATGTTCTGCTACGAAATCGCAGTATATTATTATGCCCGCTGAGAAAATCGCCCTTGTAGAAATGTGCTAATTGTAATTAAGATAGAAATATTGAAGGTGAGCCTTTTCAAATAAATTAAGAAACTAAATATTTCATACTATTGCAAGTTTACTTCATTGACGGAATTTTTTCTTCTGCGGAAATTAAAAATCAATAACGTTTAAAGTATTATGTACAGTACTGATGCATATAAACGATTGTGTCCGTGCTCATGAGGTGCCTTTGCGAATGTTCAACGCGCGTGTGTGTATGTGTGTTTCAAGAACCTGCGGAAGTGACAGCGACCGCAAGATGAAACACGCTTCTGTGTGCGGGAGCTTTGGACACCCCTGTCTCGCTATGCAGCTCATGCGATTTCTGCAGCCGCACTGCAGCTGACGGTGGCGACGGAGGCGGAGGCAGCAGGTTGTTCACCCCGCCCGCTCCGCCTCCTGTTCCTCCTCCGCCCCCGCCCCCGCCTCCGCGGAGGCTGGTGGCCTTGGAACCGCCTCCCGCTGCGCCTTTGTTTCGGCATTCCTGCTCAATGGGCCGCCAATGAATGAGTGTCACCGCTCCAGGGGCAGCAAACCTGGCATCTGGCGCTTCGTGATGGGGTCGAAATTTCGCGAATGGATTTGGTTGTTTGATTTCTCTTTCTTCCGGGTAATTTGTCTTCGATTGGAGAGCTGGACAAGACTTCCTGAGACAAATAATAATTTATTACTTGTGTACTGAGGCATGAAAAAAGAACGAGCTTTGGCATACGATCGAGATAAATGAGCTTTCTTAAATAATTTATACGTGATGTATCTTTGCACTCTAATAAAATAGTATATATTTTGCGTTTGAATTTTCTTTATACAGATGGGCCCGTCGGCTCTCAGAATGAGTAATTAAACAATACTATAAATTGTGAGGATTTTTACACGAAATACTCCCTGCATCCTTACTTTTCATGACATGTGGTTTCGATTCCCTGGAACACCTCGTCTGGTTTCTATGCGATCAGTTTAACTTAGGGGATCGTTCTTTAACCGACTGCCAATGAGCGGCCGTGCTGCAAATAGGTTTCACTGACGCTGAAGTTCGCGATTTGCGCCCTGGAGCAGTAAAAGTGCTCCATGATTAACGTGAGTGTTCGGCCAGGATTAACTTCTGCGCGAACCGCATCGTCTTTATGTAAGGCGCTACAAGGTCGGCATGCAACCACTCTGCCACTCTGTTCTCCAGCCTTTTATCTAATGGCCACTTGAAGAGCAACATATTTACAATGCTAAACCCTGAGAAGAATTTTAGATCCTTCTTTAAAACGCCTCACGTTTTGAGAAGAAAGCGGAATTCTCTCTAAACTGTTATTCAGGAAGCGAAGAACGATTCTTTCATTCAGACGTGCAACGAGGATCATTTAGAGACAAGATGGAGACGTTTTTACTTCTGCAAACACATGTAAGGTACTGGCTATTTTGTTTCAACACGCTTCTCTGAAGAAAGTCGGCCTTCAAATACAGGTACATTAATTAAGATAGCATTAAATTGTACAACTATAATTTAAAATTGGAATCATTTTTTATTAGTTTTTCTAATACGTGTATTAAAATAATTTCGTAGAAGAGCAGTAAAGGAGTAAATAAATACATAGAATACACCAAAGAAGAGAATAGTTGAAACGCAGTTTTGTTGAGATTTTAGGGAAGAGCAAACTACAGTAATGCCTCATCTTTAATGTACAGTCCACATAAACGCCATGTACAGTTCGCAAAATGAACATAAGCACGAGGTCTATATTTACCGTGTGTGTTTGAATAACACGATCCCTTGCTCCGATAAGCGTCGCGCGCATGTGATCTTAAGTGGAAGAACGTTACACGCGTCGCTCACAGTGCAAAGCGCGCGTGCGTATCCCGTTGGCCGTTAGAGTGCGCGCACGCGGTTGCACATGTGGGCGAGGGGGCGGGGCGGCAGAGGGCGAGAGCTCGGCGGGCGGCGTCGCTTCCTCCTTGCGGAGCTGCTCCGCCCGGCCCCGCCCCCGTCCCCGCCCCCGCACTCGCTCTCTTCGCTGGGCACGCGCCGGCGCGCCAGCTCACTTGCACTCGCTCACACACGCGCCGGCTGCTTGGTTATTTCGTGATTCCGGGCTGGTCGGTTGCTACGGACATTAGTCCCGTAAGTTTAGAGTATGTTTAGGGTATGAGAGGTGGCCGTTTACTTACACTTTGCATGGTAAGATCCGGCGCCGACCTATAAGTAGGCCTTTGGGGTTTTCCTCATCCAGGTATCTGCCATCGTGGCCTGTTTGTTAGTGTACTGATCGGAGATTCGCTTTGTGTTGATCAGAGAAAAAACGGAAAACTATCAATCAGAGCAGCAGACACCTAGAATTCCCCGCCATATAGCGGCTGAATTCGATTGGTTTGTTTGTTTTTTTTCGCGTTTCCGGGCGCGTCAACTGCTTTGGTCATTTGTCCCGTTAGTGTAGTGCATGTTTTTTCTCGGGAGATGGCGGTGATCTTCCCCGCTGGATGGCGAGATCCGGCGCCGCCTACCGTCGGCTAGTGGGTTTCCCTAACCAGGACTCTCCCACCAGCGGGCACCGCCCCAGCCGGGACAAGCTCTAAGCTCCCGGAATATGTGGTAGTGTAGTGCATGTTAGTGTAAGTGTGTATGTAAGGGGGAGAGGATAGGACAAGGAAGAGGAAGGACAGATCGCGTGCGGTCCGTGGCCCGTTTGATACGGTACTGCTCCGGCCTTTGCCTGGTTGTTCGGAGAAACCACGGAAAACTACCGATCAGAGCAGCCGGCCACTAGAATTCTCCTCCAGGTAGCGACTGAATTCGACCTAGTTATGTAGCTAGGGTCGGAAATCTTACCATCGTCCAGACACGAAACCTAGTACCTCCGATTCAGAGGCCCTGCAGTGACATCAGTTGCTGCCTTGAGCCTCCTAAGCCGGTGCACTCGTGGAGACTATGCAACAGTCTTCTTGAACTTATGGCCGAGTGGGGCGAACATATTATCAATCGCCTGTTAATAGGGCAGGGCGCTCGCTTAGTATGCCACGCGCCAACTCAGAGATCACGTTATGCAGGAGGAGAGCCCTCCAAAAATGTCGCACACAACTTACTGTCAATATTATTTCTACTACATTATCTCACTACAGTAACATTTCATGTAACCATTTCCATTGTATAGTTTTCGGATAGAAAAAATAATCGACGTAATCGACGTTACAAAGACGAACCTCACAACTAACAAGCGTGCATTTTATCCTCTGCTATTAAATAATCAGATTTAATATGTGAGAGTGCAGTAAACGAAGTAGTTTGTTCGAAACCTTGATGAGTTTTGTAATTAAACTGTATAACGTCATTGCAGGGTGTTACTTATTTATTGATACTCAATAAAATGCTTTCTACTGAGGGAAAGCTTGAAAGAATGACGCGAAGTCCTTTAGTAACTTATTTAAAGAGACTGTAATGGTCTTTTTTTGTTTCGATTCTTGAGATGTTCTCAGGTGCAGGGGCGTTTCTCCCTCCCCTTCCGCAGCGAATCCGATGGAATCGAGTGAAACCTCGGGCGGCGCCGTGCGTCCGAGTGACAGTGGCGGCGCTGCGTGGTATCCGGGCGGGCGGCGCCGCCGCCGCCGCGCGGCCGGGCGGGGGGGCCCGGGGCCGCGGCGGGATTTCCGCCGGGACTGGCAGACGGACGCGAGAGCGGGGCGCCCCAGGGTCCGGGAGTTGGTGATTTTCTTACGGCGACTGCACACATTCGGCATTCGCCCAGCAACGATAGACCAGCAACAATAAATGTAACTACCTATTAAATAAAATTAATAATAAAATAAATGTAATTACCTATTAAATAAATAAAAATAAAATAAATGTAACTTCATTTTCTGTGCACGTCTTCTAGAATTCAGTGGGAAATACAATTATTCAAATTATCGTTTCCATATTGTCGTGGCAGGAAGTAATAAGAGCCAAAATTTATTGCTTATTTATCCTTGAAAATATATTTTATTACATGGGAGTTTTTTGTTTTTTTTCTCCCTTTCAAAATTCAAAATTTATCTCATTTATCCTTGAAAATAGATTTTATTACATGGGAGTTTTTCTCCCTTTTAAAATTCAAAATTTATTGCTTATTTATCCTTGAAAATAGATTTTACCACATGGGAGTTTTTTTTTTCTCCCTTTCAAAATTCAAAATTTAAGTAGTATATGACTTAGTGTAGGGATCACAGAATTTTGAAAATGTGCACACAATTCACTTTCTGCGCGTCAGCGCAGGTTTTAACTTTTTTGACGGACAAATAAATAAATAATGAATCCAGAACGAACGAATGCTCGTTGAATCTCGAGCAGCTGATGTGGTCGGCGAATGTTCGCTTCCTTTAATGTGTTTAAAAGACTGACACGCGATGAGGAGAGCGAGCACCGAATGTACGTCACTCGGCAAATAGTAAGCAAGTCATCCGCGCTACTCGGGATTCGGCGAGCGGTTGCTCGCTACTCACCGAATAACAAACGTGTGGAGCCGTCTTTAAAGGCAACAGACTCCGCATTAAATGAGATTCTTGTGAGGAAGGGATTGCATTCCTCCAACCCTGCTATCTTTCTACCTCGAACGAGACTACTAATTTACTAATATTCAGAGAAGTATACCAATTCCGGAAGAAGTAAAATATTCGGAGAGGAAGCACAACTGATTTAAAACCCGCTCATTTGGCCTGATAGGAGTTTTTGGGCGAGTATCTACAAAATATATGTAATACAAAGAAAATTCTAAATTCGATAAGAATTTAAATTCCTCAAAATATAGATGTAGTTTTTGCAAAAGAGTTTCGTAATACGTTCGCAATTTCGACGTATTTTGGATGTGTTTGATTTGATTCAAAGAATGATTTTCACAGCAACATCGTCTCTTCAAGCCAAGGTTTAACACACCTCATATAGTTTTAGTTGTTCCCTCCTTGGCCTATTCAGTAATATTAATTCTCGAAGGAAAGATCTTCCGGAAGGCGGTGCCGTCAGCATCTCCTGGTCCTTACCCCGTGCAAGGCATAGAGCTCCAGTGAAGTGCTGTCGCCCACGGTGCTATGCGAAACGAACCATATTGCTTTCACCGAAGGCGTTGAATAGTGCTCCTCCTACGCAAGTGAAGTGCGGGCCACCCCTTCAATCAGCCGCCCGTGTATGGATAGCGCCGCCGAGTGTGTGCACCTGACCTACTGCTCCCAACCCGCGGCCTCTGCCTCCGCGTTTGGAGCGTCCCCTTCGGGAGGCGCAGGCAGGCGCCCTTCAAACGGCGGCGACCGAGACCCGCTGACCCAGCGCCCCGCCCACGCGCCCGGAAGCGCGCCGCCGCCCGCGTAATGAGCGCGTCCCGCTCGGCCGCCCCCGCCATTTGCATCCCCGGCCGTCATTCGCAGCGCCCGCCCGCCCGCGGAACGGTTATGTTATGTGCATACGCGCGAGGCGGCCGAACATGCCGGAGGTGCCGCTGGGGCCAATGGTGTTTACACAGGCGGCCGCGCGCAGGAATCGGGCCCTTTGTTCGCCCGTTCTGCCGACGCCATGATGGCGGCGGCGGCGGCGCGGCGGTGTGGCGCCAGCAGGAAGGACCCCGGGCCTCCTCGCGGTCTGATTCGCCCCTGGCGAGGGGGGGGGGGGGGAGGGAGAGTGAACGGTTCGCGCGTGTGCGCGACGAAGGCAGGTTAATCTGGGCGCGACAATGTGTCGTATCTAATAATGGCGAGGGTGTAATTTGGAGCCCGTCGTTAATGCGACATTGCCGTTTTGCCGATAACGGTTTGCTGGCGCGGGTTGACCTATTTCGTGAGGAAATTGCCTCTTTGCCTGCGGTGGAGTGCATCGGCGACGTGCTGGCTTGCAGGTTTCTTGAGTATATGAATATTCAACGACGTCTCAGCTGTTTACGAGTCTTCTTTGAAAACTTTACAAAAAGTGCAATTTGCGTAAGGTTACGTGGTATAGTGTGAGTCAGTAATTTATTCAGTGAATTACTGCACGTTCTCTCCTCAGTGAATACATAATTTAAACTGAATTGCCATAAGTTTTAAAAATCCACCCTAGTTACCTGCAATATTTGTAGACATAAAATTCAGTTGAGGAAATGTTTTTAACTGCGAACTTTATATTTTTAAGTATTTGTGATATTTGACAAAACGTTTACTTTCGGCATCTGATTTTCCAGCATGTTCAACGTGAGTCTTTATTCTGGTTGTAGGCAGCTTTAGATTGGTCTGTTTCGCAATGTAAAAAAGGAAGAACATTTTATAATACCTAGAAACGGGGTAAAAAATTAAAATTTAGCTTTCTAATACAAATCGTCAAGTACTGTGTGAGCAAAGAAAGCTCAGGCAGATCAAATATTCTAGTATGGTGATGAAAATACTTGTGCTTGATAGATCTCTCTTCCCTTAGGCGTGGATAATAAATAAAAAGCAGGACCCGATCCTGGGAACATTGCTAGATGGCTCAAATCGGATTAATCTGATCATAAGTTCTAAATACGTACAATAATATCCGATATAAATGCCTCACATAGTAAATAAGCACTTGAGTAGATTGTGATGTAGAGGTCTAAGAAAAAACGTCTCACGAATTTTTTCTGCAAGATTATTTTCTTGCAAATATTTGCAGCAAATTCTCGGTACGGACAGGCGGTGCTGTGGGTAATCATTTTACTGTTGCTAAGCGTTTGAACATAAAGGTTGTGATTTGTACGATTCAAGTGCACAGACTACCAGATAATCAATTTAATTTTATACCGATTTCAGGATTTTTCGTTTCTGACCATCCGGGTAAGGAGAGAGATTCTAGCACAGGGTAACGTTTGAAATGAAATAAACGACTAAAAGGTCTCATTTTGTAAATTACGGCAATAGAACATTTTCTTGACCCTTTGGGTTTGACGACCGGATTTGAAGACCCCAGAAACATGATTTTCTATCTCCAGTAGTAATTTTCGATGTTTGTGTCGATGGCGCCATATAAATCGACATCGTTCTTTCCTTAGCATATTAAAAATAGAATGGATCTGCTGGAGATGTGTCTAAAAAATCCGGGTGTCCGGGTGATGAGTGCAGCGCGTGAGTTTCCTCGCCGGGTGAAGCGAAGCATATACGCGCATAAGCTCCGTGTGAGATGCGGGCGGCGGAGGCGGCTGCTGAGCGGGATTTCCGCCGGCGGCGCTGGCGTCGTAACGGGCCGCGAATCCCCGGTTCCTCCCCGCCTCCGGGGCCGCCCCGCCGACAGGCTCCGAAGCCCCGGCCGAGGGATTCATGGCGAACAGCTAGGGCAGGCCTTCCCACTATACGACAGCGAAATCACTGGGGGTTTGGCGAACTACCAGCCTGAAATATCACTCATTCAGGATTTTTTGCAAACAAAAGGCACAATAGGGAGTTCAGATCTCTAAACGATTAGCACGGGCAGTTGATTGATTTTTTTCCTGTTTCCGGGCACATCAAATGCTTTGGTCATTAGTCCCGTACGTGTATTGCATGTTATTTCTCGGGAGATGGCGGTGAACTTCCTCCGCTGGATGGTGAAATCCGGCGCCGACCTACCGTCGGCTAGTGGGGTTTCCCCCTAACCAGGATCTCCCACCAGCGGGACACCCCCCAGCCGGGACAAGCTCTAAGCTCCCGACCGGTCTTCCGGAATATGTGGTAGTGTAGTGCATGTTAGTGTAAGTGTGTATGTAAGGGGAGAGGATAGGACAAGGAAGAGGAAGGACAGATCGCGCGCGTCCGTGGCCCGTTTGATAGGGTACTGCTCCGGATTCGCCTGGTGTTGCTCGGAGAAAACACGGAAAACTACCGATCAGTGCAGCCGACCGCTAGAATTCTCCTCCAGACAGCGACTGAATTCGACCTAGCAGAATAGCTAGTGTCGAAAATCCTGCCGCCGTCAGGACTGAACCTAGGACCTCCCGGTCAGAGGCGCTGCAGTGACGGGCAGCTCGAAGGCCATGCAAAACGTTTTGCAATTGGAGCTTACATTGTGAACTAAAATGAATATGGTATTTGTGTTAACACAGCAGCAATTAGTAGAATTTTTGTTATGAATACATGTATCTGTGCAAGATCACACCTGTAGTTTGAGTTATATACGTTGTTTACCACGAGTATTCAATATTCATATTCATTAAAGTTTTACTATTTTAATGACGTTTTCCCCCGTTTTAGCTGATGTTTACCGCCTGCATTGCTTTTGTACTACTAGTGGTATGCGTACCTCCGTCTGAAAACCCCGAGTCAGACCTTAGCGTAGGTAAATGGACGGAGAAGCCGATGAAGAAATGGTGGCGATTCAGAAGCTTCGTATAAGTAATTGAGAATAAGCGTTTTACTTTTAATAGTATTCACGGTGTACCTATTTAACAAGATCCGACGAGAAGGGAAGATATCTCCGAAGTCGGCATTCCACAGGCAGGCCAAAGGTTTTAATGGTTCCACTAATTTTCTACTGATATTTATAAAACTATTTGCCAAAAAATTTCACACTAACAAAAGTTATCGAAAAAATCACTGCAGAAGCACTATTTGCTGTAGTACGTAGTGTCTCGCTTTATATTGACCCCCATACTTTCTTCCTGCATGTCCACTCGTCCCCTACAAGGGAATGACATGACGCCCTGACGTGTACTGACCCGACAGTACCGTAATATTCTATGAAGTGTGTCAACAGAGGATGACATTTCGAATAAGAAGTAACAGGATCCCATGAAGGATGACAGCAGCAGAACCAGACCGAGCGCTAACATGTTCACAAAATCCGACACTTATTCACTGGAATACCTGAGTTTCAATAATCATTCACTTGTTTTGCAACTTCATCAAATGATTTACTGACATCACCTTTTCTGGAACCTAATCAATAAAAATTATAATTTATTTGATACATATTCACTTATTGAAATCTTTCTCAATTTAACACTTTTCTAAGAAACCAAAGGTGACCCTTCGTAGCTAGTATGGTCTACATTTGAAAGAAATATTTTAAGACTGTCTTGTCGCCAGAAATGAGATTTTTAACGGCGTTAGCTGGACATACAAGAAAGAAAACAGTGAATTCAGGCCACAGAGATTCTTTCCGGCACGTTCCTTAATTTATGAATTTCCACTTAACTGACTTTTACTAACGTAATTTAAAAAATGAACAATAAAATAAATATCAATAAAATGGAATGAAATGTGAAAGACCGAGAAACTGGGAAGAAGTGATTATATTAATATGTCGAATCCTCCCAAGACGTTTTAGCATTGACATGTCACAAATACGAGAATCTGACTTTGGTATTAAAAATTCTTTGTACTAGATTTAAAAGGATTTTCGTCGTCGTGAGTAATTTTTTATTTAATTTTGTTCCATTTCATTTAGTTCAATATAAAACTTTTCTAGTTCAATACTTTCAGTTGGCGCCTTGAGAGGTGCCGCGAATCTCCTCCAAAGCGCTCATAAAAGTGGTTTAAAAACGTGTCACCCGCAGGCGACTGAAAATTATGATTCCGGGCGAGTCAAATGCTAAGACCATTAATCCCGTAAGCGAAGTGTACTTTTTTATCGCGGGAGGTGGCGGTGATCTTCCTTCGCTGGATGGCGAGATCGGGCATCGACCTACCCGTCGGCTTGCGGGGTTTTCCCCAACCAGGTATCTCCCACCAGCGGGGCACCGCTCCAGCCAAGCTCTAAGTCCTGACCGGTCTCCAGGAATAATGTGGTAGTGTAGTGCATATAAGTGTAACTTTGTGTAAGTAAGAGGCAAAGATAGGGCAAGGAAGAGGAAGGAAAGATCACACGCGGACTGTGGCTCATTGTAACAACTACGGCATTTACCTGGTGTTGATCGGAGAATTCCCACAAAAAATTCGGTTCAGAGAAGCCGACCGCTAGAATTCTCCTCTACACACCAACTGAGCTCGATCCAGCTAATATTGGAAATAATGCCATCATCGGAACTCGAACCCTAGAACCTCCCGAAGACAGGCGCACCAATGACATTAATCGATGCCCTGAGCCATTTAAGCCGGTGCCACAGGCGATGCAGAGCTAGTTCTTTAGCAACGCATTTTTGACAATTAAGAATTGCCTTCTATACCAAATAAACCAGGCTGCCTTATTTCTTCGTGTGACGGAGCGTCTGACAAAGCGCTGCTGAATCGAGGCTAACGGAGGCTCCTGGAAGCGGACCAGCAGTCAGCCGCGTTGGCGTTGGGCTCCCGCGCGGCGCCGGGTCGTTCCGGCCGCGCTTCACTGGCGCCCAAAGCGATTCGCCACGGCCCTCTTCGGGGACGTCCTTGCGTCGAATCCCGTTAGAGGCGGCGCTCGGCCCTCCTTTGTGCGGGCCAACGGCGGCCGCCGCCCAGAGTCGAACACGGGACGCCGGCACTCGTAGCGCGGAGGGAGGCAGACGCTAGAATGAGCTGCCATTGAACCGTTTTCAGTGGTCGTTTAGGAGTGACGTAAGGAACAAAATTAAACTGGAATACGAAATTGGCAAAGAATGGCGTAATATTTTGAAGTGAATATAACTTTTGTTTCTGATGCTCAGTGACTCTTCATTAATAAATGTCTCTTTAAAAGCAACAATACATGCATAAGAATGAATACTTATAAGAAGTGATGACTGAAGTTTTAAAAATAGTCTGGCATGAGGCGTAAATTCTATGCAAGATTTGTTGTCGTATATGGTGTGCTTCTGGGCACCTGATAAATATGATTTCTCCGTCACGATTTTTATCCTTTTTTGGGAAGTCCTATGATGATAAACGATGTTATAGATGATTAAATAATATAAATGTCTCTTTGATATTGCCTTCCAGTCACAAGATGAAAAATCAACATCACATGGAATTATCATAGTTAACGTTCGATAGTATTTCAAAAATAGTATGTACGGTTTACAGTACGAAATTCAATATATATTTTCTTTCGTGTAATTAAATTATTAAAAATTGTATATTTTAGAAAATGCTCTTTGTATTAATTTTGCAATTTTCTAATTTGACTAATACTCTTCTCAACAGACCGGGAGGGTAGCTCAGTGCATCAACTGATGTCACTGCAGCGCCTGTGATCGGGAGGTCCTAGGTTCGAGTGCTGACGGCGGCAGGATTTTCGACACTAGCTTTTCAGCTAGGTCGCATTCAGTCGCTGTCTGGAGGAGAATTCTAGCGGCCGGCTGCTCTGATCGGTAGTTTTCCGTGGTTTCTCCGATCAACACCAGGCAAATGCCGGAGCAGTACCCTACCAAAACGGGTCACGGACCGCGCGCGATCTTTTCTTCCTCTTCCTGGCCCTATCCTCTCCCCTTACACACACACTTACACTCGCATGCACTACATTACCACATATTCGGGAGACCGGTCGGGAGCTTAGAGCTTTCCCGGAGGGCGGTGCCCCGTTGGTGGGAGAGTCCTGGTTAGGGGGAAACCCCTCTAGCCGACGGTAGGTCGGATCTCCCCATCCAGCGGGGAAAGATCACCGCCATCTTCCGAGGAAAAATCATGTACTACGCTAACGGGACGAATGACCGAAGCAGTTGACGCGCCCGGAAACACGAAATAATCAATCTTCTCAACAGGTGAATGCACCCTATAAGTTTCCATCGCAACGCAGTGCCGAAACCGTTGACGCTGTGGCCGACAAGTCTTAACTCCATTCCAAAAAGTCCCCCAAATCATTTGTTGTGTTCCTCTCCGCGCCTGCGCTCTTCTCGCGCCGTCGGGGCGGAGGCGTCCCGTTAGCGAGGCGCGGCGTGACGGGAGCGCGCGCGCGTGGGGCGGCGCGTTCCAGCGCGCGCGTGCCAAGGACGTGGCGCCGGGTGCGAGCGCGTGTCTGGGCGCGGGGCGGCGCGATGCCCGACGACGCCTCTAACGGCGCCCGCCAGCGCCCGCCCGCCCTCACCGCCTCGCCCGCACGCCCCGGCCCGACTGCGAATGCCCGAGTAGAGTCGCCCCTAGTGCCATGCAAAGCAGGGATGCGACATCGCCAAACAAACATTGATGTTTCTAAACATTTAATAATACATCGATGTCAACAAAACAACGATGTCAACAAGCAACGATGTTAATAAAACATCGATGTTAACAAAACAACGATGTTAATAAAACATCGATGTTAACAAAACAACGATGTTAATACAACATCGATGTTAATACAACATCGATGTTAATACAACATTGATGTTAACAAAACATCGATGTTAACAAAACATCGATGTTAACAAAACATCGATGTTAACAAAACATCGATGTTAACAAAACAACGATGTTAACAAAACAACGATGTTAACAAAACATCGATGCTAACAAAACATCGATGCTAACAAAACATCGATGTTAACAAAACATCGATGTTAACAAAACATCGATGGTAACAAAACATTGATGTTAACAAAACATTGATATTTCTACACATGGAGGTTAAAAATTAAAGCATCAATGTTAATAAAAATCGACCCAAAATCATGGACGGTTTTGATCATTGATGGTTTCAAACTTCATGTTTTTAATAATCGTTATTTAAGTCGTCGATGTTTTTAAAACTGCACAAGAAGCCATTAATATTCGCGTGGAGGATGATTTAATTTTACGGTGATCCCGTTTATTAATTTTTATTGATATTTAAGTGACACAATTTTAAAAGTGGTCCGGTCAATTTATAAAATCTTTATTATCTGATTGGATAATTTAAAAAATAAAATAAAATAATTATTTCATTTAAAATTAGTCCAAAGATATGATCAAAATTGGGAGATCTGCACCCAGAATACATTCATCAATGATCAACTTCAATTTTTTCTTGTTGAAAGTTCGAAAACCTTGTTTAAAAAAATATTAAGATTTTAAAAGATAATTATTTTAATTGATTTATAAAAATAAAAAACATTAAATATAAAGTTGCAAAGAGTAAGAAAAACAAAGAATTTGAAGATATTTCACTAGGGATCACGTCAGATGTTCATTCAGTATTTAATAAAAGTAGTAAAATTCCTTTTGTCTACAAATCTTACAATTGCTATGAGTAGACATGAAACCTATGTATTATCACAAAGAAAGAAATATTTCAGTAATTGATGAGGCTGCTACAATATTCCAGACTAGTGTTATGACACCAATCTTCAAGCCAATGAAATGGTCCGTGAAGAGCACACAAGGGTGCTCAAAAGTGATTGTCATATCGACGTCGTCTGGATACTGAGGCATATGGCCAAAACAAATTAGTAACAGTGCAAAAGTAAAATGAATAATATTAATGTATGCATGTTGCAGCTGTAGTATTTAATTAAGGTTTATTTTAATATTTGTTAAAAAAATATTCAATTTGTTGATATCTCCCCGGATATGATTAACCACTATCGATGCTATCTCGGTTCTTTATCATCTAAGCAAACTTAAAGGAACCATAATTCGAGTTCTAACCAGGCACGAGATTCGTTTACGAAAATTACGTAATTTTATCGCACCATAAAATTAAAAGGAAAATCATACCATTTTCAAATATTATTTATTAATACTGCACCCTGAGCCTCACGCAACAACCGTAACGCTCAATTTACTACAAAGGTATGCAAGACGGAATTCAAGGAATGCGTTCCCACAGTGCGGAATGCAAGTATGCATTTTCTTTGTCTTTCCCTCTCACGCTGCGAACGCGGTAACCCGCCTGCATACGTCTCTGCCAGAAACAACTTCCTCGTGCAGTCCGTTTAATTCGCACGTAATACAACACACGGATTTAAAAGCGCAGGTTGTCCTCGGACCGCGGACGGGACGGGTCGTCCCGCGCACGAATAGAAGGGCGTGCGCGACCCAGTGCCGCGATGCAGCGGCGGATTGCGGAGTGCTGTCCGGCCGACTCCGCATCCGTGCCAGCCAACAACTGTGCGCCCTGGCGGCGTGTTTGCGCAACGGTGCGCTGTCCTTTGCGCCTGCGCGCGCGGGATGTGGAGCGGCCGGCGCGTTTGCGCGCTTCCGTGTTGCGGCGGCGACGCCGCCGCCACTGGGCCAAGTTGGTTGGTTGGTTGGTTAGTGTGATTCCAGGCGCGTGAACAACGTAGGTCATTGGTCCCGTAAGTGTAGTGTATGTTTTTTTCTCGGGAGATGGCGGTGATCTTTCCTCGCTGGATGGCGAGATCCGTCGCTGACCTACCGTCGGCTAGTGGGGTTTCCCCTCAACAGGTATCTCCCACCAGTGGGGCACCGCCCCAGCCGGGACAAGCTCCCGACCGGTCTCCCGGAATATGTGGTAGTGTAGTGTATGTTAGTGTAAGTGTGTTTGTAAGGGGAGAGGATAGGACAAGGAAGAGGGACGAAAGATCGCGGCAAGAAGGATAGGACTAGGTCCGTGGCCCGTTTTGGTAGGATACTGCTCCGGCAATTGTCTGGTGTTGATCGGAGAAACCACGGAACCACCGATTAGAGCAACCGGCCACTAGAATTCTCCTCCAGACAGCCACTGAATTCGACCTAGCTGAGAAGATAGTGTCGAAAATCGTGCAGACATCAGGTCTCCAACCTAGGACCTCCCGGTCAGAGGCGCTGTAGTGACATCAGTTGATTCACTGAGCTACCGCTACCGGTATCAAAATAGGAAATATAACTGAAATATGAGTTATTTACTTCGATCTGGATATGAATTTTAGGAAGAATTCTTTTAATTCATGGCATAGTTATTCCATTTTATTTCTTCGATTTACCTAATGATTATCCAGAATCCATTTTGGTCCCTGTTTCAACTGAGGCCGAGGTAAGAACTTAATGAGTTTGTATTCTAAACCTTCTTACTGCTCGTGCTAGTGTTGTAAGCAGAATTTTCTTATGCACATTTTCTTCGTACAGCCTGACAGGTGACATATTCAACACACTGTTGGTCGGAATGAGGTGCAGTTCTTTGCTTCATTTAACTTTCTATATAGAAGAAATATCCGTACAAAATTACTTAATCATAGTTACTTGCACAAGAGTGTAACAGTTTTTCACATTTAACATGCAACGGAGTTACTGCTTTCTTCATTCCTGAATGTTGCAATCTCCCTGCTATTCTTAACGCTGAGGTAGTATGAAAGTGTACAACGATAACATAGAAATGAAACATAAAACGCTTCTGGCGTCCGATAATTTGACTTTTTATTTGTGATAAAGTTTTTGAATTTTATCCTTAATAAAAAATTAATTATTTTTTTGAAGCTTATTAACTATAAATACACTCCCAAATGCCTTTTAAAGAAACACATACGTGAGGAATAAGAAAGTAGGAGATGAACTTAGGATCGGAAGCAAAGATCGTATGCACTCCTGTCTTATGGTTTTATAACTCGAAAAGCTAAGTGTGAGTAGTAAACATTTCTGTTAAATAGAGAACCTTGGCCTTCGCCTCATGTTGCCTTGTTTCAGTTCAAATTAGAAATTTTGATGGCCACTCTCGTCAGACACAGGTTTTCTTCCTGACTGCGAAAGAGTCTTGATTTCCAGGAGAGATAGTGTCACAGTTATTTCGTGGCCGTGTCCTTCCGAGGTGCCCGCCGGATTCCCGAGCGATAAACCTCCGTGTTCGGGGCCCGGGGGAATGCGGGCAGGGAGGGGAAGGTCTGCACGAAGAGCGCGGTCACGCCGCCTCGAGTGCGAAAGACGAGAAAACCGCAGGGCGTCCATCAGCGCTAGAAGAACTCGCCAACGAAGAAAATTGTTAAATCCCTCCTTCCCGTTGTTCACGAGCGGCGCTCTCACCGCCCTAGCCAAGCAGCCAAGAGCGGCGGCGGCATGGGCGAAGTCGGAAACGGCAACAGCGACGGCGGCGGCGAGGGGGCGGTGGCGAGGGGGCGGCGGCGGAAGCATGGACGGAGTCTGTGGCAGGGGCGGGGGCGGTCGTGACGACTGTGCGGGCCAAATGAGCCTGACGGCGAAGAGCAAAAAAATATCAAAACTTCGCAAGTACTCCAGCATTACATTACATTATCAATATATCAAATCATTCTAAATTCAGAGGAACCTTGGGAATGTTTAACTTAACTGACTTTGTAAAGTAAGTCCTTCGAATCTGTATAACGACCTAATGAATTTTTATTCAATTTTTGGAGAGGATGGAGTCCACGTCATCCATGCTGTCTCGTATGTTTTCCTCTTTCAATTGACGGTGAAAACACCGAAGAGTGAGATTTGAACATTCCTAGTTATATGCAAATAGAGCACTTCACACTGCATTGCGGTAGTTCTGAACTACATATGCTGTAGCTCCACATATTAAATTTTGTCATGTAGTCTGCGGGTTTGGGACTGCCGTGAAATGCGAATTTCATCATTTATTTGGTAATGAATTTAGTTATTCTTAGTATATAACGATCAATTCCTAACACTTCAAAAAGTATTTGGAGAATATAATGGTCACCTTGCCTGTCACCTTGTTGGATGCATACAAGGAGCGATAATCGCGCTCGTGAAAACTGTTCAAAGGGTTGGTTGTCTCGGTAGCTTAGGGGTTAGAGCAGCTGGGCGTAAACCAGAAGGCCCGGGTTCGAATCCCGGTCGGGGCGACCAATTCTTTGAACTAATTTGGAGAATGTATTGCTAGGAATGAATTTAAATTAATTTTCATTGTTTTCAGTCACATTGCATATATATATTATGATTAAAAAATTTTTTCTTTTCTTGGTTGTTAGCGAAACAGTTGCGCCGTCCGATTCGCCCCCGCTCTGCGTGCGGGGACGAGCTGCCGCTAACGTGGTGGGTCGTGCCGGGGGAAGACGGAGGCAGGGAGCAGGGCGAGGGCCGAGGCCCCGCGGATAATGACCGGTGATTGACTCCGCGGGCGACCTCGGGGCCGATCCATCGTGCGCTCTGCTTGCTTAGCCTCTTCATTGAATGCCATTAGGAGCGGCGGAGGCGCCCTTCCGGGTCGCGGCCGCCCGGGATTGTCTCGCCAGGGGCGAACGGCCGCTGCGCGTTAATGGGCCAGGCGCAACGAGGCCGCGCCGACGCCGGCCGCTTCATGTTTATATTGGAATCGACCGCTCGTCCGCAGAAACAGATTCAGTAAGTGCGTGACTAACGGAACACCCGGCTTCGTAGAGTAATGATCGTAATTATGATTCAATGTAACGGCATTTCATTCCTCTCGGGTCGATGAATAATGAAAAGTACCGCGGAGGTATTTTGAAGAATTTCTTTCTCAAATTCCTCCTATTAGCGGCCCACCTAAGACTCGGTTCTGCTGTTGCTGAGAAGCAAAACCCCCGTGTGGCCAACGTGTGATTTGCAAGGCTCGCTCCGTCGTCGGTGGCAGCGCCTTGGACGTTGCCCGGGCCCAGAGCCCCCCCCCCCTTTTAAATTTTCTTTTGTATAGAACAAATACAAAGATAAGTTATAATACACTCTACATTTGTTATAGTAGCTTATATCTACTTACAATGAACTTACGATAATCTTACAAATAATCTTAAAATAACTTACATTACTACTAGGTAGTAATATAGGTAGAGGTATTTTTGTACCATATCTCTACTTTGGATCGACATCTGAGAATTTATTTAGGAATGTGTGGAAAGGAAATTTTCTTTTAATGCGGGTTCTGTGAGTTGGGTTTTGGCAGTCTTAGCGGGGTTAGTTTGGGTATATTTAGTATGTTTTGGAAGAAGTGGGTGGATATAAAAATAATGTGGTTGGTAATCGGTTCTAACTGGAATTCTTTATGAAGTTGTGCATTGGAGACGTTCCATTGGGGCGTTCGTGATGATGCGCAGGAACTGATTTTGGATTACTTGCAGTTTTTTGGTGTTTTGATGTAGCTGCGCTGATCCGAACTTCCCAGCGCCCCTGGCCGGCGCGGGCCTTCCGATTCCATCTGCGCGATTCGGCGAGGGCGGAGCGTCGAGAGGCGAAGAGCGTAAATTGAATCGTCCTGTGGCCTGTGGTCGAAGGTTCTCGGCCCTCGAGTGCTGCACGAACTCGTTCCGATTTACGGCCGGATTTTTTTCCCCCGCCGAGGGAACAGCGCCGCATCCCAGAGCAAGAAAGCGCCGACGACGGGGACGCCTCGGCGGCCGTTAGTTGCATTTCTTCCCGCCCGACTGCGCCTCTGCCGCCCTTGACCCCTCCTTCGTGTTCCCAGAACTATATTCTGCCCCGTAAAAGTGAAAATGGGAGGTTGCTAGAGTATGATTTTTACAAGCCATTAATGCGGATTGGATGAGGCATGGAATGGATAATTAATAACCGATACTTCAACTGTATGCGGAAGTGGATTTTTTTGGTTGTAGTAATCTCGACAATTGGCAGCACGAGTTTACGTGAGTTACCATATGTGGTACACTTCACTCATCAAAATGGTTAGATTTCCGAAGTGCAGATTTTATCTATTATCTTATTATCTGTAAATTATATGCATTGAAACGTCTCCGAGCTCTCCTTAATTAAACCAACCATACAATCAGTTAGTTACAAATAATTCAAATTTTTAAAATGTGATATAGATAAAGTGATAATAAAGACTGAGGAATTGTGTAATAAGAAAAAAATGCAACTTTATGAGGGAATATGGAATAATAGTCTATTTTACCAAACAAAGCAAAATATATATTTTATTTTATGACAGTCTATTTATTTTAAAGAGATACATTTATAATGTACGAGTTTCGCCAGATACTTTGAAGCCAGTACAAAACCCACAAAGAAAGGACGTTACAAAACAAACAAATTATTTATCTCAGAAAGAAGTAAAAAATTAAGAAGTTTCATTAGTAACACGTTTTGTAACATCAGGTCCATCACACACACACTTCTGACTCCTTAGCAACGACTGATCTGCTTACTCCTTTCAATCTGTGCCGCCTAATGCTCCCTTCCTCACCGCTGGACTTGTTACAAGTGGCCGTGCAATAAGCCGCGGTGCAGGGGGCCGTGCGTAGGGGCGGGGAGAGGGGACGCCGGTTCCCAAAGCCGTGACGCAGTGTCCGAGAAGCAAATGTTGGCGCAGAGGGAGCGGGAACATGAAACGGACTTCGCCGCCGTCGCATAGCACTGCCCTGCCCAGTCACGCGCCGCCCAACCCGCGCAGCTACTCAAACCCCCGCTGCAAGCGCTCCAGGGGGCGCTGAGAACGCCGGTGGGCTTCCGCTCGCCACGCCGCTACTTCTGGGGCCCGTTGGACGAGCTGATAAGTCGACTATTAGATAAGCATACTAATGTATTGTCCTGGTCATTCTTAAGACTATGGCTCAGTGCATCAACTAATGTCACTGCAGCGCCTCTGACCGGGAGGTCCTAGGTTCGAGGGCCGACGGTAGCAGGATTTTCGACAGTAGCTTTTCAGCTGGGTCGAATTCAGTCACTGTTTGGAGGAGAATTCTAGCGGCTGGCTGCTCGATCGGAGTTTTCCGTGGTTTCTCCGATCAACACCAGACGAATGCTGGAGCAGTACCCTACCAAACGGGCCATGGACCGCGCGCGATCCCTTCCCATTCCTTGCCCCCCCCTTTACCTAACATGCACTACACTACTACATATTCCGGGAGACCGGTCTGAGACTTAGAACTTGTCCCGGCTAGGGCGGTGCCCGGATGGTGGGAGATACCTGGTTGAGGAAAACCTCGCTAGCCGACGGTAGTTCGGCGCCGGATCTGACTATCCAGCAGGGAAGAACACCGCCAACTCCGAGCAAAAACACGCACTACACTGACCGGACTAATGACCGTAGTACTTAACGCGCCCGGAATCACTAACAATCAATCAATCTAGACTGTGTATGGTCAGTCAAGTTAAATTGCGGCTGGTTGCTGAGTTGGCCACGTGTCAATTTACGAACATGACTTAAATTTTATAAAATACCCCCCCCTACGAAGATAAAACGAGAGGACTGATTTTTCTCGCTATAACAATCATCTGATCTTATAGATTCTCCTCTATTAAGGTAAGTTTTCTGTTTATTCTTGCTAGATTAGTTCAAAGAATTACTATTGCTTAATCATTATTGCGAGATACGGATGTTGTCTCTTGTGACACTGAGGTTTCGCGACTTTACGAGCTTATTACGATAAAATTACCGAAGAAAGGGACTAAACCTGACGAAATATGTAATTCTATTATAATTGTAAATATCCAACATTTTACCCTGTAAGATGCGAGATCAGTATTTCCCCACGTAATTTGATCACCTACGCGCCACCAGTTCCAACCTGCTTACAAGCCAGCGGAGAAATCCAGCCCATGCAGACACGGGCATTGGCGAGCTAATAAGGTTTCTATAAGAAACTTGTATCCCCTCGCTTCTCAGTCCATCTTGTAATAAATTTCTTTAAATGTAATTAATACTGAAAGTAACATATAAATCAAATACGTATGTTTCAAAATATAATTGAGAAGAAAAATACAGATCTTGGATTTGGGTTTATCAAATAATAATAACAGGAGTTGCCTGTAAATATACAACCATACTTTTAAGTCAGAATATGGCCTCTGAAGCACACCCAAGTGTAATTAAATATCATTTGTCTCATGGTACACTTCCGCAGCGAAACGTGTCTCCTGCAAAATCTGGAGGTGTCAAAACGTCAACATCGTGGGGAGGGAAAATTATTTGTGTGAATGAGGTCAACATCCCATTTCGCCTTACACAAAACTCAATACACATCCTAAATGTCATTCATAATAGTCTCCTATGGCCGACTTTAACATTTGGTCCCCAATTATGATCTTATTAAGCTAATGTTTTGCTGAAAGTAATTCACTTAGCCACATTAAGTAAAATGTTGCATTCCGTCCTCGAATGTCACGTTTTACGCATTCAAAAAAACTATGTCGCACAAGTGTGCTGCCCTGAGCAGTTACAGAATGAGTGGAAAAGTTGTGAATTGCTGAAGGCCATTTACATATAAACCTCGAACGATGAATTACCAAGGTTGTCCACATTTAAAGTTCCTGCCCGCAACACGCTACATTTTGGCACATCTTCACGTCTGAATGCTGACCCACTAACCTGAACTCCACATTTCACTTAAAGGGAGGGAACTTAAGCCCGAGAATTGCTTAACCTCCTTAAGCAGTTAACACCGCGTACGTTTTCTGATGTAATGCTACGTAATTTCAGTATTTATTCTATACGTAAGAGTAAAGAAAGTCTCTTTAAATTTGTTACGAGCCTCGTTTAAGGAAACCACATTGAGATTCGTGACATGAATTGAAGTCCTTTTGTTTTTGTTTTTTAGGGCTTTTATCCAGCCAACAGCCGGTTACCCTTTACGTCTCGATGGGACGCATATTCGACCATACACTTGCGAGCTCCTCTGATCTGGCGTCAGCAGAACGCGAGGTCCTCTGCGACAACACATACAAAGTCAAGGGACAAACAACTATGCTCAAGGCGGGACTCGAACCCGCGACCCTTTGGACCGAAGCGCTGAGTCGGTACTCGCTCTTAGCCACCTCGGCCATCCAGGTCGGCTCCATTTATGTTCACATAAAATAATTGAACGAAATAACAAAATACGAAAAATGTTGCAAAAAGAAGTCGTCGGTTGCAGAGGGCATTGGGTTGCAGGGGGCTTGGCGGAGCGGCGCGTGCCGTGACATTGTCATTCAAATGAGCGCACTGATGCAGGCGGACGTGTTTCACGCCCGGCGCCGGCACTTGTTAATGGAGATGCAGCTCTTCCGGTCTGGGCGGAACCGCCGCTACGAACAGTTAGGCGGTCGCTAATTGCTCTAATTGGAAGCGGAGCCACCGCCCGCAGTCGCTCCTCTGTTTCTCTTTTTTTTTTCTTTTTTCTTTTGCTCGGCGACGTCTAACCGATTTCTTCCGCGTCCAAGTGTTTTATTTCTTTTTATTTTATCAGAGAAGCTCATTAGTCTAATTGTTATATTGTCGCCGCGCTACTCGCCTTATTTCAAAAGTTTCATCTAATGGTTTTTAATTGCAACATTAAGTGTGCGTGAAGGCGTAAATGATTAGTATTTGCATGTTGTTTTTTCCGGCAGATATTTAATAATGTGCGTCCTACTCTGAGGTTAGACGTAGTAGGGGTTCACAAAGTTCATTGCAGTCACAAAATGTATGTATATCTTTCAAATACATACAAAAACTTAAATTGTAAATCAAAGAACCGCAAGCTTCCAAAACAATAACCGAATTGTATGATAGACCAATACCCGCCGTAGTTATGTAAGTATTTTATCGATAAGTCTCTAACATTGTCTCTTGCCGTCGTGTTGTTTCATCGTGCGTTGAGTTGCAGTTCTACCACTTGCAGTCTCACACTTCAAAATGGACTTGTAGCTCGTGGTAGGCGTGGCCTGAGGTAGGCCATAGAACGGCCGTGTCGTTGACCGGCAAGTCAAGGTCGCGGCGCCCCCTAGGAGGCAAGGACGTTGCAATGACCTCTCATCTCGGGCCGGCGGCGCCTCGGCCTTCGCGGGAGCCGCCGCGTCGGAGTGGAATAGCCTGAGAGCGAGGCGGTGATGAAATCCCTCGCGCAAATCGTTTGTTGCGGTCTCCGCGTTCACCGAATAATGCCCTGTCTTCTTCTGCTGCCATTACCGCGGGCAGCTAGCAATCGATAGCTGTTGAAGAAAACTACTCAAAGGCAAGTGTTTTAGACTTCAGCATGCCTTACAAGATCTTCCCACGCAACCGAAATTTCTGGTAATCGGCACGAAACATATTATTTTCATCACTATTTTTGTTTATTGGTTTCATTTTTTCTTCAAAAATACTTTAAACATCTTAAGCGCCTGTTTTTGTATTTATACATTATGAATTCTTGTTAGTAAGTGGCATGGGTTTGTGCCAGGAGTGGTTAATAATTGGTCGAAACACTAGTGATGATGCAATGCAAGTTTTCCGTGATAAAAAGTTAAGGGTGACCTCAGCAAAGTATCGAAACTCGTTTTACCCTTCTCAAATACCACAAGCATTGACCGGTATTCGAACCGGTGTTCGAGAGGTGCAAAACGAGTCTTACCACTGCACACAGGTAACAGTTAAAACCAACTGGCCCATAACGCCGGGGGTTAGAGCTCGTAATTTATTGAGAATTTTTGGAAATGATTTTTTACGCAGTAACACAAAGTAAGGAAAAATATACGAATGTTTAATATCCACATAACCCAGGAAGTTGTGGATTGTTATTTTTTTCTCTTTTAATAAAAAAAATTAAAAATGATATATCCCGAGCTTAAAGCTTAATTGTTTAGTGTTCATGTTATCAAACGAATATTTAAATATATTAAGATCATTTCGAAAAATAAGTAATTTTTTATTGAATATCACAAGTCAATTTGGGCGTTCTTTGTCGAGAAATATCTTTACAAATGTACAGGTCAACGTTTAGTTGATTGAAAAGTCTAAAAATGAATTAAAAACAAACAATCTGGAGTTAGGTACAAAGAACTGTAATAAGATTTTTAATGCATTATTTTTCTCGAGCAATCCCTTTTCATTGAGAACAAATCTACAAATCAATCCATTTGCCCATAATGATCTTGATAATCTATTTATTACAATAAATTTCTTTATTTAGTAATGTTTATAACAAAAACGTTGTTGGTAATTTTTATTTCAAGTTCGTGACACTGAAATCTAAACACCCCAGTGAGTTAAAGTTGGGCTATCAGAGTGAATTTTCCGTTCAAATTACAACCTTTGCTCAAATAATTTTAAAACAGTCTCTAGAGCGGCCGGACGTGAGCCTTGCAGAAGCTCAATACCTCTCCCCCTCCCCATACGCCCCGCCCCATTCACCTACGCAACGGGAGATTCCTCGTTTGGCGAACTCGCTTCCTGGTGCGCGGCTTAAATCATCCTGAAGAATGGCCCTCTCCAGCGGCGAAAGTAGCAATTAAAGCAACGGCCATAAAGACCGTTTGCGAAGTTCGCTTCCGCTCCTAAAATAATCTCGCACCAAATAAGAAGTGCAGGCTTTGTGAGCGTTGCAAATTGTTGGGTTCAACATGGATGAGAAATACAGGCGGAAGGAAAGTATTCATCATTGGGAAGGAATGTTTAAGTAGAAATTTTAACTCCATGATTGAAGACGTGCCAACTACATAATTGCAATATTGCTTTGTTGGCGTCTTCAAATACAAATCGTTTTTCCTTTGTTCACATGACACCTGTAGAAATTTTGTGTTTTATATTACATGAGACCGACTTCAGTAGTATAATTTCATAATGGTAAAATGAAGAGATAGTTACGAAAATCCATTTACATTGTTTTAGCAACACAGTTCGTCTTTTGATATTTTAAATGAATAAGCGCAAAGAAATATGTTTAAAAATTAAATCTGTGACAAAAAATTAAAAGTGAAGCGCATAAACATTGCCCTTTGATTTTTGTGCGTTTGTACTCACTATTCTTTGTAGGCGTAAAGCGCGATAATGCTGGATTATGAGCTCTCTCCTTACCTGAAACAAGAAAAAATACATTGAAATTAACAATTGTAATATAAAGTTAATGGAATAGAAGTTGGTCGTATAAAACAATCATATTGTATAATGGTACATTAAATGTACGTAATCATATCTTTAAAATCCCCGAAACTTTTTATTTTAATTGTAACGAAAATACATCTAACAACAGAAAACAAAAAAACAGGGAAACTTTTCCCACAAAATAATCCAATACGAAGTTTATTGAGACCATTAATTAACTTCTAGCAAGAAAGATACATTGAAAATTCACGATAATTTGTTTTATTTGATGCTTCTAGTATGTTCTTAGAGTTTGTTCTATTCTGCCAACAGCGTCTTAAACCAAAACAAAACACGGCTACGATACTTTAGTTAACACGAGTGGTGAGCACGTTAAAGCATTAGCAACATGTCCATCATCCGGCTAAAAACTCGTTTGTCGGATGTTCCGAGTCGTAATGGAGTCGCATAGTGCTCAGCTCGTGCGGTGCCGGGAGCGGTCGGCGACTGTTTTTTGGGTTGAACCATCTCACGATTTCTCTTAATGAGATTCCGGTGCATAGCGGACCGGTTTTTGCCTCAAGGTCGCGCGCTCTGGAAGATTTCGCCGCTTCCTCGTCCATCCGTCCGCCCGCCCGCCCGCTCGACCATGCGGGGGCGGAGGGGGGCAATAACGGGGGGTGTCCGGCGCCCCGCACAGGCTCATTAATCAAACGTAACAGGTGCCATCTCATGCGGATGCGGCTTAAAAGGCTTTGGAAGCGAATGTGGCCGGAGGTGTTTTGCCTTTGGATCGGGAGAGTGGCAAACCAACACGCATCTCACGCTGCCATCCGGAGCTTCGTCCTTTCATTCTTTACGATTCTTTCATTTAATCCATATATTGTCGTCTGCTTCGTCATTTATTACATTCAATGGGCCCAGTGGAGGAGAATACCTTTGGTCTGACTGACCGTGGAACTGCCCGAGAAGAATCAGGATGGTGCGGAAGAGATGGAGAATCAAACGGAGGGCAGGAGAGAGGCTCTTGTTTTTTTAGTGGTCTGGGTAGTGTAAGCGAGTTGTCAAATTAGATCCCATAGGAATTCATCTTCTGTACATATAGAACCATTGCTTTAGTATCTGAGTGTAGAGATGTGTAGTTGAGTAAAGGCGAAGTATTTTCGTATTACAACCAATAAACATTTAGTTTGTAATTTTGATGATGTGATCTTTTGAAAATATTTTGTAGTGAAAAAAAGTTTGTGAAGCAAATAACGAGAGATTCATGATATTCACGGCAAAAATTAATTATGAATAATCAATTTATTATCATTGGAACTTAATTTTTTCCCTGGGTGGGAAGTCCAACTACTTGACGAGAAATATAAATCTAGCATCACAAAGGAAAAGTACAATATACCATTACTTTAACAAGCCAGTCTAGTAATTCATGATTTTGTAGTTACTTAAATGTATCTTATCACAGAAAATGGAAGTTTACTTTAGTAGCCCGAAAATAGGCTTATCACTGCGTTACAGGGTTATAGAAAGTCTAATGTCATCTCACAAAGGTATTTGAGAAATTTCAAACAAACCACGCTTCATTTCGATCCGTGCCACCGGTAGCGGTAGCTCAGTGCATCAATTGATGTCACTGCAGCGCCTCTGACCGGGAGGTTCTAGAATCCCACTCCCCAAGGCGGCAGGATTTTCGACACTAGCTTTTCAGCTAGGTCGAATTCAGTCGCTGACTCGAGGAGAATTCTAGCGGCCGGCTGCTCTGATCGGTTAGTTTTCCGTGGTGTCTCCGATCAACACCAAGCGAATGCCGGAGCAGTACCCTAACAAGCAGTCCACGGACCGCGCGCGATCTGTCCTTCCTCTTCCTTGTCCTATCCTCTCCTCTTACAAACACACACTTATACTAACATGCACTACACTACCACATATCCCGGGAGACCGGTCGGGAGCTTAGAGCTTGTCCCGACTGGGGCGGTGCCCCGCTGGTGGGAGAGTCCTGATTAGGGGGAAACCCCACTAGCCGACGGTAGGTCGGTGCCGGATCTCGCCATCCGGTGGGGGAAGATCACCGCCATCTCCCGACAAAAACATGCACTACACTAACGGGACTAATGACCGAAGCAGTTGACGCGCCCGGAAACACGAAAAAATCAATCAATCGATCCGTGCCATCGCCCGTGCTTTCCCTCGTGCGCTAAGCGGGAGTAGCCAGTCGCGCAGGGGGGCGTTACCGGCCATCGCCACCGCGGAAGGGCCCCGCGAGCGGGGCTGGCGGCGTGGGGGGTGGCGGCGCCCGGTGGCGAATCGCAGGGGAGGGGGGCGGCGGCGGTGGCGGCCATGTCAACGGCCGTGCGACGCGACGCCGAGCGCCGACTCATCGCTGCAAGAAGCTCCTCCGCCGCGGACATTCCAGGGCCTCCGCCGCGTGACCGGCGCCGAAATCGCTCGAGAGCGATCCCTCATCCCTCCCTTAGCCTCCCCCGCGCCGCGCCGCCCGCTCCGCTTCTTCCGGGATCCGCCGACTGAGGTGGCTCAGGGCATCAACAGAGGTCACTCCACGGCCTCTGACCGGGAGATCTTTGTTTCGAGTCCCGACGGTGAAAGGATTTCCAACTCTAGCTAGATACTAGGGCGAGTTCAGCCACTGTCTGGAGGACTGAGGTGGCACAGGACCAATTAGTCCTGCAGGGCTCTGACCGGGAGATCCTTGGTTAGTCCACGATGGAAAGATTTTCGACCTACTAGATATCCAGGTCGAGTTCAGCCGCTGTCTGAGAGAATTCTGGCGCCGGTTGGTCTGATCAGTAGTGTTCCGAGGTTTCTCCGATCAACCCGGCGAACGCCGGAATAGTCCCCAACAAATGGGCCAAGGACCGCGCGCTATCATTCCTACCTCTTCTTGTCGCATTCTCATTTCCCTACATACACACACTTGCACTTACATACATTTGTAAGTGCAAGTATTACCCTACCACACATGCCGGAAGCCCATTCGGGGGGTTAGAGCTTGTCCTGGCTGCGGTGTTGCCGCACTGGTGTGAGATATCAGGTTGGGGAAACCTCCACTAGCCGAGGAGTAGGTTGCCGCCGGGTCTCGCCATCCAGCGGGAAAAGGTCTCCGCCATCTCCCGTTATAAAACATCGCAGCACTTACGGAACTAACGATCTTAGCAAGTGACGCACCCGGAATTACTTATCAATCAATCAAACAAAGGCTAAATTAGCTTAATAAAAGGCTATATTAACTCTGACTTGGTGAGACGAGGAGGCGGAGGGATATGTCGTTGGTGGAGGAGGAGAATGTGAAGATGGTGGCAGAGGCAGAGGAAGAACATCTTGCATCTCACGGCAGGTCAGCCAATTACCATTCAGGGCCAACAAGACACGTCGCAGGAGGATTTTGAAGAGTGGTCACACGAGGTTCGATTAGACCTATGACACAAGGAGGAGATACAGCACTGAGCTTCTACCGCGATGTGCTCAGAAGAAGCTCTCAGAGCTACATCATTCGACGTGGATACTTACAGGAAAAAAATTAATGTGGTCATTCAAGTTATTTTATTAAAGAAATCAAGTACAAAAATATTTGTTGTAAAATGAGTGTTAACAATCGGCATTAAACTTTTGTACACACGGAATATTTGTTGACCAAGATGGTTTCATTTGTACCAATTAGGTTTAGTGATCTGACGTCTATGCGCTCTAACTTAGAGCAAAATCGCCCAACATATCGAGTCGCTCAAACTCCTACATTGTGAGAAGCTCCATTGTGGTCTCGGCACGAAACCCCTTCGTGACTATTCGGAAATGGTGATCGTTGATCGAAATTTGACTCTCAGCGCGTGGCTGTGATGGATGATAGCTGTGACATAAACAGGAACGAGAAATGAAAGCGGACACAGGTAAGAGAACTCGAATCGTCTTTCTTCTCAGTTTTACAAACATAAAATAATTTTCTTTCGAATTATATTATGGTTACGGTTTCTCCACATATGAGTGCATTGTGGCTCAGGTCCTTGCTGTGAGAATATAAGTTCCCTCCGAAACTGCATTCTCGTTTATTAGATTTCTTTTCTTTTGTACTGATAAGTCTACAAAGAAGATTTTTCTTAGAATTTACCTGATTCTAACGACAAATATATACGAGTATAACATATTCATTAAGTAGAAGCAATTGTAATTCCTTGGTTCCTTAAGGAAAATAATTTCCTCAGACGATTTAAACTTTTCACCTCTGAGCAAAACTATATTTTCCCAAATAATTTCCTGGAATTGAAATGACCGCGAATGAATAAAATATTACCAAATATTTTGGCTTCAAAATATTATATCTGTAAACAGATAACGAGTGAAAAATTGTTGTGTTAAAATAACCTGCTGTTTTGATGACCGCGTCAGTTCATTTATTTTTGCGATTGCAATAGTTTCATCTCTGGATAGCGGGTAGATGCATTTCTGTTATAGGAACAAGAAAAACGTGCTTCAAAGAGTGGTTTCGAGACGTTTTGTTAGAGAGTAGAGAATTTACTGTTACCGAGAACGTCAACGGCGACTCGCGGAGTCCAATGGTATCCCATAACACCCAACGGTGCCCCATGGTTTCTGTCGGAAGTTGCTTGAAGGTGTTCGAATGCACGCAACGCTGCCTCAGGTTGCTCTACGATGACTAACGATTTCCCATGATGCACAATGGTGCCTTAAAGAACCACGTGGTGTCCTGTGAGGTCTGTGTTCCACGGAGTCCCTGAGAGACCATGCTGCGCAGTTTCCCAAATGGACCGTCCCGCAACGTTCCGCGTTAGCTGCAAATTGCTTCCTCCGCTCACCTCCTCCTCCTCCTCCGCGGACGCGTCCTGGAATGACGAGGCAATTTTTTAAATTCACAAGATCGTAAACCAGGAAAACGTAATCTCTTGAAACAAGGTACTAACCACAGAATAATTTACTGACTAACGGGCAACATCGTTTGTTCTTAAAATAATAATAATAACCCTGGAAATGCGAGTTGGTAAAATATCTCGAAAATGGCGGTAATGCACGAAAGTATACGAAAACTTAAAGAACATTCAGAAGGAAGATGTGCCGCAACTTTTACAATATCATACAAGGATATCATTCTACTTAAAAACTTGTGGAAGGGTATTTGCCCAACAACCGGGAAGGGAAACAATGCCTTATTATTTTCTCAATATTGTGTTCTTCAGGAGTATGTGATGCTCAGGTGTGCTCTCATGTGAGATTTTTATTTGGAAAAGTAATGAAATATCTTTTATTATTAGTATCCTTTATTTCTGAAGCTTTTCTGAAGAGAAACATCTAAGTTGTTCCTAATTCTATTTTAGGTAGTTATTTTTTGTAGAATTACTTTAGTCACATCGAGTAGTATTATAGTTAAAAAGAAAGAATATAAATTTATTACTTACACTAGTGTAGATTAAATATGAAGTTATAATACAAAATACCGAGTTTGTTTCTTTCAATTGTAGGAATTTAGAACAAAATGCGTGACAATATTGTACATATTTACTAACTTTTCTTTTCATCACTTGTTCCCGTTTGCTAGTCATCATATTACTTATCATTTGCATAAGAATTTCTTTGTAGTGAACCAATATGAATTTATTCGTAAACAGATCCCACTTTTTCACTTAATCGCTAGAGATTTATTTTTTTAACCCTCGAAAGACAATGAAAATCTAAATCAAGTGACTTGTGGTACACTGCTATACGAAAAAATTAAAAAAACGACCTATTTCAAAAGAGACTAAAGAGAAAAGTCTATGCCTGTCATAACTATAAATCAAATCGAGTAATATCTAGTAATATTGTCACAACTCATTTGGTGGCATTAATGGCTGCCAAGACGTAATGTTTGTTTCCTGTGAACAGATGTCAAGCTGTATGAATAACAATTTTAAATCTTTAGCTGTATTCGATATTTAACATTGACACCCAATGTGGGACGATGTCTCTTGACTTGTGATGTTTTAATTGACTTTTCTAGTAATCACGCGCATCTTACACACGTCGGTATTCGATTTTGATAAATATTGTCAAGCTAGTACCAATTCTGATATGCTTGAATATTGCTTTTGTTTTCACTAACTGGCAGCGTCCGAATATCAAAAATAGTTGAGGGTCGTATCCCTCTATCTGGAAAGCCTTCTTGGGGGAGTAGATCAAGAATTTGGCCCCCTCGTAGGGCTCACACAATTGACTTTTTTTTCTAGGGCTTTTATCCAGCCAACAGCCGGTTACCCTTTACGTCCCGATGGGACGCATATTCGACCATACACTAGACCAACACACTTGCGGGCTCCTCTGATCTGGGGTCAGCAGAACGCGAGGCCCTCCGCGACAACACATACAAAGTCATGGGGCAGACAACCATGCCCAAGGCGGGACTCGAACCCGCGACCCTTCGGACCGAAGCGCTGAGTCGGTACTCGCCATCCAGGTCGTCCAATTCAGGTCCATCCTCTTCGGTCATCCAGGTCGGTACTCGCCATCCACCTCGGCCATCCAGGTCAGCCAATTGACTAATTCTTAAATGAAAATTTTCCCGTTTCTATTTTTTTAATTAATTTTATTTATAGTTGCACCAACAACTTGGTTATTAACGACTATTCCAGGTATAGTCCTACATGATAGGTTGATTACAGAAAGTGTTGCTCTATTTTGTTTCCTTCGTGCCGTCCCCAGGGGGCCAAGTGCTGTGCCTCCCGAGGCGCTCGTGCGCAGCCCCTTGTCTGCGCCCGGCGGCGCCACGTGTGCGCAGAGGGGAGCGGGCGCAGCGACAGGTTGTCTTCGCGGTTTCCGCCCGCGGAAGCAAACAGACGCAAACAAACACGCGCGCGGTGCAGGGAAGTCGAGAGGTAGGGACGGCGGTCACGTTGTACCCCCAACCTCCGCTCCCTGCGTGCTGGCGCGCCGCGGCGGGTAGACGGCCGGTAAAAGCTCTGGGCGCCGGTCGCGGTTCTGTTTCGCCTGAGCAAACACCTGCGCATACCACGTCGCTCTTAGGGCCTTCACGGGAAGCGTTTCGATGCGGTGTCAGTTGTTGATTAGAGGAGTCGGTGCAACGATTTTACGTTTGATTGAATGAAGAATTCGAATGAAATAATGGAATCGTTGAACGATTTTTTGGTATGCCGTAAATCTATCAGAAGGGATTGTTGGCTTTCTCATCTAAAATTTTGCTTGGAAAAATTTGGCCTACGAGTAGTTCTCATTCAATGATTGGAGATTAACGAAAATTGCTCTAAATACAAACATAAGAAAACATTGATCTACTGATGATTTTTAAGTTTGTTCTTTTGAAAAAAAAAAAAAACAACGGCACAGTGCTATTTGAAAAAAAATGTGGAATTTCTTTTAGCAACATTATTTATTTAACTTTCATTAATCGTCGAGATGTATAAAAACTCTGAGTCTTCTTAAGCCTTACGAGCATACCAAGGCCATTAGATATTCTGAGAGTCAACTGCCACTTCGAGCGGAGTGTTTTTCGTGAAATGGAATTAACTCCCGTTGCGACTGACTCTTTTCCAGGGCTCTGGCCGCGGCTATGTTTGCCTAAACAAATACCCCTTCCTCCACTTCACACCGCAATGCTCTTAAGATATTCAAGGGAAACATTTCGATAATGTGTCAATTTTCGATGGGCGGAATCAGTTTGTCGTTCTCAAGTTGGCATTAGGAATAAAATAAGTGTCGAATTCTGCTGATTAGTGAACTGTTGGAAAATTTTGTGTTTATTGCGAAGTGTCACTATTGTTTGTTGATTGTTGGTTTAACTTCATCCACTCGAAAAATTCTCGAAAATATATTAATGTACGATTAGTTTAGTCTAACTACTGCAGATTATGAAAACGCTTTAATTGCAAAGATCAGTACATTATTATCGCACAAACTGAAATATTGGCGTACAACCTTCCTTACTGTGAGAACGTATGCTCGTTTATGGCAAGCTTTATGGAAGTGCTGGAAGATTTATCGACGTTAGACCAACACTTAAATTAACGCTTCACCAAGAATAACTTTTAGCTCGGGTGTACAGTTGTTTCTTCTCTTCTAGTTTCTAATCGATTGTCTTGTTTTTCTTTTTCCTTCGGTGATCCACTGCATAATGCTTTGGTGCACGTCTCCTACGGTTGTCGCAATAGTACATCTGGAAGGGTTGTCGCTGTATGAAAGTTGTTCTCTGAGATTCAGTTTCACTAAATCATCAGTTCAGAATATTGTTTTGAGGAAAAAATGTGTAATATTTTTAAGTTTCATTAATTAAGCATCATTAACCATTGAAATGTATACATATCTTGGAGATTTTTCATGCCTTGAGAGCACAGCAGGGTCATTAAGTACCACATATTCTCGAATACAGGCCCCTACCGGGGCCCCTCAATTTTTTGGATGAAAATTTCGAAAACTTGTTATGTAGGTTATTCGTTGCAACAATGCAGTTTAAAAAGTTCTAATTCCCTGCAATTTTCAGCAAGTCTCAGGGACATTGCAGACAGAAAAGACATATCTTTTCATTTGTAACATTAAAAATACAGACCGATTTTGAAAAAATATTTTGCTTCGTTTCGAGATACTCCAGTATTAGCCATCCGCCTCCATTTTCCCTTCGAATTTTCAAACAAAATATCTAGTATTCGAGAAAAAAAGGTAAACGAGAGTCCCAGCCATATGGAGCGCAGCCCTTTCGGGAAATGCAGCAAAGCCCCTTTGTGAGTTCCTTCGTGGGTGTCGTCCCGCGCTGCCACGCCCACCTCCGCATCGTATCCCATCTCGCGCCGCACCCATTCGTACCGTCGCGCCGCACCATCCGTACCGTCGCGCCGCATACATCCGTACCGTCGCGCCGCACCCATCCGTACCGTCGCGCCGCGCATCGTATCCCATCTCGCGCCGCCCCCATTCGCTCGCGCCGTCGTCAGGGCCGGCGCGCACCGCCTGCGGAGATGACTGCGGGCATTGCCGCTCACGCGGAAACGCCGGGCCTCGCCACGCGGGCTGGCGGGCGGGAGGGGGGGGAATGAGAGACGCGCATGAAGGTCGGGTGGCGGCGCCCGCGTGAGTCACCGCCCGCTTGGGCGCTGACTGCCTCCGCTGCGGATTCGTAACTGGACCTCGCGCTCCGTCCGCCCGGCCCGCACACGCCCAGCCTGCCGCGTCGGCGATTGCACTGCCAAGCGACCGGTCGTTTGCACAGGCTGGGCCTCGTGACTTTCAGAACTTCAGTGCATGTATTGCTTGTGTACCCCTCATTCGGGTTCATGAAATGGCACTTTATATTCAAATAAGGAAATCAGTTGCACATAACCATTATTTTGTTCGGAAAGGCCTCTTGGGACTCGCACTGAGCGACGTTCCTTGTAAACAAATATAAAGTTATCACTCAATCATTCGAGATTGAGAATATGTATTTTGAAAAGTTTCAATAATAGTTTGTAGCATCATTTTATTACGACTTGAAAACAAGAATTTTTGTGAATAAACGTTTTACTTTCTTTATTACCTGGGCCCTCACGACGTTCCGCGTTTTGAGAAGTTCCTCTTTTCCAATTGAAATGTTTGGACAAGCAATCGGGTGGAAATATCTGGTAGAATCTCGGGTTCACTACAAAGCGCTTCCAATCGTGAGAAGAGGCCGTTCCTATGGAGGACTCAGCAGCTGGCGCCATCTGCTTCCTCTTGGCTCACGGACGAGCGGTGCAGATGTCGCGTGGCTGAAGTCGCTCTTCGACACATTCCCCGAGGTGTAGGGCGTGAGCGAGCGGTGCCGTTACTTCAGAGAAGCCCCCTAGAGGGCTCTGGAATCGCGGAAGGCGGGCCGCAACCGCCTCCGCCGCCCCTCATTACCTCGCAGCCAATTAAACGCCCACGGCCCTCGATCCTTCCGCAGAGCGGAAGCACCGAACAATCACGTCGCGAGCTTTCGGCGAACGTGGAGGCGGAGGCGAACGTGGAGGCGGAGGCGAACGTGGAGGCGGAGGCGAACGTGGAGGCGGAGGCGAACGTGGAGGCGGAGGCGAACGTGGAGGCGGAGGCGAACGTGGAGGCGGAGGCGAACGTGGAGGCGGAGGCGAAGGTGGAGGCGGAGGCGAACGTGGAGGCGGAGGCGAACGTGGAGGCGGAGGCGAACGTGGAGGCGGAGGCGAACGTGGGAGGCGGAGGCCAACGTGGGAGGCGGAGGCGAACGTGAAACGCTGGCAGGTGTGACGAAAATACAATTTACAAAGAGGAACGGTAGGGTAGTTGTGGTGACACAGAGCCGGAGGCAGAGGTGGTTTTGACAGTGGTGGTATTGATGATGGTAGTGACAATTACTAAAACGATACTAAGGAAGTGAATGGCTGTGGCGTTTGTTGTGGGGCAATGAGTGTCAATGGCATTGAACGCCGGGGGCCATGTGGTGGCGTTGGAGGTGGGGGTGGGGGTGTTGGTAAAGATGGGGAGGAAATCGTGACAGGGGCAGCGGCGGTGGGCCCTGTTTGCAGACGTGGCTCTCGATGGACTCTGAATGCGGAGCCGCGCTGGCGATTCATCATGGCCTCTTCAGGCGGGGACAATACTCTGGCGACGTGCCGCTTCCAGCGCCGGCTTTTTGCTGGCCTGCGCTCCGGACTTCATATCCGGGCCCCCGCGCAGGGGCCGTTGGACCCAGGGGTCGCTTGGTCGTCGCTCTCAAGCGTAGGGCGAGCGAAGACCTAATAGACTTAATTGCTTTCGGAAAGGAAAAAAAAATTACGATGTATTTCACCTCTAATTGGAAAAATGTTTTTAAAGTTGTATTATTTTGCACGTTAAGAGGTTCAGGATATCGATTTCAGTTTTAAAAAAAAGTTTGTAATTTATGCCATTGTCAGGTGTTCCGCAGGGTTCATGATACGTCTTCGCGTGCGATGAAGGGCGTGTTGTATGGAGCTCCAGGAAGCACGGGGCGTCACGGGCACGTCTTCATCGAGGCGGAAACGCAATCTTCGAAGCTTCAGCTCCCGCTATTCCACCTGCCAGCGCTCACACGCGCCTTTTGGACAAAGAGGGCGCTTTTTGCGGCTCTTTCGCCGGCACCTTCGCCCGCGCGGTCAGCACCGCCACCGCCGCCGACCCTGCTTCCTAAAGGTGGAAAAACTCTGCGATGGAGGTGATAGGCGCAAGGAGGCGGGATGCGCGGGGCGGTGGGGGCGGCTGCAGGGTTTGTGAAGCGAGAGCAGTGGAGGCGGTGGAGACGGCGTCTAGGGGCGAACACGCGGGAGGCGGTCGGGGGTCCGTCAGAGAAAAAGGAGCAAAGCAGCGGGAATAGCAGGCAACTTGGGAAGTACAATGGACTTAAATAGGAAGAGTGGTGTAAGAAAAGAAAAGAGCATTAAAAAGGCCTTGGAAAGAAAGGAATGAAAAGGGAAAAAGGATGGAGATTGGGAGGAAATAAATGTATTTATCGAAGAATGTGCTCATGTAAACGGTAAAGAAATCGAATTGTAGAATCATGTAGGAAATAAACGTATTGTTGACGTCTTAACGAAGTTTCTGACGAAATTTCGCCGTAAAGGTTTTGGTATTTTAGAGGTACAGGCATGGCAAATTCAGTATAATCTCATACCGAAATATATTTATAAAAATGAGAATTAAAGTTAAATAAAATCATTCCAACGTGTCAAACACGTCAATTAATTCTACGAAACTGTAATATTGAATTATTTACATATTCCTATGTGTCACAATTCTACAGGACAGAAGTTTTCATGAATGTAGATAAAGCTTTCCTTCAGCTGTTTTCTTTAAGAGAATAATGAGTCGGTTCTCGAGTGGTTTTAGACTTAGACATGTCGACTGGAAGGCGAGCAGGAAGGCAGTCGTGAGAGAGTGGGGATGGGCGTGGCCGCGGCGCGGGGGGGTCGGAGAGGGGCGCGCCGCCGGGGGGGGGGGGGGGGGCGGCGCCTGGCAAGGTCGCGGGTGGCGGCGGAAGGACACGGTCGGAGGCCCCGGCGCCGCGGTGAGTGGGCGCGGACCGCGACGGCTGCTCCACGCGCCGCCGCCGCCGCCGCCGCCGCCGGCGCCGCCCCGCCCCCGCCGCCCGCCGCCCGCCGCCCGCCGCCGCCGCCCGCCGCCGCGCCCGCCGCCGCCGCCCGCGCCGCCGCGGCGCGCGATGACGCGGCACGGCGCGGATCATGGCGAACAGGAACGAGGAGCTGGCGGCAGTGACAACGCACGAGGCTGCGTCGGAGGTAGAGGCAGCAAGGACTCCGCGTTGGAGAGGCAGGGTGCTGCAGACTAGCACGGGCCTGCCTGCCCACTGAGCTGCCTGACAGGGCCCGGGGGATCGTTCCCGCCTCTCGCCCCTTTCCGCTTCGGGGGCGGCCCGCCGCCTTGTATTGCAATCATAGCGGCACCACTTCTGTGGCAATTCGAGGAGCGCTCGCTACGTATTTCGAGTAGTTGCCTGCCAGAGAGATCAGTTAAGAAAGAGCATAACTTGTGACGAACGATGGCGCAGTAGTTCTCGTTACAAGCGTAGACTTGCCAAAACGATAAACCGCAGTCGATTCTTGTGCCTGTGATTGGTTGATTGATTTTTTTGTGTTTCCTGTCGCGGCTGGGGCGGTGCTCCGCTGGTGGGAGAGTCCTGGTTAGAGGGAAACCCTACTAGCCGACGGTAGGTCGGCGCCGGATCTCGCCATCTAGCGGGGGAAGATCACCACCATCTCCCGAGAAAAAAACATGCACTACACTAACGGGACTAATGACCAGAGTAGTTGACGCGCCCGAAAACATGAAGAAATCAATCAAATCAAGCAATGTAATGTTTCATCGGTGGGTCTGAGAGCGGCGGTGATGAAGGCGACTATGGTGGGTATGGGGCAGCACCGAGCGTTGCGTGCGCTAGGAGACTTCCGATGGCGGACGCTGCTTGAGGAACCTCTCGTCTCCGAGATGGCCTTTCATTGGCTCTCGAGCGGAACCGGAGGCTCGCTTCAGCGCTTCCACGAAAACAACACTTGAGGGTATTGCTTCAAGCTCATTTAAAAAGGATATTCTCGACAATTGACCTTTGAGAAGCATATCACCAAGACAGTAAACGTAAACATGACAAGCGGAATGCCTAGTGTCTGGCAAAAGATTGTAGCACAAACTCCGATTTAATATTTCTGTCACATATGACTATCTTTTTAAAGAGGGAGCTGTGGTGGATATGGTTCAAGCTGCTCATCATAAGTGACTCTTATATACTTTCTCCATAAAAGCAGCCATATTTCTTATTTCTGGCCGACTTGGGCGTATATCAGGGTGCTAGTACTAAAACGTATAAACTGATATTACTGTAGCGCCTCTGACCGCCAGGTAATAGGGTGCGAGTTTCGAATGCGGTAGGATTTTCGACACTTGCTAGGTAGCTAATACGAATTCAGCCTTAATCTGGAGGGGAACTGTAGCGGCTGAGAGCTCTGTTGTGTGGTTTTCGGTTTTTTTCCGATCAACACCAGACGAATATTCGAGTAGCACCCTAACAAACGGTTATGGACCGCGCGCCAATCCTACCTTTGTATTCCTTGTCCTATCCTCATCCCTTACTTACACGTACAAGCACTACACTACCACAAATGTCGGGAGATTAGAGCTTGCCCCGGCTTGGGATGGTGCCCCTCTGGCGGGAGATACCTGTAAGGGAAAATTCCCCAAGCCGAACGTCGGCGCCGGATGTTGCCATCCAGCGGGGCAAGATCACCGCCAACTCCCGCGATATAACATCACTACACTTACGGGACTAATGACTTGAACAGCTAACGCGCCCGGAAACATTAAGTCTACCTTATTTCTGCGGATAATCAAGACGGTTAGAGCAGTACGTTCGAACGCTCAGTGGCCACGTTTCTCCTAGTGCTGTAATTGATTGATTGATTTTGTCGTGTTTCCGGGCGCGTCAACTGCTTCGGTCATTAGTCCCGTTAGTGTAGGGCACGTCTTTTCTCGGGAGATGGCGGTGATCTTCCCCCGCTGGATGACGAGATCCGGCGCCGACCTACCGTCGGCTAGTGGGGTTTCCCCCTAACCAGGACTCTCCCACCACCGGGGCACCGCCCCAGCCGGGACAAACTCTAAGCTCCCAACCGATCTCCCGGAATATGTGGTAGTGTAGTGCATGTTAGTGTAAGCGTGTGTGTGTGTGTGTGTGTACGAGCAGAAGACAGGACAAGGAAGAGGAAGGACAGATCGCGCGCGGTCCGTGGCCCGTTTGGTAGGGTTACTGCTCCGGCATTCGCCTGGTGTTGATCGGAGAAACCACGGAAAACTACCGATCACAGCAGTCGGCCGCTAGAATTCTCCTCCAGATAGCGACTGAATTCGACCTAGCTTAGAAGCTAGTTTCGAAAATCATGCAGCCGTCAGGACTCGAACGTAGGACCTCCCGGTCAGAGGCGCTGTAGAGACATCAGTTGATGCACTGAGCTACCGCTACCGGTCCTAGTGCTGTGAGATCATCGAGTTCGGCACACCATTGTATCTCCTCCGGTTCGAAAATAGACTCGAAAATTGCGAGCTGATGTCTCGGTGCAGCGAGAGTCCAGCGAATGCCTTTCCGACGAGAGCAGAGGCAGCGGCCCCGAGTGGCAATTGGGCGGCGAAGAGGCGCGCGACGGCGCTTTGTGAGCCGAGGCTAACGGTGCGGTCGCCCGCGCGCTCCCGATGAAGCGCTCTGCCAGGAGACTGCTCCCATTGTTCGACGCCGCCACTCCGGGGAACCGAGCAGTACCCTACCAAACGGGCCACGGACGGCGCGATCTGTTCCTCTTCCGTCCTATCTTCTCCTTTACACACACACTTACACTAACATGCACTACCTACCACTGGGAGATCGGTCGAGAGCTTAGAGCTTGTCCCGACTGGGGCGGTGCCCCGCTGGTGGGAGAGTCCTGGTTAGGGGGAAACCCCACTAGCCGACGGTAGGTCGGCGCCGGATCTCGCCATCCAGCTGGGGAAGACCACTGCCCTCTCACGAGAAACAAACATGCACTACACTAACGGGACTAATGACCAAAGCAGTTGACGCCCCCGGAAACACGAAAAAAACAAACCAAACCAAACCCTGGGAACGCCGCGTCTTCTGGAACGTTATTGTTCAATTTCATGCTCTCCAAATCTGTATCTCAGAAAATGTGCGTAGAATATATTAAAAGGAGTATGTTCTTCGAATTTCAGACCTGTAGACGAATAAAATCATAACAATAATGATAAGTAAATTTATTCTGAAAGGTGAAAGAATTATTGTCATCAGCTCAGACATATTATATGTTAAGTAAATTTGATGTCGTGGCGTCATAAAAAAATGTATGAAATATTAATAATCGGAGACGATGAGAAAATTCCTATCTAATAGCTTCACTTTGATTTGCGAATTCAGAGGTAGTGGCTCGTCAGACACACTCAATGCCTCCTCCAAACATTACCTGAGCTCAAAAGTGCATCATATTTGTCAGGCAAGTCTGCACTCAAATGGGTGAACATGTTCTCTAGAACTGAAAAGTTATCTAAAATCTCAATAGATTTGTTCACTTATATAAAGATATTCATCTATTAGCTTCATGTGTTCAAACAGGCATCGGGTCTGGGAATTGCAGTTTGTTCTCGATACTTTGATATTCGTTTTCGTTACATGATTTTATAAATATAACCTTACATAAATAATGATTTTACTCCAGATGAACTGCGAAGTGAATACGACGAAAGTGAGGCTTGTCTCGTGAGTCGAAGTGGAAGTGTCCCTATTAATTTGGCCATCTTTCCCCTGCCCGTCAACAAGTTGATGAGTGGGTACGAGAGTGATGGACGTGTTGCAGCATCTCCCACGGGACTGACAGACACTGTCCCGTTTTCAGGGAAGCCCAGCGAACAAGTATTGCTTTTCTGTGTGCAATACACGATGTTATCCATTGTACATATCTGGTCTACGGCAGGTTGTTTTCGAATCTATTATTAACACATTCGGCGTTCAGCTCACCCCCACGCGATTGGCGTCCTAGACGTGTGGGATATCGTACTCGAAGTGCGTCAGCGGCTACCAATACCGATTGCATGACTGCCTAACTCCGTGTTGAACGACGGAGGTATAACACACTGTACGAACCCACCAGACGGATCTGGAAAGACCACAGCTGCTAATCAACATTTCAGTGCATGTGAAGTGGAAGTTTTCTTTTCTAAGTGGTCCCAGCATTAATTACGTATATGAGTTCCTGTTGCGCAATTTAACAGTTTATTAAAATTCTGTGTCATATCTCGTCTCTTCCACATGCGAAGCATGGAGGTGATGACGAGGAGTTCCTCCGGTTTGACCCGTTTTTGCGTGGGAAGCTGCCAGCCAAGCAGCGCAGCCGAGCGCTGCTCCAGTGAACCAGAGTGCAACCGCGCGCGCACGCCCAGCGCCTCCCACGGGACCAACCGACTCCGCTCCCGCTTCGAGGAGCCCGTCGACAGGTTCCGTGCGATACCGATGGTGCTGATGTGCGTATCTCCACGAAGGTTGCTTTCGAATTTGCCATTACGGTAACGGGAAGACGCATGAGTTAATTCTCCTCTGCAATTTATTCCAATGCAACATACTTGAATACGCTGACATAACAAACTACAATAACATTAATATAATAATAATTGTTGCGGCTGTATAGCCACGTTTGAAGAGCGCGCCAAGGTGGCAGCGCTCAGCGGCGACCGAGGAAGTCGGCAGAGGCGGTGAAGCGGAAAAGGCGCCGTCCGAGCTGGAGAAGGCTGGCCGGAGAGCCAGGAGCGGCGCAGCGAGTCTGCGGCGCCGCCCGCTTTAAAAGCGAGCGCCGCCAGCCAGAGAGGCAGAACGCTAGTAACCGTGTATTGAGTAAACTTGAGTGAGGAGATTGTACCATGTAGTAGTGAGTGTAGGCCCGGCAGTAATTTTGGTTCATTCTGGTGTATGTTTGGTTTGACATAGCTAGTTTTTTGGTACATCTCCCAGACTTTTTGTTTTTGATTTTGGCTTGTGACATGGTATACTTCTTTGGGTCCTGGAATTGTGACCAATGTACTTTCTGTGGTTCATTGTAATAAATTTGTGTTTGTGAAAAGCATGCAATTATTCTGAACATAACAATAATGATGATAATTGTCGGCCCGGTGGCCAAGATCGCTAAGGCTGTAGTGTCGTAGTGATCTCGGACCGAAGGGTCGCGGCTACGAGTCCCGCCTCGGACATGGTTGTATTTGTTTGTGTTCGTCCGTTTGTGAGGGCCGTCCATTCATCCTTCATTATCGTCATCGTTCCATCTTTCATCACCCAGGGACTAACAACCCTGACGTATAAAAATCGAATTCAGCGTAATGCTGATCTCCCTGATTAGTTACGTGCAAGACTTGCAAAGTGATGAAAATTATACTGAGCCCGTGAAAGTGCATGTACACGATGGCCTATTCGCGAGCAGAAAAAGATGATAATTAAATAATTTTATTAATGGGAGGCTCGGTCCATGTAGCATTCCTTCAAGAATGTACTGTTATCGGTCACGTTAGTTAGAAGAAACCTTCTTCTGGGAGAATGATACAAAATCAAGTCATTGACGGAATACAGGAAGAAGTTCTTCCATTTTTCTGAATACATATGCGACAACACAGTGTGACGTATCAGACAATGCTAATTCCCACAATCTATTTGCAGCCTTGCGAAATATAGTTTTCAATTTTATAAAACATAGCAGTACAAATTAATTGCCCTAATAGTATAATGTTTCCTTTTGGGAAGTAAATAGTTTGTTGGAATTTATCCCAGAAATAATTTTTTTAGATATAATTTAAAAAGATGCCTTTAATATGTAACAGAAGTCCCAATTATTTTTTTCCATTCTTCTAACTTAAGAAATGTCAATATTTAATACTTTATATTTAAAGGAGAGTAATTCGTTAATGAAATTTAAACGGCCGGCGTTTTAAATGGCTTACTGACGATAATTTGTTGCAGTAGTTTTAAGCATAACGAGCGAGAGTGTGCAACGTTGCACTATCCCTAGTTTTTCCCCTCAAATGGCTGTCTCAAACGAGAGAAAGGAATCTTAACGTCACAGAAATGGATAGTTCGATAAGACTATTTTATATACAACGATAAATGTCGCAAAGTTGAGCATCCTAGACTTTTCTGAAGGCGCAAGGTCCATGGTGGTGGTGGCGGCGGGGGGGGGGGTCGAGTGACGTCACACGAAATGCGATAATTCGATAAGACTATTTTATATACAACGATAAAGTGTACGCAAAGTTGCAGCATCCCTAGACTTTTTCTGAAAGGCCGCATAAGGTCCTTGGTGGTGGCGGGGGGGGGGGGCGAGTGACGTCACACGAAATGCGATAATTGATAAGACTTCGAAATGCGATAATGCGGCAGGTGCGCGCGCGTCTGCCGCCGCGCGCCGCAATCGCATCTTCGAAGTTCTTATCCTCTGCGCCGCCAACGGGACTCGCTGTGTGGCCCGCTCGCCGTTCGCGCATTGTGCCGCCGCGGCCATAATTGACGTGACGATCAAATTCCTCTTCCGGGTGCGCTGCGTGCGCCGCTCCGGAGAATGTGCTCCGTTGTGTCTTTCGGAGCGACACGCACTCCACTCCCGTTGATTCTGCATTCGTTGATTCCAGTGATTGGTAACACAAAGAAACGATTGTTCTTCTTTTAAATCCTTTTCGTAACAAATTTTTTTGCGCTGTCATCCCTGAAGTTGGTTTGCACGAGCCATTTATAATATGAAAAGCTTCAGTTAGCTCTCAGACTAGGTCGAGAGGCTTCCCGTTCTGTGCTTTAAAAATGAGCATGTAACTTCAACACACACTAAATTAAACCAGGTGTAATAACGTTGGGAACTGGAACAACATCGGTTGCTCTTACTGCAACTGCGCTTCCAGTGGTTCCTTTTTGGAGTGTGCGCTCTTTCTGATGACCATGTGAGGGTAGCTGTATTATGAATTAAATTGAAAACTAGGCAAATTTAGGTCAGAGCTGAGTGTGTAAAAGAATTATAGGCACTTCTGCGATAAGGTGAACTTTTTCCGAGCTCGAGAATTATCACTTGACGGCTTTGATACATAAACAGTTTTAATACGCAAATGTATTATATTTATTATTCAGACTTATTAAGTCGAAGTTTTAAGTGGAATTCGGATAATAGCGACGCAAGCTTTTGTGAATTTCAAAGACATCTACGAATATCGAACCTTCGGGCCTTCAGACTATGAATAAACGATTCAAGGAGTTAGAGAGAAGAGCTTTAGACGAAGAGGCATTAGTGATCCTACTACTTTTCAATACTTTGCCATTTACAATAGAAGCGTCAAACCAAACAATTTTTTAGAAAGAAAGTGCAGTAATTCCTAACATGGAAATGTTTTGCAACCTGTTCATGTCTCTTATGTATTAAGGACGTTATCTCTCATATATTCTGTTTCGTCTTCTTTTGTTGTAATGATTGTAAATAATATACTGTAATTAACGCTCAATATACTATTTGCTTGCAAAATTAATGGAGTAAAATAAATGTAATAATTTATTTTAGCTATTTAGACTTTACGAAGTTCAAATGTTCTCGAGTCCTTTTCGTGGTTTGCTTGGAAACTTTTCTTACCAATATTAAAGAATGTACTTTGTTACTTATGTTCTCCTTGTCATTCAAACACGTGCTTCGGATATATTTGCTATTTTCCCTACCCATCACCAACCACTTGGTTTATTCAGCACTTCTCTTTACCTTTCCGCGTTTCAAAGGCGTATCCGTCAGGCAGATTCAATATTAGCATGTGGTCGTTGACCCGTCAGCTGATTAGTACCTGCCACTGGCCATCCGCTTGATCCCATCAACGATTCTACAGTGTGGTTTTCAAGATGTACTTTTACGAACTCGTACTACTAACATACTTTTTGTACGATTTAGTAAATTGTGTACAGTTCAGAGAACCTGTCTTTTTTTTAGGAAAACGCTCAAATTTTTTTATTAGACCTCTCTTAGGGTGCAGTTTTGCAAATGCGTATTTCTTTTAGCATGACATCTCCTTTGTTTTAACATGTCAACAAAGTTTAATGTTTCCATATTTGTTTTCCGACACTTTTTCTTTGGTTAACAGAATATATGCAGTGGAATGTGAAAAAAGTTCTAAAAATATATAAAATATTCCCGCGTATTGTTCAATTCCCAGCCAATAGATTCGAATATAATATATGAAATATTCTTATCTTGAGATGTCGATGAGTTACAAGACACAGATGGATGTTTTTATTTAATATCACCTTAACGTAACTTCACAATAACCTAACAACGTAATATGTTACACCTTAACAAGTGCACTCAAATCGTATAGTGATTTGCGATTTGAATTTATCATGCTATCAAATAATAACATCAACAGACACTTGTGTATTATTTAACCTCTCGAGACCTCAAGGGTAATAATATTTCGTGTAGTACTTCTAATACAAATGGGTTCGGAGTCCAACTTATATGGACGATAGCATATGCACCTGAAATACGGGAATATTTTTCATGTTGAAGGGTAAAGATTTAAGGGATGATTGAAAGAAATGTCTTGGGAATTGTGGTTCGCGAACTTGTATTGCCAACTATTCTTGTATTTTGTTTGCCATTCGAGCAAGTCGAAGTTACGCCCCCTTATTAAATTTATCGGATGAATCAAATTTAGACGTACATAATGAGAACAAGTTGAGACTGTAGAACGAGTTTCAGATTTCTGTACCGTTGAGAATCGACCGGAGGCTTCAAGTACGTAAACAACCGTTGTGTTATCAGATACCGAATGCCAAGTATTTGCGGCACCGTTACACTTGTGTGTTTGCCAAGAGCCCAGACACCCTTGGCAAGCGTTCTGGAGTACACGCTATTATCTGCGCCCTCGTTGCCTTGAGCAAAGAGTCCGGCCCATGTGTTCTGAGTAGCAGGGCCTTCGGCAGCGGTTCATCGGCCTCGAAGGCTCCTCTCAGCCACCGCGCCTGCCACGGAAGAGCCGTGGGACGTTGGCTCAACGCGGCGCTAGTCTCGAATTGTCGTGTAGCGGTATTTGGAGTCATGTGGTGACCGAAAGCAAAATACGTAATCTACAATTAAAATACCTTTGAATAAAAAACATACGACAATTATTCATCATCGCTGAGAAAATTATACTGTATTATTACACGGTATACGGTTATACGGTATTACAATTTTACGGTATTTGACGGTACTGGGAAAATTGATATTTGAAATTTTTAAGCGTTTCCTAAACCAAAGTGACATTCTAGTTGGTTTGGTAGGTAAATAATTTGGATATATTGTTTTTAATTAATGTATTGTAAAAAAATTATGCACAATGTGAGGATTGAGAGCTCACGTTAGCTTGGTTTACAATTTTGGAGTATTTTTAGAAATACATTAAATTAATGTAATGTAAATCAAGGTCATAGTTTCATTGCCTCTGATCAATAATCTTAAACAGTGATACTTTTCCCGCTTCAGGTACTTATTATTAATTTTTCTATCCGCGAAGCCCGAGGTAGCGATTTTATATTGTGGACGGTCGTGTAAAATCCTATATAATAAAACGCTGTCATTCGTCTAAGTTTTGTGTGCGGGAAAGCACGCGGCAAACAAAAGACCATGACTATTTGCGTTCTAGCTCGAAATGATCCCGTAATTGCAGAGCCTGGGCGAGCGACAAAGAAGCGTGTCGAGGGGGCGGGGGCGGAGAGGGGAGCGGAGCGGAGGGGCGTGGCGGGGCAGGGCGGGGTGCACAATGCGAGCGGGGCTGCTCGCCTCATTACAGCGCAAGAAGGGAGCGCGCATTAGAAGCCGTAAACGTTCCTGCTCCCTGCCCCACCCCGCCCCGCCCCCGCGCTCAGCGTCCTGCCTCAGCCCGTATGCGCGCTGATTGCGGACGCATTTCTTGGAGGCGGCGCCGCGCGGCTGCGACCGAGGGCGGGGCGGAGGACGCGGCGGGGACGCCAGAGGTCGGGGACTCGTCTGGCAGCCGAAGGCAAGGGGGTGGAAGGCGGTTGTGTGGATGTGGCACGGTGCAGGCGACGGGGATGAAGTCAGTGAATTGAATTGAATTTGCCTTATTTTACGTGGCGAGACTCAGGCCATGAGGCCTGCTCTTTCGTCTGACCACGCAAATTTCGTTACACTCCTTTCACCAATCATGGGAGAAAGAAGGTATTACTTGGGCGGCGAAACAGGCGATTTGAATTTAGCTCAGAGGCGTCATTTAGGCTTGAGGATCTTGTACATGCAGTAAATGTACTAACATGGGACAGCCGGCTTTACTTCCCCTCCGAAGGAAGGCGTACGAAGGATTTTTTCGCCCTTAAAAACGGCTTCGATCGGGTTTGAACCCGCCAACTCAGGTATAGCAGTCCGATACGCTAACCGCTACACCATCGCCGCCGCAGTGGGGTCGGAAGGGGGAGGATGCAGGCTGTCACGGAGGGTGGGAGCAGGAGCGACTGGGTGCTGAAGGCGGCCGGGGTCGGGGCTAGGGAGGGATTGAAGGCAGTGGAGGAGGCGATGGTGACAGCAGGGAACTGAAGACAGAGGAGGGAGCGGGCTGCGGCAGCAAGTCGAAGGCGGGAGGCGGTAGAGCGGCGGGGGGGGGGGTGGATGTGAAGATGCGGGCTGTGATGAGCGAATGCAGCAGGGTGCAGGTGGCGGTGACGGAGGCGGCCAAAAGGAAGAAAAAGCACGTCGGGTAAATGAAGCGCGCGAAAATAATGATCCATTTCGTTTTGCTGACATTTGCCTCATTATTACAGCTTGATAGTTACGAAATCTATTAACTAATGTTCTATTCTATGCATAAATTATTTTAAAAAATTACCTAAAATGTTCTGAATCAATTAGAAAAAGTTGTTTTAATTGTATATAGTTTATGGAACTGCAATTCAATCAAGATTGCGTTACTAAAAAATCCACTTCGAGTGTGTGTTTATTATGATTTCTTCACGGTTTAATATTTTATCCTTACTTAGACTTACAATATAACTATCTCTGCGTAGATTCAGTGAAAGTACTTTACTGTGCGGATTCAAGAATTTTCAGTCTGTTCAGCCACAATTTACTACATGAACACCTCTAGTTCTTGACAGAAACATCAAGATTTTTTTAAAAATAAAAAGGTGGTAATGAATAATCACACCGCTCTGTTTACAATATTTTTAAATACCTCCATGTTAAGGCCGACTATGGTTTAGAATAATTTTGTGACATAATGTTGCGAACATACAAGAAAATGATAGTACTTCAAGATAAACGAATGAAGATATGAAATGATGTGCTATTACTCAGTGCTCGTGTAATTCATTGTGAAGCAGAAATTAATCAGGTAGAATATGTCAATTATATTTCATACCAAAACAAAATGTTCATTCATAAAAATTATACCGAATTAATTATCGTTCATGAAAAATTATCCCTTTTTTTAAATTTTTTTTTTAATTTTAATTTTATAATAGAAATTCGTTATATAATAAACCACTGATGTTTTACATGCATGTTTCTCCGATAGCAACTAATTTCTATATAGTGATTATTATTTACTTGAGATACAATTTCTAATTCATCTAAGGATCCTGTGTTTAAATGAGCAAACTTCTTTTGAAACAATTTACATAATAAAATTAAAAAAGTATCGTTAAAAAGTTCAGTTTAAAAAAAGGTTGGTATTTAAATTGAATTACAATTATTCTTTACAACATAGATTTTTTAACGTACTGCACTCACAGTAAATTATGCACCAGATTACTCCAGTTTTAGTGATTAACTAAGCGAATTTTTGCAGTCACTTATGGGTATATCAATTTCAAAATTAAGAATTTCGTTAAAACCTTTCGAAATGTTGATCTTAACTAATTCAATTTCGATATCGTACATGCAAAGATATAATACTATTCATTTTATATATATGTAAACTGATGATAAATGATTCACTAACACTTTACATGATAAATCGAACATAATATAAAACAAGCAAAATATTCATATAACGCATACAGGAATATTGTATGTAAAGTGCTGCGGTAAAGTAGGTCTGCCTTGTGACTTGAGGCATTCGGTTTCTGCTCCGGCGGTGGGTGCACGACGTACGCTTTTTGTGCGTGGGGGTGGGTGAGGAGCGGCGGTCGCTGACCGCCCTGCACACCCACGCGACCCCCTTGCCCCCCTCTCTCCACCGACGCGCGTCACACCTGCGGCGGCGAGACACATCGCGAAAAGAAGCCCCTCATCATGCTAATGCGGCAACGGATCGCGCCTCCCTCCGCGCCCCTCCCCCGAGGGTGCGACTCGACAGTTAAGAGGAGGTAAACCGAGCTCGGAGGTAGAAAAGTTTTCGTAAGATGCAAATTAGCGGAATGCGATCGCCTAACGATGATTTCATTTCGCTCAAGGAAGTGCGCTCTGGAATGTGTTGGGCGTTTCGAACATCATCCGTTCGTCATTTTTTTTCTCAGATGTAAGAGCCGAGGCAAGTAAGCGGAGGTAGTGATTCTTAACAACTTCGTTTAATGGGTTCGTTCTCATGATGTTTCCTGAGATAATATTCCTGTTCCGAACCATTACACTTCACTTCGAGAGTCTCATTCACTACACTTGTCTAATTGAGCGCAGTAAAAGATTTACGACTTTGAGAGGAGATGCATGTGAAGATGAAAAGAATACATTAACTGTGCTGACATGAATAATTTGAATAATCGAAGCGTGAATTCGGAATTTGAGCTGGTCGCACAGACGAACTTCACGCCTGCAAACCGGACCGCTTCCATCCTCGCGGCGCACTTCCCCCGCCCGAAAGCACAGCACTCTTTCGTCGTGTCGCAAGCGGAAGTACACCGAACGCTCCGCCTGTTCCGCGCAGGCGTTCATTGGCACCGGGTTCGGCGTGTGTCGCGCGTCGGGGTCTCCGGCTGCGCGACGGGGTTCGTCGTCTACACGCGCGTCGCAGTCTCCGCGGGCGGTGGCGCCTACCGTGTGCGCGTTGGCGGGGTGACGCTGCTGGGCTGGCGCTTCGCGCTGGGGGGTGCTGAGCCGCTGGGTGCCGGGTGCTGCTGAGCTGCCGCCGCTGGTGCGCCTGCTGCTCGGCGCCGAACGTCCTTCGCGACTGCCCCGCGGCCGCCTAATTCGCTAGTTTTATACCGCTGCGCCCTCCAGCGCAGGCACCGGCCGCTCATTGGCTGCGCGCCGCGCCGGCCTGCACTCCCGTTGGCTGCGCGGCGGGCCGGTGCTCGCTCCCCGCTCCCGTACCCGCTCCAGCTCCCCGCGCGGCCGGCGTCCCCACGCCCCGCCACGCCGCGCTGGCTGCGCCAGCCGCTGCCTGCTCCGGCGCTCTTGAAACTGTTTTCACTGTCATGGTCACTGAGTGGCGGCGGTGGCCTTTCTGAAAACATCGGCTTACTTCCTGGATCGCGCGCGCGGTGTGTGTGTACCTCGCGAGAGCGCGGACATGGAGGTTTTGTCCGCGTTGCTCCACGCCGGCGCCTCCCGGATATCCTCGGAGCTCTGGAAGCGAAGGGCAGAGCCGGAAGGAACGGTTTGTTGAGTGATGTTCTTGCGAGAGCTTTTTTGGCCGAACCTTCATGCAAGCGCATTGAGGGTGTAATAGTTTTTGCTCGGTGAATGTTGTAGGGAATGATCCAGTTTTTGCCGAAATTTTTTATATACTAGTTGATGTACTTATTATTAGCGATAAAAATTTATTTGCAGGATGTTCGTGACAATTAATACCTAAAAACGAATCGTATAAGTAAAATTGATTAAAGAATATTGAATATTTAATTCATTATTCACATATTACATTTATAAAGTCGTTTGTAATAATACATATAATGCATTATCACTAATTTGGCATAATTTCTAGTTATTAAAATGTGTCAAATGAATCTCAAAACTAGGAAAGTGAAAACCGAGAAAAAATTTTTTTTAAGGATTTGCTGACATACCAGGGATTATAACTGCTTTATGATAGTTCATAGAAGGCTAAAATTATCGCATTAATTATCTTCAGTAAATTTGATAAGTTCGTTGTAACCCAGACATTACACATTTCTTGCGGATTCAGACATTTCTGCAAGAAGGAAGGAGTTTCGTGAACTCGTTTGTACCTCGTCGTGCGGAAAGTACGTATTACTTTCCATTGCGTGAGTGCTGAAATAACTCCATATTTAATTTTAGTTTCAGGGTGTAATTGGGGGCAACGAGGGGGCGGGGCGGGGCGGGTGCCGCGGGGAGGGTGGAGCGGGCCGAGCGAGTCGGAGTGGGGGCTGCTCCCAGGACTTATGAAAGGAACTCCAGTAATTTGGCGAACTCCAAAGTGGGTCACTAAGCGGAGTCCGCGCGGCCGAGCGGCGTTTTTGCTTTGTGTTTATGTTCCCACAGAAGGTCGGCTCACACGTTTATGAACTGGAGTTGACAGTCACGGGTCGCGAAGCAAAGCTCAAACCACTGGCTGCTGACGTCCATGTTGATCGCTATCATTGCCGTTATGAAGTGCCAACCTTTTATAGCCCTTGTTACACATTTCACATGGATAACTTTAGACAGACGTAACTTTAAAACTTACAGCTTAACGACGTACGTTTACCAAACGTATCCTAGGACTTTAAGGAAAAATTATGCAAGGAGCTCAAAAATGATTTTGGCAGAGATTTAGAATATTAAGCATCGTAAGGCTTGTAATGTTTTTGTTCCATGAATGTGCTATCGCCCCTATTTTTAATGTTTGAATGCGTTTTTAAAACAAAACGATAGATTCAATATTTGGTAAATCGTTGGCAATTTTGAATGTTTAGAGAAAATGTTTAGATTAAGAGATTAAGAAGATGCTGAGATTAAGAATAATGGCTTATTGAATTACTCACTTATGAGTAACTAGTTTTCTGTTTTATTAGACTGAAATAAAGTACATCTATTAAGTAGCAGAACCCAAGCTGTAAATATGCTGTTCTTTCTCATGAAAATTCTCACTTGGCCAACTTTGTTCCTCCTCCACAAATGAAGTAGTTTCATTACTTTTGACATACTGAGAGTGAAACATCTAGCTTACATTTCGACAGCAATAATAATAGTAATATGAATCATCTGATGACAGTCGAGGACTATGAAACAAATTTCGATTAGGGGGCACTTCGAATATTATCTCTACGTAACAAACACATCGATTCAAGGAACTCGCGTACCATCTTTTAATGCATTACCCACACGGAATATTGTTGAATAAATATGAAAATTCTTACATAAACTTTTTATTTTAGTAGAGTTTAAATTAAAGACGACTAACATTTGTATTGCAAGTAAACATATGCTTTTAACTTTAAACATGTTTATTACTTCGTTGCATACTGCTATGAACTTTTTATTTGTATTAATTCTCTTTAAAATTTCAAAATTTTAATTAAACTTGAAATTAATTTGTTAGGGTTGAACATAATTGGCTAAGAATTGTTAGCAAATTTTAAGCCAATTTTCCCACCATTCTCATCATAATGCATTTGGGCGTGCCACTAGAAGTGTCAAAATTAATTTTTACCGTTTTAAACAACAATGGGGTCAAAAAATACCCATTTTGCGAGAGGGAATCAAAACTACCATTATGCTTCTGATAAATGAGGTACAGGCAATCCTAAATTCTGTCTGATTATTAACAACATAACTTCATAAATCTTCGAGTTACTGGTATCTTCAGAAATATGTATCACGTAGGCTAATTGTCAAAGTTTTGACTTCTTCGACGAGGAGATATAAATAGACGCACCGCGGTGAAGGCCGTGGAAGGGCAGGGAGGAGAGAGAGCACCGGTAGGGGAGGTTGCGGCTTCGGATTCTCTCTCCTTCCGCCTGCGATGCTCTCTTCCGGTCCCTTCACAACGCTGTTTGCATTTTGACGGCACCGTCATCACTTTCTCCGACCGCTTATTCTTTCGAATGGTATTCCCCTCACGTTAAACGTACGAATATTTTTGTTTCTTATATTCAGCTGTTTACTCCTGAGAAATTTCTAGAATATTTGAAATATTGTATGTTGTTTATAAAAGTGTATGTTCTCCATTGTTATTAGATTATATTTATTACTGACATTTTTAATTTACGTTATTTTTATTATGAAATTACCGCTTCTTGTGCATTTTATTCCTTTGTTACCTCATAAAATCAATACGCCAATGCAATTCGGTAGTTAAATTAGTTTTTGTTGCAACTTTTGCTTGTAAGAATGAACAGAAGTGGAAGTTAAATTTTACATGTCAAAGAAAAGGAGTTCAGAACAAAAGTCATCATGAAGCACTTCTTTTGCACAGTTACGGATTCCTAAACCAATAGGAATATTCTAGGTCGGATACGAAATGCCCTATTCTGACAATACTAAATGATTGAGTCTAACTCTCAGAATGCATTAAAGTTAGGCTTATGAACATTTTACCGATTACAGATATATCACTCATAATAACGCTGAAACAACGGTTTTGAAAAATGTTAACTATTTTTGTAGATATTTTTTTCTAAAATGCAATTTTTAGTATGTTTTCTAGTTCTGCAGAATCGGTAATCAAAAAAAAATTGTTTTTAAACGTAGGAGACCTTTATTAACAACTCCTGAAAATGTCAGTTTTATATTACAAATGTAAAAGGTAACTGGCACAAGTACTTTTAGTGTTAAAAGGGAAAAAAGTATAGTATTAAAAATATCAACGTTCCGGAACGGGCTTTAAAGATGCAACCCTCAGAACATGCCAGCTCGATTATTTGCCTCATCAGAATCATTTTCCCATAACTACTTCCTTTGGCACATTTCTATTGTTGATTAGTTTCACAACATACAGTTTTCAATTTACTTTCTGCGTTTCTGTCTTTCAGTGATTATGCGATGCATTAGTAACAGTATCTAAAAGAATTGGCACGTAATCCAATTAAAGGAGGATTTCGTATAGAAGCAATAAAATGTTGTAAGAGTGATATCAACGTAATTCAAACGTCAATTCATAGAAAATATTATGTAGATGTATGAAAAATGTTTGACTGCAAAATCGTTCCGTTTCCCCTAAATGCACAATGTAAATAATATGTAATTTGGTATTTGTATCTTTCCCACTTGCCAAGTTTCCAGTGTTGCTTATTTATGTCACCTGAGGCGAACGCAGGAATGTTTCAGAAGAGCGTTTGAAGCTTCATGTTCCTGTGTGAAATACAATGGCGCAACATCCATGCACCTGCTCTCTCGCGATAAATGTTCAAAACCAGATTATATCATTGTGCGCGTGAAAAGAAGTCAGCAAAAGCTATTTTTCGCTGCTAAACTCTGCAATTGCCGCATCCGGAGTTCCGCGGGTGCGCGTCGTGCCGGCCGCTGCTCCACATCCTTTGAGGGGCTGAAAGGGCGGCCCCTCCCCGCCGCCGTAGAGCCCGCGCCCTTGAGCCACCTGCCGCCGGCCATTGTGCCCTCGCGGCCGGATGCGGTCCTTTGTCATCGCTCGCGGAATCTGGGGCACGCCCACGCACGAGAAACAATTGAGTTTAGAAATTGGAGCTCCTTCCGTATGTATGGGTATAAGCACGGCTTGATTTGTGGAGGAACGCGACGAAATGTCGTTCCGCTACCTCGGGAATAATTATTATGTTATAACTATTTCAATTTGAGATTGATTGATTGATTGATTTTTCATGTTTCCGGGCGCGTCAACTGCTTTGTTCATTAGTCCCGTTAGTGTAGTGCATTTTTTCTCGGGATAGGGTGGTTATCTTCCCCCGCTGGATGGTGAGATCCGGCGCCGACCTACCGTCAGTTAGTGGGGTTTCCCCCTAACCAGGACTCTCCCAACAGCGGGGAACCGCCCCGGTCGAGACAAGCTCTAAGCTCCTGACCGGTCTCCCGGAATATGTGGTAGCGTATTGCATGTTAGTGTGTGTGCATGTAAGGGGAGAGGAGAGGACAAGGAAGAGGAAGGAAAGATCGCGCGGGTTCCGTGGCCCGTTTGTTAGGGTACTGCTTCGGCCTTCGCCTGGCGTTGATCGGAGAATTCACGAAAAACTACCGATCAGAGTTGCCGGCCGCTAGAATTATCTTCCAGACAGCGACTGATTTCGATCTAGCTTAAAGCTACAGTCGAAAATCCTACCGCCTTCGAGACTCGAATCTGGGACCTCCCGGTCATAGACACTGCAGTGACATCAGTTGATGCACTGAGCCACCGCTCCCGGTCACGGTATGAGACACACACACCACACACACACACACACACACACTTACGGTTATTCATACGAGGTGAAGTGTTCTGTAACATTTAATTACCAAACACTCCTAGGGCAATGTAGTCAAGTGCGGTCGTGGACCACTGACCGCACGAAACTTCCTTCCCCGGCCGTTCTCTTCCCCATCTTTGACGTCAGGCGATTAGTCTCATATAATTCAAGAAAAAATTCAGAAGTGGAATATCCTAGAGATTACGACTGCTACTAAAAGTGCCTAGAGATGGAAAAAACGGTATAATAAATACATTATTGATTCTTTTGACACAGAATTTGGAATTCAAGTAATGTTGGAGGCGACAGAGCCATTGAAATTTCATTCCCTGCACATTTGAAAAAGTTTCTAGAAAAAATTATTCAAATCTCTGAACATATGTGTCAAGCGAATTAAAAAGCAACCTATAGAGTCCTTTATTTAAAATAGGAGTTGGCATCGAATGTATTTTAATTTATAATAAATTTCATTACATGCGTTTATAAAACTAAAAAGCTTTTCTTGTCGCATTGCCCACCAGGTACAAGATAAAAAGTATCGTTTTGAAGAAAATACAATTCATTTAATCTCTACAAATAATATGTAACTAAATAATAAAATATTATTATTATTATTATTATTATTATATTATTATTATGTCTGAAAATATATCATATTTATACTTTATCACGTCCACACATTTTTCCGATTTCTGTACTCCATTTCCGAGTCTCTCTTCTTTGCTAATATAATCTGACGTGTGTTTCTCTTTCTTTTATCAGCAGATTTCTTTGTTTTTAGTTGGGTAGTCTTACAGATTATCTTACGTGGTGCAATAGAGCACTTCTAGTTAAAGATCTGATCCCATTCATTATTTTATTCGTTGAAAATCAAAGGAATATGGAGCAGCACGTCATCCCTGTCCTAATCGAAATGTCAACCTCCGGCGTGTTCATGTGTAGCGCATATTCATGCACATATTCATGTGTAGGCTGCTCTGTCTTAATGTTTATCCTACAAACGTCCAAGAGCTTGTAGTTCGACAATCATGAATTAATTAAATATGGTTGATATTAAGTTATTAGAACTGAAATAATCAGATGTGTTTTAGAGACTATCCACTAAAAACCCGAAACCCCTGGTTAATATGGGCAAGAAACGGCTGAAACTGGATTTCGGCGAATGAAACTTCTGATTTATACACTATGGTGATCTCGTACACTTAACCACTTCTGCAGTTTGATGCGGATTCTTGTTTGTATTTGCACGCCGAATTAAAGTTTGTACAAATAACATTTCATGCTCAATGGCTTCCTAATTCCCTCTCACCTGAATGCTCTCCCTCTCGAGCCGTTTATTCCGTGACGATGGAGAGCGAGCTGGCTTCCGGGTGGGCGATCGAGAGAGCACCTGCGCCTCCAGGAGAAGTCCCCCCCCCCACCTCACCCTCGGTGGCACTCCCGCGGAGGGCACGCCCCCCCCCCCTGCGCGGCAACGCCTTCGGGAGCCACTGCGTCCGCCTCCTTACCTCCACTTTCTTGCCTCTACCTCCGTCTACGACACTCGACTCCTCACTTCCCCTCATCGACTTATCTCCCTCGTCCACATCTACGTCCGTCTTCACTCCGACTTGTCTGTCGCCTTTGACTTGTCTGTCGCCTTTGACTTGTCTGTCGCGTTGACTGTCGTCGCCTTGACTTGTCTGTCGCCTTGCTGTCTGTCGCCTCCGACTTGTCTGTCGCCTTTGACTTGTCTGTCGCCTTTGACTTGTCTGTCGCCTTTGACTTGTCTGTCGCCTTTGACTTGTCTGTCGCCTTTGACTTGTCTGTCGCCTTTGACTTGTCTGTCGCCTCCGACTTGTCTGTCGCCTCCGACTTGTCTGTCGCCTTGACTTGTCTGTCGCCTCCGACTTGCTCTGACACAGGAAACAGAAACATGTATAGAATACAAAAAATGGGAATTTTTGGGAGTGGTTAGGTATCTTCGTGTGAGAGACAACACTTCCTCAGATGTCTGTGAAGGAATCAAGGTTGAGGGTGTGCCTTCCCTCTTCACGGCAAGAACCTGAAGGCGAAGAGGAGAGTCTCTCCCTTTGGGCGTTTCTGGCATATAGAAACTCCCGGCGTGGTTTCATAAGCTTCTAGACAACGACTAATAGATTTAACACATTTGGCGTCTACACGTAAGGCGAAATTTTTCTTGAACATCAAATGATACTATACTGAAGGCATGGCGACAGTTTGAACGGAGAAGTTGGAAGGTGGAAGCAGTGCTTATCTTGAGGATACATTTGTCAATCAAAATTTCAGAACCTGGTAGTGGAATCGGTTCACCCATAGTTATTCTACGTGTTACTATCCAGCGAACGCTTTATTGTGTGGTAAGTTGGAGGAAACAAATGTCTTTCCAGCTTGCAAAGAGGCTGAAGATTTAAATAATTTTAACACAATCGGCGTGGTTCGAGATCAGATCTCGTATTTGCGTCCCGAAGAGTCGTTCTTTCTCTGAACGTAAATGGGGATTTGCAATGAAGAAAATGTTTAAAATCTTAACCGATGGAGATGGGGCTAACGCAGACTTTTTTTTTTTGAAAAATCGATAAACTCTTCTGGAATTGTGAGAAAACGGTGAATTTTAACTTTTTGTTGTTCTAATACTTGTGGAATTTGTGATGGGCAAAGCAATTCTCCGGAAGTTTTCTCGAATTCTCTCGTATCCTCTGTTTCTCATTCCACATTTTCTGAATTACAATTCACTCCTTCCTTATATCGCCTTCATCAATTTATTCGATTTTAAGAAACTCAATTTACAAAGTTTGGATTGCTAGAGGTTATTGAAATACAACTCTTCATTATCTCGGTGACACTGGAAATATGAAAGAGCTAGCAAGAAAGTGTTTTGCAATTTTTAATTTCTTAGATTCGTATGAACTTTGACTTTCTTCTTATGACTTTCTTCTTGCTTGATTTAATGAGATCCCGATAAGAGTAGGTGGATTTTCTGAGAAGCTTTCTCTCTCTGCCTTTTGGATCTTATCACTAAACTGATTCAGAAGGAAAGTGACTCTGAGAATTAGAGCAAACTCTACCATAAATGTTTGTGATGTGTGGCACACATTCATTTTAATGATATCATCAGGTGATTCTAAAGATAAAACGCCGTTGTATGGAATATGATCTAGTTCCTGATGAAGTTATTTAGAAACAATGAAGCAGCTCTGATACGCTTTATTAAAAATGTCAGAGTCAATTTCAATTATCAAATGTTCTGTTTCAAATTATTGCAAAATAACTTTAAAGTGTTGTTATTGTTGCATTTTGAAATGTTTTTAGAGATGCTGAGTATCATTGCAGCTTACAATATTAAAACAATGGAGACTATATTTTCAAGAACCGTGTTTCAGATGAAATATTGTGCTCCTGTAAGCCTACATTTTTGCGTAAAAATAACATATTTCCAATTATTTCAACTTACTTATTAGTTTACCAAATACTTTATGACTAACGCTGATCATTTAAACAATCGATAAACAAGAACTCGTGTATGGAAATATTCATTTTTTTTTAGCCGAAATTTTTAATTCGTAAATCAACCTGAATCAATTTAGTATTAACATATTATTTACTTATTTTATTGGTTTACAGTATTTAAAAGGCAATTTGTGTTACGAAATAAAAATTGTTTATTAGTTGTGAATACTATACTTTGTGGAAAAGTCGTCTTTTTGGAAGGTATTTCCATAACTCGTTTCCCCACGTATGCATTTCTGATGCTAATATTGAATCTTTTGTGTGGCGGCGGGATCTGCCGAGTGTTTTGTGCGCCTTCGGCTTCCTGGTTCCGCGTGCGAGTTTTTGAGCGTCTGGGGCGGGCAACGTGATCCGAGGCTTGGCCCACGCCGCTGCGCCGCGCCGCGCCGTTCCACTGCTGCGCCCAGAGCCGCTGCGCCCGCGCTTTTTGCAAAGGGCACACCCTCTTCCCCGCCCTGGAGTCCACAATTCCGCTGCCCCTGGCGTCCTCGCCCTCACCGCCCCTACTCCCTCACCGCCGCCCCCATTGCCCTTCCTCGGTCGCCCGCACCTCGCCCTGCACCTCTGCCCCCGCCCCTCGCCCGCCCCGCCCTCCGCCCCTCGCCCCGCCCCTCGCCCCGCCCTCGCCCCGTCCCCTCGCCCGTCCCCGTCGCCCGTCCCCGTCCCCGCCCCGTCGCCCGCCCCGTCGCCTCGCCCCGTCCCCTCGCCCCGTCCGCCTCGCCCTGCCCCCTCGCCCCGCCCCCTCACCCCAACCCCGTCGCCACGCTCCCCCGTCGCGCCGTAACCCCGTCATCCCGCCCCCGTTGCCCCGGCCCCGTCGCCTCGCTCCCATCGCCCCGCCCCTTCGTCCGCTCTGGTCGTTTCTGCAATCAAAGCTTTCGATGCCCGTCACCGCTACTTCCTCCGCAGCCCGTTTGCATTCCCGGTGCGCCCCCCTTCGCTTCCTCTTCCCACTCCGCCCCACCGCACTCCCGCGGTGGATGCGCCCGGGGTGCGCCGCGAGCACAAGAAGGGGGGCAAGCGCACTTCCCCAGCAGGAAAAACGGGCACGCTTTAGAGACAGAGTACGGTTTTATTACATGTACTACCGTGTTTGTGAAATTCCCTTTATTTGCCAAAAAGCGTACTATCATGTCGTATTTTGTTCTTATATTTGGCAGTTTCGAAAATACACGTATTCTGTGAACTTTTGCTCCGCGGTGTTCATGTGTGCATTGTTACTTTCTCTTTGTCTTCTACAGGTGTAACATGTTGTTTCCCTTAGCAGCGTGTTAGGTGGGTGATCCGTGACTTGGCCCCACAAAACGCGGCAGCGCAGAGGGATCCAAGTTGGGGACACGCGCGAGACAAATGCTTCAGGCGTCGACTTTCAATGCTTACCGAGGGAAATTAAATTCCTTGACAATTTAATTTATTAATTGGCGTCTATTATAAAGATTTTGTTTTCAGAACGATTGAAAATGTTAGTCTAAAATATTTTATTAATTTTAAAAGACGAAACATTTCAGAAGAGGATTGCGAAAATACAAAGCAAGAATTTGAGCACAAGGTAGGGGCATGATTGGATCAAAACTCAACTAGAAGTTTGAGCAAGCCCTTTCCTAAGGACGAAGTTGAGCCAGACTACTGTATCTTCGTAAAATCAATCTCGTGGCAACGCAGCACCATTCACACTTAATTGCCGTGAGTACGAGCAGTCAATTCACGCTTATCGATAGCAATAAATTCGACACTATATGACATTTACTAGTCATTACTATCTACAAATAGTAATTACAAATGCTTCATTGCACTAAAAATTGTAATGCCTATGAACAATATTGTAAAATATAAATCGTTAAATCACAAGCCTTCCTTCAGAAGAGAAGTACAGTTAGTCATCCGTTTCTTGTCGCACATTTACAATGTGTAAAAGAACCTCAAGGTAAAAGTTCGGCTCCTTTTCTGCCCAAAATAATATCTAATAAAAAATTTATTTATTTATTTATTTTACGTCAAAAAACATGTAAAGCTGCATATGACGTGCTACGGAGAGAAGTGAATTGTGGGCACATTTTCAAAATTCTGTAATCCCTACACTACTTGAATTTTGAATGATGAAAAAAAACTGCCATGTAATATATATTTTCAAGAATAAATAAGCAATTAATTTTGAGCACTTATCCATGTTGTCCAACGGAATAATACTTCCTGCCGCGACAACATGGGAACGATAATTTGAATAACTGTATTTCCCACTGAATTCTAGAAGACCAGCACAGATAATAAAGTTAGATTTATGTCCAGAAGCAAAAAAGGCGCCATCTCAGCATTTGCTCAATGGATCAGGGAAACTGGACGAAAAACCAGATCAAGATGAGGGTCACTGACCCAGAAGCTGCGATACAATACTTGTTACATATTGTTTAGAATTATACAGTCCAATGGTAAATAGTACATTAAATATCACTGTTAAAATTATTGTAACTTTCCTTGTGGTGCTCAGTATAGTCTCTAATTGTATAGAAACAGTTATGCAGCAGAAACGATTTCACTTGGGATTTAAACTTTTCTATCGAATTTAATCGTTTAATGTCACCTGGCAATGTGTTGTTAAATAATATTGTAGGTGAATTTTTGTAATGTGCTGTTGATACTGTCACCTGATGAATATGATTTCTACGTCGAGTGTTATAGTAATAGACATAAGCATTTTCTGTAAATATATTCCCGCCCTTAAGCAAGTAATTTTTGACAAAAATCACTGATTCAAAAATCAACAGACAAGTAATGGTAAAATTCCTAGGTTAATGAAGAGAGGCTTACAAGAATCACGTGGGTGGGATTTGGTTATTATTCCTACAATTCGTTTTTGTAATCTAAACGTCTGGGAGCTATAAGATAGATTTCCCCAGAATATTATGCCATATCTCAGGCGGGAATGAACATTCCCGAATTATACACAACGAGCAGTATGAAGGCTGACTGAATTTGCAAGAATTCTGAACGCGTAGCATAATGAACTTAATTTTGTATTCTATTCATTTAAATGGACATTCCATTTAAGGTTTGACAGAATTGAGAGACCTAAAAATTTTGTTGCCTTAACATCAGCCGATAGTACACCGTTCATTTTCAATGAAGCACAGAATTGTTTATTTGAAATGGAAAACTGCATTAAAACCGTTTTCTTTTCGTTTACTATTAATTTGTTATTTCGGAACCAATTTGAAACATCTGATATTGTAGTATTTACGGTTTCTTTATTGCAAAGGATGTTCGTATCATCCGCAAAGAGAACTGTTCTTCCGTGTCGAATCGTCGAGGGCATCTCGTTTATGTAGATTAAGAACAAAATAGGGCCTAAAATCGATCCTTGAGACACTCCACATGCAATGGGCAAAGCGTCGGATAGGTGCGTACGTAATATTCCATCATTGCAGTAAGGTATTTCCACTCTCTGAGATGGTACGAACATGGTACGAACATAACCAATCTAGAGCAATACCACGGATTCCATATGAAGGTAATTTTGAAAGTAAAATGTCATGATCAATGACGTCAAAAGCGTTTGAGAGATTTAAAAATAATCCAATAGGTGCCTCATTTTGATCCAACGATGAGGCGACATCTTTAAGAAAAGAAAATATGACTGTTTCCTTTGATTTTGATTTTCTAAATCCATGTTGGCAATCTGAAAGCGCATCATGTTTACTGAGAAACGTTTCCATTCGTAGGTAAAAAACACGTCTCTATAATATTTTTGAAAAAGCCGAGAGAAGAAAAACGGGCCGATAATTTTGAATTTCATTTTTGTTGCCTTTTTTGAAGAGAGGCTTAATTTTAGCGGTTTTGAAAATATCTGGAAACATTCCGGTGTATATTGATGAATTAAATATGTAAATTAACGGGTGTATAATGGCATACGCACAAGTCTTTAACAAAGAATCCGGGAATTCATCTAAACCGGACGAATATTTATTTTTTTGTTTACCGATTATTTTGAGAATTTCATAGGAAGAAGTTTTAGAAACGAGCATCGGGTCTAATATTTTGGGTGAACTGTCTATTATTGAATTTTGTGGCTGAAGACCCGTAGTGAGATCGGCAGCAATTGTCGAGAAGTATTGGTTAAAGAGACTGGTCACTGTTGCCGGATCGTTCACATTTATATCGTTATATTTTAAAACAACATTCTCTACAGGGTTTCTAGTTGATTTGGTCGTATTTTTTATTATTGTTTTTGTTTTGTTATTTGAGTTCAAAATTCCTGATCGTGTTTCATGATTTTAGCCTGTCTTAAGACTTTTCGTAACAATGATTTGTATTTTTTAAAGTAGATGAGGGAATCTTGAGATACGTTATGACGTTTAAAAATGAAAGAAAGAATTCGCTTGTTTTTACAAGATGTCCTAATCCCTTGTGTTGTCCAAGAAGGTGACGCTAGTTGTCATCGCCACAGCCTTATAATGTGATGACATTTTTAATAGACAAAGAATATAAGAATAAGCAATGACGAACATGATGATAGTGAATAATTGATTTGTGAGGAATAGCTGAAGGAGAGAACAATTTTCCCTGCGCGTGCCTCGGCCGGGATTCGCCCCGGGGACCGCGTGCGCCGCGGAGGCTGTGAGAAGCGCCTCCTGAATCCGCCCCGGAGGAGGAGGAGGAAGCGGGTGGGGGGGGGGAGGCACCGTTGCGGCGCAGCGCGTGTGACTGCGCGGGACACTCCCATTGTTAGTGCGGGCTGCCCTGATAGCCCTAACTGTACGACACTGTTAACAGGACCCGCGGCGGCGACGCGGCTGCTCGAAATAATGCACCCCCGTCGTCATTATTAAGACAACGACTCCCCCGGGCGGCGTTGGTCCAGGCGGACGGCTGGATGCGGAGCGGGAACGGGGGCGGGGAGGGGTTCCACTCCTTTGTCTGTCGCCGCTCGGAAGTGCGCGCGCCGCCGGATGAAATATTTGCCGCCCGCTGCGGAGCGGGGGCGTGGCGGGGGCGCAGTGGCGCGCGAGGGTGGCGCCGTTAGAACGCGACGCCTCCGACCGAGAGCAGTAGCTCAGGGCATCAACTGATGTCACTGCAGCGTCTCTGACCGGGAGATCCTAGGTTCCATTCCAGATGGCAGCAGGATTTTCGACACTAGCTTTTCAGCTAGGTCGAATTCAGTCGCTGTCTGGAGGAGAATTCTAGCGGCCGGCTGCTCTGATCGCTAGTTTTCCGTGGTTTCTCCGATCAACACCAGGCAATGACGGAGTAGTACCCTAACAAACGGGCCACGGACCGCACGCGATCTTTCCTTCCTCTTCCTTGTCCTCACCTCTCCCCTTACACACACTCACACTAACATGCACTACAGTACCACATATTCCGGGAGACCGGCCAGGAGTTTAGAGCTTGTCCCGACTGGGGCGGTGCCCCGCTGGTGGGAGAGTCTTGGTAAGGGGGAAAACCTCACTAGCCGACGGTAGGTCGGCGCCGGATCTCGCCATCCAGCGGGGGATGATCACCGCCATCTCCCGAGAAAAAACATGCACTACACTAACTGGACTAATAACCACAGTAGTTGACACGCCCGGAAACATGAAAAAATCAATCAATGAATCAAGCGACGCGTCCGGTGCAGGGCGGCAATGATACTCGCCTCGGCGCCGTCGTAGGTGCGGATTTTTGGTCGACGGGGCCTTGCTTCCAGACAGTGAGATTGGACTGCGGAAAGATGAATTATTGGGTTGGAGCGAAATCTCGGCAGCCTGAGGACTGTTGCCCGTTGTTAATGCCCGTTTATTCCGACCTGGATGACCGAGGTGGCTAAAAGCGTGTACAGACTCAGCGCTTCCGTCCGAATGGTCGCTGGCTCGAGTTCCGCCTTGGGCACGATTGTTTGTCCCTTGTCTCATGTGTGTTGTTGCGGAGGGCCTCGCTTTCTGCTGACCCCAGATCAGAGAAGCCTGCGTGTGTGTGTCTAATGTATAGTCGAATAATCGTCTCACCAGGACGTAAAGGGTAACTGTCTGTCGTCTGGATAAAATCCCTTGGGGACATGCCCATGTATTGGAAGTGTTCCGAGTACATTTATTCTTAACGGCTCCTTATCTATCTTTATCATCCGCTCCTTATATAGTGAGCTGCAACCCGTTTACCACTGCTAGCTAACAGAACGGAACCAATCTATCATCCAACCCAATGTAAAGTTGAAGTGTGGTTCCCATATTAACATTTAAATTTTTATTTATTTTCAAAATTCACCATTATTTTTAGGTCTGTTTCGCTCCTCCATACTAGAGTGCTTACAATTTTTTGTGCTTTCTTGCGGTGTTGTACTCCATTATCACTCTTTGTTTTTTTCATTTTTACTTATGTTTTGACAACTGTATACAAATAAGAGTTGTTACTTGCTGCACAGCATACAGCTTATAGTTATGATGATTCAGAGTTCAAGAGAGGATAGTGAACCCCAATGTATTCATATATATTGTTTGAAGCAACTGTTATCCCTATGTGTTCATATTCTTGTGCATGTATGCACCGTAACAAAGTTTTACATTGTGAAAAAGAAAACATAGTACAAAAACTATTTACTGACTAGTAAGTAAACTTTATAACCGAAAAATTTATATCGCTTCAACTCTCCAACAAAAAGATGGAATTTATTCTATAAAACTAAATAATTTATTATTATTATTATTGTTATTATTGTTCAGAGTCATTTTGTGCAGTTCTGTTGTCGTTTCTTGCACTGACATTTATTCTGCAAGGCATCTCCATCGATTCTTTCCTGCTGAATAGTGGGCATCCAAGATTTTCACGTCCGCTTCCATTTTCTTATTTCGCAAGGAACTCACTCAAAAACCTTTTCTTGGTAATCTGTAAGAATTCATTTTCTTTTGTTTCAGTTGCAATTATTCGTGGTCTACGTTCTCCGTTACTTATTTCTCTATATGAATTATGACTTATCACTTCGTTACATTTACGATCGAACAAGATATATTGCCAGCATCATCTCCAAAATCTTACCGCTGAACAATATAACTGCGAGTTAATTGAATTCTTTCTAATTAAAATTTCTGATCCGTATATGGTAATACAACTATCCATTGTTTTTATTTGCTTCTTGATTTGCTTTCTAATTTTCTTTTTCCAATTTCTCTTATAAAGTCGACCAGTCTCTGCTCTCCTCTTGACTATTTTCTTCAACAATGTCACTATCGATACATCTATAAGCTCTAAGAACCACTTCAAGATATTTAAATTTCATCATCACTGGAATTATACCTATTTGTTTTGGCTTAATTTGTGGACTTCCTACAACCATGGATTTTGATTTTTCATTATTTTATTTTTATTTAAGAATTTGTTAGTCTCAGTTATCAACAAATAACAATAATTGCCATTATGATGACCATTATTCACTTCCCATGACTATTATTCATTGCATGATTAGAGAACTGGTCGGTAAGATCTATCAGTAATAGGACAAAGATTCCTGAAGGAGCCATTGTGATTCTTGAAGTCTCTTTTGTCCTTCACTTTTTCCACTGCCGGCGACGTCACCCGAGCGCGGAGTCGAGTGAGAAAGAACTGCTCCGCTTTGGCGGGACGGAAGCCACTGTGGCGCGCGCTTCCGGTTGTGAACCCCGGCCCGGAGGCCACGAGTACCGGAAGCGATGTGGGCGGATCCGGAGGAAAAATGTCTGAGAACTACAGGATGAAGCAAAGTCGACCTCTGATAAAATTGCTTCATTACGAATATGTGGCACGGCGAGACTCGCCCTCCGCAACAATGAGATTTGGTAAACAAATTATTCTTCTATTGTCCTCGTACGGGAATACCATTTCTTGCTGTTCATCCTTCAATGTGTATGTGCGGAGGAGAGCGACATTAATATCAAACGTGATCTATTCAACTTCGTAAGAGCAAATACCTGCTATGGTTGGGCTATTATAACTTTGATTTAGTCCACAAAAAGTTGTTCTGCTTGCACCGCTCATAAATTGAAACAGACTTTTTCGAAGGCAGGCGATAATTGCCAGGACGAGTCAAGATAGTTATCGGAATTTTTTTTTATGGTGAGGACGCTGAATCTCTTCCTGGATTTTCAGGGCAACGGTGGTGCTTGCAACGGGGAGCTTGCAATCGGCACTCAAACTGCTGGAGTATCCTATTAAGAACTGTCTGCCTGTCTTCTTCATTGAGGTATTAACGTTTGGGCATATTGTACATTATTTGCGTAATTTCCAAAGTTAAACAATACCGAAGTCCTTCTCTTGTCCCAAGGAAATACTCGATCATGGAATATTATAGTGGGTCAGAATTACAACCACATTTTGTAACCAATTTCACTTATGCGTAAAAAATAATAATAATAAAACTGAGACGCCGATCCGGACAGGCAGTAGTGCCGTGGCGATCTCGGACGGAAGGATCATGGTTTTGAGTACCATCTCGGGCACGGTTGTGGTGTTTTTGTTTGTATGTTTGTGTTTGTCCATTCACACTTCATCATCTTCTCATACTTCATCCCCCAGAGATGAACAACCCTGGGGTGTAAAAATAGATTCGACATGAAAATGCTGATCCCCCACCCCAGGCCACTTGACCCCGGGAGAATGTGACTGGCCTCGGTGGGTAGAAGTGGCGTGTTGCTCAGTGCATCAACTGATGTCACTGCAGCGCCTCTAACCGGGAGGTCCTAGGTTCCCACTCCCCACGGCGGCAGGATTTCCGACACTGGCTTTCAGCTAGGTCGAATTCAACTCGCTGTCTGGAGGAGAATTCTAGCGGCCGGCTGCTCTGATCGGTGTTTTCCGTCGTTTCCGTGGTTTCTCCGATCAACACCAGGCGAATGCCGGAGCAGTACCCTACCAAACGGGCCACGGACCGCGCGCGATCTGTCCTTCCTATTCCTTGTCCTATCCTCTCCCCCTTACACACACACACTTACACTAACATGCACTACACTACCACATTCCGGGAGACCGGTCGGGAGCTTAGAGCTTGTCGCGACTGGGGCGGTGCCCCGCTGGTGGGAGAGTCCTGGTTAAGGGGAAACCCCACAAGCCCACGGTAGGTCGGCGCCGGATCTCGCCATCCAGCGGGGGAAGATCATCGCCATCCCTCGAGAAAAAAACATGCACTACACTAACGGGACTAATGACCAAAGCAGTTGACGCGCCCGGGAACACGAAAAAAACGAACCAAACCAAGTGGCGTGTTCGCGAGGTCCAAAGATGGTCAATTCGCGACGCCCCCCCCAAAAAGACATATACTTATAATCACCTTCACATTACATAAAGAATTTGTTATCTACAATGCATTGTATGCGAGATGGTTTCAATACGTACTTCAATATCAACTTTTTACGTTCATAAAATTAAAACTACTTTTGAAACGTGCAGAAATAAGAAAAACCTTGCACAGAATTTAGAGAAACACTTTTTCATTTCTCTACGAAGATTTGTGAGAAGATTTATATACTTGATATTATGTATTCTTAGCCCTCATATAAAAAAGTCCGTCGAAAAGAATACCACGAACAAAATATGAAATGATTATTCGTAAACACTTCATTCCTATGACCAAGAACAAATCAATGTATAGTTTTATCTCGATAATGGAAAGCAATAATTGTTAACTCCCTTCACACAATACCAAGTTATTAACATTCGCAAGAGTTCACCTTTCCAAAAATTTAAGAGCTCTAAAATTTGTACTAAGTAAGAAATAATTTAGATTGAAAATTATATTATTTCTTTTCAATATAAAATTTTATTCCAGTTTAATACACTACCTCCACTTTTCAGTCAACGAAAATATTCCAGAAAAATAAAAATATTTTATTTCCTTCAAAATACTAATTTACAGCACAGTACACTTGCTCATTGACACAAATTGGTGATGTATATTTCTTTTTTAGATTTTTTAACAGGAAGTAACCATTAGGGGTCTACATCTGGGCTGGGGGTGGGTGGTTAAATTCTTCAAAGCCAGAGCCCTTAATTGCAATAAATATTTTTGAGACTTCGGCGCGGTCGCGTTGTCGTGAAGTAGGAGCACACCTTTATATAGCTTTCCACAACGCTTTTCCTCCATGACATTCCTTAAATTGAGAATAGCGTTGCATAGGATTTCCCAGCTATTGTTTTCTTATTTGTCATCTACTCTGTAAGTAAAATGACTTGTGTATCCCATCTCCCCCCCTAAAAAAAACTGTGGCCACGATATTGCCAAGCAGATAGTTGCGGTCAAAACTTTTTGGGAGCTAGAAAACCCTTGCCCAAGGCATTTATTCTTCTTTTGTTTCATGATTCCAACAATATACCCGTGTTTCATCTCCCGTGACGCTATGAGCAATACAATTTTCTCCGTCTCAAAAAGTCTCAAATTCTCCTCACACTTCTCCCCTCGCCACTTATAATGGAAAGCCTTGAGCATTCCGGAAACCTATCTTGAACAAACTTTTGACATGACGACATGTTAATGCTTAAAACTGTTGGTTCAGAATCCAATTCTCTATCTATTGTTCCACTTTGACACGCCCCTCATGCATGTCAAAATCTTTGCATTTCTTAACATTTTCGAAAAAGTCGCTTCCACAGGTCTCCCAGTGCGCTGACAGTCTTCGATTGAATCTCTGCCCCATTTCCGCCCCATTGCGGCGGCGATGGTGTAGCGGTTAGCGTATCGGACTGCTATATCCAAGTTTGCGGGTTCAAACCCGATCGAATCCGTGGATTTTTAAGGGCGAAAAAATCCTTCTTACGTCTTCCTTCGGTGGGGAAGTAAAGCCGGCTACCCCATGTTAGTATATTTAATGCATGTAAAAGATCCTCAAGCCTAAATGATGCCTCCGAGCTAAATTCAAATCGCCTGTTTCGTCGCCCAAGTCCTCCCATGAAAATTGGTGAAAGGAGTGTAACGAAATTTGCGTGGTCAGACTGAAGAGCAGGCCTCATGGCCTGAGTCTCGCCACGTAAAATAAGGCAAATTCAATTCAATTTAAACTGTTTAGAACGGTGCTTTACCCGGGAAACGGGTGGTATGACCGAATACTGCCAGCGTCCATAATTGGATTTCTTCGGGTCCGGAGTCTTTCTTCGTAGGACATTTGCTGACAGCTCGGTGTTCCAAATTTCTATTCATTCAAGACTATTTGCACAGCACTACTGTTGGCGACCTATTTCTCTGCGAGTTGTGTGGTCTGGATCTTTGAATAAATTATGTATAGGTATGTGTGAACTTGTAAAAGCATGCGCGCCACGCTGAAGAACCGTAACTCGATTATGTAGAAAAATTATGTAGTACCCTCCGTAAAAACGTCGGAATGTCTATGCGATTAGGTTCACCTTGGTCATTGTAAGGCATCGTAAAATGATGAAATTTTACCGACCTCTCACACTATATAATTCTCTTCAATAAATCACGATTTTACTACGAAATATTTTTTAGATTATGTTGTAAAATAAATAATCGAATGCCAAGTTTACAAATAAATGTATGTCCTGCGATATTGTGGATGATTCAGATGAGTAGAGAGTGTGGGTGCGTGGTATGAAAGGTTGAAGGTTCGATTCCCATACAAAGGATTGAATATCCCTTTGTCTTTTGGATATGGTGTATAACGGACGAGTCCAGATCCAAGAGTCTAGTTTTCAGCGTTTGGAAACCGACTAGTTTTTAGACTCACATTCAATCAGTCCTGGTAAATGACGTGTCAAAAGGAAGAGAATTTCACGGAAAGTGACGACGTACAGGTGCACAATATAAGTATTAATATTTGTCATTAATGCATCTAAATTAAGAATAGGTTTCTTACAACCTTTTTTCGAGATTGAAAGCCGAAGGCTTATTTTTTCATGTCATATTCTACAAAATGAATTGTTTGGAATATTTTGGGAGGTTTACTTTTCTGATTATCCCACTTGTAAAAGTGGTGACATATCTGAATATATTCATGTACGTGCAGCTTATCCAATTCTATTGCATTTAAAGTACCTTTCGTTAACAAACGTATGTTTTCTTTCATACGGATGTGGGGGAAAGTGGTGGTCAGGTTCCTTCATGCGATAGTTCTCCCTGGTTACGCGGGGAATAATAATAATAATAATAATAATAATAATAATAGTGATAATGATAATAATGATAATGATAATGATAGTGACATTGATGATGTATATATAAGGGTACACTGTTATTATCATTTATAATGCGCCATATTAGATGGTGGATTTGGGCAATTTATAACAAATCATAGACAGAATGAATGTAAGTGTGCTACTCTCGATAGAGAATTACATCTCAGTCCTCCGTCACACAGATTTAAGACAAAAAAAGAAATTTGCAGATTATACCGAACGAAACAGATCACTGGATCACATATAAAACGAAAGCGATGCATATTAGACCCCAAAAACTAAATTTTTGGATCCCTCAGACGACACAAGGTTTGTTGGGATAGGTGAGTTTACTGGAGACACGAATCTGGGGGAACAATTGGGAACCGATGGGAAAATGACGAGAAACAGGACCGGGAGACGTGTTTCAGAGCATCAACTTCTGTCACTGCAGTGCCTCTGATTGTGAGGTCTTAGATTCGAGTTCCAACGGTGGCAGGATTTACGACACTAGGCCCATAGCTAGGTAGAGTTCAGTCGCTGTCTGGAGGAGAATTCTATCGACCGGCTGCTCTCATTCTTCGTAGTTTCTCCGATTAATATCAGGCGAATGGCGGAGCAGTACCTCAGCAAACGAACCACAGCGATCTTTCCTCCCCCTTTCTTATCCTATCCACGCCCCTTACACACACACAACTCCGCGCGCACACACACACACACACACACACACACACACACTCTTGCATGTACTTCACTACCGCACATGTCGGGACACCACTCGGGAGCTTAGAGCTTGTCGGGACTGGGAGGGGGTGCCCGTTGGTGGGAGATGCTAGGTTAGGGAAAGACCTGCTGACTGACAGGTAGGCCGGCGCCGGATCTTAGAATCCGACGGGGAAGAACACCGCTTCTCTCGAAGAGAAAACCTACCCTACACTTACGTGACTAATGACCTTGGCAGTTGATGCGCCCGGAATCATTAATCAATCAATTGAAGAACAAACAGTTGGAGGATAGGTGGAAAACATAAATGGCATCAAGGGGAAAAGGAGGGGGGGAGAATCGTTCTTCTAAAACAATATCCTAGAAAATGAGGTCTTTTGAACGTTCTAGTGGTGGCAGCGGCGGTTGTGGCGACGGTGGCGGTGGTGGAGACGGCAATGCAAGTGGTGTCGGTGTCGGTGTCGGTGTCGGTGGCGTTGTCGGTGGCGTTGTCGGTGGCGTTGTCGGTGGCGTTGTCGGTGGCGTTGTCGGTGGCGTGTCGGTGGCGTTGTCGGTGGTGGAGCGGCAAGGAAGTGGCGGTGGCGGTGGCGGGGCGGCGGTGGCGGCGGCGGCGGAAGCGCGTTGCGGGGAGCCGTTCGCTTCCGCCTGCAGAGGTGTTCGCGCGAGGGAAGCGCCGCCGCCGACTACGGATTTACGAGCAGCGATTACATTCGCGGCAGCTCACAGCCACGATGCCCTACGTCTTATCTGTGCGAGGCTAACCTCGAGGAGTCTTCCTGTTATGTGAAACACGGCTCCATTCTCAACAGCTGACATCCTCAACAGCTACTCACGCAAACGACCGACGACTACTACGTACGAGTTTGCAAGCTACCCCTCAATGCACAAAAGGTTCTTGAAAACTCGTTCCATGTTCTGCCTATAAGTATCAAATGAACTTGTGATTGTGTGCATATTTTGATAATATTGACATTTAGGAGAACTTCGGGGATAATGTTTTGTTAATGAACAGTATAGTTCAGTTCAGGTTTGTTAAAGTACACTTCCATGTACAGTACATTTTTTCTAATGAACTCATTTTTTTTAAAACCGTAATTAATTTATGGGATACAATTTCTTTAAGGTGATGACTGGATACTCCAAATAGTGGTGTTTTGTCAGATTCATCATTAGGATAAAAATAATAAAAATTCAATAATATATTTGAGATATTATATAAAAGAGCAATTAAGAGTAATGTAATATAAAAATGAGTATATGTAAAAACGTAATACAGTGAAATCTCTCTAAATCGGAACCCGTATAAGCCGAAAACCTGTCTAAACCGGAAATTTTCTTCCAGCCCGTAAAGTTAAATGACACTTTACACAGCATAAAACGGAATCTCTTCAATGCGGAAACGGAACGGTATTTCATGTCCTGTAGACAAAAAATCTTTATAAAACGGAATTCCTGTGAATTTAATGATAGACAGAGAGGTGGAAAATGTTCTGAATGAAATAAATGCACCTGCAAGATTGTTTTAAATTCTCTAGCCGTGTGACACGCGACTTAGTCGTGGCAGCCGGACATTGAAAAGATGGGCTTCAGCTGTCGCCATAGAATTTGCCCTTGGGGTCTCTCGTCTCTCAAGGCGTAGGCCTAAGGGGAATTCCCCTTCTTCCGACTATCTGAGCGTGGGAAGATGTAGGGCATGGCTTGTATTCGTGCATCTCCTTGTTCCGCGTTGAAAAGCATAACCCCTCGACCAGATATGCTCAAGGCCATGAAAGTGAATCAGAAAATCATAGTACTGGGTTGAGATGCATTGTGCGTTGAAAGAGTCAGCAAACAGTCCGAATACAACCAGGAAGGTGTGTATTTTTAAACTAAAATAAGAAGCTGTCAATGAAGAGTATTTAATATTTACTTATTTATTGATGTTTTCTTCCATAAATACGTTATGTTTATGTATTTTGATAACTTTAATAAAGTCAAGTAATTTACTGCTTTTAGGGCATAAATGTCAATGTGAAGTCATAAAATGGACATACTTACTTAAAACGTAAACCTTCCTAAACCGGACGTTTTTTGTTCCGATTTAGATTCCGCTTGGCAGATTTTACTGTGTATGAGTAAAAAATTAATATAAAAGAATAAAAGTATAATGAAATAAATAATAAAAATTGCTGCATTTAATAATTACAATAGAACAAAAGATAATGTTTTTATCTCTAAGGGAGATGGATGATCGACAGCAAAACTCACGTGTTTGAAAATCAATTAAAACTGTTTTGAGTCCTTGCTGTTCATTAATTTAACTAGATGTGGGAACAAAAAAGTTTATTGTACTGTTCAACATGATAAAATGTATAAATTTTGTAGTTTTTCAGATCACAACAAATTGTATTGTTCCTCGGAAGTATTTTTGAATAATTATGATTAGCCTTTACGTTTTTATGGTAATGAGCAATCACAGTACATTCCTTCTTTTGAATGAAGACTTGTAGAAAGCTTTTGCATTGGGTAAAAGCAGTGAGAAATCGATTGGAATGTTTATAATTAGAATTCTAGTACTAGTGAATTGCAATTTCAAGTATTTCAAGTGTGTGTTGATAGTGAATACAAAAAACAATCAGTATAACGAGACTTGCGAAGAAAGTTTTTCCATCATTATTGGAGTCTTATGATGAAGGGATAATCTTGGTCATCTTCGTTTTAAACTTCCTGTTCAGTCGTGAGACTTGTTCTTGCCGTGGCTCCCCGCCCGCTCGCACCTGCGCCCTCGTCTCCGCCCCGTGCTGGCACAGCAGAAGACGGCCTTCGCGGGTCAACTGTTTCCCACTGCCGTCGCAAGCACTCACGCTATGACAAGCCTGGATATTCAGTCGTCTGTCATCTGCGCCCGACACCAAGTTGAGCAGTTGTTGTTTTTCTTCCGCTCAAGGAACTTACTTAATTCCCTCCATGAACTATCAATGATTGTTTTATTTGTATGTTGGCTTAAGAAGAGTATACTCAGTTATGTCCAATATATACATGTCAGACGCACTTGGTTTTGAGTACCTTTTCTTTAAAGAATTTGTTTCATGAATAAAGATGATGAACAGCCCGCCGATAGCTAATTTTGGTCTACAAAGTTAGTGATAGTGTCATGTGCCTTACTTAACCGCGTCTTTGTCGAAAATTATTTTTACTGCCAAATTGCGGTGGCTTCATGGGTGATTTAATAAAATGGTATATTTCCATTAAACATGTACAATTTTAACTTTTCTTAATAATTAAACATTGTTGAATAAACAGTGAGTGAAGTGTCGAGTTTCAGAATCCTCCATTGTGCTTGCTCCTGTAGAACGCAAGCGAACAGCATTATAGGAGCCCTCGCAGAGGCCACTGTGGCCCAGTGAATTCAAAAAGCTCCTAAAATCCGCGATGTAGACACTTTTTAGTGCTTTTCAACTAATAGAAAAAAGTGTAACATGGCTAAATAAATACACAATCACATGATTCATTGATTTGGTCTGGTTTTCTAATAAATTATTGCATTTTGTTTCTGATTAATTTCAACATTCATTTTTAAAATGCGAGGTGTAGAGATGCTGTTTGTTAAAAAGTTTCCAATTTACTCATCAATGAAATACATTTTAAAATGGCATTTACATTTTACTTTCTCGCTACGGAGTAGAGAAAAGGTTACGTAATCCTATGAGTAACGTTCGGCAAAAAATCTTATTACAGAAACCTGGTGACGAAAAATGGATAAATCAGTTATAAATTTCGGAACAAAATCCTCTAATTTAACATGTGGTGTAACCACAATTCCCCTACAGTCATTAAAATATGCACTCTTACGCCGGCTGAACATCATGTGACAGGTGGTTGTCCTGACATGTCACACCATATCTTCGCAGACAGTAAAGGGAGGAGGACGAAGCTGGGGTTAACGGAGCTTTAGGCGTCGGGCAGTATATACCCCGTGTGGTCTACCACCTCCACATTTAACACTTTCATCAGGGGGACAGGTCCCCAGGGTGGGCACCTATGCCTCTTATGGGCCTCTCCTCGGTGGGCCTTTATCCTCACCCCCCAGGCCAGTTACAGCCGGAACCCAGTTTACCTTCACGGCAACCTCCCCATGCAATCCTGGGTGCCGCCCTGCCAGCTCAGAGCTCCTAGCTATCCAGCTAGTACGGAGTCTCGATCCGCGCCGGGCAAGTTCCCTCCGGCCCAGTCTCCCCATTGCATATCGCAAGCTCTCGACGTGGGTACGCCGGTACCGAAGCAACCTGCCGGGACCTCGGTCAACTTGTTTCCCGCCGTATTTTAAGGTGGGATCCGGAGTACTCCAAGAAGCATCGTTCGCCCGATCTTGCTCCAAGGTCGACGCGCCATAGGCCCAACTGGTGGCTGACCCGGCCACCAGGAGCTTAGCATCGCCTTCTCACTACCTGCACTTTCAGGCTCACGACGTGAGTGCCGCCGCGATACTCAGGGTCCGGGTGGTCGTCTATGATTCTCCACCAAAGCCCGCGACAACCTACGTCATCGCGATCCCCCCCCCCCCTGCGGGGTTAGGCGTCGGCAGCAGGAAGCCGGTTCGTGTAAAGTGAGTGCGCAGAACCCTCCGGCTCGGCGTGCCTTGGGCTGTGGGGGCTCAGTGCGACCGCCGCCCCGCGCCGCTGAGGCTGTCGCCTTCTCACTGCCTGCACTTTCAGGCTAACGACGTGGTGCCGCCGCGAGACTCAGGGTCCGGGTGGTCGTCTACGATTCTCCACCAAAGCCCGCGACAACCTACGTCATCGCGATCCCCCCCTGCGGGGTTAGGCGTCGGGCAGCAGGAAGCCGGTTCGTGTAAAGTGAGTGCGCAGAACCCTCCGGCGCGGCGTGCCTTGGGCTGTGGGGGCTCAGTGCGACCGCCGCCCCGCGCCGGTGAGGCTGTCGCCGCGGCGCGCCGCGCGCGGCGCCGGCGGACACCTGTCGCGCCGCCGGGCTCCATGTCCTCGCCACAAAGCACGCGTGGCCACCTCCTCCGCACACACATTAGGCGCCGCGGGGGCGAACGACGCCACACAGGCGGTCTGTCGGCCGGAGCCCAGGGTGCCGGCGTGGAGGGGATCTTCCCACCTTGTGGTTGAACGCCACCACAGACGCAGCGTCCACAGCGTTCATTTATCCGGATGTGTCCCGGAAGACGATAAACCTCTAGTGCTGCGTCACCGGCGGCCGTCGTGAATAGGCTACTTTTCAGATGGCATCTTTTGCCGGAGTGGAATTAAATGTCAATTTTCTTGAATCTGATTCCAAAGTACAACACATTCTCTAATCCTTTAGATTCTTGAACTCTTTCTTTACAATTTGTGAGTAATATCTTGTAACTACGTCTGTTAAGACAAAGTCGCTCGGCCGAAATAAATGAAAGAAACCGAAAATGAACAATTAAATTAGATTGGCAATTTTGTGTGACTTAAAATGTAAAAAAGTGTTGAAAGGGTACCCCCGGATAAGATGGTAAAAAGTACCCCTAAACCAAATGACGTATGATAGTTACATTATAATCCTATATAAAAATAATATTTTTGAATGGGTTCTTTGCCCCCGGTCCCACCACCACACTCCACTACAACCCAAAAAATATTTTGTTATTGTGGCCCAACAGTCGAAAAAACCTGTAAAATTCACAATTTGTGTTTTAAAAGCAACGTTTTATTTTTTCAATCCTGTTCCATGATTTTAAGACACAATTCATGTTTTTTTTTTCAAATACATTGTTTTGTGTTTGAATGTGCGTCTGAGAAAATATCAAAACATATTTTTCTGATAGTACAAATTGTTTTCTATTTACCATATTTTACTCACATAAAATGTATTAAGTTGCCGAATAAAATAAAATTTAAAAAACACGTTTTTGGCTGGAGAGGGGTGTGGGTGGGGCGACGGGGGTTAAGAAAACTTCCAAAACTAAGTTGTGTGTGTGTGTGTGTGTGTGTGTGTGTGTGTGTGTGTGTGTGTGTGTGTTACATTCACTATCTATTCTCTGTTGGGTTTTCCTTTTTGATCTAGATTTTATTTTTATTTTACTAACACATGTAATAATATCAACAATACTATTACACTAACGGGTTATCCCTTTTGAACTCTGTTTTTATTTTTATAAGCATCTTATATTAGCAATATTATTTTATTTTATCTCCAAGTATTCTTTAATTTCAACTATTAAACAATAACCCATCTGTTCAACCGGGGTATCCATTGCAGAGAAATGTATTTGGTGGGCCGACAGAGCCATCCGAACGGAATAGCGGTGACGAACTTTACTTTAAGGAATATTTCTCTTTAATAATGTTTGAATTATAGACATTCTGGCTACCTTTACGAAATCAAGTAGATTCGTCTTAAAAACAAAACATTTATAATTTTGTTTCTCCTTTTGGCCTACAAGAACAACTCATACAATACGCTTCAGAACAATAACAATAACAACAACGACGACCACGACAACAACAACAACAACAAAAAGAACACGAAAATCTTTCCCAGTCGCATTTCCCATTTAAAACACACACACACACACACACACACACACACACACACTTTCATTTCCCTATACTTACATGGCATTATTAACTGTTTTATATATATGTTGACTTTAATAACTTATTTTTAATGACAATACTTGTTCTTCCTTAAAGTCGTAATTATTGTTATTTATTTCTCATTTCCCAGTCCGTTCCTTCGCCTTATTGTACGCAGATATTCGGCCATAGTCTCCAGTCCTCAGTGGCGTCCTCCAACGCGCCATCGGTTCCGTTCAGTACCAGTTTGCGTCTCGCAATTCGTCACCATTGTAAAATCCATTCCACTATTAAATTACGTCTGCTCACAATTAAATTCTAAACTTATCTCCGACTACTGCGTTTTACACCCTCTCGCGATCACAGTTCAAACAATTCTGCCTAGACTGACTCATCCGACCGCAATCACGTTCGAGGTCTTCTGCCCGGCAGTTCGTAAGACGCGCTGCTCACTTGTCTTGCTTGCCATCACTTTATATACATCCATAATCAGACCCTTAATGTTATACGCATGCCCTGTCTGGACTAACGTATCTGCTACTACCATAAATAAACTACAAATAATACAAAATAGATTTCTCCGATTAGCAACCCACGCTCCATGGTTTGTATCCAACAAACAAATACACAAAGAATTGAATATACTTCCGTCTAAACACATAGCCCATCTATCCATACATTCTATTCAAATATCAACTCAATCCACACGCCATCCACTACAACCTGGCCTCAATAGACCATACTCCAACACGCATAAAAAACCGTTACCCTTTTAACGCCTTCCTAAACTTATTTTCCAACAATTGTGAACAGTAGGTGCAGAGTGTAGCTTCCTACCCCTTCCCGTAGTTAGTTTTCAAGTTTAGGAAATAAGAATAGCTGTAAGCCAGCAATATATATGAAAAAGTAAAATGTTACTGAACCTCCCTATTACTCCAGCTGCTAAGGAATCTTATTGTTTCTAACGGTTCCTTTAACGGTTGCGACTGCAGAACGACCATTTTCAAAATTGAAGATCATAAAACATTATCTGCGAAATTCGATGGGACAGCAGAGGCTGGCGGACCTTAGCATATTGCCCTTAGACAGCAAATGATCGAACTTGTTAAAAACAAACCTGAGTGACGCGACGTTGTTCGTCAAAGCGAAAGTTTTGCGAAAGCGAAGATTTCTTTAAATAGTTGTGAACGCCATTAGGCCGATATAAAGCAAATAAAGGCGAGGTTATTTGCTTCAAGTTGGTAATCAGAAGCAATAGTCGAGGTTTATAAGCAAATAACAACCTCGTTTATTTGTTACATCGGCCGTGTGTCAGTTATTCCCTTTTTAAATACTACCTCATGGAAAAACACATGTACAGAAATACAGCGGTCTGCCAAATTATTATACTCTCTAGGATTTTTTAAAAATTGTTGCAAAAGAACAAATTTTTGTCAAATAATTTCACATTTTCTTTTTGTTATTTTATATTTTAAAATCTTTCTTGAAAAAATCTATTTTTTAACCCAATTTACTATAATATATTAATATTTTGTAGAACCATCGTTATCAATAAGTCCAATGAACTTTCTTGACATACCTGAAATTCATTTTCTTGTTAATTTTTCCAAGGGCGCTTCCAAGCCTTATTTACCCTTTCTAGAGGAATATTCTTACTGAATATTGCCCCTTTTATTTCTTGCAGAAGTGTACTGAAGCTCCAAGTCTACCAACTTTCGATATTTAGGGCATATATTTTACAATGTAATTAACAGTTCTAACAATAAATAATTAACAACGTGCCTCTTACCAAAACAAGGATTGAAAAAAATTGAAAGTTTCGCTTTCAAAGACAGTTTTTTGTGCGCTGAGTACAATAATACGGCATACCACTCTTTCTTGGTTTAGGAGAACGTATGCACCGTACGGGATCATTAGCTAACATTCATTTATTTTCAATATTCTTGACGGTCATTAAACTACTTAACGAAGGTTTCGGTTTTATGTCCATAGGTCTGGTGTCGTAATGTTAATATATCTTCAGTATTACGAAAACATCTTAATCGATTATTTTTCGTGTAATATCTTTCGCTTCGCTTTCAGAATACATTACCCTCATTTTGGAAACAACTTAAACTATTTCATCCTTCATGATGGACCGTTAACAATCTGTTACAAATCAGAGGTCGCCAAATTAAGTTATCGTAATATAAAACTACTTCGAACATGGGAGAATTTTCTTTGCTCTAAAAGCTAGAAATTCAAATGTAACGAACCCCATATCCTATAATGTAAACATGTCACTCATCGTTTAATAATCGTCCGAGAAAGTCAACTCTCTTCCCGTGTAAAATATGGCACCAAAAACGTATAAACAGTTCACTAACCAGATGGGTTTCCATTGTTAAAATCCGTTTAGAAAACCCAGATATTATCAACACATTTCACAAAGGTATTGATGAAAGAGTGATTTCTCATAGGTTTGCTTCACAATAAGTCACGATACTCTTTCCCATAAACTTCCGAGCGGTAATGGGTGCCCAAAATGTTGTCTCAGAGCCGTGATCTGAGATGGCGAAAGATATGCAAGATCAGACAAATAGATACAATCCTTCATTCTCACTCCTTTTACGGGCGTGCTCCTTCTAAGATTGCGTGCGTTTTAAAACTAACGAATCGCCCTCTTGTTTTTAAAGTGGGTAGGTGTTCCCTGAATCAGGACGCTCTATTTTACCAACAGTTTCCAAACAGACTCTAAGCATCCGCCTGCGAAATCGTTCGCAGATAGTCGCTGTGCACGGCACCCGATCGCCCAATCGCGCAGTTCTGAAACAATTCGCACTGGGTTCACCTTTTCTTGCATCGCAAGAGCAACAGAACCGAGGCGAACAGCGGGGTTATTGATGCTGGGAATCACTTTCCTCGAGTAGCTCCGACGGCAATTTGCTGCTGCAGGCGTAATCGAAGGATAGCCCTGATTCCTCCGGAGCGGCGGAGCGCGCGCTCGCAAGAACAATTGCCGAGCGCCACGCGCTATCGCGCCGCTTCCCCCCCTCCCGCCCCCCACGCCTTTCCACTCGCCGGCCTTGGAAACAATACGCATGCGCAAAAAAGGGCAGCAAGAAGCGTCTTCATTACGCGCTGCCGTAAACCACCTGCCCCGCCCCTCTCCCCCTCCGCCCTCCCCGCCCTCCCCCCGCCCCTTGCGCCCACGCTCCGCCCCGCGGTCAACGCGCGCGCCTATATCGAGGACGCGCCAACGGCCGCAATCCGAAGAGTGAGAGCTCGCTCCCTGGAGGCGAGGACTCCGGCTGTGTGAATACAGCCACTCAGGGGCTCACTCGTAGGGTTATCTGTAGAGCCCGGAAGTTCAAGCATTTATTTGACCTAAAATAGGCATGCAAAATAGGCATTTATTGTAGCTAAATTAGGGATACAAAAGGCATGAAGACAATGAAAACTCATATTTGAAGGAAAACATTGTAAAAGATTAATAATTAAAAGTTTTCACATTTGTGCTCAAACTCTAAATTTTATTTTAGCACCTAACGTGTAAGAAAAGATCTTTTCTTTCAAATCTTCATTCCACATGAACAAGCAGTGCGAGTTTCTTTTACTCCCAACGCTTTCTCTCAGAAATGCTATTGCGAACTCCCTTTTGGATCTTGATATGCCATAAATGAAACGGAATAATATTTTTCGTTCTTCGCACTTGTGTAATACTGAGAATACTGAGTATATCATACACAGAGAGCAAAGACGCGAAATAACGAGAAAAAGGCAGAAAAAAAAAGACGAAATGGCAAAAATATGCATCAGAATCTAAAATAGGCAAAATAAAAATATCTAGTAATAATGAGAAAAAAGCAAAAATGAGACAAAATGGCAAAAATATGCATCAGAAGCTAAAGTAGGACAAAAAAAGGCAAAATGAAAATCTTCTACATCAACCCCAGAAGTACAATTAAGCGATTCCTATTGTTAAAAGTTAAAAAATAGTAACAATAACAAAAGGGCATTTTGCCAAACTTACGGGCTCTATTTATCGGAGTCCGGTTGAAAAATTTAGAATCGTTAGATCAAAAACTCACAAGAACATTAGGGCACTTTTTACGACAGGAAAAACGTTCTTTTACTGCTACAAAAAAGATATCAATTTATAGGTCTATACCGCCCTTTAGGATAAATTATATATGACTATTGCAGCTTTATTATTAAGTATTCTTCCTATCCCTCTTACAGTATTCTCCTACAAAGATAATAATACTTTTTGTTCTTATACTAGTTAGAAACGCTAAGGTTCACTCTGAGTGTAACTTTTTTCTCTCACGCAATTTTATTTTTGTGTACGTTATATTAAAAATGTTAAAATTGTTTATATGTAGATTATACATATTAAATAATCAGGGCTTCAAAAACATCAGGGCAGTCAGGACCGTGTCCAAAATCCAGGATATGTACTGATAAATCAGGACGTCTGGTAACCCAACTCACAGGGCAGAGAGCGCTGATGAAATCCGCGAAGATTTTCTGCGCCGCAGCCCAACGACCAAATATTCCCCAATTATGGCCAAGCGCTGCCATATCTAGAGCCATATCCCTGGGGAGGAACGTTAGCCAGTTGCTCTTACGCTGACAGACGTTGTTCAGTCGTTGGCGAAGGAGAAAACATGCGTCAGCCCCTTTGCCCCACACTTTCATTGCGCCGGCACTTGCGCGCGAGCTGTGAATGAAGGGCTTCGCGTATTCCGCACTTCTTTTACAAGCGGTCGGTTCGAGATTCTTGCAAAGAGCCCACGCGAAGTGAACCTATTTTAGGATAGGTCGTGATTCTAATTTTTTAAAGAGTTATTAGTCTATTGTATGTGTATTATCAGTATAATCAATAATGTTATATAGCTATTTTAACATTTACACGTGTACGTGTACGTGTATTTTATAATAAAAGTGCACGTTTCTATGAAAGTACAGTCTGTGGTAATAGTACACCTTTACCTTGCAAGAAAATGGATTGTTTCATAAGTTTTCCAAACCTGCATATTCACTAAATCATCTTATAATTGCATCGTGATTGAATAATAATAATAATAATAATAAAAATTTACATAATAATATGACTAACTAATAATAATGATAATAATAATAATAATATTGACAATAATAATAATGATAATAATAATAATATTGACAATAATAATAATGATAACAATAATAATATTAACAATAATAATATTAACAGTGGGTGTAAGTGTGTGAGGGGAGAGGATAGGACAAGGAAGAGGAAGAAAAGATCGCGCGCGGTCCGTGGCCCGTTTGGTAGGATACTGCTCCAGCATTTGCCTGCTGTTGACCGGAGAAACCACGGAAAACTACTGATTAGAGCAACCGGCCGATAGAATTCTCCTCCAGACAGCGACTGAATTCGACCTAGCTGAAAAGCTAGTGTCGAAAATCCTGCCGCCGTCAGGACTCGAACCTAGGACCTTAGAAGCGCTGCAGTGACATCAGTTGATACACTGAGCTACCGCTCCCGGGAGATGCAGACCTGCTTTGAACCAATTTCTGATTCCATGATATCTTATAAAACAACACGAGTGGTGGAGCCTTCAAACGGAGTCACAAGCCAGGTCAAGCGGGCGCACTTCATTGGAACTACGACTACTGTGTGTCAGAATTGAGTCAGTTAGGAAAGTGTCGGCTATAAATAGCTTTTTATTAATAAATGTTCTTGGCAGTGGAATGAATCTTATATTACTTTTAGATATCCTAACGCAAACACAGCATCAGTATTAATTCCATTGTGCACTTTCACTGCTGGGGACTAGTGAAGTACACCATAGGCAGTTGTTTATTATTCATTATTTGGTCTGATCCACTGATCCAAGATACACTCACTACAGAAGATGTTTCTTCTCCAGGCATCCACTTCTACTGTGTATCCATCGTTTATTTATTTTAAGCACTTACCTACTTCACTTTATCCATATTCAATTTTGATTTCTCATTTATCAATCCATCAATTATTTGTGAAAAACATTTTATTCAAAGTTCTGCTTTTAAATTTTATGTAAGCATATATTTAAAAAAATTCCACATCAACTGTCGCGTTGAACAGTTTCTCCTTTTAGCAGTCGAATAGAAAGCTTACTTTGCAGAGACGGGCGAGAGAGTGAGATCTCATGGTAAGTAATGTTCCAAACAGAAAAAAGTTGGGAGGCAAGACTTCTTGTAAAGCACAACTTTAAAAATTAAAATATCTGTTTCAAATTAGAGACGCCGAGACATCAGCTGTAAGGAAAATTTTAGTGTTGGTCAAAATCCTCTGCACAAATCAGGTGCTAGAGTTGCTCATGGACAGGCAGACGGATTAACGAAACTCACTTTCCGAGCATCGAGAATCCATAAAACACGGACTCTGATTCTGGCGGTGCGGTACTCGCCAGGGGACAGCGTTGCCGCTGAGTAAGCAATGCGGAAGCCACGAGCGCTCACACGACCCCTCACTGCGCAACACAGCACAGAACACAACCGCACAGCACATAGGCGCCCGCACAACATCACCACATCACATTATACCACACACCACACCATACACCACTCTGCACACCATACACCACTCTGCACACCATACACCACTTACACCACACCACACGAACACACAGCACAACACACACCCACGACACCACACACAATCACCTCCGACATCATCAGCACACCACATGCACACGTGCCACCACTGCACATACATACTACATATCATACATACATACATACATACATACTCAGACATACATACATAATACATACATACATACATACATACATACATACATACATACATACATACATACATACATACATACATACATACATACATACATACATACATACATACATACATACATACATACATACATACATACATACATACATACATACATACATACATACATACACACACACACAATTACACCACACACGTCACATCTGACATCTTAGAACAAGCGACACCACACATTACGTTCAGTTTTTCCCAGCTAAAGTGATCAGAAATTTCACTGCGTGTATTTAACGCTTCATTCTAAAATATTCTAGGTATTAATATCTTCTTGCTAAATAAAATCTGCATCATATAGTAATCATAAATGCAGAAACTTGACCAAGCTACAAGCAATTTTCTTACGATTTGTTCTTCCAGAATAATAATAACAATTTCAACGAAAAACGATCAAATATGCGCAAATAAAATGTTATAGATTTTTTTATGGGTGGCATATTTCTTTATGTGTGACATTGCTTCTATGCTGGAATTCGTAGGAATGAAGGTCTCTGAGATCGCAGAAATTGTAAAAATATATGTTCTAAAGGCATTCGCAAAAGTCATAAGAATTATATGAATTTAACTTCAGAACATAGTGGAAATGGGTCCTGAGAGTCAAAAACTAAGAACAACACAATCATATACAGAAGTGAAAAACTGTCGTCTATGCGTCAATCAATGCGCCAGTGTTATGCGTTTTGTTTCTGAACTCTACTGCTTTCGTCTTTAACAACCCATTCTTTCTCCTTTCACTCTTCATCCGACCCTGGCATGTGACGTGTGTATTCAAGTGGTGCACGGTGGTTTGCCATTGTCCAATAAACCTGTATTACTATTAAGGATGTACAGAGAAATTGAAACGTATCACATTCAGGACATGCGACGTCCTGTCCAAGTCTTGCATCTCAGAAGTAATGGATTAAGCTATAACACTTCTGAAATTGTGATTTGCGGGTACCGCCAAATGAAAGACATCGCCCAAACAGGAAAATAAAAAGCAACCCTTGAGCAACGTTTGAGGCGCAATGAATCAGCCGCCCGTCGGATGCCTTCGTGTTTTGCTTTTCACGCTAAGCGGGTGAGCGCATTTCCCGCTGCATGCCGGGCACCAGGGGCTGCACTGGGCGCCTCGGTTCACTGCATCGCGTCGATTGCGCGCCAGAGCGCCTCAGCCGCCCACGCCCCGCCCTCCCCGCCCCTGCCCCTTCCTGCCCCTCCGCGCCCCTCCCCCACCCCACATCACCACACCTCACCCCTCCCGCCCGTCGCTGTCCCGCCCACACCGTCCCGCAGTGCCCCAGCCCGCCCCCTTCCCCTCCCCGCCTCTCTCAACCCCTCTCCGTGCCGCCCTGCCCCACCTACACCTTCTCATCACCGCCCTGGCCCCCGTCACCGACCTCGCTCTCTCCGCGGGCCCCACTGCTGCCTCCACCCTCGTCACCTCCCGCTCCCGACCCTTCTCGTCCCACCCCACCCACCGCACTGCCCTTCCGCCCTTGCAATCATCCTGGCGTCGCAACCACTGCTTAGGTACCCATCCCGAACCCTCACCGTCCCCCGACCTGGCCCTCTCCGCTTGCCCTGCTCCAGCCGCGGCCCTCCCCTCCGTCACGGAGTTTCTTGCGGCCGTCCGCCGAGGTGCCGTTACGCCCCCGCCGCAGGATGACGCGGCTGAGCGCCGCGCTCGGGGGTTGTTTGTTCATTGGCACTGGCAGGAGCAGCTCAAAGAACATGGAAGTTATTTATGCACCAATGGTTTTGTAAGGATTTTAATGATCCGGAGGGGACAAAAAGCCAAGAGCCTTTGGATCGAGATTTGTAGCCACGAGCAGCGAAGGAGAGCTTGATTGATTGATTTTTTCGTGTTTCCGGGCACGTCAACTGATTTGGTCATAAGTCCCATAAGTATAGTGCATGCTTTTTCTCGAGAGATTGCGGTGATCTTCCCCCGCTGGATGGCGAGATCCGGCGCCGACCTACCGTCGGCTAGTGGGGTTTCCCCCTAAACAGGGCTCTCCCACCAGCGGGGCACCGCCCCACCGGGACAAGCTCTAAGCTCCCGACCGGTCTCTCGGAATATGTGGTAGTGCAGTGCATGTTAGTGTAAGTGTGTATGTAAGGAGAGGATAGGTCAAGGAAGAGGAAGGATAGATCGCGCGCGGTCGGCCCGTTGGTAGGACACTGCTCGGCATTCGCCTGCTGTTGATCGGAGAAACCACGAACTGCCGATCAGAGCAGCCGGCCGCTAGAATTCTCCTCCAGACAGCGACTGAATTCGACCTAGCTGTAAAGTTAGTGTCGAAAACCCTGCCGCCGTGGGGAGTGGGAACCTAGGACCTCCCGGTCAGAGGCGCTGCAGTGACATCGGTTGCTGCACTGAGCTACCGTCCCGTGCGGAGGAGAGCCAGGCTGCGGCGTACGCACTTCACGCACACGCACAAGAGCACACGCCTCACGCGTCGCGTAGCAGAAGACGGAGGACCAGCAGAGCGACACTGGACGGAGGAGGAAGTTTGGGTTTGCCTTGTTCACCGTAAAGCAGGTCGACGGAATGTACTCCGCTGACTGGGGTAAATCTATGTGGAAGAACTTCGGAATATGCTACTTATGTCCCGTACATGACGTTCTCAGCGTTTCCAATATCTTTGTTAAAGTAAGAAGTACGTCTTCGTCTTTTATATCGTTTATTACTAGAATCTTTCTGAACCCTTAGTGATAGTTTCAGCCATTGGCGAATTCTCCGATACACCGCGTATAGCGCCGGTACACCTAGTAATTCGAAGTGTCAAATAAATATTTCGTAAGTTTGGTAATCCTTTAAAACGTTCTTGAGATTTTAAAAGCTTTAAAACTGATGCCAAAAACAACTATGTTTTGCTACCGAGAGCCAGGCAGTCTTCCGCATCCGTAAGCGCTATAAAGTGCGGTAGAGTGAGAAGCTTCAAACAGTTCTTAATGCTGTCCAGAGAATCGGCCTCCCTTACGTTATTCTATACTATGCTTAATTATTACACAAAATGGCACATGAATAACCTAAAGATCGTTTCCTGTATTATTTCACTAAATACCTTTTTGCGACTCTCACACGCAACCGATCTTTATAAATGAGGTCTCTAAGAAAAGAGAATTTCACACAGACGTAACGAATTGCAATTTAACTATATAAATAAGAAATATTTCATGAAATAAATTAAATGCTCACGTGAAATGCAAACCGCAATACCCGGGTCGCATTTTTAAAATCTATCTAGTTAAATTACTCCTAAACAAAGCGTTCTATGGCCTTAAAACCTGTAATGTTGAGGCAAAAGGCCTCAAAGAAATATTTCTCATACCGTAATCTACAGAATGAAATATTAGACATTTGATTACAAATTTACTGGTCCGACGCTTATCGATACTGCCCAATACCATCTATATGAGTCTTTGACCATCTTGGTGACGTTAGGCTTAGAAGACTTACATTCTCCCATCTTTTTTGAGTATTTATGCTTTCTGTGATTTGCGCCGACTGGCGAGGTTTGTTTGCTTTCTTGCTTGATTGATTGGTTGATTGATTTTTTCGTGTTTCCGGGCGCGTCAACTGCTTTGGTCATTAGTCCCGTTAGTGTAGTGCATGTTTTTCTCGGGAGATAGCGGTGATCTTCCCCCGCTGGATGGCGAGATCCGGCGCCGACCTTCCGTCGGCTAGTGGGGTTTCCCCCTGACCAAGACTCTCCCACCAGCGGGTCACCGCCCCAGTCGGGGCAAGCTCTAAGCTCCCGATCGGTCTCCCGGAATATGTGGTTGAAAAGCTAGTGTCGAGGTTTGTTTGCATCATCGTTAATTCAAGATTCGCTCTCGCAGCTGCTAGATTGATTGATTGATTGATTGATTGTTAGTGACTTCAGGCGCACCAATAACTATGGTCATGTTTTTCTCGGGATGTAGGAGTGTTCTTCCCACGCTGGATGACAAGAACCGTCGCCAACCTACCGTCAGCTAGCGGGGTTTTTCCTAACCAGGTATCTCCCACCAGCGGGGCACCGCCTCAGCCGGGACAAGCTCTAAGCTCTCGACCGGTCTCTCGATATGTGTGGTAGAGTAGTGCATGTTAGTGTAAGAGTGTGTAAGGGAAATTGATAGGATAAAGAACAGCTAGGAAATATCGCGCGCTGTTGGTGGCCCGTTTGTTAGTGTACTGCTCCGGCATTCACCTGGTGTTGGTCGGAGAAACCACAGGACCTCCCGGTGAGAGGGACTACAATGACATTAGTTGCCCTGAGCCATCTCTCCCGGTCGCAGCAGCTAGAAGTGTTAATAGTAGCTTGATACCGATGAAGATTGTTATTATGCATGTAGTGCAATGAGTGCAACCATTCACTTCCCGTTTCTGCAAAGGCTGTGTACCGAATTGAAGAAGGAACTATGATCGAAACGAACCACATGTTTCCCTGTTTCATTTTCATGATACCCTTAGGAAAAATTAGATCTCTGATATTCACTGCAGCATTTGTTCCGACGCAGCACACAAAGGTAAGTATTGATATTCTTATTTTTGTGAAAAGTTTGTGACCTAACCTACATTACTCACGCACTTGAATGGTAGCACACTGGACGTATCTAATAAACACTAAACGTTCATATTATATCTTATTCGAAATTTATTTGTCTGTTTTAATCGCTCAAATTTCAAACCTCTGCTAATTTAAGTCAATGTACATTCATGGACAAGACAGTTCAAGGAAAAAATTAATATTTTTGAAAACATGAATTAAAAATAAAATTTGGTTCAAGCGTAGGCCTATATTTCTTTTCCAATATTGTTTATGTTTCTGGTGTGGTTGCTTTTAATGACCTAACATTTCAGAGAAAGAATTTACATACCTTGTTTATCCTACTTATCTTATTTCTTTGAAGGTGGGTGCACTTTATTTTGATAAAAGTGAAATTCGCTGTAAGTCCTTATGCAGTGAAGAACAGTCACGAAAGGGGCTACAGGGTACTTTGGGACGACAGAAACCTAAAAAGGAGCCACCTCTGCGAAATTGCCAGAGCGTTCTGCGTGTAAATCCAAAATAGAGAGGGCAGAGGACACAAGAAAAATTGCGAGGGGCAATAGTAGAGCCTAGAAACTAGATCAAATTGTGGTGGAAAGATTGCTCTTACACCTTTTAATGTTCTTCTACAAATAGAAACAATAGTGGCAGAGAATGGACGATTGTGTGTAGTAAAGGAGAATACTCTCCTTGTTAGGTTTGGTTTGTGTCTTTTGCCAGCATTTTTGTTTTCAGCAGTGGTTCGGTCAAAGTTTTAAGTCAACTTGCTCCGGCATGATATTGCATTGAAAAAGCTTGGAAATAATACTTTCCCTAGAGTGATTAATAATCTCAACAAGTCAATTTATATCTTGGAGAAGTTGAAGCATTTGCAAGAACACTAAGACTGTTCTCGTAGTATATTCAGTGCTGTAAATGCTATTTTCAGCAGGCTAGTAAAAGATCTAGATTATGTGTGCAATAAAGTTAAATTTATTATAAAACAGATCGATTTATTAACAACGGTGTTACAAATTCAGTGCTGATTTGTCTGCTTTCTGCAGTATTTTGTTTTCCATTACAACGCATCCATACAAACTTTTGAAGAAATCGAGATATGTTGTCTCTCCTCAACTACGAACAGTAAGAGCAAACAGATGAGAATATTTTGAAGTGTGCTAAGGAGAAACGCAAAATATTGCAGGAATTAAATTGCATAGTTTCATTAATGTTTGATGGAATTTATATCAAATTTTCTTAGACAAGGTGGAAATATAGTTGGCACAGCATACGATAGTCCAGATGCTGCCACTTCACAAATTTTATTGTTTATATTATATAAATTCCCTTCCTATTTTATTTCAATAGTGCAGATGAGTTGTGCAGCTCACACGCGCAATCAGTTTTCATAAATGAGGTCTCTAAAGGAAGAGCATTTTGTGGAGAAGTGACGAATTGCACTTTGACTTTAAAATATGAAAGATTGTTGAAATAAACGCATCTAAATGTTTACGTCAAACTCAATACGGATGCGGATTCGGTGGTATAAAGGTCAGCGTACCCGACTGTTGTACCCGAGTTGGCGGGTTCAAACCCGATCGAAGCCGTGGATTTTTAGGGGCGACGCCTTCCTTCGGAGGGGAAGTAAAGTCGGCTGTCCCATGTAGTATATTTACTGCATGTAAAAGATCAAGCCTAAAGGAAGCCTCTGAGCAAAATTGAGATCCGCCAGTTTCGTCGCCCAACATAATACCTCCTTTCTTCGCTAGGTGGTGAAAGGAGCGTATCGAAATTTGCGTGGTTAGACGGAAGAGCTCGCCAGTCTCGCCACGAGTCTCGCCACGTAAAATAAGGCATTAACTAACTAACTAATATGCAACACTCGGGCAGCATCGTTAAAATCTATAGAGTTAAATAACTTCTAAAAGGAGCATTTTAGGGCCATAAAATCGGGAATTTTGAGGCCAGTTCTATTACATTTTACTGGTCTGGTGCTTCTTGAGACTACCCCACTTATTCAAGGGACATGGAGAATCTGCAACTGTATGTGAAATTGAACGAATTACTGATATTTGAATCGATTGAATTGCACGGGTGTATATCTTAGTTTGGTAATAAAGTTAAATAATATTCCAAAGTGTCGAGTTGTAATTGCCATATGCTGTATTTGCGAATGGACAACTTTACATTGCTTTCTTAAGAGTAAAAGGTTTTTCTAATATTTTTATGACTCCCTTGGCAAGCGAAAAGTGAACTGACAAGCAAGGATGTCTAATTACTTTAAATGTTTTTGAAGAATTGCTGTGAATTGTTCCTGTGCTGTGAACGCGCAGAAAAACTGTCAATAACACTGAATGATACTTTATTGTTTCAAACATCAATTTTATTGTTTTTTATTTTTATTGATATAGTAAAAGAACATTAGAAATTACCTTTACACATTTTTAAACAAATGAATATGCTTTGTTAACAATTTTCCCTGTTAATATGGAAATGGAAGATAGAGAAGAAGATGAAGTTCAACATGCAGAGTTATCGCACTGGTAAGCTAGTAACAATTTAGTACACAAGTAATTCGGTAAATATATAGATTTTCAATAATCGAAACACTGCTATATCTGATCATTATTTTTATGCAATTGCAAAAAATGTTGACCGTTTTAATTGGCCAGAACAATTCTGCAGTACGTATTTCAGGGAAATGTTTTTAGATGCAGAGTAACATAACATGTAATAAAATTAAATAGGTTCTATTTTCCGCAAGGGAATATTGTTGTGATACATTGCTACAATTTTTCGTTTTCTAAACATAGTAAGCAGTTTTATAGCTTGGTTCTGGGATGCCCCTGTGCAGTAAATCCAAATAAGGCTCCCACCTGCAATAAACGAGAAATTTAAAAAAAAATTAAATTGAATTGATGTAATAATATGGCTGGCGCAATGGATATAACAATCATGACATGTAATGGTTTTATTGTTTTCTGATATCCCTCCGTGATGGCTTTGTCAAGAGCCCCTTGCCTCGGCTCTCCGGTGCGGTGCACCGGTTGCACCAGCTAGCTACGCCATAATCCTAATAATGAACGACGGATTGGAAAGCACAAGAGCGACTTCGCAATTCATATATTTTTTATCTATGCCAGAAAGAAATTAATTATCAAGTTCATTTAATATTTTTTTGTAATGGATGGGATTTTGATTATACCTATCGCCGGCTCATATACGGCTACAGACCTCCAATCGATCCATTTGTCATCATTACTCCTTTCAACATTTTATCGACTCCCAAGTGTTCAATACCATCCTCGATCGATCCGTTATCACCCTGAATCTACTCCAGGAAACATAAACAGCATACTGAATGAAATACACTTCTAATTTAAGGAATGCCTTCTGGTGGGATTCATGGATGTTGATGCCCTTCCTACAGGACAAGTACGAAATGAGCAATTGGCATTTTGAATTCGATCATTTAATTTCAAGGACGCTATTTTCTTCACCGACCTGCAAACTTATTATCATAGTTATCGACTCTTTTTTTAATTGCGTTCATCTCTGTTGATTGCAGCGCAGAGGAAACAAAAGAGCCCTTGACAGCACTTGACGGTAGGATAGCACAGATCATTTGGAAAGTGTTTGTCGGCACACACCCATGGCAATATGCCCAGTATTTTTCCCTTTTACTTTCTCACACTTACTTCGTAAGAAGAGGAAGTTCTGTAATCGTACGCTGGGAAACGACGAATTTTCAGCAGCAAAACTCTTATTTAGCCTACGGCATTTTCAGGTAATCATCTTATAGCCGTGGAGCATAAGTTTACATGCTGAGTTTTGAGGAATGCAATTCCCCTATTTTGGCACTGACAGTTCATTCTCCTCATACGGAACTGATAGTTCCAAATGACACCTACATTATTTGCACTTCTTCCCCCGAGGACGTCACACAGTTTTCAACTTCTTGTTGACATTGAATAATTAAATTTCAAATAGAAAAGATATGTAAACTTAAATTTATTCCGAGTTTTTACGATAAAGATTAATTGGTTGTCAATTTTAGGCGCGAGTTTCTGGCTATACGAATGAGGGTAATGTTGAGGCGTCACTGTTTTGTTAAATTCAAAGGTTAAAACAAACAAATAGGCATTATAAGTATGCATTCAAACAAATGTAAACTGACACATTAAAAATTAATTCATCACAGACTCAACCCCTGACGTCTTCGCTGATGCATGTCTGTTTATAGGAGTCAATACAATATACGAAGTATATTTTCATACAGATTCACTAACGAAATATTAGACATCAATTATCCTGATGAATAATCGAAAAAATGTATAATCCTTAGTTAATATCTTAAATCCAATTACCTAGGAAGGCAACGTTGACAAGTTTTCTTAAAATCAATGTTAATGCCTCAGACTCGGAAGAAGCAATAGAGCACCACAAATGGTGAATAGGAAGGTTTGTCACTGACGGCTTGGGGAGAGAGAGTCGGAAAGAATAACCCGATAGTAGTCTGTAAAATTGTAAAGACGACCAAAAATAAAAATAAAATGGTCTTTCATTATTTAAGTATATTGGTAGCAAAAATTTTTTTGATATATTGCAAGAAATCAAAACAACTTATATTTTACTGTTGAAATTAAGCTCTACCTAATTTAGGGAACTTTGCAGTGACGCAAAAAATTGATATTTTGATTGAAATGCACTTTATGGACATCCTTGATACCGAAAAAATGTTCTTCCAAAAACTTTTTTTGTTTATTTGTTGGACGATCCGTCTGTTAGCGCACTGACGCACTACGTAGCCATTTCGGAATAGCTCAGACGCCAGTGGTGTTTGAGCGGATATTTTTCTGAACTCTCTGCATTAGCGAAGGGTTGCCAACTTACCGGTACGAATTCACGGAAGTTGGCCCGCGCGCGAATCGCGCATGCACTCCTTAGGGGCTGCGAGGGGGAACGAGGGGGTTCCCCTGACATTTGATATCTTCCTCTGCCGGCCCTATCACGCTTTGCGATTCCACTCTCGCTCCTGAGAGCACGCTGGACGAGCGCTTCGAGGGGGGAGGGGGGGCTTGAACAAGTGACGGTGCAAACGACGGAAAGTACATTCTCTTCATGTAAACAGCCCTCTTATGCGGCTCTCAAGACTGTATTATTGATGTTTGCTGAATCGTCGAGTTTGCCTTGTACAACTGCTTTCTTCTTTTTTGTTTGTTTTACTGTTTGTTTGGTACTTTCGATTTGCATGCGGAAGTTCAGAACACATTTGAGATCACATGCTCATGTGATGTGACTCAGTGCACAGTGGACGCCATTTCAAAGCACGGTATTTTGGGCACACATGAAATATGATTTGGAGGGAAAACAATAATGTGTATACGGGAGAGAATCAGAAAGAGAAAGAAAGAAGGAAGAGAGAGAGAGAGTGATTCAGTATGTTTTTTATACCAAAGCTTTTGATACTACTCTTTTTTAGAAGGTATCAAGAGTTTTTAAATTAAAATTAAGAAGTAGCCTGGAACAGCAAAATGCTGTTTAAAATCACACCAAATGTTTTCTAAAAGCAGCGTGCACATTGTTCAAAAACGACAGATAAAATACAAACAAAACAGTCTTCACGAATACTGCAATAAAGTAGTATACTAGTACATACGGATACACAATACAATAGTTCCTTTAATTTTAATAATATAAAAACTTTGCTGTCCCATAACGCAACACATGAATAAGAACTATTTAATAGCTGGCGGCCTCTTCCTCGTATTCTTGCTGTCTCATGACATGAGCTGTGTCTTAAGCCGTGACGTCCTGACGAAAATAATTCTGTTGCTAAGCGCAGTACAAGAACAGGCGAAATAACACAATCAAACATTTGCAATTTTCATTCAAATTGTAACATTCATTGCTTTGTGGATTTTCCCCAAGTTTCGTGGTATATAGTGAGACCGTAGGCACCTCTCACATGGACGGAGACTGTAGTTTTCTTAATTTATCCGCGCATGGAAATTAGGAGTAGAGATAAGAACACTGCTTGTGACGCAAACCTGATAAGAAGAATTAACTGGAAAGAAACCGTCAAATTGTGAGGGAGGTTTGATTTGATTTTTTCGTCTTTCCGGGGGCGTAAACTGCTTTGGTCATTAGTCCCGTTAGTGTAGTGCATGTTTTTTTTCGCGGGAGATGGCGGTGATCTTCCCCCGCTGGATGGCGAGATCCGGCGCCGACCTACCGTCGACTAGTGGGGTTTCCCCCTAACCAGGACTCTCCCACCAGCGGGGCACCGCCCCAGCCGGGACAGGCTCTAAGCTCCCAACCGATCTCCCGGAATATGTGATGGTGTAGTGCATGTTAGTGTAAGGGGAGAGGATAGGACAAGGAAGAGGAAGGAAAGATCGCGCACGGTCCGTGGCCCGTTTGGTAGGGTACTGCTTCGACATTCGCCTGGTGTTGATCGGAGAATCCACGGAAAACTACCGATGGGAGCAGCCGACTGTTAGAAATCTCTTCCAGACAGCGACTGAATTCGACCTAGCTGAAAAGCTTTTGTCGAAAATCCTGCCGCCGTGGGGAGTGGGAACCTAGGACCTCCCGGTCAGAGGCGCTGCAGTGGCATCAGTTGATGCACTGAGCTACCGCTCCCGGTCATGAGGGAGGTGTAACGGCATTTAAAGGAGTAGTTGTCATTAGCAGTGTCTGCTCTATTAGACGCCACATTGAATATACTGAAAAACATGTACTTCTTCCGATGGAGTTAAAGCTCAGATCAGACTTCGACCTAGTACTTGTACCCGTAGTTAAAGTTGGAGAATTTTGCACTACACAGATTAGCATCACACTGGAACGTAATATTGAATTACGTTGTTCAATCAATAAAAAACTGTGCTTCACAAAAATACAGCTTTATGTTTTATAAGAGCAAGTTGCGAATTATCATTGAAATACACAATGCAATTTATAACAGCAATAATATGTTTCCACTCGTTTGCATGAGAGTTATATCAGACTGAGTCTTAATATTGAACTAGAGCTCCTAGAACAGTATATTTCTCGAATAATTGGAAACTTTTGCAATTTTCTCAAATTTAGAGAGTTCAAAGTAAATAGGATACGTGGCATTTTTATTAACATTTTTGTCACTATCCGAGAAACAAAATTCGACCTTTTTGAATATTGTTTTTGAAACTGCCTTTAATTCACGTAAAATTAACCGAAAAATACTCGTATTTTGAAAAAGGTGTACAAAACTCATTTACAGTTTTAATTTTGAAGATCAAATTTTCTTAAGAAAAATCTCTATCTTCAATATTGTAGTTGTTGGAAGATGCCGAAAAAATGTATCTTTTGTAATTTTCGAAAATTCAGAGAATTCACATTGGACATTCACAGTTTTTCTTATCAGATTTACATATTTGCTAAAAAAGGGTAAAGTTAGGTTAACTGGTCCTGGAGGTTAACTCGCTCATTCAAATCAAATGTTCTTGTAGAGATATATTATTTTAATTGTCTCTAGAACTAAGTAGACACAATTATTGTCATGACTCAATGACGATAATTTCAACGCCTCTGACCGGCAGGTCTGTTAACCTTACGCTGAGATTAAGTGAGTTATTTTTTCAACTCCTTTTCTGCATTCTGAGAAAAAATGAGGCCTTTTTCAGAATATATATTTTTTGCTTGAAAAATAGTATTCAAATTAATTAAAGGTAGAAAATGAATAATTTTTGTGTTCCTTACTTGTGACTAATATTATTATGTAATAACATTTGGCTAACGTAATAAAAACCAAAATTAAATAGAAAAATCTGGCAACAAACATCGAACTCATTGTCAGCGGTTTGGATGTTTCTGGGAAGTTAAGGAATTTTCGAAAAGGCAAACACTTTGCAGAAATATTCCGCTCAGTTCATTCATTAATTTATTAACATCCTCATCTGTTTTCAATTGTTTCCGTCGGGTGTTGCCGGCTGGTGCCCACTGTTAGATTAAGTCAGGATGTAAGACAAAGTAGATTTAGATTAGTTTGTAAGTATCTAGGTTGTAAACTAGGCCATATGTTAGCTATGTAAATAGAATTTAAGGATAAATATTATATAATAACTTGCGCTCGCTCTACAGGAAGTATGGAACACTAACAATGCACTACGTTCACAAATCCGTTCATTAATAAAATATACAAGTATTATCTTTCTTTAAACAACCAGGACCGAAAAGGTATTGAATACCGGTAAAAATACCGGTATAATACCGGTATTTTTCCATACCTTTTCAAATACCTTTATTCATTTATACGTACAATACCTCTATGTGACGTCTATACCGGTATGGGCGTCCATAAAGGTTATACCGGTATTATACCGGTATTTTCAATGAAGAAATGTAGCTTACTATCCATACATGTTGACAGAATAGGTTGCTTTAGTTCATAATATCTCAAAATGTTTATTAATCAAATATAATTTCATAATTGATATTTATTGTTCAAATTATTATTTGGATATATATATATATATATAAATATATATATATATTGTATATATATCAATATATATATATATATATTTATTAATATATATATATTAAACAACTGTATTAAATTCTATTCTTATTATTGTAAATGTTTTGTGTTCGGCGTTCACGTTTTGCATACGTTGTATGTATTGAAAACCTTCCATAATTTAAACTTCGGAAAAGTTGAAATATGAAATAAGAATTGATTCCATTGAAGAGAACTTTGTCTTAGTGTCCTTCATCAGTTATCTCCCATCTGACCTGAGAGATGACCTAAGCCTGTCTTTGTATTTCGCACATGGAGAGGCTGTCAACGTATGCGCCGTGCCGTAGGCGTAGGACCGTTTCTTCCCTCCCCGACCCCTCCTTCCGCGAACTGAGATACTTTGACACCTTGAGATAATCACGAACGCTGAGAAGTTCAGGCCCAGTTTTGTTATTGTTAAAAATGATTTCCTTTTACTTCATTTCACAAATAAATCTTAATTATACATTAATAAATAGGGCTAAAATAAAGTTTTTTCCCAGTTTATATTTAGGTTTAATATATTTTGACATTAACTGCAAATATTGAGAAAATTTGTAATAAAAGTAAATTATTATGTTATTATTATTATTATTATTATTATTATTATTATTATTATTATTATTATTATTATTATTATTATTATTGGCTATTAACATTGCATGTGGGCAAGGGTTCCCTTCTACGGGGTAGCTTACATTGTAAAATGCATCTGGAGGAGCCAAGAAATATATATTAACATTATAAATTAACAAACAAAATAATAAATTAATTTACACAAATTTAATGCAAACATTTAAAATTTCATTAGTATTAATATTTTAAAAAAATTTATTAAAATTAATTATTTTATATAGTACTATTAATATTTTTCTTAATGAAATTTCTTAAATAATACATGGGTGTAAAATAAACATGTTTCAATCATTAATTTTGAATTAAACATAACGCTTCTGTTTCCTCGCGTAAGAATAGTTAATATGTCTATTAGCGTTCAATATCAATTTTTAATATTGTTTTAGTTATAATTACGGTACAGAATAAGGAAACTGGGCCAACTGAAAAAATATGTTTTGGGAATGTTAGTGATACGATCAAATTTAAGCAAATAATCGTATTTGGTGATAAACACAGTCGTGCAAGACGGAAGTTTGGCACGCCTGGGAAGACTCATTTTGGATAAGAACACACGTTTCTCCATTTTTATCGCTACGACAGGACAAGATTTATACAGAGAAATTCGATAAATTTTCAACACTATCACGTGTCGCCAAGCTCTGCGCCCGGACGTGAGGTCCAAGGTCAGCGAACGAGCTCGTGTTGATGTCTGCGAAAGACCGTTGGCTGGTCCTCCGTCTGACGACAGAACTTGACTTCCCAGTCAACGGCAGAACTCGACCTACCTAGAATATGTGTCGAAAATCCGCCACCCTCGGGACTCGAACCCTAGAACCTCCGGTCAGAAACTCTGCCGGGTAATTGCTTGTTTCCTCTGAGCCATCTCAGCGGATAAAATCACAATGAATTTCCCCAAATACCTGTATGATTCTACTGAAATACCGATATTTTCTTATGAAAATACCGGTATTTTGATGAAGAATACCTATAAATATAGGTATTTTACCGGTATAGACGTCGGATAAAGGTAAAATCCTCTAAAAATACCGGTATTTGACGTCTTATACCGGTATTTTTAAAGGTATTTTGAATAAAGGTATAATAGAGGTAAAGGTATTTCTATACCGGTATAAATACCTTACCGCTATTATTTCGGTATTCGGTCCTTTAAACAACATGAATTTAGGTATAAAGAAAACTAAAATAACCCCCCTGCTAAATGCTACATATTCAACAATACGTGGTGCATTGCAGTATTACAATACTTCCCCTGTACTACGTATGTGACAAAGTACAATATCAACATCCTTGACGGTATTTAATGCAAACATTCTGAGCATCAAATAATTCTGCCAGAATAATTCTGAAAATATTTATAATTTGAATAATAAGAACAAATTTTCTAACCTTTTTATCGACGATCCACGAACGTCTTATCCTTAACGTCGTCACAACCAAATGCGTGAATGAATATAATAGTGATGTATTCCAAGTTCTCGCATTACCATCCTTGAATATGAAAGCCGAGCTGTTCGCCACGCGCCGTGCGAAGAAAGGCTGAGTGCTGTGTGCGCGTGGCGTCCACTCGTTGCGCAGCGGGCATTGTTCGCCGCGCGGCGCTTCTGCCAGCGCACGCCGCCCCCGGGGGCCTCGCTCCGGGGCACCGGGGCGCCCGCCCGCCGTCCCGCCACACCTCCTCCTCGCCCAGGTCCGTCACTCCCCCGCCACTCCCCGCCACTCCCCGCCCTCCCGCCACTCCTCCGCCAGCTCCCCGCCACTCCCGCCAGTCGCCGCCACCTCCCGTCACGCTCCCGCACTCCCCGCCTCGCCCATCCTCCGCCAGGCGCCACTCCCGCCACCCCGCCACCGCCCCCCCGCCACCCCCCCACCACGCCACTCCGCCCCGCCAGCTCCCGCCATCCGTCACCCGCCAGGCCCCGCCACGCCCGCCACGCCCGCCACGCCCGCCACGCCCCGCCACGCCCGCCACGGCCCCGCCAGCCCCTCCCAACCCCGCCACGCTCGCCGCCCCGCACTGCCCGCAATATCCCCGCCCGCCCCCTCACCCGCCGCACGCTCCGCCGTGCACTCTCCATCACGCCCCCGCCACCCCGCCGCGACCCTCGCACGGCCCGCACGTCTCCGCCGACCCGCCCGACCCCACGCCCCGCCACGACCCCGCCACGACCCGCCACGACCCCGCCACGCCCCCGCCACGCCCCCGCCACGCCCCCGCCACGCCCCCGCCACGACCCCGCCACGACCCCGCCACGACCCCGCCACGACCCCGCCACGACCCCGCCACGCCTAACCGCGCCGTCCCGACACGCCACGCCTCCGCCCCCGACATGCACCCACCCCGACACGCCCTTGACCGACACGTCCCCGCCCTGTCACGCCCTTGACCGACACGTCCCCGCCATCCCTGTCCCCTCTCCCTTCCCCGCGCACTCCTACTTGCCTCGTTCCATCCCGCCCCGTTTGCCCGCCGCGCCCTGTCCCACACTCCGTCACAGCCGTCGCTCTGGATCCTCGCCCCGCCCCGCCCCCGCTCTCGCCACCGTGCCTCAACCGTCGCGTCCGCGGCGCGCGCCGCTGGGCAGGCCGTGGCGCACGGAGCGAGTCTGGAGCTCTGCACTTCCTGCTGAAAGCCGCCTCCCAGAATTACAATGGCATGGCAGCTCCTGCGCGCGACCTCGCGGTTCTGACCCCTGCCCGGTCCCCTGGACCCTGACGAACTTGCTTCACTCTGAAGTTTCTTCACATTTGCGGAAGAAGGTTGGTTTCTCTGCAGCCAGGCAATCGCTGAGGAATTTGGATACTTCTCACTTAAAACAGCGACCACCGCCCCATCGCGGAAGACCCAACTGGCAAGAAAGATCATTCACCTCCAGAAGGAGGTAGCAGTAAAAAGTCTGAAAAAGGGCTTGATGATAAGGCCGTAATTACAGTCGTCGAGGCAAACGATTAAATACCACTTCTATAAAATCCACATTAAACCATTCTAAGCCTCCGATTCATTCAGCGCCGATTGTTTCAGGACACAATCGGAGAGCACACCACAAGAAGTACTTTCAGGTAGAGAAGAAACGATGGAGTACTAGAGCAAGCTTGGGTACAACACAGTGGAACATTACAAATCACGTCGAATTAATTGCCACTGAGTTCATCAGCTATGACTCAATATTTCAGAATAACGACAAATATGGTAATAAAGCGAATAACGATCATTGCTCTGCTCTTATTCTGGGCGTAGATGAATAGCACGTTTACGGATGAGCTTATAATCATTAACTCCAGCCTAATGGTTGATCTACTATAAGTTGCACATGACAATAATGGTTGAACAGCGGAAAGACAACTTTCAACATAAAAAATTGGAAAAAAGTTCAGAATCCGGTAACTACCGACCCGTCTAACGTCGTAACTACCGACACGTCTACCATCGACAGGCAAACGCCGTAATTGCGATATTTCATAATTGCAGATTAAATACAAAACAACGTTCAGAATGCATTTTTTTGCCAGAAAAAGGAAGATGCATCCACAGACGATGCAGATGTGGCAGACGATGCAGACGATGCAGACATGGCGTTGATTATTGACAGTATTCTGCAAAACGCGTGAAGGCGTGTCCATAGAGAAGATCTATAAGTACTTAGATGGTGGATATCTATGAATAAATTCGGACCTTCGAGATCGTCGAAATTCAAACGACTTGTAGGAAACCTTCCCATAAGCAAACTCAAATCAAATCCGAAATCTTATTCAGGCCATCAGCAACTTGGTAGTACGGGTGACGAGATACACTGATAAAACAACGCTAGCGGAGCTGGCATATCTGAATCGCGAACCAGAAAGCTATTGATAGTGTGGCGTCATGGAGAAAAACACACAGACATTTACAAGTATGTACAAGTTTATTTACACGTATGTACAATAACCAACTTCTGCTCCGAAACTACACCCTTGTAAGTATTTCCCTGTGGATACCCCACATAGCTAGGGAGGCCCCGCATCCTCTGACGCTACTCCCGCGCCACTACCGTGACCTTGTCACCCGTGCAATAGGCACGACACGCTCCAGCCTGGGCGTAAAGTTTTGCGCATCGCGCGAGGTTTCCAGAATAAAAAACCCACCGTGTGAGCTCGTCGGCTCGATTTTATACCAGAGTGCAGTCGTCACGTGACCGTCCTAGATGTAGCAGGGAGGCTCGCGTCTACCACGTGACCTTCTCGGTCAAGCTGGCGTCCCCTTTGTCTAAATGTATCCCAGCGCCGGGGCGCCCAGCTATTCATGCCCGCAGGTATGCGATACTTCCGCTCCTCCCTTCCCTTCCCTACCCACGGCCGCCAACGTGACGCTACAATAGCTCATTGCGCTCTCCATACGCGCATCAATACCATATAGACTGTCGTGTTCTTATTCTCTATCTCCCGCAGATAGGGGGCCATGCATTTGAGCAGAATGGAGCGGAATACAGAGAAAGGGCAAGCACTGGCCGAGTACTTTAAATATTGAAGGAAAGTGTGGCTAGATGAAGTGCGTAAAGGGATTATCCTTACGTTGTGAAGCACCTACTTCATTATTAGGGAAAATACAAGAAAAGAATGCTGAACAAGATAGCTTCGCACGCCGCTCCATGGACATTTTTTCAGGGGCATCGAAGAGAACGTAAACGGGTTAACTCAGCTGGAGATTGTAGCGGAAGCCTTAAGAGAGACATCGAAGTTCTGGTCCCTGCTCTAAGGACTACCTCTTGGTTTAGTTTCTGCACATAAACGTACCATAGCTATGCGCACGTTTTTGCTGAGCTGTCCTTTCGCTCGTTGCGGTAGGACAGCAGCTGAGAGCGTGGGTAGATATTTTGTTAACAATTCAATCAAATAAAATCGGTAGTTCATTTACCGATGCAATCAAGTATTTTAATGCTCACGAGATAACATTTCTAGTAATTTCAGGAAGATTCTGGAGCTCAAGAAAACGTGTGAAGATTATACGTCACAAATAGTTTTTATGTTTTTTTGACAAAAATGGTTGAAAAGCTTAGTAAAAATACTCTGAGACTCTAAGTTCAAAACAGACCAAGGTTAGATTACAACAGTATATAATTTTCTGTCGTAAGAAACCGTATGATACGGCCTATCTTCAGATCATGAACAGATGGAGACAAAATAATTATTGTATTTCAGTATATGTAGATCAATATAGAATACAATGGATGACGATAAATAATTATTGTCATTTCATATATAATTATAAGTATAGTTTATATATATATTTATTATTAAGCCATAAGATTCATGTTAAACGGTCCTAGGTTTCCTAGAAGTATTTGGGACTCTAGTGGCTGCACCCAGCGCCCGGGCAAAATAG